>JBBPCZ010000115.1:27719203-27730999 GCA_037974445.1 Brycinus macrolepidotus | reverse complement strand
ACACACACACACACACACACACACACACACACACACACACACACACACACACACATATATATATATATATATATAAAACGTGTCTCAAACTGATTAAACTGCGCCCAGCTCTTTATTAAGGTGACGTAGTTTCAAATAAGACAAGTCGAGTAGGTCTGTTGTCATTTCAGCCATACACACAGTACACAGTGAAATGAAACAACGGTCCTCCAGGACTATGGTGCAACACAAGAACAAAAACACATAACAACAAGACTACACAAGTGCAGACAAGACAAAAATACACAGAGCACAAAGAGAGCAATAAATAGAGTGGTATTTACAGTGGCAGTTGTGGCGTAAGCTGTTTAAGGGGAAACAGTGTGCTTATGAATTGCGTTAGGCGAGGCAAGTGAGGGACAATGACAACGACTAAGTTTATGTTTCACTTCTGAAAGGAACTTCTCGTTTTCACTGTTCTGGGCACACTGGGTCCCTACTAACACCTTAATGCACATCTGCACTCACATTTTTCAGCTGGAATGTACAGGCTCTCAAAAAATATCAATACCAGCAGTTACACTTGTTTATGGGGGGAAGAATGCAATACAAAGACAAATGCCATAGAGATAATAGAAAGAGAGATAAGCCCTTTATTTTTTGAACCCATTTGTCATTGAGCCATGCCAAACAAACCCTCGCAAACTGAATACAATTGCACCAATAAGCATCAGCAGAAAGGCTGAGATGGAAATAGAGTGGCAGACAAGAAACAGCAGGGCCTATAAAGCGGCTAATTGGACAATTGCGATGGGAGCAGGCTGTCACCATGGCAGTTGATTGGTTTAGATGTTGGAGAGGAGGACCAATCGGGATGGACGTGCACACAAGCGACTGTCTGTCTATTAGAAGTTAAGACAGACATGCTGTCACCATCAGCATCAGGAGGTAAGTGCGTCTAAGTGTTTGTGTGTGTTTCAGTTTATCATTTTGTTCTCTTTGTTTAAAAAAGTGAAACTCTGTCCTTTGCGTTCTCTCGTCATCACTTCTTAACTTTCTCTAGCTATGCTGAAGGTTGCATTCCACACACTTTTACCTCTTGTGCCGTTAATATATGCAATATTTAGTAGGGCTGGCCCAAATAGCCTTTTACAGAATAAGACGGTTTGTTGGTAGTTCTGAATTAGACGTCTGGATGGGTGTGAAGCTGAAGCCAAACTGTGACCAGAACTGGAATTGAGGTCCCAACCTGTACCGCTAATTTTAAACCCCCGCCTTGACGTGACTTCAAGACCTGACCTGTCCTGCCTTCTGCTCCTAAATTTGAAACTTTGACACTTAAACCTGATCCCAAGGAAAATTATGCAAAATTCATAGCACCATTTTGTTCCTACCTATTTTAATACACTGGAAAAAAACATATTAAATGTCACTACCTTTGTATACATTTGTACAGTGCCTGAATGATTTTAAGCATGACATAAAAGTTTCAGTTTCAGCACTGATATCAGAAAAGAAAAAGCAGTAGTATGCCATCTCTTTATTAACTCTTTTTTTAACTCTTGTCCTCTGGTTTTCAAAGTCATTAAGTAAGAGTAAGATTTTTCCAGTTTACAAACTATGAAACTCTGCCTCCTCACATTGCATCTTGAAAGTGGAAGGAAAAACTACGAATTAATGAACAAAGAAGTCAGACAGTGAATATCACTAATAAGATGTTGAATATTTTATTGCAGCTATATACCTATGGCAATTGTCTTCAAATAAGTACTATAATTAAGAGCATGCATTACTCAAGTGACAAATGATTCACTGAATAAGGAGGAAACATTAAGAGCAGCAACTTGGCTACCTAGACACCTTATTTCAGTTTGGCTTTCTCTGAATGAAAGGAATAAACTTGCTCTCCTTGCACTCTGTGCATTTTGTCCTGTCTGCACTTATGTAGTCTTGTGGTGTTCTGTTTTTGTTCTTGTGTTGCACCATGGTCCTGGATGTCATTTCTTTATGTACTGTATATATGGTTAAAATGACAATAAACTTACTAAACTTGAAATAAACTTTTATTGGGTTCATTTTGTGCTCAACAATGGTAGAATTGCTGTTGTATGATTCACGTTTTTATGTAAGACTTATGCCAACATTGGCTTGGTTGTATTTATTAACTCTAGATAAGTGGTTAGGCCAGTAGTCAGGACTGACACCACAGGGATTCTAAAGATATATTTGTCTAATGCATGCCGGGTCTAGTAGTGAGAGCATTGTAGATGCATTGCTACATTACAGAATACAGTACTACACAAGTTTTCACTAGTACAACACTTAATCACTAATTTTAGGCTGGAATGCCCTTTCAACATCTTCACACAGTTTGAGGAAAGTGTTAATTGGTGTATATAAGCTTCTGTTACTTGTTGGTTACATTAGCCTTATAGCTTGGGTGCAAAATAAAAAAAAACAAAACAAAACAAAACCAAAAAAAAAAAAAAAAAAAAAAAACACTTTATAGACACCAAACATTCTTTGATTGAATGGAATGTTTGCAAATTTGAATAAATGGTAACATTTCTAGATACCAGATACTTCTGCGTCAGTACTTCTTTACTTTGTGCTGTTTCGCCTTCCTCCCTCCACCCACGCCCAGTCTTTTTTTTTTTTTTTTTTTGTTTTCTTTTGCGGAAGCCTTCTGTGCTTCCCCTTCCCTTCCCTCCCCACCCAATATCATCCCTTTCTCCCCTTTGGAGGAGACGCGTCAGTCTCAGGCTGGCGTGAAAAGTCAGGGGGTCTAAATTACCCATGAGCGGCAGGATTGTGACACGGTGAGGAAATAAGAACAACAAAGGCATGAATAAATAACGCTGTCCCACTTTGAACTGCTCATCAAAGAGAACCATCACAGAGAGGCGCGAGGGCTTCAGAGACGAACCTGCAACCAGTGCGCATCTGCAGAGCTTCAGCGAACAGGAGTCTACGAAATAAGTACAAGCTCCAGTCCGGGCTGAATCCCAGTAGGAAGCAGGGGGGCGAAACAGAGGGAGGAACAAAGGGGTTTAAATGAAATGCACAGCATGCACCTGGTGCAGTAAGTTCCAGGCTGGAGGCGGAGCCACAATCAAATGTGGCATTTGTCCCACTTTGCACATATTGATATTGTACCACGTAGCAGCAAACATGTACTGCATATCATTGCTGCAGCAGATAATGAACCTAGCAGTCCACAAACACACGTGAGTGTGTGTTTAGATGCCCCAAACATATACCAGAATGCAGAATGTGTTTTTGTTATTTTCATTTTTATTAAAAATATGTCTTCTGAAATGTTCATTTTTATTATTTAAAATATTGTTCAAATAACTAACAAAAAAACCATTTACCTTAATTGAGCCTTAATGGCATCATTAGGATAGCCAATTTTTGAGCTTTTGAGCTTTGTTCCTCAATCAGAGCACCAGATAACTATGTAGGGCCAAAAACAATTTAATACATATTTTGTATACTAATGAGTGCTGGAGTAGCTGTGAACACAGACACATTATAATGTTTGCAAATGATAGCGATTGATAGTCTATTAGGACTCAGAATCATGACAATTGTAGTTCAGGACTTTGTGTCGTGGTGTCTTTCCTTCACTTGAATATGAACAAATCAAAGGACATATTTATTGATTTTAGAAGTCATCATGTAGCCCTACCCCAACTGTTACAAAAGGTTCTGAAATCAAACCGGTAGATAGCTACACATATTCAGGTATGTTTATAGATAATTAACATTGTTTTGACTTGAATGCATATTTTATTTCTAAAAAGGTCGAGCATGTCTCTTTTTCCTAAGAAAATGAAATCTTTTTACTGTTTGTACTCACATACTGATTTTATGGAAGTATTATTAAATCTGTGCTAATCTTTTGTATTGTGGCTTGGTTTGAGAATTTCAGCATGAATGAAACGGAGAAAGTATCCTAGTTAAGGCAACTGGTAAAATTACTGGAGTACAGAAGCTTCAGCTTTCTTACGTATTAAAAAATAAGTTTTGAGGAAAGCTAAAACTGTTCAGTCCTGCCCAGAACACCCCTTGCTATGAGAGTCTGAACAACTCCCATCAGGTGGGCGGTTTAGAACATCTGCTGGAGGAGCTAAACGCAATAAGGTGTTCTTTGTCTTCACAGCCTGTTGAACCTAAGCAAACTGAATGGGGAGGGGGGAGGGACTGGGGGAATATGATGTTGGAAATGTCATGGGTATTATATGTATTCTATGTAATGTGCATTATGTATAGTGCTGTTTCTATTTGTGTAAATGTTGTGGATAAAAGCTAGTAAGAATGTAATGATAAATCAGGACCACTCTACCCACCACATATTGCATTCTGATTTTCTTACTAATCTTGCAGCTTACTGCTAACACAGACATGGTGGTGACTGTCATCCCTGCCTGTGCACAGTCTCATGACTGCAAGCCTTCTGAAGGCACTGCATAGTAATTGGAATTTTCATAACAGGGGATCCTGGAGCAACAGCGGGCCACAGTGATACAGCCTTGCCAGGCCCAGTTCCTCTAGGTGTAGCCTGACACACATCACCCATTACCTTGCTGCCTTTTGACTAGGTGAGCACGCACTTGGAGGAAAAGGAGCATATGGGGATTTACGTCAGAAAATGTCATCACAAAAAAAAAAAAAAATTCAGCAAAAAAAGTCAAAGCAGATGTCGCTTCCTGTTTGCTGCCACTGCTGGACTCTTTGGCATGGTTTGTTCTATGTTTTAGTCACTAAAATGTGAAATTCTAGTGGGTTAACCCAGCGTGTGAAGATTATTAAACTACTTTCATCTATCCATATCACCAAATCACTGACCCCGAAAAGATCGCACTGATTTGTTTAGTTAAACTTCATAAACTGCATGTTTAGTTCATTCTCTTTCACTGTTGCTAGGAATAGTGGAGTTTTGTCAAAAGTGTCAGTTAGTTTAGTCTATGATGGAGAAGGTTCATCAGTTAGAGGTGCACATCCAAATTTGAATCACCTTAATTTCGTTTTAGTTGTACAAAAACATCCACCAAACCTCTTAGCTTTATTAAAAATCTCCCAGATTTATCAACACCAGTTGGCTCTCTACCTGGTCCCACAGACCTGGGTAACCTAACTGAATGCTTAGAGAACTCTCTTCAATCCACAGATAGATGACGTCGTACCTCTAAGATGTAAAAGACTCAGACAGAAAAAGCTTGCTCCCTGGTATGATCAAACACGTGCCCTAAAGCAAAATGTTTAAAAAAAAAAAAAAAAAAAAAAAAAAAAAAAAAAATCAGAGCATAAATGGCGATTAACCAAGCTGAAATCTTTCCACTCCACCAGGAAGGAGAACATTAGAGACTACAGCAGAGCATTTACCATGACACACTCAGCGTTTCTACCATCTCTCATCAAATCCTAAAAAAAAAAAATAATCCCAGGTTTCTATTCAGTATACTTTCTAAACTAACTAGAAACCTGGGGGATACAGAATCTCAGGTTCCTGCAACCTATAGTAGTGATGATTTAATGGACAATTTTAACAATAAAATCGAAGTCATTAGAAGAGAAATTCAAACTAGAGGTCTTACTCCTCCATGTGTGCTGCCTGATACAGCTGATGAAGATACAGTTCAAAATTTAGCTGTAGTAGAGAGGCTCGCATCTTTTAATCCAGTTCAACAGACAGAACTCACTATGATTATCCTCTCATCAAAATCTTCTACCTGTACACTCGATTCAGTTCCTACAAGCTTGCTTAGCAGTAATAATTGGGCCTCTATTAGCAATAATAAAATCCTCACTTAGTGTTGTTTACTTACCCAAAGCATTTAAACTAGGAGTTATTAAGCCTCTGTTAAAGAAACGAAATCTTGATCCATGCAAGCTCTTAAATTACTGCCCTATTTCTTCATTTCTATCCAAGATATTAGAAAAAGAAGAATTGCATATATGAGAAATTTGAATCTTGGTTCCAGCCTCATGAAAGCACCAAAACAGCCCCATTAAATATGGTAAACAATCTTTTATTGGCAGCTGACAAAATTTGTACCTTTTGCTCGACCTTAATGCGGCATTCAACATCATCGACCATTCTGCTCTCTTAGACAGACTAGAAAACCTGGTTGGAGTCACAGGGACAGCCTTATCCTGGTTTAGATCATATCTTACCGACTGCTACCAAATTGTAAGTGTGAACTGGGAATCACCAGAAAAACACAAGTAAAATATGGAATCCTGCAAGGTTCTGTCTAAGGGCCTATTTTATTTACATTGTACATGTTGCCATTAAGTAGATGATCTACATAGATTAAATAATATTGAGGACTGCACAGAGTATGTAAAAGACTGGATGTCACATAACAGAGGACCTTCTTCTAGGTGCAAAAGCTGCCAGAAAAAAAACTGTCACTGTCAGGACTAATGCTTGATCTTGCTGGTTCCTCAGCTTCTCCAGTGTCAAGTGTAAAAATCTCTGTGTCACTATCAACCCAGATCTATCATTCGACGCTTAAATAGGTACTATTACTAAAATAACTCTTCCTCATCTACGAAATATTGTCAAGCAAAGAAACACACAATCCCTCCATAATGCAGAAAATTACTTTACTCCATTATTACACCCAGATTCGATTACTGTAACACTCTGCTGTCAGACTGCTCCAATAGCAACAAGCTTCAATTAGTCCAGAATGCGGCAGCTAGAGTCCACAACTAGATCCAGGAAATTTTACAACATTGGTCTGATAGTATCAAGACTACATTGCCTTCCGATGAAATTTCGTATTGATTATAAAAATTTACTACTGACATATAAAGCCCTGGCTTCACACCCAAATACCTCAGTGAACTTCTCTTGCTACGAACCTCCACGCTCATTTAGATCTCAAGGTGCTGGCTATCCACTAGTCCCTATCTATAGACTCAGGTTTTAAGTCTAGACTGAAATTCTACTTGTTTAGTCAGGCTTTCTGCAATTAACTTTTCCTGTTAATTGAGAGGACGGGGGTGGTGTGGCGTTATACCCCTCAATTCTGCCCTTTCTAGCTAGGCTGCTATAGCTAGGTATGCCAGAGTCCTGACTTGCACTCATTACAGTTACAATTTGTAGCCTGTACAATTCAACAGAACTAACTCAGTTTTCTAACTGTCTCCCATCCCTTTTTTTTGGACCATCTTCTCCAAAGGGAACCGCTGCCCATCTGTCTAGCCCGAGTGACCACCATCGGTGCTCCAGGTCACTACCTCATCCCGGATCTGACGTCGCTGGGGTCCTTTGCCCAAGTGTCCTTGACTGGTTCGGATGCTTTGGACTGCCTGTGTGCACTCCTACTCCCCCATCTAAGGGTGACTGCTGTTCAAAAACTCGGATGGAGATTGAGTTTCCTAGTGCTGTGGACTAGAGACTCTCAAACTACTACTTACAGACTCTAACAAAAACTAGCACTCACTACTGACTCTTAACTGTAATTACTTTGTTGGCCATTGACTGCCAGCTGTTCAGCAGTGATTAAGTCTGTACACAAATGCCTTTTATTGTTAGTTATTTCCACAGAGACATCTCTTTCGCCCACGCTAAGTCGAGTAGAGGAGGGTGGGTTCCCCTTCTGAGTCTTGGTTCCACCTTCCAGCTTAGAGTGTTTTTCATTCACCTTTAGGTTGCTCACTAGGGGGCTCAGACCTAGATTCTACCAAGCTGCTTTGTGACAACACTGGTTGTAAAAAGCACTGTATAAAAGATAAAATGTAACAAATAAAACGTAATTAAATTGAAAGTAGATGTTTCTTGGGCTTCTGAATAGGGGAAACGGTTTAAGCATTAGGAGATTGCAAGTTCGATACCTGTTGATGCCATAGCCATCCGTGGCCTGGAGTTCAAGAGAGCATAACTCTCCTTGCTCTCTCTGGTTAGGCAGGTCCTCCCTCCTCCCAAAATGCTAACCAACATGGGAGCCATTTAGCTGATATAATAGAAATGGCAGTAACTTTTCCTCCACAAACCATGTTGAGCTGTCTGATGACAGCAAAGTGGCAGGACACAAGTAACAGTTTGAAAAGAAGTGTTGATGCTTGGAGACTTAGAGGAAGCATTCACCCTCTCAGCTTAGTAGTGCTGTGTGACTGGAGGAGTGCTAGATAGCAGATGGAACTGGATTATGTTGCAGAGAAAACTGGGGGAAAAACCTGTTCTAGATCCTTCACCTTCCAAGCGTTGCTGATATTGTGTGAGTGGAGGAGTCCTAGCTAGTGGGTGGAAATGAGCACAACTATATTGGGGAGAAAGTTAGGAAAAAGTGCTCAATAGTAACAACTACAAAAAGAATCAGGATTTTTCATACTTAATTATAGGTTAATACTGAAGTCTTTTCACTTCAAAACTGTTTTATTTCAGATTTAATGCACTGGAAAATAATAATTTCTACATGAAGAGACCCTTTTTACCACTGAATACTTTGTCTCTCTGTTGTCTCCCCCTGCCACAAACGGAATGGTCTTCTTTGTATTTCCATTGATTATCAAGTATTATAAACAGCTTGCTGTAAATAGTCAGTCAGTGTGGGGGAAAAAAATACACTGACTTATTTTGGCTTTGAGAAAAACATTCTAAAGCATGTCTTGCTTTAGTTTTAGCACCATGCATAAATCCAAGAGGATACCTTGACAACGTAGCACACCCTTTTACAGCCAGTATTTTCCTTTAGAGAGCAACTCATTCTCACACCACTGAACTAACACCACCATGTTTGACTTCTGGTATGATGTTCTTTTTATACTATGTGGTGTTCACTTTATGCCAGATGCAACAGGACCTCTGCCTTCCAAACAAGATCCACTCACAACAGAACACTACTCTAGTGTTCTAGGCTTGGGGATCACCAAAATTATTTCTGAAACATTTTGAAACTTGAAACATGAAACGAATCCTAATGTAGCTCTTGGTTAGCAGTGCACTTCAGCTTGCAACTCTCCAGTCACTTTCTAATGATGGAACCATTAACAGTGAAGGAAGCAAGGCCTTCAGTTTCTTAGATATTCGTCTGGGTTCTTTTGTGACTTCCCAGATACGTTGCTACTGTGCTGATCTTGGCACTGTGTGTTGATCTTATAGCCTATTTCACCTCATTTAAGGAATGTTAAGAATCAACAGGGCTGGCAGTAATCAAGACTGAGTGCGTCTAGTCTAACTGATCCAAATTCCCAACTATATTTGGTTATTTTAGTTGAGTGAGTAACTAAGGAGACAGTCACTTGTTTCACACAGAAAAAATTATATGTAACAAATATGGAAACAGCATAATTCAGCTTTTTCATGACACTGTATGTTCAAAATATCTGTGGTAGACCACCACAAACATCAAAATGTGATCAGATAAACTAAAGATAATAGGTCTTTAAAGACCACCAAATAAAAGCAAAGTATTTGTCAAAGTATCACGCTGATCATTCATTTCCTCACTCTGCTTTGCCCTCTCTCTCTCTCTCTCTCTCTCTTTCTCCATTTCTATCAGCCTGTGTTGATCTCTACGTGTGGATGAACGCTGATGAGTAATCAGTGTGTTTGATAACTATCTAATCCTCCAGGCTGCAGTGGGATGGGGCTCATCCTGAGTCGGTGTTCACACCCACGCCTCTGTAGAGCCTCTGTAGAGCCTCTGGAGCTCCTGTATAGCAGCAGAGTCATTAAAGTTGCTAGCCACAAGGGTATCCACTCCTACCCCACCAGTACACTGCTTCAGCAAAAGCTTTTTACTGAGAACCTTCAATACACAGCATGAAGGAATCAATCCATGATCAAAAACAAATGTACACTCGTCACATGCACCGTTACTCATCAATTAACAAAGAAAAAAAAAATCACTGTGAACGTGAAGTAATTCCATGAAGCATATTTAGCTTCAACTCTCACCAAAAATGTAGGTTTTGCTTAAATCTTAACTGTGAAATTTTGAACTCAACAGATGTTAGTCTGCCATTATTCTTTTAGTTTGTAAGTTTTTTTTTCCCAGGTAGTTGTTGAAACCACATATTGAACCTTTTTCGGGCCAGAGGTGGTTTAACTGTCTAAAAGGTTTGAGCTAACATCACAACAAGGGAAAAAGCACTTTTGGCATTAATCCCAACATAGTACTTTTACCAATATTATCACAAATGTTTACACATATTATATGTCTCATTATGACATCACCAAGAGAAAACTGAGCATCCTTAACCCCCACACACATTATGTATATACAGACACATGTAAATATTTTTTTCCAAATAAAACCATTTTAGAAACAAACCATACCTACTTTTTATATTCCGGGATGTTTCATCGCTTTAGTATAATACAGTATTGTTTAGTATAGTATAATAAACATCATCATATAGTAAACAAGTAAATACACAAGACCAGTACCCGTTTTTTTTTTGTTTTTTTTTTTGGCTATTGTTTTTTGCTTTTTTAGGCCATCTTATATTTATATTACATTAACTTACACATTTATATTACTGTATTTATATTAAATAAATGACCAATTTCCTTCCCAGAAATGGACTTATGGTTTACATTTACAATACTATCTGTTTTATTCCAATACTGGAAAAAAAAGGGACCAAAAAATGGCAATCCAATGAATCTGTGTCTGAATTTTGGACATTTTTAAATAATAAAGTCGCAGTACTCAACAGGGATGTGCACACCCTCAAGCTATTATTGCTTGAACAACAGCCCATTTGCCCTCTTTTGGCCAAGCTGCCCCTCTGAAGGATTTTGATAGCTGGTGCTAGCCATCAGTAGCATTTGTACATCATTGCGGAAGTTAATCCAAATTAAATTTGCCATACTACTTTAGTTAAAGCAATAAGTTATGTGTGCATAGGACCAGCAATTCTTCCTTGTGAGTTTCATCATAGTTGTTGCTGACAAGAATGATATACTAGTAAAATAGTTCCTGAATGGGTAGGAGGGTCTCTGCAGCTTACATGCATTGCATAGCCTGCTTAGTTCAGTGTAAACTGTTCATCTGTTCTTGCAAACATTAGCAGTCACTGGCTTTGTGCTTCATTGATGCAGTCACTGGCTCCTTCCATCATGAATATGCTAGCCAGAAAAAACGCTTTGACCAACAATGATGGCAATAGCTGCAGACTGCTGTTGACTGCCTTTGCAGACTTGATACATCACTCGCTATTTAGCTTGATGTCTATGTAACATGTAATAGGTCACTGTTTTTGTTTGAACCAGCCAGTTAGCTAGGTAACAATAAAGTCTGGAACATAAGTTGTGTTAACAGTAAACGTAATCTATAAACAAGCTTCCTCTTCGCCTCCCCACGTGCTCCTCCCCCATCCAAGGGCAACTGCTGTTCAAACGCTCCAGTGAAGATTGTTGTTCCTGTCGTTGTGGAGTCGAGACGCTCAAGCTACTCTTCTAACAAAAACTACCTCTACTGACTCCTAACTGTAACTCCACTAGCCGAAGGTAACCAACCTGCCCAACAGTGATTAAACTGTACTCTAAGACCTTCTATTGTTAGTTTTCCCAATAGAGACTCTCTTTCTCCGGGTTGACCAGAGGAGGATGGATTCCCCTTTTGAGTCTTGGTTCCTTCTGAGGTTTCTTCCTCTAGCTTTAGGGAGTTTTTTTGTCACCTCTGTTGCCCTTGGCCTGCTCACTAGTGCCTCAGACCTGGATTCTGTAAAGCTGCTTTATGACAAAATAGGTTGTAAATAGCGCTATATAAATATAATTAGTGCTGGGCGATAAAACGATAACGATAATTATCGCGAAATGTCTTTTCCTCGATAGAACCAATGCATATAGTC
>JBBPCZ010000115.1:27694090-27711129 GCA_037974445.1 Brycinus macrolepidotus | reverse complement strand
AGGAATGAGTGAAATGTTTTCAGAAATTATTTCTTAAGCCCATGTGTATACAATAAAATGTTTGTATTTTTTGTCACAGCGTCATATTGTGTTTTCATCAGAAAACCACGTCTACCTGTATTAGTTTACACGGTGCTTTCGCCACTCGCAGTATGGTGGACACGCAGACGTATCGTGTCAACTGGGAACACAGAATGCGGCGTCTACCCTGTATAAGTCTATGCATTTGGGAGCCAAAGGAGCCGGATCTTCTTCGTGATCTGATCCAAATGATCCAACTCATTAAAAAGAGTCGAAATTTCCATAACTAATCACGTGATAGTGTAGTAGGAACGACAGACTCGTGTTGAGCGTATCTGCACATAGTAATGAGATGTCACTTTTCTTGTACTTTTATTTTAATTTCTCTTGGTTGTGAGAGACGTTCACCATTGGTGACTGAAATGAAAAAACTAGTCGCAAAATAAATAATCTAGTCGCCATCTGGAGCCCTGTTCAACCTACTTGCAAACGCCTGCTCCCTGGAAAATAAACTGAACTAAATATGTCTCCAGCGGACCGTCCAGCGGGAGTTTAGGGACTGCTACGTTTTTGTTTTTTATTGAAATGTGGCTCAGTGATAGAGGTCCAGATGTTGCCACTCAACTGGATGGGGTCTCTTCGTTCTGTCCAGTAAAGACCCAAGGTTTAAATACCACAGGAATTCACCACCACACTCAGAGTCACAGTTTACATCCCAGTTAACATCTTTAATGTCCTATCTCAAAGTCACAGCTACCTCCCCTCAGCAGACCCCCTGCAGTTTATCATCCCAACTGTTCAGGGGATGATGCCATCACTACTACCCTTTACCTTAACCCATAGTGACAAAAAGGACACTTATATGAGAATTATGTAGACTTTAGTTTAGTCAGCATTCAACATCATTATTTAGCATATGATAGGAAAGCTGACTGCTGGGCCTGTCTGCAACTGGATTCTGGACGTCCTGAATGAAAGACGTCAGTCAGTCAGGATCAGGATCAGGAGCTACATCTACTGCTCCAAAACACTGGGCATAGGATTCCTCAGGGCTGTATGCTCTGTCCACTGCTGTTCATGCTGCTGACTACACACAGCTCAAACCACATTAAGTTTGCTGATCACACAAGTGTGGGTGGATAATCGATAACTTCTTTTGCTAGCTGCATGCAATAACACCATAATGAGCTGCACAAATGTTCTCAAGCCTTCTCTATTTTTGTTTAGTTACTCATGCGAAATACTTTCTCACTGAATTAGGGTGCAAATTCCTTAAAATGTGCAAACCTAAACTGTACCTGGGTATTGTATTTCAGCATTTGTAATTCTATTCCACCCACAGTAACTAGTTTTCACTTCCTCACTTGGTGATGTGTGCTTGCATGATATTGCGGAATACAGGAATGGGTCTGGTTGCAAGAAAATTGCATTAGACCTGATTCCTGTACACCTGAGTTCAACTGGAAATGTCCCAACAAATGGAACAACAGAGACTAAAAAACAGCAACAAGGAAAAAAAAAAAAAATTCCCACACCAGCTTGACTAGCTTGAGGGTACTGACGGGAACAGAGGAGTTGGTGTAACTAGCCAGCATCTGCTAGCAAGTAAACTTAGCCTGTCCCAGGAGAAAAGCCTGTCACCTATTGTTAGATCACATACAGCCAACAAAGACTGCAATAGTAAAGAGACACCCACAGACACATACACTGAGACAGAGCCACAATAGGCTCACAAGAGGCACATTAGGCTGTGCAATACACCATCATGCCCTTCTCCCAACCCCCCCACACCACAGACAAAACATTTTCTGAGCATATCCAAGCACACAGGGGAAAAAAAGAGCTGCCAGTATTGACTGAAAGGATTCTCTAAACCCTAATTTACCTAATCAATGTCTGTAGCATTTCTCCAACAATCAATTCAGCATGGCAGGCATAGTAGTAATGTCAGAGAAGCCTGCTTATACCAGGAAAATTAACATGCTCATGTCACCAGTCAGAAATATTGTGCTAACTGTAATTTTGCTATGATTTGATAGTTCTTGCTATTACTTGGCAGTTTTTTTCTAGGTCTTGGGTGTTCCTGCAATGCTTTAGCAGTTCTTGCCATGGTTTGCTACATATTGCTTAATAACATTACTTTTTAAATTAATAATACAAAATAATAACTAGGTGCCATACCCCAAATTTTTCTTGTACATAATTTTTCCCTGAGTTTCACAATGTACGTGGTGTTATGTCCCAAAAACAGTCATAGTTTTCATGTGACCATTTTCCAACCTCTCTTTATCCTTTCCAGTTAAACATACTGGTCTTTATGACTCATTAATTCTATTTGAACTGAATGTTACATACTGTGCCTCTTTTGAAAAGTGGTCCAGATTGAGACACTCCTAATAACATCATTGTGAAAGGGCGGGGTTAAACTCTTGAAAGTCGAATGGCCATTGGTTGTAAATGTGTAGATGTTTGTGAAAAAAGCAAAATTGTTTTTGCTGTTAAGATTCTATATATTAATTGTACAGACTGGGGAGTAACTGGTGTACACTGCATTAATGTAGTACATTAAACTATTTTTTTTAAGGTGACAAAAACAAAAAGAATTCAATATATATTATATATGTAGGCGTGTGTGTGTGCACACTGGCCTTAACTTTGATCATGAAAAAAAAAAGAAAAGGATCACTCAGTTCTTCAGCATCACACAATTCCTTCTGGTTTACGTGTCATTGGACAAAATGTCATTTTTCAACAGGATAATGAAATATGTAAACTACATGTGCATTCACTAAGGCCAATTACTCACATGTGTAACATACTTGGTGGAAAGTCTGATTCCAAATATTGTGTAAAAAAAAAAAAAAACTCCACCTCTATCCTGTGAACATTCTGATGTGCATGCAAGTACAATAATTAAACAACACTATAGAGAAAGACAGAATATAAGCAATTAACAAACCAATATGCTACCAATACTGCCTACTTATATTGTTTACATAGTTTTATGTGGTGATTTTATACACATTTTGTTACTTCCTCTTAGACTTTCACAAGTTGTTTTTGCTGTTTAAGACTAACATGTTTAAATGGCCTCTGCACTGACTGGCTGCCCTGTATTGTTCCTCATGCAGCCTGGGGTGAAATACTTCTTATAACTTTGGCAGAACCAGCAGAAATATATAGGTTGGTGTTCATGACATCACAACAACAGTGAATTCAAAACATGCTGTTTTTCCCGCTTAGTTTCACTATGTAGACTGTATGGACTGGGGAGTGAACATTATGTTTTGAAAAGGGTTTTATAATACATTTAATTAAACATTCATTCTTCCATTAAATGGGGCTGTTGCACTTAGGAATGCAAAATATGATCTTAGTGTCGCACTGACCAGAAAAACTCAGGGTGGGGGCCAGTGTGCTTACATAAACACTGACTGGGGTGGGAACATTGTGCCGGTCTCTAGTTACTGCTCACCCCTGCTGGAGCTGAGATTGTTAGATGCAGACCACTGTATTTACCATGGGAATTCACCACTGTGCTCAAAGTCGCAGTGTGCGTTCCAAGCAGTGCCAACACTAACAATGCGCTGGCCGAATTTATGGAGCCCTCGGCGAGCTCCAAAATGCTCACCCAGACGAACTGTTTACTGTCACCAGAGATTTAAATCATGCAAATCTCAAGTCAGTTTTCTCTAATCTCTATCAGTATGTGGACTTTCCAATGAGGGGTGAACGTGCTGGACTGCACTTACACAAACATCACTGGTGTGTGCCGTGCTGATCCACACCCCCACCTCACCTACTCAGATCACATATCTGTTATGCTGATCCCAGTGTACAGACCCCTCATCAGACATGCCAAGCCTGTTCAAAGGCAGACTAAAATCTGACTGCTAGGAACAATCTGTTCTTCAGGACTGTTTTGAGCGCACTGACTGGGACATGTTTAGGGAGACTGCAACCAACGGTGGCTCTACTAATCTAGGGGAGTACACATCGTGAGTGACTGGCTACATCAGCAAGTGCATTAATGACGTTACTGCCTCCAAGACCATCACCACATGCCCCAACCAGAAGCTGCGTATGACTACAGGTGTGTGCGCTGCTGAGAACCTGTGACTCTGCCTTCATGTCAGGCCTTAAGAACAAGAGCCAACCTGTCTTGGTCCATCGGCGTAGCAAAGCGGTACATGCTCAGAAAATCCAAAGCCACTTCCAGAACACTGGTGACACATGCCACATGTTGCAGGGCATCTGGGCAACCACCAACTACAGGACATCTCCTGTGCTGGGGAGGGCTCCCATCCTGATGCGATGAATGACTTTCATGCACGGTTTGAGGCACAGAATGACATGGCAGCAAAGACCACCGCACCCTCTAACGGTCAGGTGCCCTGTCTGACCACGACTGATGTGAGGAGGACTATACTTACAGTCAACCCACAGAAGGCCACCGGATCAGACAACATTTCTGGTCATGTGCTCAGACGATGCACAGACCGGCTGAGCATATCTTCAATATGTCTCTGAGCACCACCATTGTTCCAGCGTGCTTCAAAGGCACCGCCATGATCCCTGTGCCAAAGAAGTTGTCAGGGTCGTGGCTCAGTGACTATCATCCTGTTGCACTCACACCAATCATCATGAAGTGGTTCGAGAGGCTCGTCATGAAGCACATAAAATCACAGTTGCCCCCACACTGGACCCCATGCAGTTTGTATGTCATCCCAATCGTTCAACGAATGATGCTCCACCACCCTTCACCTGGCCCTCACCCATCTGGACAATAAAAAGACATTTATGTTAGAACACTATTCATAGACTTCAGTTCAGCATTCATGAACTGAACATGGTACGCTGAGCACAGGGGCCCCCAAGGCTGTTCACGATGATGATCAACAACTGTGCAGCAATGCACAGTTCAAACCACATCATCAAGTTTGCCAATCACAAGGTGGGTTTGATGAGGTAGCGTACAGAGAGAAGGTGCAACAGCTAACGGACTGATGCAAAGCCAACATCTTGTCTCTGAATGTGGACAAAACAAAAGAGATGGTTGTTGACTTCAGAAGGGCATGACGTGACTTGATGACTCACTGCTAAACATCAACGGATCCCAAGTGGAGACTGTCCGGAGCACCAAGTTCAATGGTGTTCACATCATGAAGAATTCATGTGGACCCTCAACACCAGCTCCATCGCCAAGAAGTCCCAGCAGCATCTCTACTTCCTGTGGTGACTGAGGACAGCACACCTCCCCACAGCATTCTACAGAGGGACTATTGAGAACATTCTCTCTAGTTGCATCCTGTTATGGTAAGGACATTGCACCTCATCAGATCGCAGGACCCTACAGAGGATGGTAAGGACTACTGAGAAGATCATTGCAAAAGCCACCAGCACTGTGGATGACCCCATACACCCCTCCTACACCCTCTTTTCAACACACACACACACACCCACACCCACACACACACACACACACCCCCACACACACTAAACTATTCTGCCACAAACAAAGAAAACTTACTACCCAACTGACACTCGTAAAAACTTACTACCCAACTGACACTCGTAAAAACTTACTACCCAACTGACACTCAAACTTTTTTGCACTCTTTCTTTAGTCCTGCCCTGCCCACACTGTAGTCTTGTGATGTTCTGTTTTTGTTCATTGCGTTGCACCATGGTCCTAGAGAAACACTGTTTCATTTCACTGTGTACTGTGCATATGGTTGATGTGACAACAAACATCTATCTGACGAAAGTTTAGCTCAGTTTGTAATCCAACACTGCCACCTGCAGGCCTACAGTCTTTAAAACCCTGCATTACACTGCATTTATTGTGGCAGGAAAGACACCCATCATGATTTAAATATGGAAAGATAGAAAGGTGCTGAAATGATAAACTCAGAGGAACCTGGAAGTGGGATTGATCAGTTATCACTCTTCTGATGGCTATGAACAGTATGGATCTCAATTGCACACTAGGGCCTAATCGATATGAAAACTGTCAGCTGTACCAATTTTAAGGAGATACAAAACTACCCTAGGAAAAAACTAAAAAGTCTCAAACAATATAAATAAAAATCAGTCTTATAAATAACCTTGTGATGTAACTCCATGATCTGATATAAAAATAGGCCGATGTAACATTGGTCAGCCGCTGGACTCACACGCACACGCACTTACTGTGGGTCTCCAGCATAGCTAAGCTGAGCAGGACGGATGCCAAAGTGTACGATGATCGGAAAGGTGATGACATTCGGGTTGAACTGTTCACGATCCAGCTGGTCTATTCTCACTGAGCTGGGTTTCTGTTTGAAATACACACATATAAATACATACATAAGCAGATGTGTAAATCTCTGACCTTACAATTCCACTAGGAGTCTATAAAATTCATGATGTATTTAAAAAATATACACAGTAGTACACTACAGACAAAATAGACCAAAAAAATACAGCAATATGGACAAAAAAACTGAATCCTGCTTCATAGAATAGATTATAAATTAATCCTATCACTCAAGTTCTTTGTCTAATGTGTAGGACTGTTTGTGTTTATTACCAAGCCGGGGTTGGTGACTATCATGCCCTTGCACTCCTCAGCGTACTTCTGCCATTCTAGCTCCTCCCACTGCAGCATGTTAGCAATTTCTTCTTCAGGAACTAGTGGCTTATTACTGCTTAATAAATACATCAGCACTTGGTGCATAGACAACACTTCTTTACCTCCATCTGTAAAACACACACGCATGCGCACACACAGACATACGCAGACACAAAACAAATCACCAGAAGTTGCAATGAGGTGTCGAAGTGAGTGTCTCACAGTGAAGTACTGGCATACAGAGAAAATCAAAGGCAAGATTTTTCCTGCATATAGTATAAAGTTTAAACATCCTAAGGGTATATTCACAAAATCCTTCTTAACGCATTGTGAATACACAAAGACTTCACTTCTTTAAACAAGTGGCTTTGGCTTTGTCGCCCCCTTCTGGTCCAAATGGATGCAGTCTAGGTATTGATAACATATCTGTAGTTTTAAGTAATGAAACAAATCAGTATTTATTGATCATTTGTCCCCATTCATTGTTTTTCTAAATTTGCACTGGTGTCTTTAGGCTAATATAACAGAATAAGCAGCCTGCGTTCTTTTCTAGGCACATTCAGCTGTCCAGTGAGTCAGCAGCAGTTGGAAAAGATGCAGTGGCTTGCTTCACACGTCCTGTAGGAAATATATGCTAGCCTTCACCCTCCCAGCTTAGCTGAACTGTGTAATAGAGGGAGACCTAGCTGGTGGGTAGGAATTGGACATGACAAAATTGGGGACAAAACCGAGTAATTGAAATTGAAAGAAATACTACTAAAAAAACAAACAAACAATAAATGTATTGTAATTTACACACATTAAATGTAGAAACCAACCTGAAATCAGAAAAGCAAAGTGCTAATTACATGCCACATAGTGTGTTTTGACTGGAAATAAAATAAACAAACGGATATTCTCTGACTTTTGCAGAGAACTGTACATTTAACTACAAATAAATGCATTGCGTTTGTCGATGCATAAACATGTGTGAATATCAGAGTCGGTCAAACACAACCATCAGTTACCTGGAAGGAAGCGGACAAATCGAGGCATGAAGTGAAACCTCTGGCAGCCAGGTGGGTCATTTTCCTCCGGACCTGGGTCATCAAAATCAAGTGTATGAGTGAGAGAAGGATTCGTGACTTGTTCCACTCAGAGTTCATGAGCTGTGTACATCTTCATCACTGAGACTCAGACAGCCTTGAAAAGTTCCTGTTCCGTAGTTTTAAATTATTTTACAACAGCATTCCCCATTATATACAGCAGAGAACTCTTTTTTTAACAGAAGTCTTTTTCTGCTCTGGAATATAGTCCATATGAACCAATCCAGAAAGCAATCAAGAGTTCTGAATTGTATTGTTTTCTGGTATCTTGAACTGTACTGATTTGGCCCTAATTTGGAATAAATCTGACTCCACTGAGCACCTGGACTGCTGATTCATAGTTTCATACCCAAACCCTGAGATCTGAGACATTTTTTCTTAGCAAATTGAAAAAATGGCTAAACTGATGGCACAACAGGCAAAAGTCGTACCTTGTAAATAAAGCCAAAGGTCATACACTCCTCTCTGTTATGATGTCGGCACTGAAATCTTTCAGGTTTTTAACCACCTTTGCGTTTCAATATGTGCATTAAAAATTATTTTTGGGGGAAAAAAGGCAAATCATAATTTAGGCAAGGCTTCCTCTTCACACCATATATGTCTGAAAGTATCAACCATCCATTTTAATTAGTAAATACAACTTTAAAGGGGAATGCTTCAGATTTTTCAAAATCTCTGCATAATTCAACGTAGATGCATACGGTCATTCAGAGTGTTTTGATGTTAAATGCGAAGTGAAGACATGTCTACAACATAAATGTCCATTCTATTTGCTATGCAAAATTACCAGAGAACCTATATGTTTCAGCTAAGTTTTAAGTGTATATAATGAAACAGTAGTCATTTAAATAAACTTTTTCTAGGACACTATTTTGCCCTACATGCACCTCATTGATCTTTTTCTATTTTAAAAACATGCTTTACCTTTTTGTATTTTAAAAACATGCTTTAGCACAAAAACTTCATAAAAAAAAATCATAGAACAACGTCTCAGACATCAAGCAACACATTCATAACCATTTCAAGTAATAATTTCATATCAGCCAATAAATGACATCTGGTGGTTTTTCTTAACTATTAGGAGTTTATCAAACATGTTACAGCTTCAGACAACACAAAACAAATCAATTTTCGCTTTCTGTTACTCTTACCTATTCATTTTTATCATCTACGGTTTCAGCAAAGCATTGGTTATAACTGTGCAATTAAAAATAAAAAATTCTGCACAGCATTTAATTTAGTAACTACATAAGTAAACAAAACATTTCAATCAAATTCAATTTTTGAATAACACGGGGCGACATTGTAGCAGTCTCGCCCTGATGTGACTTGCTCCCTTCTGGCACCCCCTGTTCTGTTTCCTGCTCCTCCTTTCAAGCCATGATACTTACTTTTACCATTTCATTTGTAAACAACCCCCCTCACAGCTGTCCCAAGTTAAACCTTTGTATTTATGCCCCTTTTTTTCTCCGTGTATTTGTCGGTCATCCATAACCCTACCCTGTATGTGGCTCCCTGTTCTGTCTGTGATGTAGGTAAGCATTTATTTATACTAATAAACTAACAAATCATATAAAGTCTGAATTTTTGCATTGCGTCCCTCCTCGTGCTCCAAAAACCCCCCCTAACATTACAGACAGCACAAAAGCGGCATAAACAACTTTGCACATCCCTCAGGTAATACAGTACGCTGTGGCAATTCTTGGATGGTACAAAGATCTGAAAAAAGTGCACACCACCCAACCCTTGTGCATAAACATTGTGTAGTGCAAATCTACCTGTGAGGTTCCAGTCGTACAACTCAAGAATGTCCTTAAACAAATATGAGGCAAAGAGCTCCAGCCCCTTTACACAGTAATTCTGAAAAAGAGCAGCACGCACACAGATGCTTTTAAAGAGCTGTGGCAAGCAATTAAAACATTCCTTTACTTTACATTTTCAAAAAGAACGTAAAAGAAAGTGAAAAAGCAGATGGTTTGTGTAAGCAAAGAGAAAACGCAGAAAGCAGCATCCATTGTGCTGATTATTTGAGGCCTTTCAGAGTGATCAAATATTGCTTAACGTAGTCAAGATGCAGTAGCGCAAGGGGGAAAAAAAGACTGACCTCAGGTGACATTTCCTCTATGAAGTGAATGGTGTAGTCAATGTTGAAACGAATTACTCTACACAAAGGAATCTGCATGAGAGAGAGAGAAAGAAAGAGAGAGAGAGAAAGAGAACGAGAGAGAGAGAAAATAAAAATTGGTAAAAACCCTATTAAACATAACCTTATTAGATAAACTGCTGGGTACTACAACAAGTATTAAACTTTAGAAATTTTGAACTTAATTTTATGATAGTTTGGTCATGTACTTCAGAACTGTGGAATTTTGCTGTCATGTCCAACCATTTTAACATAATGTCACTACTAATTACTCTATTACCAAGATAAATTTCCTGATAACTCACGATTAACCAAATATGGTTTTTTTATTTTTTATAAAGGACTAACAATAAAAATGAACTGAACAATAACTATGGAGAGCCTTTTAATGTTTCCAGTATATTTTACTGAAAGAAGATAAACAGAGAAGTCTTTGTTTAGCCAATTACCACTACTGTAATAATTCTAATTACCACACTGGAATTTGAAAGTTGTTACAGACAATTGCTACAAATATATATATATGTTTGTGAGATCTAGCACGGGTTTCCTTCTTCTCAGTGATGCACCTGCAGTACTACTGTACTGCTGATTCAAAGATTTTAGTAATCCAGTAAACATGACAGCCCTAACATTATGTAGCGACTCAAACAAACATCATAGAAGTCAGACGGCAAACTGTCAAGAACTGTACTTAGCAACAGAAACAACAGAAGCTTAAAAAATCCCATCTGAAGGTGAAACAAGAATTGAGCGATTCATTAATGGGTATTGTATCTCTAACACAGCACACTGATAAGCAAGCGAATCATACAGGAGATATTCACAAGCTTACGTTAGTGAGTGGAGTGTGGGAGAAGAGAGAAAATCCTTCAAACAGGTACTCATGATCATCATACTCAATCACAGTGGGTCGATCCGTCTGAGGAAAAACACATGAGGGACAAAACACCATGAAGAATTTTAGCGTATTGGATGAATTAAAGTACAAAGAATGCTGACAATGAATAAAGTTAAATGCAATCTAAAAAAATATGCTGGATTAAGAAAACAGAAACCTACAAGGAAGTTTGTGGGCGGTGACACTGTGATTCTGTAGTGGAAAAGTTTTCCAGCGTTGTTACTCATTGGGCGACATAGTTTCACTGGCTAAGAGACAAAGGAAAAAACATCCAATTGCATCCAATGCCAAACAAATTGAGTTGGAAATGGCAAATGGTAAATCCCAAATAAAATTTACAACATGGTTTTAGTTACCATACATACATATTAAACCATTATGTTAAAAGTATATAGTTTGGTTCCCTCTCTCCTTCCATAGTTTTAATCATGTGAAGACCTCTGACCAACCAGAACACTTGCTCATATAAGCAGACGAGGAGCTTATACCTTAAAAAGCACCATTATAGACTGATTGTGTGTGTATATATACACACACACAGATGCAGAATCAAATTCTAGGCTCATTAAATATAGTTGTATATAGGTTTAAGTGGGTTCTTTCTCTCTCTCTTTCTCGCTTTGTGTGCGTGTGTTCAGGGGGTGTGAGGGTCACAGGGGAGCATGAACGTGTTTCTCTCTCCATCTTTAAGTATATTCAGGCTTGGTAGTCTTCAAAGAAAAGTCAAACAGTCCCCAATGAGAAAAGTAAATAATCCCAATAGCATTTTTGCATGAAATGCCTCTACCTCGTACAAATAAACGGTGTATGACATTGCAAAAACAGTGCCCTATATTTAAAAAAAAGCTGTTTGCCAAAGCGTTTTGCCAACGCACTCATATGTTTAAATTTTTAGCATTTTATATTAAACGCCCTTGTTCTGATTATATGTTTCATTTTCAGAGTGAAAATAAGTAAATATCCTCTGCAGCAAACTCATTTGAAAATGATCATTTGTAGACTATTTTTTTCATTTGCAGTGTTTAACAGAAACACGTTGAGCTCTGTGGTATCTCTAGGTTCTCAGAGTATTACAGTAACGTAATTTCAGCATTACCTCTTCTCCAGGGTAAATACTGTGACGGATTCCTGTGCGCCGGGCTTTAGCACTGCATTTACACAAAGGACCATCATTCATCTGCAGCAAAACACACCAGAGTCTTAAACATGCAATTTTAAGACTTTCATAGCACACATTTTCTACAAAACTGTATTGTTTTTTTTTTTAATTCATCTCATTTAACAAATTCAACAATGTTCATTTTGAAGCTGGAAAAAAATGACAGATGAATCAGTTAAATTTTACATTCCTGGAATTCAGCAGACATTCTTGGTGCTATATTTCAGGGTTTGATCTAGATATTATAAAATAATATGCTTCCACCTTTGTGGCAATAATTTGGGAAAGAATCTGTTTTGTTCCACCATGACTGTCCCTCTATGCACAACGCAAGCTCCATAAAGACATGGTTTGACAAATTTGGTGTGGAAGATGTGGAAATTAGTGCGTGTCACTGAATACTACTATTAGTTCTAACTAATTCTAACACTCCAGGACCTGCAAATCAATCCTCCACAATGCAATTATACACCTACACAATATACTACCATATTCAACGTGTTGTAATTTGTTGCGGAGAGCAAAGTCTGACCTGTCCGGGATCATTGTACCACAGTTCGTCATGAAGGCGATCAGGATGAGCTTTCTTCCGCTTTATCTCAGCGATAACGTCAAATAGCTCAGAGTCTGAACTGCTGGAACAGCTGCTGTCCCCATCAGAATCACACTCAGACTCACTCGAGCTTTCATCTACAACACACACACACACACACAAACACAGAAGCAAGCAATGCATTTCTGTTTTCATTTAGGGACAGTTAGGATTCTATCAATGCCACAAATGCAAAAGGAATCAAACAGATGCTCAAAGCATTTGGTGGTGTGTTATCTCACTGCTCTGTTTTGCTTCAGTATAAAGACTGAGATAAATGTAGGTATAGCCCTTTTCAAACATGGCCTTATGTTTTTATGGTTCTCAGTTTTTGTGAGTGACAAACGTCAAAGGTGTGCATTTTGCTAATGATCCGGAAATGAATGCCTTTCACATTAGCAGTTCTGCGTGATCGGAACTTCATAGAAAAATGTTACTCAAGTTTAAGTGACACAAAGAACGAACGTTACCTGTAAAAGTTTGCCAGTAATGTTTTAAATGTGAAAGCACTACGTCTTAGTCAAGTTTCTCATTGTCGTATCCTCAGTCAATAATCCTTAAAATCCATACTGATGATGACTTACAGTACTGTGGTAAAACTTTAAGCTAGCGGATCTGCTGGATACTGTACCCTGGTCCAGGTCCAGTTTGGTTTTGGGAGGATCCCATTTGGGTCTTGAGGATTTGGCTCGTTCTTGCCTGCGGCCCAGTTCCTCCTCAAAATGATCATACAGGTCCCTCAGCTTACTGGTGCCCACTACTGTAGAGTCACCCTGGAATAGGACATAAAATTGTAGTGAAAAACTAAAACAAGCAAATGTCAGAAACCACATGTCTTTGTTGACTGACATCTGAAGTAAAGATTCTTCCCCAAACTATCACTTTAACACACATACCCATGAGTATGCAAGTTACCCTTATGATTATGATTATCATCAAAATGGTTACCACTTGGTCCATAGGGTCATTGGAGTAGTAGTTCTCGGCGTGTGTGCAGCGGATCCAGGCCGGTTTCAGTAACTCTTCCTCCTCCCTCTCCTCATCATGCCGCTGGTCAGAGGATAACTCCTCGGACTCTCTGCTACCCCTGGTGGATGTGTGGCTCCTCTCTCTGTTTCCTCCATCCGTTCTCCACTCCCTTTCCTCCTCTACTCGCCCTCGCTTTCTCTCTCTGCTGCCTGAGCGACTGCGTGGCCGCTTCCGGTGTCTGTCCAAGGAAGGGGAGTTCCTACTGTCTCTGTGACGATAGCGTTCTCTACAGGGAAGACACAAGAACCCACAGGTGACTAATTTATCCACAGAAAAAAATGGCCAAATTTATTTTTTAAAATTAAACAGTTTGCAAAGGTTTCAAAACACACAGTCAACACAATCCATATATATATAAAACAAAGCTGCAAAAATAACCATTTTGAAAGTCATCACAGGGTTCAATATTAACTTGATTTGGTAGGTGAACTGAAGGTTCACTGTTCTAAACAGAATTTGTACTGGCTGGAAGAAATTTCTTTAACATTTTTAGCATTTTTTAAGGTTAAGGACTAACAGTATAATGTACATTCATATTGCAGAAAATACGGCCTTGTCACAGAACAAAACCTACAAACTGTGTTAAACATCACTGATTGTAGACGGGTGAAAAATCAACCTATGTGAACAGATTTTTATGAGCAGTTTTCCTTTA
This sequence comes from Brycinus macrolepidotus, assembly GCA_037974445.1. Lineage (NCBI taxonomy): Eukaryota > Metazoa > Chordata > Actinopteri > Characiformes > Alestidae > Brycinus > Brycinus macrolepidotus. Next base: position 27,696,931 of record JBBPCZ010000115.1, on the reverse strand, counting down.
TCAAATACTCCCGCTTTGCCAGCATTCTGAATCTTGCCCTGTGCTACAGACAACAACCCAGTGATTTCTCTCAATACAACTGGATTAAACCACTTTCCCACAGCGAGAGGGGGCATTTGCGTATCAAAGTGAAAACAATTTTCAGTGCTGCTGTACCAACTCAGTTACTGTCCCAACAAGGTGTTTCACTTTCCCCGGTTGTTAACGTTAAACCTTGAATTACGGTTGTGACTATATTTACATATGGTCCTCTGCAAAGCTGCGATAATACTTTTGCCTCCTAACAGCCAGGAACGACATAAATGTTAAAAGTTATGTAAAGCATGAATCATAATTATATAAAGTGGGCGCTATACCAGTCTTCGTAATGTAACCTTCACACCATTATGCCACAAATAAAGAGTAGCCATGCAGTGCACAAAACGCGTTAAAAGGTAACATTATCCCCTTGACATTATCTCCATTTGTGTAGTCAGTGGCAGTCTGAAGTAATGTTAGTCCAGGCTGTTATCAAGAAAACAAAAGATAGCTAGATATATGGAAGGACCATTTGTCAATGTCTTGAGATAAGAGTACCATTTAACCTAGGGATAGCATTTAGTATATCAACCTACTAGTCATTTCCTCTTACCCCTCTGCAGTACTGCCTCCTATGCTTAGTTGCATCAGACGACATCTCAGGTAGGATTGGGTGGTATGACGGCATACCTATGGTATGACTTTCAATACCCCCTCAACAAAATGAAACGTAAGAAGATATGAAAAAATAGATACAGCCCAAGGCTAGTGTCAGGACCTGATCCATGCTACAAGCTGAAAATCTGCAGTTTTACAGCTGCTGCTGTATGACTTTTATTTGCCAAATTCCAGCAGTGTCTGGCAGACGAACCACAAGTGTATGGAATATATAAGAGAAATGACATACATGACATTGTTCCATCTTGTTGTTGTTTTAACTGTGGTAGAATCACTGATTAGCTTACTATTTTAACACAAAAGCCTGCTAATTACAACGTGTTAACACCAGTCTTAATGTTTTAGTACCGCAGACCTTAACTCTCTTCCTACCTGCTGCGTTCTCGGCTCCGGTGCCTAGGGGGCGTTCTTCCTCTCTCATGTTCGCTCCTGTACCTCTCTGTCCTCCGTCTGTCTGGACTCCTCCCTCTGTCCTTCCTCTCTCCTCCATACTCTGCTTTATGCCGCTCTCCATGCCCGCTGTACCCATAGCTCTTGTGGCGGTGCTCTTCATGTCGACGTGGTCGCTCTGGAGATCGAGTCTTTTCCCCTTTATACTGTGGCGGGTGGCGGGGGAAGTGTTCAGGTTTAAAGGAGCCACCTTCGGGCTGGGTGTAACCGGGGTTAAAGGTGGGGGGAGGGGGGAAATGGGGCTGGGGAGGGTAGCTTATAGAGTAGGGGGGCTGGTAAGGCATGGAGGGTGGCATTGAGGGTGGCACTGGTGGCAGTGGCGGAGGTGGCACTGAGGAAATCATGTATTGATATGAACTCTGAGACTGGGCCACATTGGTGGAGGAGCTGGGTAGAGGGGGTGGGGGGAAATTTGGGGGTTCTGGAAAGCTCTGTCGGATGGAAGGGTTGTTGAAGGGGGGCTGAACAGGGCACTGACCCTGAGGGCCCTGTAGTGAGGAAGGTATGGGGTATGGCATAAATTCAGGATGTGGGGGCATGTAGCTGGTGGTGCCTTGCAGATTGTACCCAGAGCAGTGTGGAGCAGGAGGGTCATATGGGTATGGAGGCATCGGTGGTTGGGGGGTGGTCAGACGAAGGCCAGGAGGGCGGTAACTCGGAGAACCGTGCTGGCCTGGAGGGGGCCTACTCCGGGGGCACCCACGACCAGAGTGAAATGACATCTCCTGAAACAGACAAATCAACTGTTTATTGTGTATGTATTGTGTATGACCCCTTAATTGCACATAAGCGTAAGGTCAAAATGCCAGCAGGACCCAAATGCAAATGTCCCACTTGTGGGACTAATAAAGGTTTATCTTAGCACAAGTTTTTACTTGTATTTCTGACTAAAAATAGATGAACATAAACTACAAAATGAAGTACAAAATTCAGCTCAAGCAGCCTCTGTTGCATTTTCTTTTCAACAAAAAGACTAAAAAAAAAAAAACAATGACAAGGATGTAATGGTGTCTCTTGAAAAAAAATCACTTGATTTACTTAGCACAAAGGGCCCTCTAATTTAAAAAAAAGTAATACATGAATATGCAGTGAGCTACATAGTTAGCAATTAGCCTATTAGTCATTATTTAAAAAGACAAGAGTGTGACAGAAACAGCTGATGCTGAGAACAAGATGGAGACGGACAAGAACGGCAACGAAGCAATGTTAAATGAAGGCCCAAGTGGCGATACTGGTTCATCCTCCTGTGCCAGTAGGAAATATGCAGAGACATGCACTCTGCCGAGATGTGTACCCTCCATGAGAAAACATCCCAGGCCAGCTATGGACCAATGACTGCACTCAAAGTGGGCCAGACGACCTGCTTACAAAAGCTGCTGGACCAGTGATTTAGAGCACTGGAACTGTGTTTTCTAAATAATGGAGCACCATTAAATACCTCTGGGATGAGCTGGAGTAATGTCTGAGATCTACAAACACTGGGACAAATAGAGTGTATTTACACCTATTAAACAGGGTGTAAACGTCTCAGACCACTAGTAAAAATGTTTGTTTGGTATGTATTTCGCTTTAATGTCAGCAAATACTTGATATGAACTCCACAAGTTTGCACAAATGTCTTGAGATCAAACCCATCTGGGGGTCACACTTCAGTGAAAGCAGAACAAATTTAAATATGGAATTTTTCTGCAAATG
>JBBPCZ010000115.1:27660670-27674289 GCA_037974445.1 Brycinus macrolepidotus | reverse complement strand
AACACCCCCCCCCCCCCCCCCCCCCCAAAAAAAAAAGTCTCTTAAGGCTACAGACACTTAGCTTTGCAGTACTATATTAGATCTAGTGCCAGATCACATTTCCAAAGTATGGGACATTTAGCTTGAAAACAGCAAGTTTTTGGAGTTAGCTAAAACCAAAGGCAATAAATTCACTAAATGATGCTGGAAATCATTTTCCATTAAGTTTTTATGAGTACAGTGTAAAATAAACTTGACCTTGATGTTTACTGGCAGGTTTCTGCAACACTTTGTTGCACAGTGCTGTGCATGCATCCACGCTGTGTATATTGGGCAGGGACGCAGATAATACAGCAACATTATGCTTCCTTCTTTGGACTAAATAGATTCAAAACACAGGCCTAACACCACCCTCTGGTAGAGCAAAGGGCTCAGTTCTTTATGTTGTATGTTTTCTATCAGATTATCTGGAGCCAGATAAAACTTTGACTGTTGATTCAGAGGTTTTTTAATGTTCGTAGAATCTGTTTGATCTCTCTTGTGCTTGTCTGTATATATGTTACGTTATTTCAGCACAAATCCTAGAATTTAACAGAAAATTTTCTTTTTCCTGTCATTTTATAGATTTTTAGCAATTTATTTTGTTCTTTTTGTGCTGTTATTTTTTTTTTAATAAATTATTTGAGATATGTTTATTGAAATATGACATTTGCAGATTTGCAGGGTGTACTGAAAACACTAGGCTAGGCTAAAAATGGAAGGTGAGGCTTAATGTTATGGTATCAAATGTTATGTCACATGCTGTTAAATTAATTCTTTGCATAGATCCTCTATTATGTCAGTGGTTGATGTTCATTCGTGTTGATCTTTTAAGTTTTTATGTTTGACACCCTGTGTGGCTGTGGTCGTGCAGAACCACTTCATCTCCACTGCGGTGGTGGAATCTGTTGAAGCAAACAGCCATTACAGTTCATTCATTTATTTTTTTATCAGCTGTGGACTGTCAAAGCAGAAAATCAAAACTAAAATTTGCTAAAATTTCTTTATATAGTGATACCTATATTAGGTGCCAAAATAAAAGCGAAACTGTTCTGCTGAACAATGCCAAAAGCCCAAGCTTGGTACTCTGGAGACGGGGAAGGCCGGGGGCATGGCACAGGTGAGCCGGTCATAACACTTATTGAAAATAAGCGTTATTGAAAATCTACTTGAAATACTGTATATCAGCCACATCATGTGAGAATTTGAATGTATATACTTCTTGCATACTTAATAAAAAAAAAAAAAGTATCTTTTAAGCCTAGCTTCATCTTTAGGTATCCACTTGAGTTAGGTGGTCAATTCAAATGGACATTTCAGGTGAACTTGAAGATCAAGGCTTCACACAACTTTTTAGCCAATAGTGGAACTGGTTTAATCACTTACGGAATGTTTAGAGTAACACTAAGTTTGGCTTCATGTTTAGTAGTAAAACTGTTCAATGCACTTACATGTAATGTAAAGGGACATTCCACCTGTTTTCACAAGTTTTTACATAAAGTGTTGAAATATAGTCTTATGCAAGGAACTTTCATGTGTGGCCCTTTTCGGTGCCTGAGCATGAACACAGGTGCTAGGACAACCAATACAGGTGCAAACATGTGTTTATTTACAATGAAGTGAGGTGGTGTGGTGGAAGGGAAAGGGTGTACAGATGGTACAATGAGAGGCAGTGAAAGGCGCTGGAGATTGTGGCAGAAGAGGTCGGCTGGGGCAAGTCTCTGGGTCTACTGCTGGCAGTATGGAACCAAGCACAGGGCACCAGCACCATCAGAAGGCTGTGTTCAAGCCTCTGGGCTTGAATCTGCAGCAAGGAGGCAGAGGCAACAGCATTAAAGTCAAGCGGATGTGCAACACCCCTTTTATACTCACGCCTCTCCTCATTGACAGTGACTTAATCACTGCCAGGTGTAGCTTATCCTGAGGCGCCGCATGCCCATCACAGTGTGTGGCACTGTCGGTGTTCGAGGTGCTGAAGGGGCCCAGCAGAGCGACCCTACTCGAGAAACCAATTCAGAATTGTTCAGAGTGGTGGTAAGTACCAGACATCTGAAGCTTTTAAAAGTCTCTAAAAGGTATGTCATAACATTTTATGACTATGGGTACATGCCTGAGGCATTGTTTTACAATAGTTGAGCTATTTCAATCAGCTCAGAAAAACTGTTGAGATACACTATGTGGTCAAAATCATGTTGCTACCACTTCTAACTCCTTTTTAGCCACACTCAGTGCTAACACATGCATAAAATGAAGCATGCAACAATGCCAGGCTGGAGTGGTGGACTCTGGAGTTGTGGACTGATGGACAATGCAAACATTCTATGCCCATGTTCTTGCAATAAAGCATCTTCCAGCTATTTACAATAAATAAAAAAAAAAAACCCACCATAGGTCAACACAAAGCACCTGGCTGTGTTAATTTCACAGCATTAAATAAGGCATCCAAGAGAGAATGGAAATGTCAAAAGTGCTTTATTCAATCACTGTATAAAATGGTGAGCTGTGATCAGTTTTAAAGGGATTGAAACCAAAACTGTGACATTAAAACGTGATTAAGTGGTCTCTTCCATTTGGTTACTGTGCAATAGTGTCAGCATCTTGTGTCTCTTCTGTGAATTTCTGGAAGAAAGATTTGTTGCATTAAAAGCAAGTAATAAATTATACATCAACATTCCATAAATTCTAGCAACCCCTTTAAAAATACACTTTAGGTGATTCATGCCAATAATTGTTGATCGGTCCATTGACTTAGAGTGACCAGTCTTCAGCCACATGTATGCCTTAAAACAAGAAAAAGTGCCCCAACGTGGCTTGCTGCAACATAAGAAAAACATCTTAATGCCAGTTCCTAGCTGGAAGCAAATGGAGACAGTCTCCTCTTTACTTGGTATACCTTGTTAGTGCTTTAAACACTGAAAGCCTACGAGTAGCAGCAAAACCAGAAGGCAGAATAGCTTTCTCCAGCAACTAGGTATATCCATTATACTTACATTGGAAAAAATTATAGCAAACATACATGAATGAATATGTATAAAGTAAATTATAGGCAGTCTCTGATGAGCCATGACATCTGTTTACACAAAAAAGGTTATAGGAATAGACCATAGTGGCCACATTGTCAAATAACACTGCATTTATACAAGTCCAAAACTATACTAACAAATCTAGAACAGAATAAGTGAGTTCATGAGATACAAAATAGTTTGTACTACATTGAGTTACTCAGCTGAAATTCAGTGCCTTACCTGGTGTCTGTGCATAAAGTTTGTGTTTGTTGGTCCTTATCTTTCCTGTACTTTTGGTACTCTCAGCATCGGATTCTTGCATTCCCCCTCTCCGTGACCTTTCTAGGGTAAAGGAGAACACAAATGAGAACTACCTTGCAAAGTTCTACAGCATACATTCCATGGCATTATTACCAACAAAACCAATTTACCTTTCTGTTTCTGTGAAATGAACCTGTGCTCAGCATCTCTCCACCTTTCTTTTGTATATATAGCCATGTTTTCCTCATTCTTTTCCGCAATGGTGTCATGCTGGGTGCATCCATTAATGTCCCATGCTGGAGTGGAATTACTGACAGCTTTAGGGTCCTCACAAGAGCAATTTTGCTCTCTAAGCTTGGACTGACGAGCCATGGTACATTTCTCAGAGTGTCTACCTGAAGGCACCCTTTGAGTGTTATATAGCTTCTTTTGGCCATTATCAGCACTCTTCTTTGGTCCCACTGCAGGGTACAAGCAGTTTTCTGAGACTTCCCCTTCAGTGGTTTCATCATCCACATTTTGCAAGCCAGGAATGCATAAAGCAGCTGCAGCAGTTTGACACCTAGCCCTTTTTTCAGCGTCACAGATACATAGTGCACACAAGTGAACTTTAGTTTTGTCTCCCTTCAAATGAGAATGAGCAGCCTTGTGCCGTTTCACACAGTTGGCCGTGGAGTCTGGACTACCAGAGATGCTGCTGGCCCTTTGTTTTATTTGGCAGCTCTTACAGATTCGTGCTTTATTTTCAGGAGAGACAGTCATACCTGAACGTGACTTAACCAGACAACTATGCTGATCAGAAAGGCTGAGCCCAGCAGTCCGATTTCTGTGCCTGCTTCTTGGCTCTTTAACTGGCGAAGAACCTGAATTGGGGCTAACAGATGATTGCACTTTGGTATCCTGACTGACTTTAGACTCACATAGTTTCCCCTCTGGCCAGGTTCTGAGGTTGCCAATCTGTTGCTGGACATTTGAGGATAGTTTACTGTAGACATTACTGAAGTCAGCCATCCAACTGGCCGCAGGAAGGTAGGGAGGAAGAGATTCAAGAGAAGTCATTGAGTTTTGGCTATCCAGTTCAACCACTCTTTCCTGTGGAGTGGAAACAATCTCTGCTGTAGTTTGGTCAGCCTCTACTGGAACCTCAGAAGGAACCTCCATGACTGTTGTCAGAGATTGTTTCTGAGGGGTTAGCACACTATTCTGGATCATCCATTCAGTAGAGGGTACATAAGGCACTAGAGATTCCACAGACCAGATAGAGGCTTCCATCTGACGCAACTCATCCAAACATTGCAGGTCAAAGGGCAGTCGCAAGATTTTAAAGTGAACATTCTTAGAGGTCCTACAGAGGTCATCACCACTGATCAAGCTTGAATCCCTTTGGAGTGCCAGGGCATGCATGTCCATGCTGTTGTCTGTTTCAACCTGGGTACCATCTGATCCTTCCAGTGTGCAACTTGAGGGGCTAGTTCCCATCATTAGAATGTCTGGGCATGCCAACAAATACTGCTCATCAGTGTGGTTCAGATCATCTGAACTTACTTTATCGTCTCTAAATGGTAGAGGCTGGTAACACCTCAAAACCACATCCTCTGCAGACTGCACAGATCCCATGTTGCACTGCAACAGCTCACCATTGCTGGCTAGCTCAGTGGTCTCCTTGGCACGAGTAATCTTGAGCCCAGCAGGTGTTTCGCTACACTCAATATGCACCTCTTGAGCCTGAAAGAGGATTTCATTGTTTGGAGCTACAGAGGACACATTGCTAGCAGTGCCAACTGTGCCTGCAATAATTCTGTTGGAAAGTGTCCCAAAGGCCTCCTCTGGAGAAGCTGATGCATCTGCATGGGGTCTAGGCGATGACACGTTGCTGCTAGAGGCAGTACCCCTCCCTGATTCAGAAATGGCACTTGATGCAACCTTACAGCCATGTTGTGAGGCCTCAGTACAAACAGGCTCAGTTTGTACCTCTGAACTAACCATGACTCTTCCAGAAGGTGTTGTGTGCTGGAAGCGGAAACGGCGGGTTTGGTATGCAATTGTAGGTGCCAGGTGAGGGGCCATCATGCGTCTATAATCAACCATGTTCAGCTGAGCATGGGGAAGGATGTAGCCAGGTGCTTCCATATAAGGAGGGGGGAAGGGTGGCACCACCATACCATAACCTTTGAAATAGCACATATTAAAATGAAATGTTTTGTTATGCATGTTGGTAAAAATGGACATAAGTACATCTAAAAATCCAGGATCCAGATCCAGAGGACAACTACTTGTTTTAGCCATGTTACACACCAAAGACAAATTTTAGATATCTAGCATGTCATTTTGGGTAAGGGGTAAATGGTGTAAATTTGGCTCATCAATCATTAGAAACCATTTGGGAGAATAGAGCCAAAAAACAAATACTCTTCAGAATATTTTGCAAAATTTAACACTTCAAGATGCAGAACACCAAGCTAAAAAATAAACTTAGCTGTGAAGCTAGGCTAAATACAAACACAAAGAAAGCACACATACCCATCCCAGGGAAGCCACCATAGGGAACACAAGGCATTGGCATGGGCCACTGGTATGGCAGGTAAGGCTGTGAAGGCTGTATGTAGAAGAAAGGCCAGTTGTTGTGTTGCTGGCGGTCTGGGTGTGGTCCTCTAAAAGGACCAGGCACCTGAGGCCTGTTGTCCTGCACAGGAGGAATATTTTGGGCTTGGGGTCCTACTCCAGCTGGGTGCTGAGAAGCTGCAACAACCATGCCTTCTGTTTTCTTTCCTGAAATAAAAGAATCAAGAAGTGTTTAGCACCTTAGCAGTTTTGTATACAATTTAAGCTAATAGTTTGCAATGAAGAAAGTAACATAAAAGCTCAAAGCTTTGAATTTAAGTGCAGTGCTGAGATCATCATGCTTACATGAACAGTTCACGACTCAAACAGAAAAAAAAGAAGGAAGAGGGGGCTCTGCAACCTGATTTTATATTAAGTCATCACTAGGGGCCACTATGATTGGCTTACCAAAAGCTTTGTGATTGGCCAAATTTAAATCAAATAGGAACCAATCAGAATGACCACAGCTGTAGCTAATACACACCATTAGAGAGAAAAATGTTTATTTTATATAAATAAATGTATAATCTGTTTTCATATAATCATCTGTGTTGTATATTTTGTGTTAAAAATTTGCAAAACACACTGAATTTGTAGCCAATGCATGTGCATCTGTTTTTGTAGAACACTGCATTCAGTTACCATATGATAAAACAAATGCAATGAATATTTATGATCCACTTTTGCACTTTTACAAAAACTGTAGGTTGCAGCTTATTGTTTCTTACATACACTGCAATTACGTCTAAGATTAGGCTTAATCTATGGACAGCAAATTAACCTAATAAGCTCTACATGTCGAATAATGTTACTAATATTTATAAGATCAAATTCATTTTTCTTCACTTCCCATCAGGCATTTAAGTAGCAAATCATTTGTAGACAAAACAAATCATTTAACAGTATAGAAGGAGCAAGCATGTGTGTATAATCACAGCTTCTGTATGCTCATTAAGAAATTTTACAAAGCAAGACACAATCCAAATAAAAAAGGAAGGACGGAGCAAAATTTTAACAGCATTTCCTAAACCAAAATAATGATGTTTTATTATTACATATAAGGGATAATGGATCTGTAGTTTATTTTCAAATGCATGGTATTTCAGATGCAGATTGCAGATCCTGTAAAATATATAGTGCATACAGAAAGTTTTCAGACCCCGTCAAGTTGTACTCATCCTAAAATCGATTAAATTCATATTTTCTGTAAATCAGTCTACACACAATACTTCACGATGACAAAACAAACCATGTGTGTCCAATGTTTCGTTCATTTATTAAAAATAAAAAAATAAAATATCCCATTTACATAAGTATTCAGACCCTTCACTTAGTATTTGGTTAAGTCACCTTTGGCAGCAGTGACAGCCTCAAGTCTTTTTGGGAATGACCCTACAAGCTTGGCACACCTTTCTTTTGGAATTTTCTGCCATTCTTCTTGGCAGAATCAGGTTGGATGGGGAGCATCTGTGCACAGCCATTTTCAGGTCTTCACAAAGATGCTGTATTGGGTTCAGGTCTGGACTCTGGCTGGGCCACTCCTTTGTTTTCTTGGTGGTATGCTTTGGGTCATTGTCCTGTTGGAATCTAAACCTTCACCCAAGCCTGAGATCCAGAGTACTCTGCTGTATATTCTTCTGGATCCATCTTTCCCTCTATCCTGACTAATCTCTCAGTCCCTGTTGCAGCAAAACATCCCCACACCATGATGCTGCCACCAACATGTTTCACTGTAGGGATGGTTTTAATTAAGTTATAAGGTACATAATAGCTTTCCTCCACATGGGAATTTTGCTTATGATAGTCTGAGAATCCTTAAGGTGCTGTTTCCCAAACTCCCATTTGCAGTCATTTGCATTTTAGGGAGAAACAGCTTCCATCTGACCACTCGACCATACTGGCCTGATTGGGGGAGTGCTGCACTGATGGTTGTCCTTCTGTACGGTTCTCCTATCTGCACAAAGGATCTTGGGATCTCATTCAGAGTGACCATTGGTTTCTTGGTTACCTGCCTGACCAAGGCCCCTCTTCCCCAATCACTAAGTTTGCGTGGACGGCCAGATCTAGGAAGACTGGTGGCGGCTCCAAATCACTTCCATTTGAGAGTGATAGAGGCTACTGTGCTCTTGGGAACCTTTAATGCTGCAGATTTTTTCACCCAAAACTGGCTTACAGGTCTGCTGACAAGTCTCGACACCTCATGGTTTTCTCTACGACATATCCCATCAGCTTTGAAACCTTAAATAGGTAGGTGTGTGCCTTTTTTAATGATATCTAATGAATTTAATTTGGCACAGGTGGAGTCCAGTCAAATTTTAGAAGCTTCTCTAAACACTTAAACTAACCTTCCCTTTGCATAAATGCTAATCACTGTCTTCATATGTACTATAAAGAACAGACTGTTCATATAAACAAAGCATGTTCACCATTTAGAACTGCTTTTAAATAATTGTCACAGATTCTAACACAGTTTTCCTCCAAGTAAACCTGCTTAGGATTTTACTCAAAAAACAAAAATTTAATCTGTTTCTACAAATAACCTAATTAGCATATTTTAACATCATTGGATCAGAGTATGATCTGTATCAAATATTCACTTACCTGTAGAAAGACAAACTAAATATTCAAAATATAAGAAGTAACTTATTTCCCTATTAATTCCCTATAATTTACCCCCATCTGGTAATTTTTTTCTATGCAATAAATAAATAATTCGGAAAAGAGGATTGCAACATTTTTTAATATCAACACAACTTCAAAAGCATCCAGTAATGAACCGTTTATTTACAAACAAGATGCAAGTGACTAAGAATTTGCCAGTATTGTAAATGTTAAGTAGTAATGATGTGTAACTCAAAACACACTCTTCAATATCAATACACAAAAACTGTTTATTGTTTTTGTTTATGTTGTCCTGTGGAAGATTTTCACTCTTGATGCTGTGCATTGTGGAATTCAGCATCTCACACCTCATCTTTTTGTAGTTCCTGTAATGCAGGAAAATGCGACTTTTAATTCAGCACGAATCAGAAATCAAAACATTTTCCTTCCAAATTGTTATGCATTTCCAAGCAATGAAGTTATTAGTTAGGATAGCTGAGTCAGCTGGGAAAGGACAGCAAAACGAGTACAGTAATTGTAAAATTGAAACATAGTAATTTTCCATAACAGGTGATAGAACATTGGTTGTCTCATTATAAAGACATCCGTCGAGGGGTGGGACATATTAGGCAGTAAGCAAACAATCAGTTCTCGAAGTTGATGTGTTGGAAGGAGGAAAAATGGCCAAGCATAAGGATCTGAGAGACTTCGACAAGATACCAAATTGTGATGGCTAGATGACGGGGTCAGAACATCTCTAAAACGGCAGGTTTTGTCTGGTATTCCTGGTATACAGTGGTTAGTACCTACCAAAAGTGGTCCCAGGAAGGACAACTGGTAAACAGGTGTCATGGGCACCTGAGCCATGAACTGAACCATGGAGAGATGGCACCAGGATGCACTATAGCAAGAAGCCAAGAGGCAGTGTAATGCTCTGGGCAATGTTCTGCTGAGAAACCTTCCTGGTGTCTATGTGGATGTTATTTTGACACTTACTACCTTGCTGCAGACCAAGTACATCCCTTCGTGGCCATGGTATTCCCTAATAGCAGCGGCCTCTTTCACTGGCCCCACCACACGGTAAAATTGTTCAGGAATGGTTTGAGGAATAGGACAAAGAGTGCCTCCAAATTCTCCAGATCCCAATCATCTGTGGAACATGCTGGACAAACTATTCTGATTAATGGAAGCCCCACCTCGCAACTTAAAGGATCTACTGCTAACGTCTTAATAGGTCTTGTGGAGTCCAAGCCCCAATGTGTCAGAGCTGTTCTGGCAGCACAAGGGGGCCTACACAATATTAGGCACGTAGTTTTAATTTTATGGCTGAAAAGTGTAGCTTCATGAATGCTGCCTTTCAGTTACCCGCTATATTGCAAAATATTGGAGCATTCTTTCCAGGTTTAGTAAAAATGTTTTTTCACCTTTTCCCCTGTGGAACTGAAATATTTCTTGGGACTCTTCATCATCTTCATTCTCATCATCCTCATCGCCATCATCAGCAATGCTGTCGTTTCTGGATCCTTGAGGATTAATGCGCGATTTCCTCTGGCCCATTCTCTCTGCAGAAGTAAAAACCAAAAGAGCTGAATGTAGCCTAAATCAACTAACTTGAACAAATTCAGCTCTGAGGCCATCAATCACTGCAGCAATGAGCAGCAAGTAAATTCTCATTGCTTCTGAACTACTTTATCAAAATTGGCAAATATTCGGTATGTCGGGTTCCCGTTACGGCAGCATGCTGAGTGTTAACATGCTCCACTCCTCTGATGACAATCCTTTCTAACACTCTTATTTCGTACGACTGTACACTTGATTTCATTAGAAGAACCAGGGGTAATGCCTCTGACAAAGAAAAGCAAGCCAAAGTCATAATAAAACACTACGATCTAAACTGTCGAACTTGGCAACGTTAAGCGCTAACTCCAAGTCTACTGGTGGCACCAAAAAGTGATGGATACCAACAAAACTGCTAATGCTAACATAGCACCAAATCCTACGACCAAGTACGAGTTAAGTACCATATCAGAAACCATACTGACAGCTATCAACAATATGAAATGAGTTTTCCACCAGATTCAGCGGTATATTGGTCGTTATTAAGAGTATGGGAAAGACATTGCTGACTGCACACAGTGAGTCACACAGGCTGAAATGAGGATCTCAACAACTGAAGACAACGTAACCACGCTCCAAGCGAAAGTACAAATAAAGATTTGTTAAAATAAAAAAAAAAAAGGTAAAAATAAAGATGTGGAGGAAAATACTGGACCTGGAGGCAAGATCAACTCCAACTGAAGCATACTTGTCGATATTTTCCAATGGGGGCAGAAGGCAAAGATGCAAGTGCCTTTCTAGAGAGCAGGTTACCAGAGGCACTGGAGCTGGCAGCATTGCGCACAGAACTGACTGTAGAGAGGGCACACAGCATTGGGCCAAGATAAGAAGCTAACGCTCCAACTAGAATGCTCACTGCAAAGTTTCTCAACCACAGAGACAAAGATGCTGTAGTGAGAGCAGTCAGGACAAAAACACAGGTCCTATACAAGAATCAGCCAGTGAGGTTTTGTCAAGACATGGCAGCAGGCGAACACAAGAGGTGAAAGGAGTTTCAGCTTCGCCATGGGGTTCCGGTATAGTATGATTAGTCATGCCTGACTCCTTGGGACATACAAGGGATGGTCACACTTTTTTAACAGCTCCTGCGAAACTGAAGACTTCAACAGGCAAATAAAATTAGAGAATGGGCCAGACAAGGTCATCATGGAGCAGATGCTAACACTATGGGTAATACACTTTAAAGGTAACTGTTATTGGTAAAATATAAAGTGAGTAATATTACTTATTTTGAGCCGAGTTCTCTTAGATTCACAAGCAGCTTTACAGAAATCCGGGTAAAAAACCCCCAGTGAGCAAGCCAAAGACAACAGTGGCAAGGAAAACTCCCTCTTCGGGGGGAAAAAAACTTCAAGAGAAACCTAGACCAATCAACCTCAGGCCAACACCAAACAACAAAACAACGGCATTAGAAGCAGCTAGTATTATGAGTATTATTACAGAGTGTCTGGAGGAAATGCAAGAGTTGAGTCCAACAAAAGTGTGAATGAGAGTTAAGTGCATTGTGGATAGGGTAGTAAGTGGGGCTGTTTAGTAGTCTTCTAGAAATGTGTACAAAACACTCGCACAGTGAAAGTACAGCATTACACATATGTTCCATAAAGAAGCACTTCTGGCACAGTTGAGTCATGTTTGAAGGTAAGTGGGCAAGCAAGTGAGTTACAAGTCAGATCCATGAGATACGTCTACATACACAGAATGAGCACAAGGGAAGAAAGAGAAAATAGAGCAATGTTAGTCAAGTGACAGAATGCATTGATTAAGTTTTGTGAGAGACTGGCATCTGTTTAAAAAGTATGTATATTAAGTAAGTAATTTATTCTATTTTGAGGAAACAGTACCCTTAGGCCAAGTGCTATTAAGCTATCCAGGCCTTGGACAGCTGAAATGCCCACAGAAACACAACTAGACACCACAACTTGACTCTAGCTGGTCGCTGATGTGTCATTAGGCTGTCCATCCTGGAGAGGGCTGGGAATCGTATATTGCTTGACCCACCTCTTCTCAAAAGGCGAAAACATGCATCAACACTCGAGTCGTTCGCTTTCTTCAAACAGTAACCTGAGACTATTGACTTCAACTTCGGTAGAATCTTACTTTGCTTGCAGCCCTTAATTTAAGTCTACTAGTGTGAGGGACATGTTTTCTTTGTAGACTACAAAGCGCTCATGTATGTTGCTCTGGATAAGAGCATCTTCCAAATGGCGCAAATGTAGTGTATAAAGGCATAAATCAATACATAAAGATCAATGCAGGTGCTGCTGGTATAATTCTCTTTAAGTAATCATTCAAAATTACTTGCACCTAAAAATATTGTAACCTTGGTTCTTTCATGCATAAGGGCTGCAGGCACCTTGTCTCTCTTTATGACCTCAGAATGGTCACGCTAAGATCTGAGAGCGAGGAACAAGAATTTGCAGAGACTTTAAAAGTTTAACTTGCTGTGATGTATGACCACATACACAGTGTCCAACCTGTGGGGGCATGGTACTTCGAGTGATATGGGTTTTGCTATATAACCTTTTTAGTAGAATCTGAACCACATACACAGTATTTCTCTGGCAAAACGTAAAAACAGGATGCCAAAAAATAATAATAAAAAAAAAAAGATTGGTATGGTAAGGTTTGGGTCTGTTCTACATAAAAGCATGATGAACATGATTTTACCTTTTCTTTGAGGTAATGGTTGAGCTCTGCAGGCCTTTGGTTTGGAATTAACTCCAGTGCTCTCCCACACAATCTGATCTGATATTATTCCCAATGTTCTGCATCGTCTCTCTAGAAACAAAAAGACAAACAACTTACAAACTCACCTGCAAGTGTGATGTGTACGTAGCTGGACAGAATTTTCAAAACTCCACAACCATTCTATTAGGTAGTTATGTAGGAAGTAAGGCAGGTAAGCAAGAAGGTGAAGACTCAGACTGATGTTTTATATATAGGACAAGGTCACCCACTCGATTGTCACCCAGTTGCTTGAACCTCCTGACTCTCGTTATTCCATAAAGTGTTCTCAAACTTTCTAGCATAAATAACAAATAAAATACTGAATCTGCTTCAGTCCCTAATTCCCATACTGCATCATTAGAGCCACTCAAACAATAGAGCCATTCAAAAACTCATTCTTTTAAACTGATACATTTACATACTTTAAAACTGGTGTATGGAAGTGCATGGTTTCTAATCAGTCCAGTGATACCTGGAGATTTTTATGTAGCACTAAAAGGAGATCATTGCAATCACTAGTCAAAGGGCCACTTCCAGTTGCTCACTAGTTTTCAACATCAGACTCTCAATTGATCTGACTGGTCAGATGACCACAGGTCATATGATGTGCTTGCCAAATATTGTATGTGTGCTAAGTGGGCATATCAGAATTGTTTTCTGTGGAAAGATTATAAAAACAAACAAAAAAAATTGGATGTGATTCAATTCAAAACTGAAAGAAAAGTGATCCAAGATAACAGGCGCATGAGAATGGCAGCACTCACAGATAAGGGGGTTGGGGGTTGGGGG
>JBBPCZ010000115.1:27646887-27660570 GCA_037974445.1 Brycinus macrolepidotus | reverse complement strand
TATATTTATTTATTTATTTATCTATCTATATTTATCTATTTATTTATGTATGTATGTATCTGTATCTATTTATCCATCTATTTATTTATTTGTTTCTATGTATATTTATCTATTCGTGTATGCATGCATGTATCTATTTATATATTTATTTATGTATGTATGTGTGTATCCATCTATCTATGTATCTATTTGTGTGTATGTATGTATGTAAAAATGTGTGTTTTAATATGTTTTGACATTGCTTTATTAATCATTTAGTAAAACTGACCATTTCTACAGATTAAAAAAATTGCTCTTCTTTACTCTTATTTTTTTCAGCCCAACTCATTTGTAGGAAAATCCCAGACAGGACCTCCCTTGGTGAGAGCTTGTTCAAGAATCACTTGACGGTTGCTCGGTCTGGAGTCGACTCCTATTCTTCAGACTTGTGGAAACGTGAACCGATTCGTCTGTTCGGTTCGCCAATCGACTCCGAGTCTCCGCATCCAGTTGAATATGTTTTTTTTGCTGGCTCACTTCTGCTCCGGAGCACTTAGAATGTAGATATTGGCCTCTTAACACTTCAGGAATTCACAGAGAATTAGTTAGGCTGTCGACCACCAAGATTGTGGGTTTTAATTTACGAGCTAATTGCAGCTATGCTGTGAGAGGTTTTCTGAGTTAGGAGCTAACAGGCTGGAGGTGAGGCAGCGCTGATGGCTAGCTCGCATGTAAACAAAAAATTCAGCCGTGTTCTCTGATAAGACTGTAAAATATCAAGATGAATCGTATAAGTACGGTCAATAGTTAATATAGGCAGCGGTGTTATTTGTGTAGCTTGTAGGAGGATCGAAAGAGAGAGAATTGTTTGCAAACGTTAGCCAGCAGCTATCTCAGCGTGTGTCTGAGGGGAGCACAACAAGACGCCCGGAAAGGAAAGGGAGCTGCTTTCTCATCTGGAGTCCACAGCTTTCATCTAAAAAAGACCCGAACTGGCTAGAGATCCAACCACGGACTGCATTTGCATTCAAAAACACATCCCCGAGGTAAGATGTGTCCAAGAAAAGGCTGGGCCTCTAAAATGAACTGTTTTTCTGGGTGAAAAACACAGGACACAGCTAAAGCTACCTGCTAGCCAGACAGTCTAGCTTTAGCTTTAGCTGCATAATTAGTTTAACTAGAGATTTTACTTGGTCCACAAAACAGAATGGATTCTTGTTTGTTAGTTTTTATACTTTTGTAACCTCAGACAGGCAATACATTTATGGTACAACAAGAACTGTCCCAGTTTGTTTAGATTTGTTTTCTAGCATGATGTAGCGCAGGTTAGCCTGCAGTCGCTACAACAAGAGCTAACTAGAAGAAACTGTCCCCTTTGTAGTACTTGTGTACTGTAGTAAACTGTGAAGTTGCTGTAACTTATTGCAAGGTAAATCCTAGAAATCCTGTAGAATTTCTCGAGATCTTTTTCATAATATCAGAATCAGAAAACTTTATTGATTCCGGAGGAAATTGCTTATGTTATAACTGTACAGAGACAAGAACAATATAAAATATAAAGTCTAAATAAATCCAATAGGAAAAAAACTCAATATGAAATGCACTGTGATATGAACAGAAATGTTGGGGTATAAATACTGTAGATAAGTAACTTACAGTTAAGTGAATTACTAATAACACAGGTGGTAGTATGTTAGTGCACATAGTAGAGGTCAGTGGTATGTAAGTACGTAGTAGTGATACTGCACATAAGGTCTTGTTAATGATTATATATTAAATTTGAACTTAATCTAGCACAATAGTCAATGTAGTATCATTTCCTCTGTGTGTGTTCAGCACTACAAACTCACAAAAAGGGTGGCAACCTTAAGGGTATGTGTTCAGTATTGTTAGGGAAAATAATTGTACCATATTCCATTGTAGTTATATTATTTGTTGTTTTGATTCCATGCAACCTGTTCTGACCCAAGGCTTTGTATTTTCCTGTTTAAACCCCTATAACTTGATGTATTTGGCAGAAAAAGAAATTAAAATTCCATTATTTTATAACTAAAATATAAAGGGATATGCAATATTGTCTTACATTCTTTTTTTGCATCCTAGGCAATTATTTTATTTTAACTGACTGTAGAAACATAACTGAAAAATATAAGCAGCAATGTTTAAAATCTGGTTGACTTTTTTAAATAAAGTACAATTATGGAAAGGCACAAATATGTCCATTTCCCCAGTGAAAGTGAATGTAGTACCTTTTAAAGCTCCTTTGTGATGCACTTGGACCTTAAGGACCATGTTATACCTTTCATCGTACTTTAGGTGAGTTATATTTAAATTAACAGTACACTTTTAATGATGATCACAATCAGAAAACTTTATTGATCCTGGAGGAAATCGCTTAAGTTATGACTGCAAAGACACAGAGACAAGAACAACTTCAGTGGAGTTGGTTTTAGCGAAACTAAATTATGTAGTGTATTCCAGCTCCCCATTCCATTATCGGCACATGTCCAGCTTCAAATTTCCATGGTAAAACACGAAGTGGTGCAGCCTATGAAGCAGAACATTTTGGTAATGCTTGTGCTTTTACTTAAGTCGCTAGTGAAACGCTGAAAGCAGCGTTTTTGTATGTGAAACGAGTTATGTGGCTGATATAATGCTTTACACTTATGTTTGTTGCTTTTGATTTGTAAAATTGCAAGCAATTTATGTGACACATTATTTTTGTGGGTTTTTTCCCCCTATTAAATTCCCAGTTTTCCTTTTTTCTTAAGTTTCTTTGTGTGTCAGTGTCAGTTCTGGTTTCATTTAAGGATAAACTGTTTCATGGTTCAAAGGTGGTGTCTGAATCGACAAAGTTAAAACAATATCCAACCCTGATTCACAGCTAAGCATCACTGTGCACTCTGCATAACTGCACAAAATTTGGTGCAGAACATGTTTGTGGTTTATGGTTAGCTGTGTTGATTGCAGATGCAGTAAGTGAATTGCATGCATGGACCCATCTGTCAGATATTTAATAGAGTTGTTAAAGGGAATTTTAATGGAAATTAATCTTCTTGTTTCATTTAAAATTGGTCATTCAGAACTTAAAATACTTAGTTTTTCTGGGCAAGCTATATTTGAGAGGGCCTAGAGTTAGCTTTGGCAAAATGGAGAGCAAATGTAATTTCATAATACTTAAAGACATTTTCTCAACACAAATTATTTTGTTTTTCCAAAGTTTGATAAGACAAAAAAAAATAAAATACTAGTGCCACATAAACAAAAATCCAAAGCTGAGTACAAGGATTTCATGTTTGATGATTACACAGCACAAAATCCAGTCAAACCAACTCAGTTACGCTCTTTTTCTAATGAAACGTGGGATTGGTCAGTGGTTCTTCAAGTGACACGACACACTTATGAGTCACTATATTAGGTACACCTACCTTATATCCACATTAAGGGTCGAACTGGTTTTTTTTTTTGAGCCGATTACAATTATACGTATCTATAGTTTATTTAAAATTGGATTATTTTGGCTGTAATGCAGCTGCCCCTCTGTCTTCCTGACTGTCATCCTGTTCCACCTGGTGCAGTAGTGAGAACATAAACATTGCACCATGTAAGAAAGAACCAACAATAAGAAGCCAGTTCTACCTTTATTAGTTGTCATGAGTGCACTAATGATGGCGCGCGACTCGACAGCTTTTTTTTCAATGTTTTGTATTAAGTTTGTACAGATTTAGCAATTAGCTATGCTGCTTTTTTTGGTTTATTTCCTGACTCTGTGGGTCTAAATGAGTTTATCAGTGATATTTCGGGCCGGACTAATAACCCGAATTTGGCTGTTTGTTCTCATTTAAACGTTGTTTGCCATTTTAATATCTTTTGCTTTCACTTCAGTCTTTCAGAGAGAAGTGGTGAGTTGAGAAATTGTAGAGGGGGAGTTAGGGTTGGATTCATGATGAAATGTTATTTAAAACAGCCATAAGTGTTAACGAATACCAACATAAACAAATATTCAGATATTTAAGTCATTTAGGCCAGTCCTACCAGTTTTCCAGTTGCCCTGGAAATGCCCAAATAATGCACTTTGTTGCAGTGAAATACAAATGACTATTATGGAAAGAGTTTGTATATGCAGTGATGGCGATATCTTTGATTAATGTTGGTCCCAGTGCAACTGGAGCTTATTTTAGCCAACAAATTGTGAATGTAAAATTACTTGTGAATATGAGATGATGTTTTTACATGTTAGCCAGACAGTCGTTGTAATACTGTGAGCTAATGTTGATTCTCGTAGAGCTAACTTGAATGTGATGGCAAATGTAAACAGGTTCATTTACTGACCAATAATTTAGCCAGCTGACTAGCGAAAATGACTATTATGACAGGCTACAATGTTATTTCTTGCTGGTCCCTTAGCAGGGCTGATCGTACTCTGTCTCAGCTACTAGTAACATTACTGAAGTGTTCCCTAAAACAATTTGTCATTGCTGTCTCTACAACTGTCACAATATGATATTTTGGCCTTCATATCCTTCTGTTTATCAACACAAAATCTGTTGGGAATGGGTATAGTTTTGTAATGTCTGTCTTTTCTCCTTCTTACAGACACACTGGACCTCAGCGTGCACAGATGTAGAGAATCCTCTCTCGTTTATCTCACCCTCTACCTCAAACACACCAATAAAACGGAGAAAGACCTCAATCCTTTTGTTTACTGAAGAAGTCGCATGAAATGACAATGACTGTAACCTCCTTCAAGAAACTGTCCAAGCACTAATGACTCCGCCAGAAGAGTGAAAGGATGAAAAAAGGCTTACTTGACTCTGTTTTCAACCTTCAGTCTCTAAAATCAATTGCACATTCCTTAATGAACTGTTAAAACGTTAAAAAGCATCCACATCCACAAAACTTAGAAAACTTTCACCGGCCTGGAGGGTCTGCTCCCCTGCCCCGACCTAGCCTGGCTGAAGGACTTTTTCTTTTGCCCCAGCTGTATTTGTTGCATTTGCTGTTTAGTTGAGCTGGCGTTTGTATGAGTTTTTGAAGCTGGGGTGTGACTCATGGGCTGCGATTATGTCGGAGGCAGGAGTTTGCCGTCCAGTGAACACGGAGTATGCTGTCTCTGTGCTGGAGCAGCTCAAGTTTTTCTATGAGCAGAAATTATTGACAGACATCACCTTGCTAGTGGAGGACAACGAGTTTCCCTGTCATAAGATGATCCTGGCCACATGCAGCTCCTATTTCAGGTGAGTGTGTGGGGTGGGTGCACACCAAGAGTTTAGTAGCAGTTTCAGAAATCATACTGCGTTATTATAATACCATGATTGAAGCAATATGACAAATGACAATATTTAGGTAATCGCTACCTTTGTTCTCCCAGCTTTTTTGGCTGGTAGCAAGTAAACAAACCGTGTATGACATGAAATGGCGCAAAACAACTTGTTTAATAACTAAACATTTTGACTTTGTGAAAGATACATCAAACAAGTTACATTTAATATTTGTCATTTGTTATTTCTTTTCTGGATCAAGAAGCGAAAAAAATATGGAGTCCCTCAAGATGGAGAGGAAAAAGGAAATCATAAACAGAAAAAAAAATCACAAATAGTTATTTGTTGCTCCTCTTCAGGCCCGAAGCCTTTGTGACATGGACTTCACTAATGAAAAACAATATTCTCCATCAAGCTGTTTCCAGATTCCTTGAATAGTGGTTGCCGGATCAGCATTGTCATGGACATTTATTATTTCCACAATAAGTTTTCAGTCCAACTGAGATTCTGACTGTTTGCTGGCCAAGCAGTATTTGTCTAATAGCTGAACAATCTGGCTCCATGAAACATACCTCAAATGAATTAAATCATTTTAATAATGGCCCCAAATTTCAGTTGGACCCGGATCTATTCTTGCGTCATTCCGATCATCATATTTGGTAAACCTAAATCAAAACTCTTGCAACAAAAATATTATGTCTCTACTCCCCCCACTCACGCAAACATTTTGCCAAAACAAATTTACACCCAGGCCAAACCCCCATTTCAAAATCCTGATGACACTTCTGAACATAAATAAATGATTAAATAACAACAGCTCTTCTTCAAAATAAATGTTAGGATGTTTAATTAACATTTTTCTCAATAATAAACCCTTCAATTGCGTAATTTCTGTGGTTTTAAAAAATACATCTGAACTTTGGTTTGGTCTGATAGCAAGTATGGATTTTCTTTGTCGCTGACCATGAAGAAGTACTTTAAAGGCTATGATTGATCAAGTGGACAGCTAACATTGAAATACCTCTTATATAACTGTATTGAGTTTTTAAACATACCAGCACTCTGATGTTTTTGTTCTTCTCTTTGTTTTTAGGGCCATGTTTATGAGTGGACTGAGTGAAAGTAAACAGTCACATGTTCATTTGAGGAATGTTGATCCTGTCACCCTGCAGACAATCATCACCTATGCCTACACAGGCAATTTAGCCATCAGCGACAGTACTGTGGAACCTCTTTATGAAACTGCCTGCTTTCTACAGGTCAGAATCATACATCCATGTACAAACACCAGCACATCTGTCTGCTTTCTACCGGTCAAATTCATGCACATGCATAAGTGTAAACTCTCCAAAGTGAATAGACCACCAGGAACAGGGTTGGGCAGTATACTGTACCTTCTTCTGTCTCTTCTTTCGTGCCATCACTTTTTTTTGTGGCAAGGAAAACTTCTAGAAACACTACAACCTGGAGAATCGGTTTCAGACCATTTACATAATTTCCAGTTGGTACAACTAAGGCTGTGAGGCTAATGTAGGAATGGAAATGTGTAGCATACCAGTTGGCATCATGCAAACCGCATGCCAGTCTTAAACTCTTTCTTCTTTCTGCTTAGGTGGAAGATGTGTTACTGCAGTGTCGTGATTACTTAGTGAAGAAAATCACTGCAGATAACTGTGTACGGATGCTGAGCATTGGTGACCTGTTCAGTTGCAACGAGCTGAAGCAGAGCGCAAAGCGGATGGTGGAGCACAAGTTTCCAGTGGTGTATCGTCAGGAGGCCTTTCTGCAGCTTTCTCATGAGCTGCTACTGGACCTGCTCAGCAGTGACAACCTGAATGTGGAAAAGGAGGAGACTGTGCGGGAGGCAGCCATGTTGTGGCTGGAGTACAACATGGAGGCTCGCTCGCAGTATCTGTCATCTGTTCTCAGCCAGATTCGGATCGATGCACTGTCTGAAGTTACCCAGCGTGCCTGGTTCCAGGGCCTACCTCCTAATGATAAGTCAGTTGTGGTTCAGGGCCTCTATAAGTCCATGCCCAAGTTCTTCAAGCCCAGACTGGGTATGACCAAGGAAGAGATGCTGATCTTTTTGGAGGCAGAGTCTCCCGGAGACAGTCAGCCAATGGTGGTTGGTCCTCGACACACTGTGGTGTGTTATAGTCCACAGGCTGAGAAGGTCTACAAACTAAGCAGTCCACCTGGAGACCTGCAAAAAGTTGGTACTTTGGTTACTCCGGATAATGACGTTTTTATTGCTGGTGGACAGGTACCTCTTAAAAGTGCATTGGCCAGCCATGGCAGCAAAAGTGGAAAGCTCCAGGCTGCTTACTGCTCAGTGGACAGCTTCTATTGGCTGGATGCCCAGCAGAACGCCTGGGTGGCCAAGACGCCCATGCTCTGCGCCCGTACCAAGCCTTCACTGGTGTATTGCCAGGGCTATATATATGCTATTGGCGGTGATAACGTGGGCGGAGAACTTAATAAGCGTACGGTTGAGCGTTATGATTGTGAGAGAGATGAATGGAGCATGACTAGTCCACTGCCCTGTGCCTGGAGCTGGAGCACAGCCGTGGCTGCCCGAGACTGCGTCTACGTCATGAGTCACGACCTCATGTACTGCTATTTCCCTCACGCCGACACGTGGGTGGAAATGGCCATGCGGCAGACCAGCCGCTGCTTTGCTTCCGCGGCCGCGCTTGGTGACCTCATCTTCTACATTGGCGGCCTCCATGTAGTGGGTAACTCCAGTCTGCGGCTGCCCACCAGCACCATTGATGGTTCCTCTGTTACTGTGGAGATTTACGACGTAAATAAGAATGAATGGCGGATGGCTGCTAACATCCCAGCTAAGCGCTACTCTGACCCGTGTGTGCGTGCTGTGGTTTTGCTAAATTCTTTGTGCATCTTCATGCGCGAAACACACCTTAACGAGCGTGCAAAGTATGCTCTCTATCAGTACGACCTGGATCTGGACCGGTGGTCCCTGCGACAGCCTGTCTCCGAGCGTGTGTTGTGGGACCTGGGCAAGGACTTCCGCTGCACCGTGGGTAAACTGTACCCGTCCTGCCTGGAGGAATCACCATGGAAACCGCCCACCTACCTCTTTTCTCCTGATGGAGCAGAGGAGTTTGAAGTGGACAGGGACAGAGACATGATAGCACTGCCGCATGTATAGCTTTTTAGTTCGTAGTATCTAGCCCAGGGGTGTCTAATTCCAGTACTTAAGGGCCTTAGTCCTGCACAGTTAGGTAACTTCTTTTCAGATATGGTTGATTTAAAGCTTGCTATTGAAGGAATACACCACCCTGTTCTCAATCTGCTCTGTCTGTAGTTTGTAGTTATTTACCGGAAACGGTCAGCTGCTAAATTGCATTAGTAAATCTTTCTGCAAAACATTTTTACAAGTATTTTTCAGAATTCTTTAGTCAAAAACTTGAAAACAAAGCTGTAAATCCGTATATTGGATTCTTTCATCAGTGGGAGTAATTTTTCCTTTGGTATGAAGTCTATCATTATGATGGCGTGGACAGATTTGGTGGTACTTGACCATATACTGTAGATAAAGAAAGTAGAGGTTAGTTTGGAACACACCGGAGTATTCCTTTAATTTTAAGTTGAATTGGGTTTGTTAACAAGCAGGAAGCACTAAATCATACTGGACAGTGGCCCTGCAGAACTGAAGTGGACGCTCCTGCATTAGCTTATCTGCTTATCTGGAACTTTGTAATTTTCTGACTTCATTTGACTTCCTGTAGGAGGTTCTAGATCGGGGTGTTCGACCCTGTCCATAAAGAGCCAGTGTGGCTGGGGGTTTTCATTCCAAACAAGCAGGAGCATTGACTCTACTTATTTAATCAGTCTTCTTCATACAGTTGATCAGGTGTGTTCCTTCTTTGTTGGAATGCACACCTACAGCTACATTGTTCTTTGAGGATAGAAATGGATGCCCTAATTCTCGATGGCTCTGAGAGGAATAAAGGGTAAGAGCCCTTCTAGATAGCCAGGGTGTCAGTATTGGTCTGCCTTCCACTTGGAATTCAAAGACTTTACTGTGGAAAACGGGGTGATATTTTTTTTTTTCTCTCTCTCTCATTTTATTTTTATTTCCTCCCTCCCCCTTTAACCCACCCATCCCGTCCTTGGAGTCACCACTCATAGCTTATTATGGTATCCAATATACACCTCGGAACAGCATTGATGATGATGACGACGATGATGATTCCTCAAAAGACTAGCAGAAGGGTTGTTTTGTTTGTTTATATCTGTTAAGCATTATTACAGGTCTGATGCTGTTTGAACAATGTGATAGTGTAAAAATATTGCTTGTCAATGTGGATGATGATGCACTTAGAAGTAAACCTCCTGCCAACTGATATTTAGCAATAGACCTCTGAGGTCATGCATATTGTATAGTGGGTGACCTGTGCTAAACAAAGAAGATCCAAAGCTGAGACATTTTGTCCTACATTCATTTTATCCCCTGAATGTCACTGGTTCCTCTTATTTTATGAAGACCTTAAGCAGTCAAAATGCTAATTATTTTTACAGACATGCCTCATGCAAGCTAACCCTCCTTTCATATTGAGCTGATGATGTGGTAAAGCTTTATAAGTAATATATTACCAGCAACTCAAACCTACAACTGCCATAACCATTTAACAGCCGCACTGGACAAAGTGTGCAGGTTTTCTAAAAGTAGTTTTGGTGAGGTGGCCAATAACGCTGGCATGTTCCCATTTGTTACCTTTACAAAATGGGTTATTCTGTGTCAAATTCAGACAGAATCCAGTCGCAGCATCATCCCAGATTGTGTTGAAAGTTTGTCTAAATAATGTTTGGGCCCCATAAATTAGGCCTGCAAAAATGTTTTTATTCAGTTCTAATGTTTTCATATATTTTTGGGCTCTGATCAAATGCCTTGTGTAGGAAACCATGTTTGGGCACTGTCTTGAAAAGTATTATTCCCACCTAGCCTAACCAAACTTTGTAGGATGGAAGACACATGTTCTCAGAATGACTGAACCATTAAATGTCTGTAATGCCCTAGAAGAGCACAGTTCTTAAACAAAAGTGATATTGAGGGTGTTAAGTCATTTCTGCACCCATATGGTATTAATATTTTTTTTCTTCAAATGCAGACATTTATTAATTTTGTACTAATATTTGAGGTCTCTGCCACTAATGGACATGGAGTTAGGAACGCAAGGCATGGTAGGATTTGTCATTTTTATAAGGCCAAAATGGTATATGGGGTAGCTAGTGGAAATATGAAAATGTGCATGGACGTCACAAAATGCCAGTGTCCTTCCATGTTCCCGTCATAGATAAATACAAATATTTTGAAGGCATTGTTTTACACCACTTGTTAAAACAAACATCCGGGACCTTACCATAGACACAGTTCCTATCTCAAATGCACTGTATTCCAACTATATTCCAACATGAACATATAAAATGTTTATCCTTTATTTCCTACAATTCCTGTGACAATATTAAAGGAGACACTGAGGTGATACTTTTTAGTCATAGGTAAAAAAAATCTCCCAATATTTTTCTGTCTACTTTTGTATGATGGAAAACTGAAGGACACTGGCAATTTATAACCATACATCTATCGATTTCCATATTCCTACCAGCTGTCCCACATACCATTTTGATCCTATAAAAATATGCCGCTGCACCTTGTTTTGTTTATAATCTCTTCGTGTCTATTGGTTGTAGAGACCTCAAGTGTTGGCACATAGTTGATAAAAGATTGTATTTGCAGAAATAAACGATTCCCATAGTGATGCCAAAATGTAGGTTTGAATTTTGTGCTTTTCTCTAAATCTAGGACCTTATTAAAATAGCATATAGTACAGGTTTTTAATAGCTTGGGTGTACAGACAACATTAAAATTTGTCTTTCATGAGGCACAGTACTTGTCAAGATATTAATGCCCAAACATGGCTTCCCAGAAAGGTATCTTTTAGGCTATCAAGAACTGAAAACAATATGAAAACCTAGAATTTGTACAAGTATTGTACGGGTCTTGGTTTTGGGAGCCGTTTATGATGTAGACAGATTTTGAAATGGTGCTGGAACAACTTTCTCGTTTGACACAAAGACCCAAAGAAGCTTTCTTTTGTGAAACTTTTACTCTCCGCTGGAGTTCTCTTTGACACTCGTGGGTTCCCGACCGTTTTTTCTCACTGTTTAAAGGGGAGAAAAAAAAAACTAAACTAAGAGAAAAATGGCAGTTATTTAATAATGACCTTTAAATTCTTTATCAGGTTTTAAAAAAATAATTTAGGTAACATTAACTAGAGGCCCAACACAGCAAAGTAGGTTAGTGAGAGATTAAAAATGGCAAACGTCATTTAAGAAATGGCCAAATAGACACGTATTTATTTTTCCTCTAGTTTTGACTGTGGAATAACGTTCATAGCTATACTTTCATGTTGTTTCAAGTGTATTTCATCCTCCTCATTTTGTCCTGTGCCTCTGTTCATCACAAGAGGGGCTGATTGATTTAGCCAATTCAAATGTGATGGGAACAGCCTTAAATCCATATCAACTGAGTATAAGTGAAGTGAGTTTTAACATGAACTAAGGTTATAGTCCTCTATTGGTTGTCTAAGAAGGGATATGAGTAATGCTCTCTATTCAGCAGCTAAAGTGACTATGGAAACACATTGCTAAACAAAGATTTTAAAGGATTTAGACCTTCAGCTTAATTCTGTTTTATCACTGCTGTAAGGAGCAATCCAGTAAAGCTTGTAATCAGTCTCTATCTGACAGTGTTCTCTGTCTTTTGGCATCTTTGGAAAACCCATCACCAAAAGGGGCACATAGCAATCA
This sequence comes from Brycinus macrolepidotus, assembly GCA_037974445.1. Classification (NCBI taxonomy): domain Eukaryota; kingdom Metazoa; phylum Chordata; class Actinopteri; order Characiformes; family Alestidae; genus Brycinus; species Brycinus macrolepidotus. Next base: position 27,648,490 of record JBBPCZ010000115.1, on the reverse strand, counting down.
ATCATGTTTATTGAAATTTTATTGATCAGTTATATCTGAGTACATGCTCATGGGTGTGTTAGCTTGCTTTTAGCATGGATGTAGCAATATTTACAATTTGACTTCATGATTCTGTGACACTGGGGTATACGTAGGATGAAACATAACTGCTATCTGCTTTACACTGACGACAAGACTGCAAAGATCGTCGACAGATGTTTTTCACTTTTCCCGTAGAGAAAGATGACTTCTTCCCGGAATTCCTCATTTGAACATGTTGCCAACCGCAAAATGACATGTCTTTCAGGGCTAGCGCACCAAAAGGCCCTGTTCTCATTTTTCCTTGCGTTTGCTGTTTTATTCCCGTCGTCACTAACCGTAGAGTGCAGTTCTCAACACGTACAGCAACATATATGGCCATGTACAGTAATGATGGGCGTGTAATGTGTGTGTGTGTGCCAGGCACATGTAGATGAGTGTGTGTTGAGTGTTAGATATTTAGGAACTGACCGCTGGTTCGGTTGATTTCTCATTTGTGCTTTTTTTTTTTTTTTTTTAATACAACTCTCACCTTCAGTCCTCTCTGCCTCTACAAAACTACACACACACTGACTCCTCTACACAGTGGGCACTGAATCTGCTTCTCTGTTGGATTTGCTCGAATTTAAACACAAACAAAACATTATTTTTCCTGGACTCTCTTGTTTTACCTCTCAAACACAACGTCTGATTCTCACACACACACTCATTCCTGACACCAACCTGTCTCCACTCTGTTTTACAGTGAATTGGGTTCATGCATATTGTTTCCCAGCTGCTGAAATGTTGTCTTTTTTTTTCCCACATGTTAAAAAAATAAATCACTTCATTGGGTGTGTGTGTGTGTGTGTGGGGGGGGGTGATCAGGTTTTTTTTTTTTTTTTTGTATTTAGTCTCTTTTATATTATTTAATATCAACCATTACTGTAATGACTGTGTATGGATATCTATTTTTCCTTCTTATTTGGTTTTTCCTTTTTTGTTTTTGTTTTTTTTGTTGGAGTGAGAATTGGGGAGTCTTGCTGCTGATTGGTTCTTCAAGAGGGGAAAATGGACACGCCCAAGGCTGTTGCTATGGCAATTGTCCCGGCAACCACTAGCAGTATGGAGGGGTTGGGTGTGGATGGGATTCTTGTACCTTAACCATTCGAGCACAGGTGCTATTGGCAGATTCTTTGCTAGCACGTTCGGCTGCATTCTGTTCTTTTGGCACTGTATTTTGAATGAACATTAATTTATTAAAAACCATACCAAAATACCTACAATGGTGTTTTATTTGTCTGAAGGTTACAGGGAATTTTGTACAAAAGGCTCTAATCCTACTTGTTTGGTGTTCATTTATTAATGAAGTCAGATGTGGTAGTTTCAGTTTGTTTTGTGCTTTTGTGTTCCTTAGTTGCTACACTTTATGGATGAAGGTTGGTCCCCCCTTTGCAACTATAACAGCTTCCACTCTTCTTGGAAGGCTTTCCACAAGATTTTGGAGAGTTTCTGTGGGAATTTGTGATCATTCATTCTGTAGAGCATTTATGAGGTCAGGCACTGATGTTGGATGAGAAGGTCTGGCTCGCAATCTCCGTTCCAG
>JBBPCZ010000115.1:27624778-27637001 GCA_037974445.1 Brycinus macrolepidotus | reverse complement strand
CAAAACCTGGATCCTTGTGTCCAGGGCTGCATAACTCAATACTCGGTCGACGGGCTCCTTTGGGGGCTTGACCGAGATGGACCAGACGTGACAGTTCTCTTCTACAAGTAAACTTGGAGAGGAAGGTAAACAAGGTATGCTTTGGAATATTGTGATGTCTGCGTCACCTTGTTTACCTTGTAAGCTCATAACTAGACTGGCAGGTCATTTAGGCACAACTATCCCAAATCCTACAGTCCTGTAGGACTGAAACACTTGTTCAGCGTGAATTTGGAGGGCTAAACTGCTGCAGGCCTAAATAGCTGGATGTATGCAAATACATGTGACATCACAGACTGTATTTGCATACATGTGACATCACAGACCACCAAAAACTGATTTCACAACAGACAGCTTACTTTCCATATATGGACTGGGTGCTGAGGAATGAATGTTACATTTGAATAAGTGCAAAATTATCCAATATCAAAGATTTATTTAAAAAAGGAAAATTTGTTTCCTGGAATAAATGCCTTTAAAATCCAAAATATTATAGAATTTGTAGTATTTAATACATTTATTTAAATAGTTTAAACTGACACCTAACTCTATAGTGTCGGTATCAACAATTTATACTGCATTTTGGTTGAAATGATGCACTGATTGAGAGTTAATATGTAATTGTAGTCACTGGGCAGTGTGCTTATGTACAGAATCATGTTTTATGCTGTTTTAAATCAGCTTGCACCAGTTCTTAGTACTGCATTTGGAATAGAACTTGAAACATTTGTCCAAACCAGAAGAGTCTCGAGCATTTATGCCAGGTTTGGAAGTCATTTTAGAAAGTTGTGTCAAGCTTGGGTCAACTTCAAAATTCACACTTCGGTTCTCTCAGCCCACCTCCAACTTTTTATTAATTGTAGCCTGACTTTCCCGAGCTCTAGCTTTTCTCCTTATTCTCTTTTAGTCTCATGTGCTGGAATCACACACTCCTGCACTGAAGTGCACTATTTTCCCCAAACACATGAAAAGCCAAGAAATAAACGGTGAATCAATTCATATTCAAAGTACGGATTAGTGCAGCCAACGTGTCCTTTATATTTCATTTGTTCAGCCAAAATGTTTTCTGTTATAACAAATGAAATAGAGAGTTAAAACGTATTTGATCAGGGCTTACGTTTTGCTATAGGCCTTCAGAACAGTACCGCAATGTTGTTTGAAAGCATTGTTTGATGACAATTCAATAAATCAGGTTCACCTACTAGGCCAAGATTGGAGTGGACAATGCCATCATCGACCTACTGCACCGTGTCTACAGCCACCTAGACAAGCCAAGTGCATCCCTGAGGATTACATTTTACGATTTCTCCAGTGCCTTCAGCACCATTCAGCCAGCCCGGTTGGGGAGCAAGCTGTCTGCTATGCAGGTTCATGCTCCCTTTGCCATGTGGGTTATGGACTACCTGACTGATAGACCACAGTACGTGCGGCTACAGGGATGTAAGCCTGACACAGTGCTTTGTAGCACAGGAGCACCTCAGGGAACAGTTCTGTTGCCGTTCCTCTTCACTCTGTACACATCTGACTTCCAGTACAACATAGAGGGCTGCTATCTGCAGAAATTCTCAGATGACTCAGCAATAGTCAGATGTATCAGGCATGGGGATGATTCGGAATACAGGATGGCTGTGGACAGTTTTGTGGACTGGTGTGAGCTGAATCAGCTGCAGCTCAACATCAGCAAGACCAAAGAATTGGTGGTGGACCTGAGAGGATCACGGTCTCCTGTCACCCCCTGTCCATCAGGGAGGTGGATGTGGAGATTGTTCAGGACTACAAATACCTGGTTTGCACACTGACAACAAGCTGGACTGGTTTAAGAACTCTCTAGCCACATACAAGACGGGTCAAAGTAGGCTGTACTTCCTGCGTGTAATCCGATCTTTTAAAGTCTGTCTGTGTGTTGGCAGACACAAAGAGACTCAACAAACTGATCAAGAAAGCTGGCTCGGTGGGGTGTGGGGAACTGGACGATGTGGAAACCATTGCTGAAAGGAGAACATTTTCTAGAGATTAATCCATCATGGACAATGCTGATCACCCACTCCACAGTGTGGTGGCTGAACTGAGACGTACCTTTAGCCACAGACTCACCAGCATAAAGTGCTCCACCAAACGCCACAGAAAACCGTTCCTTCCCCCGGCCATCAGACTCTACAACTCCTCCCTCTGTCACACATCTACACAATACTCTGTGCAATAGCCTGTTGTTACTTCGCTGTGCAATTTCTTACCAAGTTTAAATAACTATCATTATGTGTATCACCATGTGCATTATTTTGCTATGATGTGCAATAGTCTACCATGTGCAATATCGTGGAATGCTTCTATTGGATGCTAAAACATTATCATTATGTGGAATATCTTATTACGTGCAATACAGTGTGCAGTATCATGTGAAGTTTTCTAAATGGATACTAAATTATGTGCAATATCTTATGTGCAATAGTCTTACTAAGTGAAAATCACTACTTGTGTCAATATTACTTACATACTACTGATCTCTACCATGTGCCATAACGTACTCCTAGCTACCATCTGTGTTGTTAGAATTCACATAACTGTAAGTTACTTATCTGTAGTATTTATACCCAGTGTTTTTGTATATGGCATAGTGTGTTTCTGATTTCATAGTTTTTTTCTACATATTTTTGTTGGATTTATTTACACTTTGTATTTTATATTGTTCTTGTCTCTCTGTCTCTGTGTGTTTTTGCAGTCATAATATAAGCAATTTCGTCCAGGATCAATAAAATTTATTAAAATGTAACATTCATCCCTCAGTACACAGTCCATAAAAGGAAACTAAGCTGTCTGTTGTGAAATCAGTTTTTGGTGATGTCACAGATGTGACGGTCTGTTCACGTTGAACAAGTGTTTCAGTCCTACAGGACTGCAGGATTTGGGGTAGTTGTGCTTAAATGACCTGTCAACTCCTCAACTGACTGCCAGTCTATTTACAAGCTTATAAGGTTAACAAGGTGAAGCAGACATCACAAACATTACTTTTACCTTGTTTACCTTGCTCTCCAAGAGAGAACCAGGTCAAACTAGAAGCAATGTGTTGATAATCCATAATTCTGTAGCGGAAGCAGAAACTGCACAGAGCTCCACTATTCAAATTAAATTATTTATTCTGTACAAAAAGGAGAAAGTGGATACAGCGGCATATTTACTCATATTTTGTTCATGCCACTTTTGAAATCCTTATTTCACATACATAATGCATTCACGTGTACTAAAAAAAAAATCCAACATTTCAAAAACAATAAATGGTAAATAATCAGGTTCCGTGAATAGAAGAGAGCACTTGACTCTCACAGATGGTTTATGAGGGGAAAAATGCGAAGGGAGAGACAAAACTGGATTAAACTGGATTTTTTTGGTTCATGGACACAACAATTTTAATTATTACGAAAGAAAACATTTCAAAACTTAAACCTGTGAACTGCTCCTTTTGCTACTGGGTATGAGGATGATGCGGATCCACTTGCGCAAAAATGTGCTATAGAACCAAAATGGCCCACAAGTGCCAGTTAAATGTTCCATGTAAAAGTTATTACCAGCTGTGAAGAAATATTGTTTAAAAGAAAAACAGGAGAGACTTATCAGCTCAGACCTACAGCACCATATTGACAGAAAGTTGGAACGGGTGTTTTAAGGCGCTTTATATATGAACACACTCCTACATAGAAACAGAATTGCACCTGCAGCTCATAGATGCACTGCTGTGAATTTGTCCTGTTGCACATAGCCAGAGATAATGATTTCAGTCTAGAGTTAATGCCATTTTATGGTCCTGGTGCCAACTGGGATCCCTTAAAGCACACTCTGACCACACTCACTGGCTCAAAAATGTTCTATTCATGTATCTATCAGCACTTTTATCACTGTACCTGGATCATTCTGCTGTCCACTCATTGCTAAATAACAACAATGGTCACTTTATGGTCTAAGCTGCTTTACCAGGTCATACTATGCAAACTTGAAGAAGAAAAGCAAACGCACACTCAAAGTTGTGTTTGCATGAAAAACACCAGGGCAAAACATGCTAGTGACCAAACCACAGCCGTGCTGTTACATGTGATACTGCACTCCCCCTCGTCTTAGTGCAATGGATTTGGCCATCTGCATCACACCACTGCAGTCCATCAGATGACTTTTACAGATGAAACTACTCCTCACAAACATTACTTTTATATCATTTGCTGCACAACCTTTTGCTTTCATAAACAGAAATCAGACATCAAGCAACAACAGGCCAGATTATGTCGCCATTGTTAACAACTAACATTTAAACAAAGTGTGACTGAACTTAAGCAAGCAAAGACAGCACTGGCAGTTACATCATTCACCGTTCTGTGTGTCCTGCTCCTCGTCTTTTGTGGAGGCAGTACTGCAGTGGGGAATAGAGAACAGAAGCGCAGATAGCAGGTCACTAGGCTAAAAACTAAATATAAGTTTAGTATGGTTTTGTGTCTTTTACTCCAAATGTACGAAATTTGTTTTAATAAACATACTGTCATTAGTGAAATCATGCTGGTGTATTTACGTCCATGAAGCACTCAAAAGAAAACTAATTTTATTTCAAATATACTTGATTTTTTATAAAGCAATTAAATTTTTTTTTTACTTTTGCTTATATTTTTAATAACTGAGCTGCTACTATGCACATCTTGCAAGCTGTACAAAGTAAGGACTTTATATGTATACATATAATTTTGTACAAAACTGGTCTCAAGGAATCACAAGTGAGAACGGTTCTCAATTCTACACCAAAAATCATGTTTTGATGCAGCCCTACTATCAAATGTGAAAAACATTAGTCAAAATTTTTTTTTACAGGTTTGTAAAAAAATGATAAAAGCAAAAGTGTACTATATGCATGGGGAACAGCTGTCTGCAGTCTGCTAATTTTATCAGAGCACAATTTTTTTTTGAGATCAGGACACTACGAAAAAAAACAGTGAACAATGTTACTACCATTGCTACGTTGCTCATGGACATTTATTTTGCTTCTGTTTTGGTTTGCAGTGGTGTGAACTTCTAGTAAGCCTATGAGGCACACCTTCCAAATATTGACAAAAGCATCTGTGTGCAGCTGCTTTACAGCACCTACATATAAAAAGGACATCACAGCATATTAAAAGATGCCGTAAAAGACCATGTAAACATATCCCAAAAAGGTAAATATAAAATTATAACAGTCTTGGGGGACCAAATCAGTTAATTTACTCTTCCATTGCAGACCAAGCCTCCTCAGCCTTCATGTAATATTGATTAGCCAGTCTGCCTTTCATTGCCTCCATGGCCGCATCAGCTGCCTCAGTGAACAGATCACCTAGAGAGGAAAAACAAATTATTTAATGACAAGCAGAGAAATATGAAGGATCTTTTATGAAGTGGGCAGAAATAGGGAGAAGAATAATTTATAGAGAATATCAGTTGAAATAATTACATGTATCTATGTGCATGTGAGCAAACACACTTCAAAGTGGAAAAATAATGTTTAGTTTCACAGAGTACTGAGTATCATCCTACTATCACTTTAAGACTTCCCACAAAGACAGTGTTAAAATATTAATATTAAAAATAATAAGGCATTTTTCTACTGCACATGCAAAGAAAACTGACCCAAACAGGAACAACGGAACTTTTAACAGAATGGCTCAGATGGATATTCGGCTGTGTTGAATGTGTTACTGCACTTAGAAGTTCCCTGACATGGCTTGTAGAATGTTTTCTGCCTTCATTAATTATTTATGCCCAGGGTTGGTACCAATCTTGAGCAGGTACCAAATACCCCTGAACAGCAACCTTCGGTAGTGGACCGATGTTGACAAAGACTCAGGTACTTTGTCCAGTGAAAAAAACACCCTTACAAGCATGAATAGGATAGTGGGACAATTCCAAAAATGCTGTATCAGATAAGAGCTTAAATCAGGCTTAATTTAGAAGCTGAAGATAATCTGATGAACTGCCCACACTGAAATTGTTTTATATGTACTGATATGCAGGTGATTCTGTTTTTACCTGCTCTCTGAGGGTCTGCAGCCAGGTTGAATCTTCCCTCCTGATACATTTCTGCCTCACGGGCCAGAAGAAGGTAGCGTGGTTCATCTTGCATCCCATCAAATTCTCCACCCTCATCATAGTCTGTCATATTTAAAACGCAGTCGTACCAGCGCACTGCTTCCTTCCAGTCTTGAGTCCTGTCATATTTAGAACGCAGTAGAATGTAATACTTATGATGCTCAGGAAATTATAAAACTGCTTTTACACAGACTTTGAGCAATTTGTAGACTATACTAGACTAAATGTATTTCAAATGTTTCAGAATGAACTCAGCAACTGCCCAAAGACTTCTACTGTAAAAAGTCCATTTTCAGTTTCAAGTTGATGAGTTTTCTTTTCTTTTTAAAATTCAGAGAAACATATCAAAATTATGGTTTGTGGTAAATGTGGTATTGTGGTATTGCAACAGATAAACATAAACTAGTCCTCTAAAGTAACAAAGTAGAGACAGCTCATTCGTACCTGTCAGGTGGGAGGTTGTTGCCTGTGTCAAACGATCTGGCCACTAGCATCATGCTGGGTCTGTCTCCAGCCTCAGCAGCCTGAAGTAGCAGTTGGAAGCCTTTCTTCCTGTTCATCTCATTGTCCTGTTGTCAGAGTCCAGTGAGTAGTATGGGTGGGAGCACACACAAGTGGGGAAAGAAAGTTAGAGGAAAAACAGTGATAATTCAGCTTTTAGGGAAAGGAAGAGGAAGTACCTCCAGTTCGATTTCAGATAGAATGTGATGGGGAAGTTGCAGGTAGCACTGGCCAAGGGCTACGATAGCCTCCAACTCGCCACACATAGCAGCCCTTTCCAAATGGTACACAGCAGAATCCTGGTCCCAAGGTACGTCTTTCTCACAGAATCGGCCTGCCTCATGGTACCGGACCATGGCTAGATGAACCTGATCATACACATACAAGGATTAACCCAGATTTAAGTATTCACAGTAGTGCTCAACGATTTGGGGAAAATATATAACTATTAATAAAATATTTAAGAACTAATATTGTGACTGCAAATTACATTCATTTCTAAAAATTATGGTCCATGCTTAATAAACTCTTAACTCGGTGAGACAGACAGCTGGTTAGCTGTGGTTGTGATGATGCACATGAGTTCATGGTTTGGTTGCTTTTGATTGGGCTAACCACTCTACAGTCAGCTCCAAACCCAAGTTTTTTTCTTGTGATTTTCCAAGTTAAACTTCGGTGTTGTTGGTAATATACGGCATAATTATTTTATAAATGAGTCTATATTATTTCTCATATTTGGCCAGAATAAAAGTTTTGGTATATTTTCAAATTTAAAGTTTCCTTGCCAAAATCTTTACTGCACTATTTTGTAAATAATAATTCCAGTCACATTTGTATAGTCAAAGTATTTTAAAATAATTCTGAATCATGTAAAATAATTAAATTGAATTCATTTCTTTAAAAATTCTTAAATCAAAGCATTCTGAGGTCAAAGATTTACACTTCTACTATATATGACTTTTCTCTGTAGCCAAGACAAATGAACTGTTCTTGTAGAATAGGAAGCCTATGGTTATTGTTTGAGTGGGAAGTCAAATTACCCTACCTTGCCCAAAATAGACTTGCCAATTTTCCTTTCAAGAAATAGAGAGTTCAGTCTCTCCACCTCTACCGCCACACAGGAGGGTCTGTGAATATGGGAACGGGACGAATGGAAGAAACTCCATTTTTCTTCTGTCATCTGTAGGGTAGAGCACACTTATATTAGTGCTGTTATACCATATCAGTAAAAAAAATAGATGGTATTCATGTATTTATGTAATGCAGTTTCTCAGCAGTGCAGAACTGAATCCTACTATAAGGGATTTAAAGGCCACATTCACACCTGGCATTAACATATGTCCAGCGTGATCCGATCATGATGTTATCTTGAAGACACAATGTGATCCCACTTTTGGAGGTGGTCAGGGGCACATGACCACAAATCAGTGACAGTGTGAACGCTGAAGCTTCCCTTACATTTTCCTTATACTTTCGCCCTCTTGGTGACATTATATCTTCCTACCACTGTTATGCTGACAACACTGAACTCAACCTCTCCTTTCCTCCTAGTGATTCTCAGATCTTTGTCCAGATCTCTGCAGGTCTGAAAGGTATTTCTTCCTGGATGATGCATCACCTGAAACTAAATGCCAGCAAAACAGAGCTCCTATACATCCCAGGGGACGCATCCCCAAGACCTGACCCGGTCATCACTTTAGGAAATGCTGTCATTATTCCCACACAAAAAGCACAACATTTAGGTGTTCTCTTAAATGAAGAGTTCTTATTTTCATCTCACATTAGCAATCACTCTCGAAACTGCAGGTACCCTCTTTATAATATGATAAGAAGAATTCACCAATCCTGACCATTGATGTCACTCAGATACTTGTCCAGTCACTTGTCATCTCAAGACTGCACTACTGTAACTCGCTCCTGGCTGGCCTTCCTCTGAAGACAACAGGACCTCTACAGATGGTTCAGAATGCAGCAGCACTATTGGTCTTCAATATACCAAAATTCTCCCTCACCACTTCAGCACTGCAAAGCCTTCACAGGATTCCTCTGGCTGCACGCATTAGATTCAAAACTCTAATGCTCGCCTACAGAGCCAAAACTGGTCCAGCTCCATCTTACCTATTAACACAGATCAGACTACAGGTCACAACTTGCCCTCCTCTTCACTGAGTACTTATCCACCTCTTCTCAAAGGTTCGAAGACATGCATCAAGACTTCTCAGCTTTGGCACCAAAGTGGCGGAACAAACTTCCCCTGACTGTCAGAACTGCTGAGACCCTCACTGTCTTCAAATGGCAAAGGAAGGCCCCCCCTGTTCACTAAGCACTTAAGATAACAACTACATGGTCATGCCATGAATGAAAAAAGTCATCTGTGTGTGTGTGTGACCTGACAGTACTAACTCTAACTCTGATAGAAACTTTGTCTTCTAGCAGCTCTTAATTTTAAGTCTAGGTTTGTTAGTGCGAGGGACATGTTTTTTGTGGACTACAAAGAACTCATGGATAAGAGCATCTGCCAAATACTATAAAAGTAAATGTTAAGAAACCGTCTAATTCACTACAGATATGAGAGCAGTTTCTTTATCTCCTGTCCTGTTTCTTTAAAAGTTGCATTAGGAATCCACATGGTTTAAATAGTCCATACATGTTCCTGAACAAGGACATGTCACACATTTTTGTCTGACAACAAATGCAGCGAGAGGCTGGTGTTGTGTTCCACCCTTCAGATAAAAGTCTAATCACAAGTAGTTACTGAAGATACATTCAAACAGTTTGAATCTCAATGTCCACTTCAGATCACTTGAGACAGATGTTAATTCCAGGCGTAAATAGGGCCAAAATTCATTTTAATATCAAGGAAATAAAATAACACTACTCTCAAGTTGAAGCATTTTGCACAAACTGGCAGTGTTGACAATTGTTGAAAGAGGTTGTGGCTGGCCTCTTACATGTGCAGCTGTGCTCAAAGAAATTACAAACGAAAAACAAGAGCATTTAATAATGTTTAATTGGGTCAAGCCTACACAGCTTAAGCAGTATTGCCTGATAAGGTGCCTGCCCATGAAACCTGAATTTTGTTTGGTAGTGGGTAGGACCTGCTCTGGCAGGTCAGAATATTTACGCAGGTTTGTCATTACTTTTTTCATCCAATTTTGTCATGGCCAATTCCGCACACCAGTTGGGACTCCCCCAACCACACGACACCACCAACACTGGTGGGTGGGTGAAGGCTTGAAGTGGTCATGTCAAGCCGGCCACAGCAACTGCTGCTAACACATCATCATTGGACAGCTCAACACACTTGGAGGAGAGCACTAGCCAGACAAGTGTTGTCAAATAATTTGAATGACCTTTAATATTTTATTGAATTTTTTTTGTTATTTGTTTGTACAGGCATTTCTCAGATTTGACAGGTTTGAAAGGGAGCATAAACTATAGCTTTCAGTTCTTCATACCAGTGAAATCACAAGAAAAGACAAAACATCAGTGGTCATCCAGCACCTTATAGCTGATGCCATGTTGGTTTTAATACTGTATTATTAGGGGCCCAAGCACCAACCCTACTGAAATGGTTAGGATTTTTTCTTCTTCTTTGCAAAACGGTATAGGGAGCAAAGACTACAGGTGTAACAACCACCACATTTGCAGAAAAAGTGCAATACGCCCACCCCACTCAAAGCACATAAAGAGACCCATATAGGACTGATGGTGGCATCTCAGCAAAGATGTTTGCACCTGTGTCTGTGACTATAACTGTAAAGCTTAGAGACAAAATTCTTTTTGTTTTTCTCATTCGGGGAAATCAAAACAAACTGTAATTAAGCCATTACGTTCTTCCCATAAAACGACTGTTCTTCCCACAAAAATGCAAAGTGTATTTTTGCAAACTAGCCCTTAGTTTGTTTTTTTTTTTGTTTTTTTTTTATTAAAATGTAGCATGCTACTTATCTGAGCTAATCTATAAGTAAACATGGGAATTATATGGCCATTGTCAACCAATCAGCTTTTAGCAGCCATTTAACAGGATTAGCACTGGCAAACTGATAGGAAATTTGAATGCCATGTTCACATATGGTTTCTCTACCACACAATAAAATTGGGTAGCAGTCGGCCTCAAGGTGGCACTTGACCTTTAGCTCCTGAACCATGAGACCAAGAGCTAACATTTTTGTTGCATGTTATTCCTTGCCCAAACCAAGCAAAAATTCAAATTAACCACTGAGCTCCACCCACTCGGTTTTGAGCAAATCTGCATAATATTCTGAACACGTTTTTTTTTCCTTCAAACTAGTTCTTACATTTTCCTTATCGTCATGACTGTCTCTTCATAAAAGCCTACATATTAATTACAATCAAAAACATGCTGACATTTATGAACAGTATGTCAGCTACATGCAGCTAATGCCTTCTGACTGGGAACACAATTGATTTAAACAGCTAAAACTTGATAATGTTTTGTCCAGTTCTTACAGACATTTAAAGGCTAGAGCAGTAACTGATTTTGAGCTAGGAGATAAATAAATGCCAACTAATGCTCCTACATATCAATTATCAATTCGTTTTGCTTGGACAATTATTCACTTCAGCAGCTTACACTGTGCATAGTAACACATCCACCCTGCTCTTAGGGTTCAATCCCCAGCCCACACACGACATCACTTTCAGCAAGTTTTAAGGTCAATAATCATGGGGGGGGGAAAAAGAATATTTGTAAACATTTTGACTACCAAATACTAATTAGTGCTTAGTTTAAAAGCCTACAAGTAGTGATTATTTTTCACATATTCTCATGAAATGTAACATGGTTATACAACAGATGATTTTAAGGTAGTCCACTAAGTTTGGTGCTGGTTAGTCCATGGGGGGGTGCTGTAAAATACAAAAAACTTTTTCTTTGCCACTGATTTACTGGCTAAATGACTCAGTGGTCAGGACCCTGTCTGTTAAGCAAAACATTCCTGGTTCAAACCCCAAATCTGAAGAGCGAATGAGCAATAAAACATAGGATTCTCTGAGTCTGGTGGTGATTAGGTGGAAGAATGCTTGTCTGCAGTACACAGATTTGAATTCAAATAAAAACTCAACTGTACTGTAATTATGGGCTGAGCTTTGCTTGGACCCCTATTTTAGTATTAAGTCTGAAAAGCTGAACATCGACTGTTTTTGATCATTTTACTTTCTGGCCAGTTTGTCATGCAACACGTTTTGGCCAGAAACTATAGAAGGCATCAAGAAATCTTGTGCTTATGCTTTATTGATTTAGCAAGTCTGGCAAAGGACAACTCCTGTTCTCAAAAGTCTCCCAAAGTAATCCAGAATTGCTGGATCTGTCCCCAAAGGCACAAAACAAAAAAAAGTGAATGTGCAAACCATTTTTTCATTTTTTGAGGTTAGAAAGCGTTGATTCATTTTTTTAAAAAAATAAAAAAGCCAAAGAATTGTTCTTTTTTTTTTCAAATTTACTCACACCAGGCGTCCATGCTTTGCAACATGCAAATACTAGAAATAATCTCTGCAATCCCAAAGAAATAAGCAAATAAAAAGCTAGCTGTCCGCTTGTTGCAACTTGTGCATGCATCAAAGTACC
>JBBPCZ010000115.1:27612207-27624678 GCA_037974445.1 Brycinus macrolepidotus | reverse complement strand
CTCTGCAATCCCAAAGAAATAAGCAAATAAAAAGCTAGCTGTCCGCTTGTTGCAACTTGTGCATGCATCAAAGTACCAACATGCAAGGAAGCATCAAAGAGAGGTTGAGGAAGACATGAGGGCAATCAGCTTTTTAGTATTGATTCAAGTAGTAATGTGTTCTAAACAGAGTGCAGTGCTAATCGTGGTGCATGTAGGAAATCACCGTGTCAGATTCAGGGCTGTTTACAGTAACGGACAGCTTGTTGGCATTAAACACCGCTTTCTGCTGAGGAAGGTGAGAGGAAGGTGAGATGGGTGAACATTAGGGATGATCAGTAATGCAGGAAGTGGTAAGGACAGAAACACTTTAGATGAATGTGAGAAACGGAGAGGTGTGAAATAAGTGAGAGATTTAAGGGAATGGTTGTATACTGGGTTATGTGGTTATGGTTAGACCAGATAGTTTTTTGTTGTATTTACCCGACGAACACTGTCTTCATCCGATTCAGAGTAATGTCTGCTGTAGATGGGTCGAGCCTACATGGTGATGTACAAGATTTACTGTCACATATCTGTGTAGTCTTAACAGTCCACTTCACTGCAGTTGTTACCATTAACTTAAAGTTTTTTCAACTGTTTATACACTGTAAAACATGTAAAGTTTCATAAAAATTCAGTTGATGTGGAACCAATGTTGAGCATATAAAAAAAAAATTAAAAAAAATAAAATAAATAAGTACCCTGTCAAAATGTTCAGCAAGGTCTCCTTCACTGCGTTTTTCACTGGGGTAACCGCTGTCTCCTCCATTTTCTGAAGCCTGGGAACAAAAGATAATTTTAGCTTCAGCCAGCAGGCCTGATGACATTGTTACATTAATCTAAGGCTAATATGCTTATCAAAACAAAAGCCGTCATCAAGCAAGGTTCTTTTCTACCCTACCTTTTGATCTGTGCTGTTTCTGTCTGTGTCGCTCAATTCATTCATAAATGACCAACCTGCGAATAGACAAAAGCATGAGTAAGGAAACAAAGTAACCTAACTAAACATGTTTGTAAACAATAACGGTAGATTGTGGCCTTGATAAGTGTAATAACAAAACTCAACGTGGTATTGTAGAGTGAAAGCTGTGTAAGAATAAACCTTTGTGTGTTCTCTTCTAGGAGTTACAAGTACTGTATTAGCAAGCCTAGTTTTAGTCAGCACCGAACATACATCATAATGCAGCAGAGTCTTTACTTGGGGTGTACACTGATCTGATAGCTAGCATCAGATTCAACACTGATAGGTTTGGAGAGAGGGGCAGGTATTGGTGATACGGCTGGGTAGAGCGGTAAAGAGGTCTAAGCTTTGACGGAGGGGTTGGGGTGGTTCAGGAGGTTAGTAGTGTTAGAAAGAGGGTTGTTGAGTGAATGGTGTTGGTGAAAGGGGCTAGGGGGTTGATAGAGTTGAGGGGGTTGATAGGTTTAAGGAGAGGAGTTTAGGGTTGACAGGGTTGGGAATCAAATTTCAGGGGTTAAGGTTCAGGAGAGGGGTTGGGGGGTTGACAGGGTTGGGGCGAGTAGAGAGTGGGGTTGGTAGGGTAGGGTTGTTGTTAGAGTAAGGAAGAAGGGTTGGAGGGTTTCGTAGGGTGGTTGACTGTTTTTTAAAGAAAAAATCTTTACCCCTGGGTGAGCGGTCTGCAGAGACGCCGAAGCTCATGGGAGAGCACGGAATAGAATCTGTATCACTGATGTTCTCATCAGCTGAGGAGGTCTCCGAAACGCGAGACAGAAGAAGGGGCATGCGGCTGAGGGAGGTGGTCCGAACCCTGGGCGATCCACACTGCTCCTCAAAGCCACGGAGCATGGTCTTAGCTGATTGCTGCCCAGCACAATAACAACACAATAAATCTCATTTTGATATATCAAAGTAATGGTGGGTGACATGGTGAAAATATAACATCAGCATACTTGAAGATGTCCACAAAAGGGTATGAAATGCTATTAGAATTATCTTTAATTTTTTACTCAATTACAAATAGTAAAAATAAATTGCTGAAATAAAAATAATGGTATAATGTTCTGACATCCGATTAGTTACTATGCATTTACTATGTAATTACTATGTAGTTAGTACACTACCCACTTTTCTAGTTGTTCTATGTAGTTTGTCTAAATCTAGTTTTTTATGGTGGATGCAAAGGTGTGCACTGAAATCATTTCTCAATAACAAAAACATGTCTGCAGATATCCCATACCTTTATCAAAGATGAAATTAGGCTAAAATATATTGCAGGACTGGTCACAGATTCTTACAGTATTAAAGTTAATTAAAACATGACATGAGGTGGTGATGATGGGAGAAGGTTCTGTTGGCAGTATGATTTTAACTAACCAGCAGCTTGTTGGTGGTGTCCAGATGAGTGCTCTCTGCAGGGGACAGGTCAAATGGTGTAAGGCCCATACTGTTACAGATTTTGTTACATAGGTGAGAGTGGAAGAACAGGGCCATGCCACGTACACCTTAGAGATGCACAGAAAGGCGCGATGAGAGAGACAACACCCAAGAACAATTTGAATTTTACAACTACATGCACATTCATTTGACTCTGAGGTTGCCTAAGCTACTGACAGAACAGTACAACTTTTTTTTTTTTATAAAGGAGAACATGCACAGAAAACAGAAATTGTGCAAACTGTTGCAGTGAAATAGGCAGATAAGTACCCAAGTTGCCATCACCAAAGTCAGTCCCCTTCTCCGTGTGGATTTGTGGGTCTGTGTAGAGGTCACCAACTCCTTGAATGTCCACAACAATCAGCTGATGTCCAGAGCGCTCAAATGTGAAATGACTGAACGCCTAAGGTCATAGCGATCATGTCAAAATCAGGTTGTGGCATTTAAAAAAAAAAATTATTTCTTTTTGAATGTTCATTTTTAATGACTATACCTGGGGTGTGAGGCGTATGTTATCATCCCTCACAAAGCCAGAGTTGGAGTTGTATTTGATGTATTGACCCTCAATGTAGTGCTCCAGGTGGTAAAGAGGTTTCCCTGGGCGAGAGGACATTTCCACAACACACATCTGCATAATGTCCACCTAAATAAACCACAATGTAAACAGTTGGTAAAGAGAAATGTATAACATTGGCTTACAGCAGAACTAAAGATCTGCCAAAAACGTAAGTTCAGTAAGCACCTGTTTGGGAGGCCTGTGACGATTGAACTCTTCACCCCATAATTTAGCTTCCATCTGTAACTTGACATCCTCGAAATAAACATCTCTGTCCACAGTCTCCATGTACCGCTTAGCCACATAGTTTGATGCTGATTTCCAGTTGCTGCTGTGAGAGAAGTTTGATAACTTCTTTCTGTAAAGAGAGAAAACATATCACAAAAGCTGCAGATAAGCATGAAAAACAACTTAAAACCAAAGATGAGGAAGTTGCACAGTGACAGTGCATGTCTGCACAAATACAACCAGTATAGATAAACTGAAGGCTCTAAAAGAGACACAGCGACATGAAAGGGAGCCACAGCATTGACATCATAAGTCAAGTTAAGTAAGGGTTTTTGTTGTCATTTCAACCTTATACACAGTACACAGTTAAATGTAACAATGTTCCTCCAGAAATACCGTACAACGCAAGAACAAAATACAGAAACACAAGTCTACACAATACTACACAAGTGCAGGCAGGACGCGACGGCAAGAGGGAGTGTAAAAGAAATAGTACTGCTTGTACTAGTACTACAAGGGTGGGGCAATGTAATTATTACTGGTTCTGTCAGCAATACCACATAAATAAAAACTCCAACATTTGATCAAACTGCAGAAATGACCCCAGGTTTCATTAATCCCAGCACAAACTGCCATGCTTGTGAATGAGAATCAGATATTACAGTACTAATATTACATTATCAACACTGAAGCCAAAATCTTGCTATTGTGGCAACCCTATTTATGATGAATACTACAAAGAAAGGCCAAGCAGAAGACATTTTAGAGTTCTTTGTCAAGCCTGTTGCCATTCTACAGCAAAAACTGCGAAGGAAACCTGCCCAAGGCTAGTCTTATCACCTGATCAAGCATGAGAGGAATGCAGCTTAAGGGAAGAGCGAATTTACTAGAATGACATTTTACACTTACGTTCGGTAGCACTCTCTCATGGCTCCTTTTCCAAAGGGCTGTAAAAGAAAGATTAGTGAACAATAAAACTTGGGTTATATTATGTAGAATTAACATGTCAAAGTAATAACATCTACAGCAACGTGTCTGAAATTGTGCGATTGTGAAGGTGTTACAATACCTGAGAGGACATTTTAATAAACACTTGGTCCTGTGACCATTCACCGGTAATGGCATTGTACCTAGAAGTTAAAAGGTGCAATCAGTCAAACCGATAGGATCCCTGTTCACTTTAAATTGTAGACATGCAACACTGAAGCCTCTTCCTATTTTACCAGTTATGCACTATATTGTTAATCGCAACATGAAATGTAATTATTTTTAGTGGGGGAGGTACTATAGCATTCATGCTTGACAGTCGATTCTGAGTTACTGAGTTTTTTAAATACACTGTTGAAACAGAGTACAAAAGTTGTGGATCAAGTAATCCTTTATGTGGTTAAATATCATGCATTTTGAATTTTAATTGAATTTTTTTCATATTCTTGTCAATCTCTTATAATCACAGCTTTGCCTGATAAATACTACAACTTAAAATGAATAAAAACTAAACCAAAACTCAACCTTCACAGAAAATTCAAACAAAACTAAAACTATTTGAGCATTCTTAAAATCAAGAAAAGCTTGACTGAAACAAGCAAACTAAATAAAAATAGAAACTAATGACGATTTCACAGCTATAATAACTCTGTTATAAAGCACTGTAATACAGGATAAAGGTGTCCATATCCTGTAGCTCTAGGACTTACTAGGAGATTTGAATGAAATAATTTTTTTCCTCTGTTTCATGCCAAAGTTCTGTTCACTATCTCAGGCTCAACTAAATTACACAGACAATACACATTCTCTGGCCAAGAAACCCTTGCAAGTGACTATTAGATCTATTGTCATGCTCAAAGGCAGCCTCTGAGGAGAAGACAGGGGGTTAGAATAGGAAAGACAGGAACAACCCTGCTAGCTTGAGGCTTTTATTTACACAAGTGAAGTTTGCACACTCCTTCTCTTAGCCCAGAACACTCTGTACCATGTGGTGAATTCCATTACAAGCACAACCCCTGCTAGTGCGAATGTGTCGGCACTGGCACACAGCCATTGGCTGTACATCAAGACTGGACAGGAATTAAGTTACAGCCATTTTTAAAATTAGCACATTAAAGAACATAAATCCACAAGTCTCACTGTAAGCGGTACCCAACATCTCTGTTATGCATTATAACACAGACACACTTGTCCAAAATTATTTAGCGAGTGTGAATCTGGAATTGTGCCTGAACAATACGAAAAAAAATTTGTCACCTATTCTGATTCCAAATGAGATAAAAATTCAGACAGTTCTCTGCAAAGACTGGAATTAGTGGATGACTCTCTTAGAAACCATTTTTTCCCCCTCATATTACAACAGCAAGTACATTATAAAATAAGATACTCCACTAATAAATATCAGTGTTTTGTTACAGATGAAGCTAATGGGCTGAAATTTGTCCCTATTGGGGCCTGAACTGGAAAACAGTGTTGCCTGTTTTAATTCACCTAGGACACGAAAAGCAACACTCAGCTACAAACCTGTATCTAACGCAGGGCTCAGTCTCAACATCTTCCAAATGGAACTCAGCCCAGGGGTCTGGCATAGCTCTTGCTTTTTCAATAGCATGTTTCCAAGTGGCCTATGGTAGAGGGAAAAAACAAAAGGCTTTAATTCTCCCTGCAAAACCCAAAACTCCCACACAAGAACTCCCATACCATTACATCTGGACTGATGGTGATTGATGTCCTTCCCTTTCCTGTATATGATTAAAATAGCAAATGCACATAAAAACAACAGGATAAAAGCAGAGAGGAGCAGAGAGGCTAGACAAGCAACAAGTGAGGTATGGTACAATCTAAGAGAAATAAAATGTTCATGCAAGGATAAAAGATAAAATCAAAAGTGAAATGACTGGGCAAAAACATCTTCAGTTACCAAATTAGCTCAACTCAAAATTAAATTTGCACGATTTCCCCCAAATCTAGCTAATTGGCTATGTATCCATTTGTGTCTAAAGGATGCTTTGTTAGTTTTGTAGTGGTGCTACGAGGCTAGTGTAACTACAGATAGTGCTCCCATCCAAAATCCCCATATCTCCACGTTAAAATTAACGGAGCAAACTAACCCACCACATATTCCACTATGTAATTATTCCAGAATATCTGAATGCGAAAGTATCAGAAACTGTACATGCTGAATATTATAGGCTGGCCTATTGAAGATCACAGCATTACACAAACATGAATCACTGACTTGGAAGGAAAAGCAACAATGTGCGACAGTGATAGTCACATGTGACTGGTGTTATGCTGCATACCTAACAAGTTATAAGATTGCTTATATAATGTACATGTATCATGGGTAATGTAGATCTACTGGACAATTTTGTATGTAACACTACATCATAGAACTAGCAGGGATGCCTTAGATGCCTTAGAGCCTATATTTAGCCATTCGACACATCTTGGCAGCGAGTACG
The DNA here is from genome assembly GCA_037974445.1 of Brycinus macrolepidotus. Lineage (NCBI taxonomy): Eukaryota > Metazoa > Chordata > Actinopteri > Characiformes > Alestidae > Brycinus > Brycinus macrolepidotus. Next base: position 27,618,026 of record JBBPCZ010000115.1, on the reverse strand, counting down.
TGTAGACAAACATGTGCCCCCTAAATACAGAGAACTCGATCTAGGAACCACAAGATCACATCAACAAGTCATATGCAAATACGCAAACACCTCATTAGGCACAGCTGAACATAACCATGAGGTAGATGTCATCTGATAAAGGTGCTGCCCTGTTGCATTTATCTTTGGCTATATGGGTCATTACATTATCTTTATAAAGCAGTTACTACAATATTGTTATAAATCTATTGCAAAGATACATTTGCAATACTATTATCAAGATACAATCCCTTCAAAAATCTGCTAAGCTATAATTACAATACCTTTTACATACAATTACAATAACTCTATGAATCTAAATATTATAATGTCTTTAAACATGTATTGTTAAGCTAAAATTAGTAAATTATTAAAATGTATTACCAAAGTATAATCTCTAAAGATTTATAAACCTGTTAATAAGTGAAACTCATTTCAGTTCATGCAAGTTCATTGTGATTGTTTTCAGGGAGTAAGCTGCTAAAACAAGAGAGAAAAGGCAGGGGGCTCCTATTGTGAAGGAAAGGCATGCATACCAGACTATGGAAAGCCACAGTAAGAATGGATAATAAGGAAGGAGAGGTAAAGAAGTAAATAGCACAGGGTGCGAGAAGACTGAAACTTAAAAGTGGAACATACCCGACCTTTCTCAGTTAAAGAACCAAACCTGACCGATCGCACCTCTGGCTCTGTTTCATTTTTGTTCTAAATGGGTGGGAAGGAGGGGGGAGGGCAGACAAAGTTGACAGTTAGACTGACATAAACTTTACAGTGGCTCTGTCTGGACAGCAGACATTAATGCTTGTAATCCAGCTTAAATCTACAAAAGTGGACCAAAACAGAGTGTGGAAAGATATGGGTTGCATGCATCAGCCTTCACAGCATAAGCATGCTTAAGAAGCAACCAAATCAAAATCCAAATGAATTAACAGGACAGGGCCCCATAGGTCCCATGCATCCAGTATCACAGACTTGAAAGTCTGATAAACGTAGCCACAAAGACAACACTGTGTCAATGCTTCCTGTTCTTTAAAAGAGTTTTAGTGAAGCAGCTGCTGATCACCCTCTAAGCAGACAGGCCTCCTTCTCCATATATGGCAAGAATATTGTACAAGAGAACACAACCATTTGCAAAGGTATTGTATAAAACATTATGCAGCTGCTGAAATACTTTCCACCAGCAATAAAATGCTACTCAATACGAGGTACAAAAGCTGAACCAACAGCATGCTGACTGTTTATTTTTACATAAACCAGAGGGTCCACTTGGTTATCACTGATAAGGACAAGGCCTCAAAATGTCACTCACCTTGTAGGTGAAGGAGTTTTTGGGCAGGGAATTAGAGAGTTGCTTGCTGTGGGCTTTACTCTGCAGGTAATTGCAGATCTCCTTAGCAGGACTGATTGGGTCATCAGTGATGGGGCAGATGTAGAAGTCATCCTCCTCGTCGTCAACCGAGCTGCCGTTTCCAAAATGCACAGCCCTGCTGCCAGAACTCCTCTTGAGGCTGCCCACCTCCTCCATACTGAACATCAGCTCGTCGTCAGCCATGGTGCTGATGAGTTTACAGCCTGCAAGTGCTGAGACAGGTGGAACCCATTCATTAGCACGTCAAAATAAACAAAAGAGTCAAGTTTTGTTTTAACGAGACCACATAAGCAGTGGATCAAAATGACTCTCAGTAGCTGCTGTGTCAGCTATACTCTTTGCTTCAAAAGACACTTTTCAGGCTTAGCTTAGCCTCGACCATTAGCAAGCTTAGCCAGCACAGAAATGAGGAGCTTAACGAGCCCCTGCAGACCTGAATTCCACTAGAGTTAGCAATTCAGCCAGAAAGCACCACTCCAGCAGGGTTAGATGTCACCAGCACCTGTGTAAGCCCGTCCTGGAAAACTGTTCAAACTGTTCAAACTCTCCAGGGTGACAACAGAGCAAAGGAAACGAGGAACTGCACACAGTAAACAGCAGCTATACACAGACACACACCTTTCGTTTCTATTAATCCAGGCTGCTCCTCAGGAAGTCATGTGCACCTTCTTCTGGATTCTCTCCGCTCCAGCTTTTGCACGACGACGGTTGACCTGAGTGGGTCGTTTCGAGGGAAATTTCAGATACAGTGCCTGACTATCCCTGAAACAGCTCTCGTCCCAGTGATGGGTGCAACGTGTCTTCCTCCCACCAGCAGCCCGGACTGGCAGCTCCTCTTTTTGAGCGAACACAGAACTGGGAGGGGGCGAGTAACATTACACCGCTGTCACACCACATCGGCCGTGTTTTCGCCCCCTAGAGGAGCAAAACCGTTCGAGTTACTGGAGCTTTTAAAGAAATGTAAACAAAAAACAATATACCGTTGCATTTCACTCTCAGTTAACGTTCATGCGTGTTATTAAACCACGTGGAGCTACAGACTTCTCAGAGAGACACCTCTAATCTATACTGCACGCTGTGTTCTTTTCTAATACCCACTGTGGTAGGTCGGTGGTACATTATATGGACAAAAGTATTGGGACACATCTGTTTTTATGGGTTTGGGCTAGGCCCCTTACTTCCAGTGAAGGGCTTAATCTTAATGCTTCAACATACCAAGACATTTTGGACTACGCCATGCTTCCAACTTTGTGATCACAGTTTGGGGAAGGCTCATTTGTATTCCAACCTGATTGTGCCCCAGAGCACAAAGAAAGGCCCATAAAGACATGGTTGGATGAGTTCAGTGTGGAAGAACTTGACTGGCCCGCACAGAGCCCTGACCTCAACCCCATCCAACACCTTTGGGATTAACTGGAACGGATATTGGGAGCCAGGCCTTCTCGTCCAACATCAGTGCCTGAGAACATAAATGCTCTACAGAATGAATGGGCACAAATTCCCACAGAAAATAAGGCTTCCAATAAGAGTGGAAGCTATTCTAGCTGCAAAGGGGGGACCAAGTCTAGGTATTTGAATGCAACGTCATTAAAGTCCCTGTTGGTGTCATGCTTAGGCGTCCCAATACTTTTGTCCATGTAGTGTATCAAAAGCGGTCCTCCAGAGGTCCCAGTGAGCTCCGGAGCTGTTATTGAGGTCGAGATGTATGTGAACGAAGCACATCCCGTGCTCGGTACAGCGCCATGCCTGCAGTACACGGAGAGCACGTAGCGCACACGCCCACCACAACATGAGCACACAGAACCTGCAGATCACATACACACCACACCTAAAGGTACTACAGCTAGCGTGCTGTATGACAGGGCTCTTCTCGAGAAGCGCTGAACTTGTTTCTAATAACGAAGTTAACATTTTCCTTTCAAACATGACATTTCACAAACACGTGTAGCCTTTAGGTTTTAAACGCTAGGGTTAGCCAGCCAGTGAAGGCTGTCTTTTCCATAAGCGTCGTTACAGCACAACATTCAGAGCACAGGATGAAAAATCTCGAGAAACATGAATGAAGGGCCTAACTTTAATTAACAGTGGTTAACGTAAATAATAAAAATAATAACAATTAAAAAGCAATACACTTTTATTAAAAGGAGGGTAGACCTTTGACTAGCTCGTGTTAGCTGAAAAACAATCAAATGTGAACAATCACGCTGCATTCCAGATCTCAACTACTATAACTAAAGATAAATTAAACGGTAAATTGCGGTGCGTGGAACGTAATGAACGTTATGTGAAATTTTTTAAGCGTCAATTGAGAAGTGTTGTCGTTGCGGTAGCGTGGCCGAGTGGTCTAAGGCGCTGGATTTAGGCTCCAGTCATTTCGATGGCGTGGGTTCGAATCCCACCGCTGCCAATTCCTTTTCAGATTGATGTCTGTGGTGTTGCCAAAAATATATTTCAATCAGAATCAGAAAACTTTATTGATCCCGGAGGAAACTGCTTATGTAATGACTACAGACACAGAGACAGGAACAATATATAATATAAAGTCTAAATAAAATCTGCATAAAAAAATCTGTAGAAAAAAAGGCTCAATATGAAAATACACTATGCTATGTACAGAAATACTGGATATAAATACTATAGATAAGTAACACAGTTGAGTGAAACCTACTGATACAAATGGTAGTTTGGAGTTAGTTATTGCACTTAGTAGAGAATCCAGTACTAATATTAAGTAATAAAAAGTAACATTCTCATAAGTAGTGAAACTACCAGGACAGCACCAGAAGTGGAATAAAACGTAACCATGTTTTCTTCTTTCTCCTCTGCCAGTTTGCACATATTGGCATCACCCCCTCCTTATTTTGTATTCAACAAGTGATGAGAGGCACTTTTCCTTTTTCTCTCCTTCTGCTTCTGACGCACAGGCACGAGTCGCACTGAATGCTGTCAGATCATTTACCCCCAGTTAGACAGAAATAAAAAAAGAAATAATAATTTTATATGCAAAAGGAAACTTTTAAAAGCATCCGTGTTAGTATTAGTACTGGGATATCAGCCTTAGAATTACTTGGTACAGTGACGTAGGTTTTGGGGGGATGCACAACTCATAACACCTGACCCATCTTATGATGAGTGTTTTATAGTAATTATTAGCATCAAGGATATATTATAACAGGAATGTTGTTAAATACACTAAACATTCTTACCTTTTATTAAAAATAATAATTGTACTCTGTGTATATGCAGTACAGCATAAGCTACTGTAGGTGTTCAAAATGTGATTAGCAACTTACAGTACCAATAGAAAGTATTCACACCCCTTCACTTCTTCCACATTTTGTCACATTACAGACTTATTCTAAAATAGATTTGAGTATAGTTTTTCCTCAATGATCTACACAGTGTACCCCATAACAACAAGGCAAAAACAACTTTTCAGAAAGATGTGCAAATTTTATTGCCAAAAGCTTGTTAATCCAGTGTTTCATAAGTATTCACACCCTTGGCTTAATATTTTGTTGAAGCACCTTTGGCAGCAATCACAGCCTCAAGTCTTCTTGGGTATGCTTCTACAAGGTTGGCACACCTGTTTTGGGGGATTTTCTCCCATTCTTTCCTGCAGATCATCGCAAGCCCAGTTAGGTTGGATGGGCAGAGCCGGTAGACAGCCATTTTTAGGTCTTTCCAGAGATGTTCTATTGGATTGAAGTCTGGAGTCTGGTTGGGCCACTCAAGGACATTCACAGACTGCTCCTGAAGCCACTCCTTTGTTATCTTGGCTGTGTGCTTCGGGTCATTGTTGTGTTGGAAGAGCACTCTGGAGCAGGTTTTCTTGAAAAATCTCTCTTTATTTGGCTGCTGTCATCTTACCTCTATGCGGACTAGCAGTCCAGTTTCTGCCATAGAAAAACATCCCCACAGCATGGTGCTGCCACCACCATGCTTCACAGTAGGGGTGGTGTTAGCCAGGTGATGAGCAGTGCTTGTTTTTCTCCAGACATGATACTTGGAGTTCAGGCCAAAAAGTTCTACTTTGGTTTCATCAGACCAGAGGATTTTGCTTCTTACAGTCTGCGAATCCTTAATGTGCTTTTTGGCAAACTCCAAGCAGGCCGCCACGTGCCTTTTAGTGAGGAGTGGCTTCTGTCTGGCCACTGTACCATAAAGGCCTGACTGGTGGAGTGTGTTAGCTATGGCTGACCTTCTGGATAGTTCTCATATCTCCATCGCTGGAGCTCTGCCTTAGTGACCATTGGGTTCTTGCTCACCTCTCTGACCAAGGGACCTTTTCGGGACCTTCAATGCTGCCAATTTTATTTTGTATCTTTCCCCAGATTTTTTACATTTTTTTTGTAAATTTAAGAAAACGTCTGAAATCTTGTTTTCACTTTGCCATTATGGACCATTTTCTGTAGATTTTGTAAAAAAAAAA
>JBBPCZ010000115.1:27586179-27602023 GCA_037974445.1 Brycinus macrolepidotus | reverse complement strand
ATTCCCACAGAAACACTCCAAAATCTTGTGGAAAGCCTTCCAAGAAGAGTGGAAGCTGTTACAGCTGCAAAGTGGGGGACCAACTCCATATTAAAGTCGTATTTGAAAGTCCTTGTTGGTGTTAATAGTCAAACGTCCCAATACTTTTGTCCATATAGTGTATATACAGGAAAGCGAACGTTTGTGGTGACATTACAACCCACGACACAATATAAAGAATAATTATTTTTAATTCATACTTTTAGTAATAAAAACAATAAAAAAAAAAAAAGATCTAAATGCCCTGTGTGTTCAGGAGTACAGCGAAGACTGCGCATGCGCAGTACCACTGAGTCCAACCACGTGTCGTGAGTGGCGGTAGTTCTACAGAGCCACTTTAAATACGTCGTTATAATAGTGGTTTTGTGTTTCTTTTTGGTGTTTTTAAAGCTTATTTTAAGGTTGGGGCTGTTTGTCCTCCGTGAAGCACACGCCGAGAGGACGTGAAGACTACCTGAAACGATGGTGAGTAGTAAAACACGGAACATAACTGCCAGTACGACTGACTAAATGAATGAATGAATGACCAGCTAGCTTAATGATATTTATTCGTGGTTAGTGATTACGAATAAAGTGACATGTTGGTGCATTTTTATGCCATCTGTAAGGTAAAGTGGGTTGTGCAGTCCATACAACGTGTGTTCACATACTGATCAGTGGCTCCATGTTTGTCATTTCAGTGGAGGAGGGTTAAATTTAAATCTATCCATAGTTCACTACTTTAAAGTTGGTTATACAGTGTTAGTAGCAGTAGTGCTCTATGGTCCCTAACTCTGTTTTGACTTTTTTGGCTTGTTTTGTCTGTATTCGTTCCAGAATGATACTGAAGTGAATCCCAAGGCCTACCCTTTGGCTGATGCCACTCTATCCAAAACTATTCTGGATCTTGTACAGCAGGCATCAAACTACAAACAGCTGCGGAAAGGAGCAAACGAGGGTAAGAACTCTGGTCTTAGGAGGTTTTGAATGGGTAATAAATGTAAATTAAGTACTTTTGTAATGTCACCAAAATTCCACCTATTCAGTCTACAGCAGTTTAGCCTGGTAGAATGAGGCAAACCAAAGGACAGCAAATCAGAACAGAGGTCGTTTACCTATCAGACTTAAAGGCACAGTAACACAAACAGCAAGTTAAAGACACTAATGGGCAAGAATATAAGAAATGTATTACATCAGGGTTGTGTTGTGTGACTGTGCTTTTTTTCCCCTTCCTTCACAGCAACAAAAACTCTGAACCGTGGAATTTCAGAGTTTATTGTTATGGCCGCTGATGCTGAACCACTGGAGATTATTCTGCACCTTCCGCTGCTGTGTGAGGACAAGAATGTGCCTTATGTCTTTGTGAGATCAAAGCAAGCCCTCGGACGAGCATGTGGGGTTTCGAGACCAGTCATCGCCACGTCAGTCACTATTAAGGAAGGGTCACAGCTGAAACCTCAGATTCAGTCTGTGCAGATGGCTATTGAGAGACTCTTGGTCTGAGCCTAATGCATTTTTTTTTAATAATTTCAGATGATCTGCTTTGTCTACTGTGTTTAATCTCTGTAATCTCTACAGAGCATTTGTCGAGTTTTAATGTAGCCTGGTATATTTTTACTTTTTTAATGAGTCATATTGGCTTATAACAGCCAAAATAAAATTTGGTTATTTGGACTAATGTTGCAATAAATATGAGAATGAGCATTGGCTTAGTGTTGTTAAATGTGTTTTAACATTACTGACTTTCCTCTGAAATTGTACAGACCCTCCATCAATCCAGTGAAACGCCATTCAAGCATGTTACTGAAATACTATAATAATGCTGGTAAAGAATGCAATGAGGTAGCTTAAACCCATACTCAGGTACAAATATGGGCTTAGGTAGATGTAATAGTAACTACAAAAAAAAAAAACAGTAACGTGTAAGGTTGATAAACTGCTCAAACAGTTTCCTTTGGAACTGAAGCGAAACTTTTTGCAGCCGGCATCTATCATGGACTCTGAGGTTTGCTTACTTTTGATGGGCTAGACCTTTGTGTTGAGCTAAAAACGTTTCCTTTGTTTTAAAATGTTACTGTATAAATGGTTTAGTTTGAAGTATTTTTCCAACTGAACTGTCATTACATTCTATGGATAAATCATTGTTAGGTAATGAGTGTAGGGGAGTCTATTTTTAAAAGCGTAACTTTAAATGATCTCAAATTAATTACAGTAAAAGGTTCAGTTAACTACTAGTTAATCTGATTTTATCAATTTATCACCATATGGGGTAAGTGATTTATATTTATGTATGTGCATGTGTTGCATTCATGTCTGCGTTTTCTAATTTCTACTGTAAAAGTCACATTTTCCAGTTTTATGTTACACATTGGAAGTACAAAAGTATTGGGACGCCTGGCCATTACACCGACAGGGACTTTAATGTCCCTCCCCCTTTGCAGCTACAACACCTTCCACTCTTGGAAGGCTTTCCACACGATTTTGGAGTGTTTTTATGCTTCCATTTATTATGTGGTCTCAGCTCATTGGCTCTTTTTATCCACGTGACCCGAAATCACAGTCCACACACCGAGTCACCTTTGCACGCATGAAGTTTTTTTATGGATGTTGTTTCCTGGGTATCCAGTACAGAACACGGATAAAGAAATGTCTCAGCCGCCCGTGTTTCTGAGTGACAATGTCGTTGCGAGTTTACTGAGATATGAAGAGTTAATCCCTCGGTTAGAAGAGGCTTTGGGGAAGTTTTCACGCCGCGACAGTGCAGTTGTGCAGCCAGTGAGGTCCGTTATGCCTCTTCAGAACTACAACGGGTACGAATCCCTCACTTTCTCTGCCTTTACGGTCAGTCTGACTACCTTTGATTGAACACTCATCTTATAACTATTCTTTAAACAGGTTTTTGGGTCTTATGCCTGCATATATGGCTCATGAAGGCATTTTGTGCACGAAGATGTTGACCTTCTACAGACGTGGAGATGGGTCCAGTTTGCCGTCAACTCAGGCCACCGTATTACTCTTTGACCCTGAGTATGGGAATGTCACAGCGGTGAGTTAAAAGATATTCAGCCAAAATTTCCCTCATACGAGGCCCTGTAAAAGTGAGTACTGCGCAAAGAAGTGAAACCTCAAGAGTGAACAAACTGTATTTCAAGTTTTGTTTTAAAGCATGGTGGGACCTTAGGTTTCTGTAGGTATGTATATATGGACAAAACTATTGGGACGCCTGACCATTACACCAACAGGGGCTTTAATGACATTGCATTCAAATACATAGACTTTAATATTAAGGTGGTCCAGCTATAAAAGCTTCCACTCTTCTTGGAAGGCTTTCCACAAGATTTTGGAGTGTTTCTGTGGGAATTTGTCCATTCAATCCCAAAGGTGTTGGATGGGGTTGAGGTCAGGGCTCTGTGCAGGCCAGTCAAGTTCTTCCACACCAAACTTATCCACCCATGTCTTTGTGGACCTTGCTTTGTTCACTGGGGCACAGTCATGCTGGAATAGAAAAGGGCCTTCCCCAAACTGTGTCCACAAAGTTGGAAGCATGGCGCTGTGCCAAATTTCTTGGTATGCTGGAGCATTAAGATTGCCTTTCTCTGGAAGGGGCCACCTGTATTAAGAGGTGTGTCCCAATACTTTTGTCCATGTAATATATATGTATAAATACAAACACTCACACAACCTAAATATTGTTTGTCTTTTAAGGCTAAGGTCATCATAACATTTTTTTTCTGTACTACCACTAAGTTCAGAGCGAAACACACTATCAGCGAAGTAGGGATTGACCAATTATCTGTCTGGCCTATTATCGGTTCCAATATTCAACATTTCTGAGGTTATCAGTATTGTTATTTTTTATCCGATTGCCAATAAAATAACTGAATTTAAAAATGTGCTTCTTCCCTCTGCCTGGGGTCACCACTCTGTGATTGGTTACACTTGACAAGTAGTAGCCTATCAAGACTGAAGTCTTCTGTGCAAATGCTTCACATGTTGGTTATCGGTCTCATTCATTAATAATAAATGGTATCGCCCTGAAAAAAACATATCGGTCGATCCCTACAGGGGAGATCTCTGAACTAACTGAATATTTCACTTAATGTTGAATGGGAGGGGGAGGTCAAAGATGATACTGGATAATATTTTTTCCACTCCTGCCACTGTAGTATAATTATTAATCAGAAAAGTTTTTAAAAGTAGACAAAGGACTTTTACTACAGGAAAACAAGAATTTGTCTTTTAAATGATATGATGATCTGTACTTAATATGACCAGGATATGAATAAACAAGGTTTTGATTTAAGTTTTCCTTTGTTCCTTTGTTTTTTGTGTTGGACATAGTCTGGAGTAATGGGCAGGCTAAGCAAAATGGTCATAGTCCAAAGTTTACTAGTGTTGACTAACAATGTCTGAAAGATCTTAAAGCTGATATTACTAAACTATGGATAATACAAAATGATTGTCTGCTTCGATGTAAGAATGCTTTTCAGTTGCCTATTATTCCATTTCCATTCGTGCTTATGAGGCCCTCTGGTTGCCAGAGCCCTGAATTACAGCCTCTAAAACTCACTAGGCTGATGAGGTTTTGAGGATTTGTTGCGCTGTACAGTGTACAGTGCTTACTATAATCTTTCACTATCACTGGGTTTTCCCCTGATAGGTTATGGATGGGTTAGACATCACACATAAAAGGACAGCAGCCGTCTCAGCCATATCTGCCAAAGTAAGTCCCTTAGATCTGTCTGTGCTTCAGATGTGTGTTGACTAACAAACACGCCAAAAAACACTGAATACTCTTTTTGTCTTTCTTTAGCTGTTGAAGCCGGCTCAGTCAGACGTATTGTGCATCCTAGGTTCTGGACACCAGGCCCTCAGCCATTATGAAGTCTTCACACAGCTCTTTTCATTTAAAGAGGTAACCAAGACTGACTTGGAAGAAGAAAATAAGAACAGGTCACACAAAACTACAGTGTAGCCTAACACTCTTTATAGCTTTGCCATGTTGTTCCCTGCAGTACAAAATGAGCACCTGTGGAAATCATGTTATTTTACAAAGCCACACTAAGGAATGTGATGCTGTTATAAACATATCATCAAGCACAAAAACTAACTCAAGAATTAATGTAATTGACCTGTATATATAAATATATATGTAAGATGGCACATTTCTGCTGTTTATTTCAGTTTACAAAGTAAAAAGCGAAACTCTATTGTTTTACTAAAAGTCAACTCTCCGTTCCTCCTCTGGTTCTCTCCTCTCCACACCTCCCGCCCGTTTGTCCACCATGGGGCTCATATCTTTTAGCTACACTGCTCCCCGACTTTGGAATGCACTCCCACTCGACCTCCGAACCACAACATCCCTGCCCATGTTTAGATCTCTACTCAAAACTCATCTTTTCAGATTAGCTTACCCCACATAACTTTCTCTCACTTCATGCCACTATCATCTATATGTACTTAAAAATGTCCTTTTGTATGTATATGTATTTAAATGTCTTTTTATGTGAATTTGTATATTGTATTGTATTTCCTGTAAAGTGACCTTGAGAGCCATGAAAGGCGCTGACAAATAAAATGTATTATTATTGTTATTATTATTAGAATTTGTAGCTTTCAGTCAGTAACGAAATTCTGCAGAACGGCATATATGTGTTTCAGGTAAAAGTACCTTTCCTCAAAACAACTGACACTAAACCATGAAAATCTTGTATATCCATTTTTTTTTCATAATTTACAAGGATCAGACCAAAAGAAATGGTATAAAATGACTTTTTACATGAACTTCCATTAGAAATTCAGTAAGTGGTCATTTTGGAGATACAAGGTTTGATTCCAATAGCAACTATATGTAAGTGTTATGACTGCATACACCAGTCAGCCATAACATCAAAACCACCTCATTACAATGGTACCTGTCAAGGGGTGGGACATATTAGGCAACAGTTAGCAGTCAGTTCTTGAAGTTGATGTGTTGAAAGCAGGAAAATTTGTGCAAGTGTAAGGATCTGAGAGACTTTGACAAGTGCCAAATTGTGATGACTAGATGACTGGGTCAGAGTGTCTCCAATACGGCATGTTTTGTGGGGTGTTCCTTCTATGCAGTGGTTAGTACCTACCAAAAGTAATTGAAGGAAAGACAGCCGGTGAAGTGGCAACAGGGTCATGAGCACCCAAGGGTCTTTGATTTACATGGCATGTACACCTACCTAAAAATTGTTGCAGACCAAGTGCACCTCTTCATGGCAATGCCATTCCCTAACAGCAGTGGTCTCTTTTAGCAGGATAACATGCCCTGGCAAACTGTAGAAATTTTTCAGTAATGGTTTGAGGAACATGACAGAGATCAAAGTGTTGGCTTGCCCTCCAAATTCCCTAGATCTCATGCACGGAATGTGCTGGAAAAGACTAGTCTGCCCTGTGGAGACCCCACCTCACAATTTACAGAACAGGATCTGCTGCCACAGCACACCGTCGACGGACCTACGGTGGTTTTAATGTTATGGCTGATCGGTGTAAAAGGACAATTAATACATGTAACTGAGTAGATGTAACTAGTTTTTATCAACCTTTTTTTTTTTTTTTTTTAAAGATCCGTGTGTGGAGTAGGAGAATGGAAAATGCAAAGCGGTTTGCAACCAGTGTCCAGGGTCCTGTCACAGTGTGTTCTTCTGTTAAAGAAGCAGTTGATGGAGCCGACATACTCATCACAGTCACTAGCTCAAGTGAACCAGTGCTATTCGGGGAGTGGGTTAAACCTGGTGCTCATGTTGCAGGTAAGGACCTTTAAAGTCTGATCTTTCACAACCATTTCACATGGATAGGGGACAGATTATGACACATACCAGACTTTAGTCATGGTGGACAAAAGCACCTCACCCTCATGGCCTGTTAGCTGTTTGCCTCATCTACTAATTAGCAAGAGCAGTGATCTCAAATTTACACAACTTTCCCCTAACTCCAAAGACATGTTTGCTTCTTTAGTTTTGCACTGGAGCTATCAGGCCAATGTAGCAAACAAGTAATGTAAGCTTAAAGCTGCCAGTTTAGCACAGTACAACCCATGGCTACATCACACAATTGATTAATTCCTTGCTGAGTTGTTTAGTAATCTCAAACAGACTCGCTTATGTGGTTTCTGACCATGTATGACATACTGTTACCTATAAAAATGGACAATGGTATATTCCTACATTTTGCGTTTAGCTTTGTCGATTGCTGTGGTTCGTTTCGTTTTTTTTCCTGTTCTGACACTTGCGCTGACACGAGGGGGAGGGGTGCCTTTGTGAAATTCGCAGGCCCCTATGCAACTTGCATACTGAGCACACTGGGCCAATCGGCTCTGCGAGCAAGTCTTTCTGAGATTACTGAACCTGTTGTGGATTAAGGTGAGTGTATGATTATTTAGGCATTTAGTTTACATAATTCTGAACTATTCGCTCCAAGCACCCATTACTTAACTACATTAACCTTGTAGCTACAGCGCAAAACTAAGGAAGCAAACATTTTGACTTCATGTGGGTTAGGGGGAAAATTGTGTACATTTTTATGGAACTTCACTTTAAACTACCTTGCAGGGACTCAACATATTGATAAGACTATTGAAAACCTTTCTTTGTCTTTTTAATGGCCATGTAACCGATTGCTTTATTTGTAATTTTAGCGGTGGGGGGATGCCGACCAAACTGGAGGGAACTGGATGATGTTTTGATGAGAGATGCTGTGATCTATGTTGACAGCAGAGAGGGAGCTGAAAATGAGTCAGGCGACATTATTCTGTCTGGGGTATGCTGTAGATGATTGATCTAACCGGTAGATAATTAATCTAATGACCTGCATCTGTGTGAATTCATTTCCCTACACAAATACGTGGGCCTACTACTTCTTCAAATGTGATATGAAATGCATGATACATTCAAAACATTACGATAACTCATTTATATTGAATGGTAGCAGTGACTCAGTTGGAGAAGTGCTAATACAAATATAATACACTTATCTTTAACCATTCTATATTGAGTTGTGCTGTCTTTACTGGCCTTAAAAACATTAAAAATCAGTTTTGTAATAGATGAATAGCAGTGATGTAAATGTAACTGTTATAAACGTATTCTGTTTCTCCAGGCAAAAGTGTTTGCTGAACTCGGAGAGGTTATAAATGGAACTTCGCCTGCTCTTCATGAGAAGACAACAGTGTTTAAGTCTCTGGGTAATTTTTTTTTAAACTCATCAGATACAAGATCAGATACTCCATATCCATGTTTCATGGATGTGGATTAAGCCTAACCTTGTTCAAAACTGCAAAAGTGTTTGACCATTTAAAAAATCCTTTTAGTTTGGGCTTGGGCTTAAATTAAATTAAACCTAATCCTGGAGTACACAGGGATATGGATGGAAATTTTCCAATTGAAAGGAAATATAGTCCTTGACTATGTTTAATTCCTGACTGGGAAAGCAGTCCAGCTTGAATTCATGTGGGGAGAAAAACAGCACACTGCTAATTCTCTGCAACATTTTGCTGTTTGTTGGTTTAAGGATAAAACAGTTTAAATGTATTAAATATTATATAAAAGGTTAAGCCTGTTTCAGCACACTATTAAAAGATGATGAATTCAGTATTTAATCTTTTGTTCTTCTGAACTACCTTGTGTAAATTTGACGGGGGCTTGACTATCTGCACTACAACATGACTATCAACTTGAAGCCAAATTTAGCATTGGATTTGTTTTTTAATGCAGGAATGGGGATTCAAGATGCAGTCTCTGCTAAGCTCGTGTTTGACAAATGGAAGAAGAGCACAAGATTCAACTGCGAAGAAGAATCGCCTGCCAAGTTTTAGCACAAATATTCTTTAGAGGATGAACTCTGACTTCTATAATAGAAGATAAAGCAACACTACTGGATAATCTTTAGCCAGCTGAAGCAATTGTAATTATGAGCACTTGTATTTCTGTTATATGAGATCAAAATCACTTTGCACTTTTACAGTGCTTCAGATCACTTAGGAAAATGTTTTCTACTTGTCCCATTCAGTTTGGTAAAGGTTAAAACACAGTAATAGAATTCAATCTGATAATTATACTGTCAAAGTATGTAGTAAGGTAAGATTTATTTTTTTGAAAATGTATAGAGAAACTATTAGCTTTTCGTACACCACCTTCAGAATACAAGTCCACGAACCTCTGCACTTGTTTACTGTCAGTGTGAATTACTGTTTAATTTGTTCATTCAGGATTCCTTTGTTTTAGGAGTGCAAATGCACACTGCCATTAGGTCTACATTGTATATGCTTACAAAAGATTTGCACATCAAACTACAGCCTCTGCACAATACTGTGGTGAAATAATTAACTTTTACAATGACTGACTACATTGCTGCAGATTTAAGCACAAACTGTTTTGTCATAATTGAGTGCTCAGACACTGCAGTAACACAGAGAGATTTGTTGTCTGTATAGCAATTGCTACAAACTGCTACTGACCACAGTAAAAAATGAACAAAAACAAAAGCTGTATATGTTTGTTCTGTCCACATCAGGAATGCCTGATTTCTGGAAATCAGTTCTTGGTTAGGGGCTTCCCTTAAAAAAAAAAACTAAACAGAACATAATAGTTTAGTTTGCACAGTTTAAGTAAAAGCCATTACAGGTAGGTTTAGGTTTTGGCAATTCTTCATTTTCTATATAAAAAAAGGTGTAAACAAAATAGATGGGCTCACATGAAGAGAAAAAAAAAAGAAAGGAGTGTTCTGTTTAACTTTACATAAACATAAAAAGTACATTATTAGAAGGCAGCAGGAATCTTAGTGTGAGGGGGACATTAACTAGGCAAAGCTATCAACCTTCACCTCGAGACAAACTCTGAGAGCCTATTATAGAGTCAGTTATACAGAAGTAGATCTAAATACAAGAAGAGTGAGAGAAATATTTGTATGGGTATGATTCATCATAGTCTTCCTTTGTGCCCCCAACACATACTCCCCACCATTCCTGACTCCTCTTCTCAGATGAGCTCAGATTGCAGTTGGTTCTTTATGCACGGTCACTTCAGAGAAGCAAGCACTTCCTCTTCCTCTTCTTGACTGGAGGTGGGCACAGTACTGCACGAATGGCTTCATCAAACACTGTCTTAAGGCCACGCTGAGTTAAGGCTGAGCACTCCAGATACTTTACGGCTCCTGCACAGAAACAGTATAATCAGTGTAGTTGATGTTTACCAAATGAGTACATAATGACAGACATGGAAAATACCAGCTGAAAGAAAAAAATAATAATCAACACTTATGAAACAGCTCCAAACACTCAAAGCTGACTGGTTGAAAAGTGTTCAATCAGCTCTTTTTCTAGCATATTTTCTAAGTTACCATTCTGCTAACCATTGGTTCTCAAGTAACAACAGACAATTTCTAATTTCTACTTTTTTGTCATAAAAAAAAATGGAGATTTACTATCAAAACATCTGAAACAATGCTTAGGAATTTTCTTTACTTTGCAAACGTACTGTACAAAGCAAAGGAAACATTTGCTGAATAACATGGTTGGACCATCTTCTTCATTCCCCAATTTAATCACCCCCAATTCCACCCAGTAGCTAAGACTCCCCCAATCACACGATTTCACTAACACTGGGAGACTGAGAGAGAGCACTTGTATTCCCCAAATCAGGTCAAATGTGCTTTCTTGGACTGGCAATCTCCTGATGACAGGTACAACACCTGTGCCACTCAGGAGCCCCTGGTTGATGATTTTAATTATTCATAGTAGCACACATCTTGTCTTATCCTGCTTCACAATTTCAGAAGGATTATCTTTAGCAGTACCACTACTAACCAATTTCCTTAGCCATAGCAAGGCCTTGCGGGTAAGTGATGGGAGTGAGCTTCTTCTCTTTCAGCTTCTCAATTGTGTCCTTATCATCTCTTAAATCCAGTTTGGTCCCAACAAGTATGATTGGGGTGTTGGGACAGTGATGTCTGACCTCAGGATACCACTGTGGAGGAAAAATAAGAGATCATTTACAGTTAATATTAAACAGGCCTTTAAAAACAACCATGCTTTGGCACCTTTTTAGAAGTATTTTTTCCGAAGACAGATTAACAAATATTTCCTCAACTGACAATTGCTGAGGGAGACACTATTCAGTGTTTAAACAGAATTATTGTCATTGATTGCTCTTATAAATAAACAGTTACTGGCTCAGACGGGCACAAGTGCTAGGAGCTTTTTTTTTTAAAAGCTCCTAGCACTTCTTACTTTATTCTCTAAGAGCAAATACTAGAACAGCTTTACACAATATACCAGAACTCTAGACAGATTATTTTAGGACCTTCTTCTTTTTGTTGTATTTAGAAGCCTTTCCACAAATGGTCAGCACAAATTTTACTTTCTCTGACAAAAAGGAAGAAGTGGTCCAGTCCAAGTGGGTCAAATTCCATCAGAGTTTGGCGATTTCTGTGCTTAAACACACCTGATCCATCAGTTAATTATCAGATTTTGTTGGTGTGTATGAGCAGAGAAATCCCTTAACTATGCTGGACTCTGTAGTTGCCCAAAAGTAAGTTCTAAAAGAAAGTTTCTTACCTTGGCACGAACATTTTCAAATGATGCCGGGCTCACAAGTGAGAAGCAGATCAAAAATACATCCTATACAAAAAACAACAAAAAAAAAACCCATCAGGCTTTTAATTTGTACATCATAAGAAAATGCTTACACAAAAATCCTAAAATAAACTTCTGCTGAAAAACAACACAACTTCAGTATAAGCCAATGAACATTTAAGCACAACAAAATGCCTTTTCCTTATTTTTTTTCCTTGCTTGAGCACTGACTGCACTTGTTTAACTGGTATATAAATGGAAACAGATACCAAACACAGAGTTGATAAACAAAGGAACCATTCAGTTTCGGTGTCCAAATGAGTAGTGGTTATGAGACAACAGGCTACTTTATGTACTGTGCAACAAATAACCACGGATTTTTTCCCCCCTCAGCAATTGGCACTGCCACTGTAGATGTAGCCCTGTGTCTAGTTCGATGGACTGTTAAAACTAAATCAGAAAAAATCCCAACACAATTTCTGACATTTCATAGTACCGTTTGAGGATAGGAAAGTGGTCGGAGCCTGTCATAGTCCTCTTGTCCTGCTGTATCCCACAGCCCCAGATTCACTGGCTTCCCATCTACCATCACATTTGCTGAATAATTATCAAACCTGTTAACACAGAAATTGCTTAGCTATACAAGACAGAATAGAGGACCAATATCCCAAACATGCTGAAGGTGCTGAGTAATGGACAGTGACAAAAATAAAAAGGCTATTTCCACAATTAGCTGGACTGTGGTATGTGTTTTGCAAAGGTTGTGCACTTACACTGTGGGGATGTACTCCCCAGGGAAAGCGTTGGTGGTGTAGCTGATTAGAAGACATGTTTTTCCCACTGCCCTGTATAAAAAAAAAAAAAAAAAAAGACATCCATCAACAACAGCTTTTTCTTTTACCTCTTTTCAGAAACCAATTCTAGTGCAAGAAATTTAAACTAATGACTAAATAAATTAAATCAGTGAATCCTGATGAATTCTTGCATTTTATTTGGGGCTGTCAGGGGTTTGATCTTGTCAAAATTACTGGGGAAAAAATACCTGCTTAACAGTTTTTCAATAATTTCACACTTGAGCTGTGCTGCTACTTTACACCCAAGACATAAAATCGAGTGACCATGAGACGTACCAGTTTTTTTTATTAGCAAAACCAAATTGTTTTCCCACTGGGTTGTTGATTTTTCTAGTATTTTTATCCATTGTTTTCATCATTAGACACAAGATATTATTTGCCATCAGCCATTTGTTAAATCGCCCTGAATAGCAATGAGCAAACAGTATTTGAACGCAACGATCCACACAGTTTTAGACAACTAGGTGTTTAATACTGTATTTTAACTGTCTAAACGTTAACTGAGCTGTAATACTTGAACATTAACTGCAGTGTTTGACTCCCTTAAAGCCAATCACGGCTAAAAAAAAAATTGATAAACGAATGCAGAAAACTCGGACAGACACTACGTTGGCTAGCTAACATTATGATATGAATAAAGTAAAATATCCATTGTCTTATTATGTATTACTTATAAGTACACTCTTATTTGTATCGTATTTTTGTTAATGTACTAATAAAAAAGTCAGCTAGTTAGCAAAGGCTAGCTAATCAGTAAAGCCACCTCCAACTGTTTAGTACTTCGTTTCTGAGTTTACAAGTCTCCTATCACACTAATAGTAACCTAAACTGATTGGTTTAATGGCCGAAAACATTCAAATAATACTAATACATTAACCTCGCCAAAATTAATACAATAAATCTGTGAGTTTGTGTCAAAAGCGGATAAAGAAACATGTAGCTTGCCTAGCTAGCTAGCTAGCATCGACAGCTGTGATAAAATAACAGACGAAATTTGCTAAAGAAAATTTAAGTTGGTCAGTAAAACGAGAAGAAACGACGAAAATTGAACACAGGAGACATAAACTTACCCGTCCCCGACCACCACACACTTTATGGCCTGCATTTGTGAAGGGTGTCCTTTCGGTCTGACCTGACTTGGCTAGTAAAAAGCCAGTCAGCCTTCAGGGACAGTAATGAGGATCAACAAATAAAAAACACAACAAAACTCCTTCACCCCGTCTAACGGGTTCGTCTCGCTTTCGCAAACACGCAGGACAAACAGAGAAAAAGATAAAACAACATAAAAATCAAACAAATTCAGAAAAACACGACGGGATAAACCGTGCTAGCAAACCGCATTCCAGAGCACTTGCTGGCTTCCAGTTAAACAAACAGCCACCACCCAAAATCCGAGCACTCGGGACTAAATCACGGCTCCAGTCCCTCCTCCCGGCACGGAGACCCTCACAGCGGCCCGGAGACACACCACCGCCCTCTGCAGGAGAGCTGCTTTAACGAAGGGCCATGGAGTAAAAAAATAAGTTTTAAAAATTCTTAGTTGGGGAATTCTATCGATTATCATCAGCGCTGAGTACTGAGGTGTAAACAGTCGAGACACTATATGGACAAAAGTACTGGGACGCCCGACCATCACACCAACAAAGACTTTAATGACATTGCATTCAAATACATAGACTTTAATATGGAGTTGGTCCCCACTTTTGCAGCTACAACAGCTTCCACTCTTCTTGGAAGGATTTCCACAAGATTGTGTTTCTGTGGGGAATTTGTGCCCATTCATTCTGTAGAGCATTTATGAGGCCTGGCTCACAATCTCCGCTCCAGTTCATCCCGAAGGCGTTGGATGGGGTTGAGGTCAGGGCTCTGTGTGGGCCAGTCAAGTTCTTCAACACCAAACTCATGCTGGAGTAGAAAAAGGCCTTCCCCAAACTGTGTCCACAAAGTTGGGAGCATTGCGTTGTCTAAAATGTCTTGGCTGTGCTTGATTTTATACACCTGTGGCAATGGGTATGATTGGAATACCTGAATTCAATAATTAAGAGATGTCCCAATACTTTCCACATAGTGTATGAAATGCCCTGTTCGGGACAAACCTGTTCTGCTCCTCACACTGATTCGAACATGGTCGCAGCATCTTAAAAGAAACCACGCCATAATTTATCTGTGTAAAATCTCTAATCCATAGTTGTACATTGACCTTTAAAATGCTGAGGGGCGTCTGTTTCCCTCATACAAATCGCTGGGTGGAAAAGTGGGGGGGACAAAATGAATGATATTTATAATATAATGGTTCCGGCGCCCATGCATCCACTAACTAATTGAACTGCAGCTCTATCCAGCATCTACCAGCGCACTGAAGTCTACAGGCACTGTTTATTCTCTTTGAGACCTCTCTCTAAGACCACTCTTGGTCTTAAATAAAATAATAAACTTTAAGAGTCAGAGACAAGGCAGTGCAGATGTTGTTGCCAACAAAACAAAAAACTAATTAACACTAAAAGAAAAAATTAAATGACTAAGACAGAATGATTACCTTTTTCCATGTTTGAGTAGAAGAACATAAGTAAAATGATATGTGAACATTTCCAGGAAAGTACAATTCCCTCAACAGTTCATTGAGTACATGTACCGTCATTTGTGTGTGGCTCATGAAGCACAGATGATCTTGAGGTGAGAGTTCCTAGAAGGGTAATGGGACAACTTTCTACAACATTCACCTTCAATCAATTTAAACTCAAGCAAATGACCCACAGGATCATATTTTAATCTCAGTCACTTCCCCTAGATGTGTTTTGTCTGAGATCAGTGTGTGTGTCAGGAGTCAGGGGCTCCTGAAAAACTCCATGGGTTGTTAACCTCTGATCTAAACATTAGTCCCATTGGATCCATTGGAACAAAACCCCTTTGTGTCTCATCTCATCCAAAACTGGTTAGAAAAGTGTAAAATCTCATCACTTCCTTACACAGGTTTCTTTTTTAGCAGGAGACCTCATGCTTTTTACACTGAAATGCTTAAAGGGCCCGTATCCCATATTAATTATATATTTTATTACTGTTTTTTTTTTTTTTAACCTAGAAGTCCACTTCTGATAACATGCACAATTCATTTTTACATGACCATTTCCATTCTCTCTTTATCCACAACACTTAAACAGGCTGCTTGTTACTGTGTTACCCCTGAGACTGATGCATCTAAACGAGTCTATGTTGGGCTGAAACTGTCTACAGCTCCGAGAAAAAAAAGAGACCACTGCAATTTATTTTTAAATCAGCATCTCTATGAGAATGACAACCACTCCATGCCAGTGTCTGTTAAATTCCTACACAAGCACCTCATTCTGCTTTATGAGGTACTGATCAGGTGATCACCTGA
>JBBPCZ010000115.1:27559030-27575332 GCA_037974445.1 Brycinus macrolepidotus | reverse complement strand
ACACACACACACACACACACACACACACACACACACACACACACACACACACACACACACACACACACACAAAATTTTATAGAGTATCCTAGAGAATTTCCTACTGTGGTATGGCTGTGTGGTTGGCTTTCATGCTTTATTAAACTGTAGCAACAAGCTCTGCTGCTGACTTCTGACATGTTTTTGTTTGCCTAGACGCAAAATAACACAAGTAATGTACAACTATAGCCACAACGACTTGACCAAATGACTAAAATGTGTTATGTTCATGTGTTTAAGTACTGTGTCTGTGCTAGGTAATGGAACAATGTTGGCAGGTTGGTGAATCTTTCTGCTTCTGCCTCACCACTGTAACTGAAGACACAGCCCAATATGTACAATTTAAAGCTGTTCAACAATGCTAAAGCGTTAAAGTATGTAAACCTCACTAAGTCTTCCAAGCACTGTGTAAAGAGCCATGCTTGATCTCTTAATAAAAGGGCAAATTATGATATTTTAAATTTAAAACAACAATAAAACAATAGTCTGAAATAAATAAACATATTCAGAAAGGGGATGTAATGTTACATTGTTCAAGGAGCCCATAGACACACATAGGCACACATTGTCACTTGGTTTTCCTCAGCACACCACTTTTTTCTGCATTTGTGTATTTTTTTTTTTTTTTAAATCATGCCTATATGAACTCACCTTGTCAAGAAAAAGACGTTCAGCAGAGACATGAGTGTGACCAACTGATACCATGCTGTTCCCAGCCACCAAAATGCTCCTGAAGCTGCCTTGCCTGTATGCACAAACACACACACACACACAAGTCAGATAGAAATCGGGCCTCAGAGAGGATTAGACAATGGGCTAGGGAGGTTAAGGGGCTGCAGTGACAGAGATTAGAGTGAGTGATCAGCTGAGGGAAGAAGTAGGAAACTACATCTGCTTCACTGTGTTAGTCATACAAACATACCCAAAGTTATGTAAGTGTGCACACACACACACACACACACACACACACACACACACACACACACACACACACACACACACACACACACACACAGGAAAGAACACCACTGGCGAAGGGGCTACAACACCTCAGACAGACTCTGCACTTTTGTTTGCACTACTCTGCGAAGAAATATGCTGCCAATTATTGCAAAATTCAGTTCTGAGCACATTATAGTAAAATAATAATCAAATATCAATAAAGCATTATAAATAAATAAACAAAGGCCAGTGACAAGGCTACCCCTTCTCTTGTCTTAGATTCCCTGACTGTGGCTTTATCTGAACAACTAGCAACCTCTCCTTTTCTAGGAACTGGCTAAGCTGGAATAAATCTCATTAGCCTAATGTGGGCCCATCCTAAAATGTCTACGCTAGCTTGTCAACGTTAATAAATAATTTGTCTTTATTTGGACAGAGATGTGGAATCTGACAAACTGCACACCGCAAAAGGGGAAACAGCGAAACAGTGTCTGCAACAAGGAGCCATATTAAAGTGAAAGCTTGGCTCAAAATATACCAAGATGTTTTTGGTGTCTAAATTTTGCTTCTTTAATTTTTGCACTGGAGCTATGAGAATAATGTAACAAGTAATTGAAGTTTATGCACCTCAATTCACATTGGGCAAATGTACGCCAAAATTCCCCACACACTTGCCTCAAAAACCTGCAGATTTCATTGTCTGCCAAACTTTCACTTTAAGAGATGAACAGAGCTCTTGGAGAGCTTAAGGTTGCCACACACAGAACAGAAGTCTTGTTGCCAGATATAACATCTCATGCAGGAGTTTCAAGAAGCCTAAAAATCACATTACAATGACCTGGAGAAACTGCGGCGAAATAGAGAACAGACAAAATCTTCTGCGTGATCAGCCAGCCTGCTGAAAGAAGCTTCTGTCCCGCCTTTAGCAGACTGCTGCCTGGACACCACCAATGAGGGAAATTAGAGTTAGTTTTTTATTGACTTGACAGCTGAAAAATAACTCACAGGTAACCTTGTAGCAACTCTGTAGATTACCAAGGATCAGTTTATATAAATGCAATGCATTCAGTAAGGTTTGATCAATCACAACATATCGCGTGTAACAGAAAAATACTACTGAGAGCACAACCTGTGCAAATTACAAGGAACCACAAAGCCCCTATAAACTGCTGGGCTCTGGATGACCGTGTGTAGACAGCACTTGTCTTCAGATTCTGCTTCCCTTTGCAGTCATCACCTGTTTGGATTCAGGAGGTGAAGCAAACAGAAGATGGAAAAATAAATAAAATAATCTTACATGTGCAGAATAAGCACATCGTGCAGAAAAAATATGAACACGACAGCAAGAACAGAAAAGGACAGAGTATTTCTTACAAAGAAAAGAGGGGGGAAAAAATTCATACCAAAACTGATCTGCCACAGATGAATGGAGAGAGCAGGTGTGTTTGCAAACAAGTAATCAGTCTGTCTGACTAAAGCTATTTGCATTACTTTTGGTGAATCATGTTTTGTTTGCTACGTGTAAGGACATGACTAACACCAGGCCAACGGATCAACTCCACCTCTAACGAAGGCAGAACGATTTCTGGACACTATAATTTGTGACTTCTAGCAGCAATACACTAAAAGTTCTCCCAAAGTTCCTAAAATACTCTTCAGCGTAGTGTCTCTAATCTTAGTCTTTCAAACCAGTACACACATACATGCACACAAACAAACAAATATATTAGGGGAGTAAAAAAACTGCACTGATTTCTAACTAGAAGATTCCATTACTAATAACTGATACCAAAAAATAAAGCTTGTACCAATTTTTATTGCATATTTTCCACCAACATGTCACAAGTTTCTTCAGTTACACTTGAGCATTAATTGTATTTTTAAGAGTAAGCAGGAGTTGCACTCAAATAACTGAATAACGGAACTGAAATATGGTGAGTATTTTTTTTTTTTTTTGAAGAATTGACTCGAGTTTTACACCCAAAACACACATGGCAAGTCCTTTGTGAGTGTGAGTGAGTGTATAGTACAAAAAGTGTACTTACACAGAGGGCCACTGAGACTTTGGTGTTCCTTCTGAGTCATCAGTTCATTTACATTCATGGTCCCACAGTATCCAACGTGACCTACAGAAAGACAGGAGAAGAAAAGACAACATCAAATCTTTCTGTTCTTGAAATTCAGCCTCTAGCCTTCCCCTTATCCCTCTGATGAAAGCCCAGGATGCGTAGGGGTGGACAGAGAAAGGCAGAATTTGCATGTAACCAAGGAGAGGGTTCCATTTGGTTATGTGCAATACGTCAAGCTCAGTGAGAGCAACCCAAAGCGCTGCAGAAGAAAGGGTTAAACTGTGGTGGAAATAGTGAAATAGTAGCTGATGGGCTGCAGATGAGATGTCAGAATTAAAGCACTCTGCTAAAAGGGTGAGGTTAATAGGGGACAAGAGGAAGTGACTCAGCAGTTTATGAGGCCTCAGACCACCATCAGCAAAACCTTCAAAACCACAGGACCTCAACCTCAACACCACAAGTTAAGGATTCCAGCACAGAGTCAGAGACAAAGAAAGACAGGTTAAGATACAGTCACTACAGCCAAGAAAGAGTACAGTAGATGGTCCAGATGCTTAGCAATAGAAAATCAGAACACAAAGATGATTCTGTGCTTTGTCCCTACAAGAAACCTCGCATGGAATCTGTGTTTAAAAAAAAAAAAAAGAAGAAGAAAGTAAGTGGGTAGAAACTGGGGCCCAACCGATAGTGTCTGCCCAATAAAGCTGCTCGATATTTAGGTTTTGTGGAATTGTTGGAGTCAGCAGATAGAACATAGATAATGTGATACATTTAAGTAGAACAGACAATTAGCTTTAGAGACTCTTTTACTCTTACTCTTTTAATGGCTTAAGAAATATTCTGGCATGTTATGTCTGTTCCAATACCACCATGGCACTTTTATCATTGATAAAAGAATATTTTAATTTTTCAGTCCACTGATACCTGCTATCAGGCTGAAATGTCCGCCAGTCCTATGACTTAATTTTATTCACAATTTGGCCTGCCAGTAGAAATATATCATCTGATTTTTGTTTCTGAATTATATTTGAAAGTTGTAGTTTGTTACATTTTTTTGTATTATCCGCTTTTGTATATACATATTTTTTTTTACTTCTTATAATTAGTATTGAAATGTTCACATCGGTTGGGCCCTGGTAGTAACAGAATACTCATGCCTCCACTAGTACCTCCATTAGCATTGACACTGCTGGCCCTTCTCAGTCCAGCAGACCGAGCCAGCAGTGTGAGGGCTGCTGCTGAAGAGTCGGCCACCCTTCTGCACACACTCACACACCAGTCTGTCATAGACCACAGCATAGCTGTAGAAAGATGAAGGTTTACACACACATACAAATATTAACCAACACATTAACAAAGACATTCCAATTTTCAACAAAAGTTTAAAAAGTTTTTACTCTAGGAGTAAGGAACAGCATCAGGAGAAAAATTCTCTGTAAAAAAAGGTTGAAAACATCAGAGTTCCCTCTTTCCTTTGCATGCATAGTGAATCTTAGCCTAAACTGCTGATATTAAATTGAAGTTAAATAACATCAACACAGTTAAACATCTACTAATGACTGTATATTTGTTCTTTAGGTCCTATACAGCAAAATAATTTCTAGTGAGAGGGAGAAAGGATATGAAGAGAAGGTAAGAAGCACCACCAGATTTCAAACATCTTCATGAAGAGTAACAGAGGTGCCATTGTAATAAAGAACCATCATTAACTGCATCCGAGAGAAAAAGTGAGGGTAAAACACAGCAAGGCAACAGGTGTCGAGTTTAGTAGCAGGTGTAAGACTGGTACCTTTGCCCTGTCGACCAGTCTTCAGCAGAACGTTCTGCATGAGCAGTGTAAACACACACACTACTGAAGCAGCAGTTTTCCTGCTGTAATGAACGCAGGCCTCGGAGAGCAGCCTCAGCACGCCTACAGATAAACCACACTCCTACTTTAAAATGAACACACACACACACAACCACAACCAAAGATGCATGCGACCCACAATGGCCTAGAACGAGATTTACACATTGCCAGATAACTTGCCAATATTCAGAATTACTTGATTTAAAATAATCAGTTAAAAATACCTTTTCTTGCTGTTCTCACAGTAAAAACAGAACCTGATGGACATTCCTATTTTATGCTTTTTTAAGGGCTTATTAGCTCAACTTCTTGCAATGACGCATGACCCCCACCAAATACTGTTCAAGCATGAAGAACATCAGGTAGGGCAGGGATTATTCAGGACCAGTATTGGAAAGCCCTGGGCTACATTTAAACCCAGAGGTTTCAATGCACAGAGCAACTTACACCAACTATAAAACCCAATATTAAGAACCCTCAAACCATGTACTCCTACATCTTGGCGAGAGCCCTGAAACTCAAAGAGCATGAGTTCTCTCACCAGATTTGTGTCGGCGGCTCTTCTCTCTGCTGTAGACTGTAGTGTAGGGAGAAGAGGCTTCATCGCTGGCAGCGAGCTGCAGAGCAGAGGATGAGGAGTAGGAGCAGGAGGAGGAGGAGCAGGGTTTGGAGGAAGAGTAGGCAGCCAGAGCATCTCTATTGTCAGAGTGGGCGGCGGTGCAGTCTTTGCAGATGTAAGTACTGTTCACGGACGTCTGAGTCTGAACCATGTTCACGTCACCGTTATTTACTGACACAAAGCTGCATTCCTCTCGAACAGTCCGATCTGAGGGAGGTGAGAATGGAAATGTCAGGCACAAACACAGATCAATACATTTTTTTAGGGGTGTACAAAAGCAGACACCTGAACAAGGAGGCTCAACTGCATGTATTTAGGAATGTTACAATGAGTTAGGGATGCCCCTGATTTAGATATATTTTAATAAACTGAGTATCAACAACAAAAAGAAAAGTGAAAAATCTCCATTTCCTTTTTTGCCTTCTCCTTGCACCACTTAACCTACAGCAGAAAAGGTACAGTTTGAGTACTTAAAGAGATCTGAAAGGTGGAATTGTTTCACTGGGGAATATTTAAATGACATTCCAGTCTACTTGCTACCACTTTTCATGAGTGGTATACCTCTAGAAGCACAGGATTAAAAAAAAAAAAAAAAAGAAAGAAAAAAAGAAAAGAAACCATCATGGAAATATATGGAAATGTATGGAAATGTATGTGTAAAAAAAAAAAAAAACACTGGTAAAAACTCTCAGTTCATATCCCTTTGGACAAAACACAGATTCCAAATGATAAATGTTGAAGATGGTAAATATGTGATACCACAGAGTGTAAGATTTCAATCCAGAGATACACCGAAACACTCATTTTAATCAGGGATGCTCTCTACATATCAGCACGGAAAAAAATACATCTGACACATGGTATGCAACTTCATATTCGCTGTGAACATTTTATACTACACACAACAGTCAGTGCTTTGAAGAAACAACTTACTTTTGAGATCTCTATCCTCATCCAATCCTAAATTATGAAAAAAAGAAAACAATATATTAACAGCCAATCACCTAGCATCATGTTGCACAGAAAACACAGGTGCAAATAATCACAGGTATTCTGGTTTGATGCACTGACCCCAGAAGCTGTCGACAAGAGTGCGCTCCTGTATGCATGACTCGTCCAGCAGGGAGGACAGCAGCGAAGCATCGCTTGCAGCACAACTGTGTAAGCTGCTGTTGTGAGCTTGCAGCACAGAGGTAGACGGAGTCTTAACTGGAGTCTGAAGCAGTGAACCTGACCCGGATGTAGAATGACGAGACCTTCTGCTCTTTACTGTCCTGGGGACGGGGGCAACATAAATGAGACAAACACGGTTATTTCCTAGAAAAGAGAAAAGCACAAGTAGTATATTTTTGATCCGTTTTTATGGATAACAGCATGTCATTGTTCTAAATGTGTATTTATTTGTTAGAGGAACAAGAATTTGAAACTGTGTAAATCTATTAGTCTACACTGAGATTACTTAACAACTAAAAGCAGTGTTTGAGACATGAAATATGGACAATGCTCACTGGAGGAGCCCCAGTTTCCATTACTCGTTAGCATCACATGTTCACTCATATTTTTCACAATACTAAACAGTTTGCAATAAGCAGTTCATCAATCAATGTTACAAGCCAGTTACAAAAAAAAAAAAAGAACTTGTGACTAATTAGTGTAGTTGAGTCAACAATCACTTCTTCTTAAGTTTTATTTTTATTCTTTTTATTTTTTATTTAAAATAGGCGCCGCTTCTCCGTGGAGCTCGTGCTGAATTTTGGAACCGCTCCAAAGTGAAAAAGGGCCGTTAATATCCGTATTAGAGTGCTTGTGTAAAACTTTGTGAACGGCTGATCAGGGGCCGAGTGTTGATCATCTAAAAACTGGTCGAGAGAACTCTGAAACACATTAGGAGAGAAGGAAAATGGTCGAGCCCCCTTTAAAATCTGTGTGGAGAGATAGTCTGTGACGGCAAGTGTACGGATGCCGAGGACGGACAAAAAGGCTTAAAAACCGCAGAAAAACAAAGTGGAGCAAAACTCACAGCACGCTCATAAGACTTCTAGACACTAAAGTTCAGTTACATTAAAAAAAATAAAAATAAAATTAAAAAAAAGACGTGATTGTTTGTTGTGGTTTAATTAAAAATAATCAACCCATTAATACTGTAGGAGCTGGCTAATTCCCGCACCCCCCAGTGACATAACTGGTAGAGCGCTGGTTTCTTTCTTCCTTTTTTTTTTTTTTTTTAAAGACAATTTTTTTTGCCCACAAAACCAATGTTTGGGTGTCTCCAAACACTGGTTCCATAGCAACCATGCAATCACGCTTCACATTTTCTCATGGAAATGCATCTTCTAGTTTTTATTATTCTTTAATAGCCAAAATAGGTGCCGCTTCTCCTCAGAGCTTGTGCTGAATTTCAGAACCACTCCAACATCAAAATGTCTGTTAATAAAGTTGTGCACTTGTATATAACCGTGATTGGCTGATCAGGGGCCGAGTGTTGAAAAAGTTTTAAAAACAGTTGAGGGACCCCTGGAACATATTGGGATAGAGATGTCTGTCAAAGAGATAGTCAGTGACGACACGCATAAGGATGCCGGGGATGGACAAAAGGTGAAGAAATCAAATGCGGAGAAACAAACACAGAGCAAAACACACAGCACGGTCATAAAATGGACTTCCACACATTAAGGCTCAGGTCAGTTATATTTATTTAAAAAAAAAAAAAAAAAAAAAGGCGTGCATGACTGTTGCTGTGGTTTAGGCGTTTTCACCCATAAATGGCTTGATAAGAGTCAGCTAAAAATTCTCTCTTTTAATATGGGCCACTAACAACATCTATGAGGTGTTTGCTAAAACAAAAGAAAACAAAAATGTGTTTTACTTAAACCACATAAGTATCCAAGCAGAGCATAAAATATAAATGTCACAAATACTAACTTATCCAACTTTGAACATAGCTCTTTAAATTGGAGATAATTAAGGTAGAAATGCCAGAACTGCAGAGAAAAATCTCAAGCACATTAAGGTTAGGTTGAACACTACTACTTCTTTGAGAGTTTACTTTTTTATAGTTATGAGATTAATGTATCTCAGTTTCAAGGCTGAAGCTGTTAGTATAAAGTCCTTACAGAATATTAGATATTAATGTGTTGTTTCTTAGCACATCTCTACAGATTGTCAAAAGAATGCATTTAAAATGTGTACAAAGTTCCAGATCCAAGATCCAGAAGCAAAGTCAGCTCACTTGCTCTCCTGGTGAACGGAACCACTGGTGCTGAAGGAGACGCTGTGGTTGTGTGAAGAGTCCAGCAGGCTGTCATCGCGGTAGTGAGCAGTGCCTGCGTGCAGCCGCAAGCTGCGTCGTGACATCCTAGGTGAATCGAACACAGGAGCTAATCGGTGCTCCCTCTCGTATTCCAGTGCAGATGAGGAGTAGCTGGAGCTGAGACAAACAGAGTAGGCATATTAATGCACTTGAGGGCTGGAATCGTGGACACGGATCAAGCCTAGTTATGGATTAAACTGAAGTGTCAGTGGTCATATTTAGTTTACACCTAAGCCTAACCTATCTCTGGAAAACTAGCTTAAAAACTGCCCCAGTGTACATCCTAGTCACCAACACACAGAACTAGGCTAGGGTTTCAAGGTTCTATAAGCAAGCACAAATTAAAAACAACCTTGCAAACAGTTACCCTGTCATCCACTGAATTTGTAGACCAAAGTAGAGGTCTCATTCAACCAAGCTTTTCATTTTGGCGACTGGCAGCTGCTCCTGACCTGTATAATGAGCAATGCTACAGGCAATGATCAAGCCGGTTTCTTAATTTGATTTATAAATACTGCCCTGCAGATCAAACGCTGCAGCAAGGCAATGCAGGCTGACAAAGCAAAGCTTTCACTCTGTGCATGTCTGGCTTTCATTATGCAACTTCACTGTCTCAAGTTCAAAATAAGCGGCTGCTGAAGTAAATTTAGAGATGCCAGAAGTGCTTTGGAAACATTTTGGGTAAACAGGTTCCGAGGCACTGTCGCATTACTGCTACAAAATACTGAGCACATGGCTAGTCATTTGTAATTCCTCATCTGGCTTTGCTCACGCATCATTTGCTATGATTATCGACGTGTTTCAGGGTTTGGAGGGTTCATCTTGCGTCTGTTTAACATGAAGATAGAGTAACAATATGATCTGTGATTTAACATTATCAGAATAGAGAAGACCTGATTAACATGCCACAATGATATACATTTAATATTCGTAACAAAGTTTGCAAAATGCACTGGGAGCATTTTTTCCAGCCCTTATACCACACAAGTCACAAAATGTAAGACTTCAAGTCACTAAGATGAGAGACTTGGGAAGCAGGTCCAAAATAAATCCCTGACTTTACAGAATTAACTGGGAAAAACTGTATAGAGCTATATTAAGGTAAAATGCACCACAATATGTCTCAGTACGCTTTTCCAAGCATACAGATATAGCAGTACTTGCACACCGATCAGCTACACATTTAATTGCAAAGAAAGTATAATTAGCTGTGCTGTGGTAAAGTGTGTGAAACATTAAATAAATAATAATTTAAAAAAAAATAAATACATACATACATAAATAAATTAAATAAATAGGCACCCCTGGCTCTTGTTTGTCCATTCCAATTGTTCCTTAGCAGAAGAAAATAAATGTCAAAAACCATCATGTATCGTAAATATGAATGCAGCAATTCTGACTGTCTTTCAATCTAGCATTAGCATTTAAACAAGCCATGCCATAAGCACATGAGGATAAAAGAGATGGTAGCCTGAAGTAGCTTAATCTCACTAAATAAAAGTAGATTGCTGTATGCCAACACAGGATGAGCACAACAGAAAAGTCTATGAGCAACAATACAAATGACAGGAAGATCAAACAACATGGGAATACACTCAGCTCCAAACACAGAAAACCACCACCCCCACCCGAACAACACACTTGGAGCCACAGCGTTACAACACAGAAGTAAAAAGGGGTGGGATATTTTCCACATGCAGTGCCCTACTATAATTTCGAGAGAACTGAATGTTTCCACAATGAGGAAGGGAGGAGAAAAAAAAAAAATCTTTCACACGCACACACGCAGCAACAACAACTGCCATCTCTCTGGAAACAATCCCAGCATTCATATGCCTGAACTTTGGATCTGGTCTCACTGCAACAGGCCTGCTACACTTGTGTAGGCCATTCGAGACAGCTGAATACAATCTATTGGCAAGCAACGAATAAACGGTAACTTGTCGTGGGGACTTTTCTGTTTGTAAAACAAAACCTCAGAGCTAACTTCCTTGCACATCCTGATAAGAATAAAACGAAAGCAATACATACAGCACAGTCCAGCCCCAGCTCTCCAGATCCCACCTGTCGTCAAGGCTCATGCCACGGAAAGTCCTCGCAGACATACATTACTGTGTACACATACGGTCATGCTAACACACTCTTGCAGCGAAGCTCATCAGCAGATCAGACCAGGCTCAGGGGGAGGGAAATCAAGGCTTTACTCTACTTACACAGTTCACTTCCTGTAGGAGACACTGTACACACTTAATGACTCAGCCCTCCCACTCTCTCCCTCCCTTCCTCAGGACTTGCTGTGCCTCAGGCTCTCTTAATTCCTCGGTTGGTCCTTGCAAACCATTACTTTTCTTGGATCACACTGACCTTTTGACTCTGTGAAGCTAGATTTAGGTTGGTTTCCGATTAGAATTCAAAAAGCCTGCTCTGAAAAAGGCAGAAACACATTTTCTTTTTGTTTATTTTGTCTTGAGTGTTGCAGATTATGCTAATACTGTTTAAAAAATAGTTATTTGGCTTCTGTTGTCTTACAATACCCGGCATATATTTCTCATGAATACGCCATGAATACGTTTAAAAAATATTTTTAGGTCAAACCTTTATTTGAAAGCTTTTAGGCTAGAGCAATGTCCTCAACATCAGGAAACCTATTTGTAACTATTTCATGTATTAGGACTAACTTTTGTCTGATCCCCATCACCACCGAAACAATTCTCTGGAATAGGCATTGGCACCACTCTGAATAAATTTGTTTACAACCATTTAGTTATGTAAAACCCTCACACCACCTTTTTTTTGGGGGGGGGGGATGGGGAATAAATAAATAAACAAATAAATAAAAACAACCACACACAACAGGAGCCAAATTTATGGAAAATAAATGTACTCATCTATATCTGGTTGCTCCTAATTTTTATATACAGAGATTTTGGATTTTTAGGTACTTAGGAAACTTAATAGGACTGTGACCTTTGAGAGTAGCAGTGCAAGGCTGAACAACATGAAACAAGCTTGAGCTGAAATGGCATCTGCTGCCTAAGATCTGGTATAGACTACCCCCTCTCCCTTTTTGTATATCATCAGCTTTCACTGGTTAATTATCTTTAAACTAAATTTAAATTTAATAAATAACTGATTTGAAAAAACAAACAAACAAAAACTGCATGCAAATCACTGCAATATTGGTCTGAAAAACCTAAATTGTTCGTTCATCCCTAATGTTCCAGACTAAAAACGTTACCCTGACCTGAACCAATTATGCAATTATGTACTCGTATCCTCCTGCTGTTTCATTACCTCCACCACAGCCAAGCAGCAGACAGTCAGACACATCCAATAATCTAACAGCAATTCTGAGTGAAAGCCAACTCAGCAACAACAAATGCTGGTCAGCACTAAGGAGCTGCACTTCAAGGGCCCAGCCAGATCCTAAATGACAAAGCAAAACAGTACGGCAGGACCTAATATTCTAAGAGGGGTGTGACACAGATGCTGAGGCTGTTGGTTTGTCGCATAGGAATGAACAAACACAGCCTGACAAAGAGAAGACATATAATGTTGTGGCTCATCCTTCACATAAATCGTATTGTATTTAAAACTTGTTAAACAGTTCTGTGGTACATAAAGCAATTAACCACTTAATGGCACGTGTTAGTGATTTTACTACAATTAAGGGATGTACTAATAACCACAATAAACACCAAAACATGGTCAAGTAATGTAGTTTGTTAACAGCAGGCTGGGGATGCCATGCAGTGCATGTTTGGTTATTAGCGTTGTACTGATTCACAAACACAGAATTCAATTTCATATGACAGAGCTATATTAATTCAATACATTTTTAACAGAGCCAAAACAGGGAGAGCCCAGAAATGTGCTTTTGTTAACATGTTAACAGTAATCTGCTGGTCACAAGCTTACGAGTAAGGTGCTTTTCCTCTATGCTCTCGGTTTTGAGGTGAAAAGTGAGGGCGCTGGTTTAAGTGTTATTATACATCATGTAATATAGCATAATAGTTTTAAAATAAACACTTTATATGCTCCTGTATGTGAAATGTATTGTTATATACTTGTATTACACTGCTAAACTCCCAGTGATCATGTGCATGTAAATCAGGTATTTTACAATAACTTCCAAAGTGGATCAGAATGATCTGTTTTATTATTATAATTTTACACAGCCTGTGTAGCTGTGGCTGATTTAAAACCCTAAACAGTCATAATTATCTGCAGGGAAAGAAACATTTAGACTTAAAGAAAAATAAGCTTAAAATAATGCATCACTCTAATAGGATACATTTTAGAAAAAGGAATGCCTGTTTTTGTAATCTAAGCAGACAAGAAGCCCGCAGGCTTTTCTGACTCACTGCAAAAGACAGAGGGAGTGTGTAATGTCAAACGTGTGACAGGAACAATGTCATTCCTCAGCACGGACAACACACACACACAAGAAGAACGAGACAAACTGAACCCCTGTCACTCAAACACTATCTTAACCCTACACACCTTCTTAGCAGGCATTATTTACAATATTAACAGCGTAACTGTAATAACACTTTACTACACAGTACATCATCATCACAGAGGTCAACTGAAAATTTCAGCTGTACTGTGGTCACCCCTACATGCCTCAGTTACTCACCGAACAATGACACTACACACAGGCACGCACACGTCCACACAAAGACACTCCCTGACAAAAACTTACTCAGCCACAGATACAGTTCCATCTGTAACTTCTGTTTTCATTTCTGAAAGGGGACCACACCTCTGAACTGAAGAATTTTGCAACATACTAGGTCGGTCACTCATTTCAGCGCTTCCCTCCATGCAACACTGAGCACATATCACTGCTTTACGCTCTTAGGCAATTTTCACAGAGATGAAAATAGTGGCTACAG
This sequence comes from Brycinus macrolepidotus, assembly GCA_037974445.1. Taxonomy (NCBI): domain Eukaryota; kingdom Metazoa; phylum Chordata; class Actinopteri; order Characiformes; family Alestidae; genus Brycinus; species Brycinus macrolepidotus. The sequence continues at coordinate 27,561,606 of JBBPCZ010000115.1, read as the reverse complement.
TTGTCGACCTGTTTTGAACACTGTTCCCCACGTCACACCCAAAACTCAACGTTTTTAGGCGAATACCACCAATACCATTCACTCACTTCTCCATGTCAGTTCATGCACTTAGGACAAGGCTATAAAGCACAAACGTGAGTGCCTGGCAGGTAAATACACAAAAACACGCCCTGCAATTATTCTTGGGACTGCAATAGACAGTTGTGCAACACCCATGTCCTGCAGCAGTAGTGGTGTGGAATTCACTCAACTACATTCAACACCTGCTCAAAGAAACCTCTGTCTAAATAATTAAACAAGTCACACGGGTCAAATACATGCAACTTGAATCATTCTAGATTTGTGATGCTGGCTAGACATGAACTATCATCCCCTATCATCATGAACCTCCCATGCTCACCTGAGAGAGTAGGTGTAGCCCGTGTTCTCTGCAGCATGCTGTTGAGCAGTACGTGTGCGCACTTTAGAATAGGCCATGGTGTCTTCAGCTCAGACTGCAAGAATCAAGGCAGGGAAGTTTACCCTGGATACAGAAGGCAATGTGTTTTCGTAGAAAAACAGTCACCCAGTGAGGCAACTCAACCTTGATGGGGCAATACCTCCACTTTAACCTACACTGGGTACTTGCTACACAGTTTGCAGTGTTCTGAATTTGCCCCATTTGTAAATCTTAATGATTTTCATATGGCTGTAACGCAGACTGCAAAACAGTATATCAGAAGCTGCTGTAAATCATGCAAATAAAATCAGTCATAGCCTGAGGCCAAGACACTCTCTGGCAGCTCTGTCCTACACACCCAAAGCAGCTCCAGACCCAAAAAGGGGAGCAATTCAAAACTCAAAAACTAAAAAACAAAATCCAGGACTTATTCCCGTCACCCAAACACTGATGAGGGTATTCTCTTAACACTAACCATTAATTAATGAAATGCAAGGTCATGTGGAGAAGTAAATCGTACTAAATGTAACTGCACCCAGTCTAATGGGCCATAAACACTCTGATTTACTGCGTTACAGGCAGATAAGCCTACAGTCAACTGCGCTGTGTATTTGCTGTGTATATATCTTTGTCTGCAACGAACAGCAAGACAATAACACCCAGGCTATATAACCAAATCAATGGCAAATGTCTGCCCATGATCCCAACCCGTGAACCCTTCTGTAGCTTTAGCACTTGCAGGAGACGAGCTGAGACGAAAAACGTACCTTTTTAAAAGCAAGCCAGGGCCATCACGATCTGAGGAGAAGTTACAAAACCCCGCTAACGTGAAAGAGACAAAAACAAGCTGTCCTGATTGTATATTTTTCTCCTAGAAGAAGGACAGTCCGGTGGGTTCGGCTTCGCGCCTCAATGTGACCAAACCCATGACGATTAGGAGTGGAAAAGTGGGCGTGAAAAAGAGAAAACCGTAACTCAGGAACAGGGGATACGGAGTGTGTCCGCGCCTAATTCAGACCACACAGCAAAATGGCCTCTCCGCAGCAAGGAAAAAGGAGCAGGGAGTCCAACCGTTGATCCTCCCCTGTCTTAAATAGACAGTACACTGCCTTCAGCAGCCCCCCGCGTCCGCGTCCAGCACACCTTCAAACACGCCAGACAAACAGTAAGACGCACGGCAAACCTCGAGGTCACTATCACACCCAAAAACTGAGGAGCTTTTTTTTTATTTTACTATTTTTATCCCGAGCGTGCGGTTAGGAGTAATCTGCAAACCACGTGACTCTTTAATTTACAGCCCAGATCCATCTGCTCCGCATGTCTCAGCCGTGAAATGTGATCCTGCCCGAGAGCACAGTCTCGCAAAGCTACAAACGTCCAGAGAGACGATGGCAAAATATGTATGTTCATGCAGGTTAAGCCGGCGTGGGAAAGAGTCACAGAACTGCGATAAGCTTTATGACCACTCTGGCGAAATGGGAGACACAGACGGACGACCACCTCCTCAGAGAAGCAAATCCTGCTGATTTAACACAGCCCGGAGAACTGAACTGATCTGAAGCTGATCTGAAAAGCGAGCAGCGCCGTTGTGTTGCTGCCGCGATATACAAAAACACACAAGTCACTCCTCATAAATGAGTGATCTAACCCTAAACTATCCCCCCCAACAGACTGTTCCCTGTTCCTTACCTGCACATATATATACACACACATATATACACACACACATACATTTATATATATATACATATATATATACACATACATTTATATATATATACATATATATATACACATACATTTATATATATATACATATATATACATACATTTATATATACACATACATTTATATATATATACACATACATTTATATATATATACACATACATTTATATATATATATACACATACATTTATATATATATATACACATACATTTATATATATATATATACATATATATATATACACACATATACATATATATATATATACATATACACACATATATATACATATATATATATATATATATACATATATATATACACATACATATATATATATACACATATACATATATACACACATATACACACATATATACACATATATATATACATATATATACAC
>JBBPCZ010000115.1:27543635-27558033 GCA_037974445.1 Brycinus macrolepidotus | reverse complement strand
AGGATAGGATAGGAAGAGGATAGGATAGCCAATCAGTGAACAGCACGCTCTGATTGGCTTGGTTTCACCACACCTGACTTTTTGGAAAAAAGTTCTTGTCCACACACAAGGAGTGGTCCAGCGGCTGCACCTGGCGTTGAAGGATTTGCGGGGGTGCTCGAATACATAGACCTGCAGTCCATACTTACAGTAATTTTATTTTAATTGTAATACAGGGGTGTATAAGTGACTCAGACAACCGAGCGCGCGCTGTATCATGTTTTTTTTTTATTTTAAAAGAGTTTTAGTAGGTGACAGAATCAAATAATAAACATGGACATGAATTTTGTAAACTCAAGCTCTTAATTTCTGAAAAAAATGCATTTAAACTGCATTTCAATTCCACACAGAGAAACAAAAACACAGTGGTACCCCGCTTAACGAACGCCTCACAGAACGAGCGTTCCGCATAACCAACGCCGCCCTGGACGCGCGCGTGACTTGCAGAACGAACGCGTTTCACACAAGGAACCGCACGTCGCACGAGAAAATCGAGTTTTGCGTAAAAAAAATGCCTGAATCCGGCTACGTGTGTCTCAGATGAAGACAAAGCATCATGTTGTGTTGTTTCTCCCCATTAGTGTCATTTTTTCCTTGTTTTGATGTGTTTTTGGTGTCTGTGTGTTTACTGGTGGTTAAACTTCTCGTTGCAGGACAACTTTTTCGCGAGTGAAACTTGTTTCTGTGAAGTGTGAACCCCAAGAAAATAACCTAACATCATTCCCTGCTTTGTTGAATGTTTTACTAGTTCTCCTTTGCTTGGAATGCAAAGTGTGATTAAATGCGTTATTGTTTTTTAATGCGTTATTTTTTTTTCAAATTAATTAATCGCAATTAACGCGTCAAATTCCCACCCCTAATATATACACATATATATACATATACATATACATATATAAACATATACATACATATATATATATATATATATATACACATATATATACACACACACACACACATTCACACATATGCATGCACACATTTCTCTTGTTAATGATTGATGTACCTGGAAAGCTGTGGTCTCTCAGCTACTGTACCTCTCTTTTCTTTCTCTTTTTAGAAAATAACGACAAATGTGTGCGTATGTATGTATTTTTACATACATACATACACACATTTGTCTCTATCCAAAAAGAGGATGTGTGCATGCATGTGTGAATGTATGTTGTGTGTATATATATATATATATATATATATAAAATATACACACACAACATATATACAAAAACACACATTTGTCGTTATTTTCCAGACATATAAATGAGAGAGAGGGAAACTAGCTGAGAGACCCCAGCGTTCCAGCTACATCGATCATTAACAGTTTAATTCGCGAACAGGATTTATAAACAATATTAACCATTACCTCGACTTTATTCTCCCTGATATCACCAACAAAATCCAGGAAGCCCTCATCTACTGTTATAAAGGCTGCTGGGTGAGATTTATTGCGTTTGTTTATCTCTTTAGGCCTTTTAGCTTATTGCTAAAGTCACAGCTAACTGTTCGCCCCAGCGGACTCACCTTTAAAAACACTCCTCCAGAACTCCAGGATTATGTTGAGAAAACTTTGATTTGTTTCGTGCTAAATAAACACAAGGACAGGTTTAGGTTTAGATTTGGTTTGAGTTTGAAAATAAACATGTGGTTTCGTGACGAAAGCATGAAACTTTTCAAAGTAAAAAAAAAAAAAAAAACCGATTATTCTGACGTCATCGGAAGTGGCGAGTTCACGTACATATAAGGAAAACAAGGTCAAGAACGTTTATTAAAATTACTCGTTTTAAACTGAAACCTGGGGAAAGTGCTGTGTGTAGTGATTTTTTGAGAACGGGTTCTTTCAGAGGTAAAACAAAAAAAACATTTTGTAAGAAACTTTTTGGGAAAATACGGAGCTCAGTCATCAGAAACATTTTGACTTCAGTCAAATTTAATTCAGTTTTAGATGCTGTAAAAAGAGGTATGGCACAATTAGATATTTCTTATCTAATTGTGCAGTCTTCAGTACTACCGGGAGCTTAGGAGTTTAGCTGAGTTGGTAAGATTTTCTACAATGAACCATTTCACATCCAACCACCCTGGAAGGCTGTGTTTACTCAACCACTGAATAATACAGAAATAAAAAAAACTCCCTGTAGGAAACACTCACACTGGTATTTATCATAGACACTTTGATAAAAAAAATTCACAATTTGTTGCTTTGCAGACACACACACATTTTCCAGCTGTATTTGCTCAATGCAACTTATCCAAGGTAATGGTATAATTTATTAAAAAAATATATATATATAAACAGAATCACTGAGGGGGAGGGAATCACCCCCTCCTAAAAATACTTGTACACTCAGTCAGGTGTAACTAATCACCCTCTCCATTGCACATCAAGCTAATTAGCTTTCACCTGTAATCATTTCGATTAGTTCAGCATATAACAGCTATTCCAGGTGTATTCCAGTTTTTGGTAGTGCATCTGAAAGTAAACAATCAACTATGGGTGTCAAGGCACTGTCAAAAGATCTCAGGGATAAAGGTGTGGACAGGCACAAGTCAGGAGATGGATACAAAAAAAAAAAAAAATCCCAGTAATGTCTATAATGAAGAAGTAGTAAGCAATTGGTACTACTAAGGCCCTCTCCAGATTAGGCTGTCCCTCCAAACTGGATAAAAGAGTGAGGAGGAAACTGGTCAAAGAGGCTTCCAAGAGGCCTATGGCAACTTTGAAGCAGTTGCAGGAATTTATAGCAAAGAGTGGTCATTGTGTGCATGCGCAAACAATATCTTTGCCAAAATGCACCTTCAAGTCGAAAAAGGTGCTATGGTCAGATGAGACCTAAATTGAACTATTTGGCCTCAACATGAAATATACATTGGCAGAAAGCCAATACGGTTCACCATCCAAAGAACACCATGCCTACTGTAAAGCATGGAGGTGGTAGAATCCTGTTGTGGGGGTGTTTCTTTTCCACAGAGACTGGGACACTTATCAGGACAGAAGGAAAAATGGATGGGGCAAAATTCCGTTAAATTCTTGAGGAAAACTTGCTGCCCTCTGCCAGAAAGTTGTGGGAAGAAGGTTCACCTTCAAACATGACAATGACCCAAATCACACAGCAAAATTGACACACACTGTGGCTGAAGGAGAAAAACGTGACTGTCCTTGCGTGGCCTAGCTGGAGCCCAGACATAAACACTATTGAAAATCTGTGGAATGACTTGAAGAGTGCAGTCCACCAGCGGTCACCATCCAATTTGATTGAGATTGAACAGTTCTGTAAAGAATGGGCAAATACTGCCCTGTCTAGATGTGGTAGAGGAATGTCCCAACAGACTTAAGGTAGTAATTAAAGCAAAAGGTGGTTCCACAAAGTGCTGACACCTGGGGGGTGTTGCTACAGTGTATCTACTACACTCATTGTCCATTATAATGCCGCTGATAATGGCCAATGAGTGTAGTAGATACAAGGCAGATATACCAAATGAAGTGGTTTGTCTTTTTTCTAAACTGTTGCTATTATCTTCGACTTGGATGTTATAAGATGCATTGAATATATACAGCTGGAAAAAATGTTTTTTGTGTGTGTCTTCATGTCAGGCTGCAAAGCAACAAAATGTGAATATTTTGAAAGGGGTGATTCTTTTCAATATCCACTGTACTACGAGTGAATCCTTAAATTTCAAAAAATGTTACATTTTTAAAATACCCATTGTATTATGAATCAAATTAGTTTTGTCTAAAATATCATCATATTAATAACAATAAAAAGAATGCAACATGGCATTGCTGACTGATGCTTACTACGCGGTACTGCAAATACTAATGGAAATGCCGTAATGGGATTACTATACAGCAGCAAGATAAATGTGTGGCTGTTGTTTTAGAATATGGCAACGACTGGCAAGCATCTTATTTATGTGTAAGCACATAAATAAGAGCAAACATTTTTCATTTAATGTATGTAAAAATTAAGGGGCTAAAATGTATTTTTCACATCTTTTTTATTACACCTAAACTACATGATAGAAGAATGTTAAAATACAAAATCTGGAATGTAGGTTAATTAAACCAGTGATTATTGCATACACTTTGCCAGATATTGTGTGAAATGTGATTGACAATAAAAGAGTTAATGATCCTAAATGCTGTAATTATGTAACAGACAAGTAGACAAGTTCCAGTTCCAAGGGAAGACAAATCAGAAAAAAATCTTATCTGACAACCTGAACTGAGTGCAGTAAATATGAAAAGAATAAACACACTCTGCATTTTGTCACTGGCATTTTAAAATACTTTAGATATGTAAATATAAAATCTGTGTTCTTTTGGCATGACGCTTCTTCATCACTACACAGAGTGAAACAGTTGTCCCTCTCAGGCAAGAGGCTTCACAATTTTCATTGATATGTAGTTCTGAAAAAAAAAAAAAAAAAAAACAAATTTCCAGTTAAATAACAAGTTGTCCGCACTTTAATATAGCACTCTATAGGTTAAAAACTGCCTTTAGCTCAGCAGCCAATGTCAAGCTTGGCCTTACCGGTAATGAATAGAGAAGGATTCCAATGAACAACAGCAGTAAGACTAACACAACCAGGCCGATAAAATACCACTTGAATCTCCGCCACACAATGAACTTCATGGACTTGCAGGGGTTGGTGAACCAGAAGAATGAAGTTTCAGGTCGGCTAAATGGATGCAAAGGGGAAAAAAGTCGTCATTTTATTTTATGACATCAGCATGCTGATTTAAATATGCATTATGGAGACAGTATTACTTAGGAGGATTCAGCTTTGGATTCATGTTGGGTTCTTCTCTGCCTTTTCCTGCTGGTCTCTCCTCTGCCTCTTTGTCATTCACTATCTCCAGTGTCATCTCCACTTTCCCCTAAAATGACATGTACGTCAATTCAAAGTAGCACATGTGTGATTATAGTAAATTACACCTATAGGGACAATGAATGAAAGTCTGTGTTTCAGAGTTAAGTAAGTATACACTGGTGAACCTCTATTAGCTACACCTACCTTGTATCTACACTCATTGTCCATCAGCTCCACTTACCATGTAGGTGCACAAGGTAGTTTACAGTTACAGACTATAACCCACACGTTTGTTAGCCCCATTTTCCGCGTTCTTCAGTAGTCAGGGTGGTGGATCATTCTCAGCAAAGCAATCATGTTGACATGGTAGTGGCATGTTAGTGTGTGTATGTACTACACAGAGTGGATCACACAGAGCAGTGCTGCTAGAGTTTTTAAAACACTGTGTCCACTTATTGTCAACTCTGTTACATACATGTAACTTTTTGGTCCACCTTATTGATGACAGTTCACATAATGCTGCATAATTTGTGTTAGTCATCCTCTGGTATGACACAGTTCACACTGTGTACTGTGCTGTGGTGTCCACGCAGTTCCTTCGTTAGTGATCAGTTTCTGGACACATGACACTGCTGGCTGGATATTTTTGCTTGGTGAACTATTTTTGGCCCATAGTGACACTAAGCTGTTATAAAACTCCAGCACTACTGCTGTGAGTGATCCACTCGGTGCAACACACACACACACACACACACACACACACACTAGCATGCCACTACCATATCAATGTCACTGCTGTGCTGAGAATGATCCACTGCCCAATTGATACTTTCTCACTGGTCATGACCATTGATGAATGGGGTTAAGGGGGCCAACAAATGATGAAGAGAACAAATGGACTACAGACTGTAACTGTAAACCACAAAGTCAACCTGTATGGCAAATGCTGCTGATAATGGACAATGAGTGTAGTAGATACAAGGCAGATATACCAAATGAAGTGGTTTGTCAGTGTATATACATACACCAAGGTCCTTCTTTCCATCTTTTTCAATGTAGCAGGGCCACCATCCTCTGACTGACTTCTGGGCAAACAAGGACTTTGAATGGTCGAATTTCTGAGGTAATTTAGTTGCTTTTTCCAACATGTGCAGGTTGCATTTCTCAGGTATTTTGGCAGGTGAGATGAGATGGTGCAGGTCAAGTTCAACAGTTCCTGGTTATACAAAGAATGAAATTAACTACACGGCCAGGTCAGAAAAGCTCATACAAATACAAGACAGATACACATCTTACCAAGGTAATCATCCAGTGAGAATTTGTCATTATCCCATATCTGAATGATCAGCTGTGGTGGAATTCTGAACTCTGTTTTGTCCAGACTCCAGAAATGTTCCTGCATGTAAAACACCTTCTTAGCAATTTTTACCAAAAAAAAAAATCTTCATGCATTGACACTTATGTTATTCTAGGCCAAAATCAGTTCACAGTACATAAAAGAAACAAAGGTATTTTAAAGGTATATTTTTATACTGTGGTAGCAGGCTAGTTTTTTAGTCATATTCAATATCACTGTCACCTTACTGGTTAGCTACACATAAGACTTTGTAAAAGGGGTTGTCAGACCCAGTACATTTTTAAGTCTTATGTAACACACTTCTTATGGTCCGGGTAAGGTGTGTAAAGTAGCGGAAACAAAATGCAATGCACGTGCTCACCAAGACTGGGATTGGTAAGCCCAGATTGATTATCTTTTTTTGGCTTAGAATCAAATTTACATACATTTCCTCTTATGTCAAATGACAACATGGTTTGAGACATGTGTGAGATGCACGCCAACCTGGTAGCTATAAGCTTCTATTACTTGTTAGCTACATTAGCCTCAGAGCTCCAGTACAAAACTAAAGAAGCAAACTTCAAACGTTAAACTTGCGTTTGCTGATCAACCATATTTGGCCAAAGCGGAAAATTGTACAAATTTAAATCTCTTTAAATACTATGTCATTTTTTGGCAATATTGCCAGTTTCTTGACAATGTACCGCACCTTTCTGGAAATGAGGCACAGTTGCTCCGCAGGCAGGTAGTCAAAGTCAAAGACAAATCTCCAGTTGAAATTTCCATCACCGTCAAGGGATCTATAATGGACATCAGTCTTCTGCTTGTCTTCTTCCTTGCCTGCCAGCCAGCTGAAAATTACAAATAGAGTAAAAGAAAAAAAATTAATCTGGTTCTTGTCTTAGATGATGCACTGAACATACATTCATGACAGAAGTTTTTTCTAGTACCCCTTCACGTAGATGTCACTCATACGCTCTCCAGTGATGCTAGTTTCATCCAAAATGACATTAGTGGTGTTCCAGACAATGACACGCAGAAAATGTCTAGTGGAGGAAAAGATGAATTAGTTTCTTAAGCATCAGTAGTAAATATAAAGTCTCTAATAAACCACTCTGACGTATCCTCACTTTTTAGGCTTGCGTGGGGATATATCAAAAGGAGGTCCAGGAAGTCCAAAGGCTTTTGGGAAAACATCTACCCACATTTGAAGACTCCCCTACAAAAGACAGTACAAACTAAGTACAAACTATGATAACCATTATTTACAGAATAATTACAGAACAATCCACTGTATTGTTGTTTTATCGCAAAATCCACTGTCAAGATTCATTTTTTAACATAATATTGTGTGGCATAAAATTTCAGGGATTTCTGAGAGCTTTCTATCTCCAGGCTTCATTGCAGTTGCAGAGTTGCGTAGTGAATTAAAGCCAAGCCTAGGCTTTTTAGGGCCCTGCACAAGGTCTTGTTCTAGGGGCCCACTGTCCTCACTTCCAAGCTACTCCCGCATCAGTCCTGCTTTTTACACCGTAAAGGTATAGTTAACCGAAGCCTTTACACAATTTTCTTCTGACTCCAAACATTGCACAAGACATATGTGATGTTTAAAGTTTGCTTTTTTAGTTTTGCACTGGAGCTATGAAGCTAATGCAACTGACAAGTAATGTAATTATGATGGATTTATGGTTTACATATGCTATATATATATATATATATATATATATATATATACATATACACACACACACACACACAAAAGCTGTGTAGTTTATTAACAGCAGGCTATGAATGCCAAGTCACTTAACTGTCAAAGATTATGTCATGAACAGCACAATGGTTTTAATAACTTGGCATGTTAATACAGAATTTAATGTATGTGTCTCAGGTATTTTACAACTGCTTGGATTGTGCCTCATCCAATCAGATTTAAGAGATGGAGTGTTTTGTAATGGTACTTAACAGAAGTTACACACCTGAGAAAGAGTGGGTTGGAAGGTGCTGTAGAGTGTTCTAGTTTCCACATGTTCTGGGACCAGGCCCTGTGTTTTAAGAACATGCAGCGAAACCCGCTCACTGGCTGGACCCAGATGCTGGTGAATTTCCTTGTTAGCCTCTATAAAAATATAAGCCAGTTAATTCACACTGAATTCTAAGCTGTGAAAGATACTGACTTTAAACTTATATAATAATATTGTATATATTATAATAAAATCACCAAAGTCAGAAAGGCGATATTCTCTTCCATTGAAAGTTAAGGTGTTTCCATTGTCTTCAGTTCTAGGAGGAGGTACTCCCTTTAGACGTGCACAATTCTGAAGGATCTGCGACGGTTTCAACTGATCCCGCCACTGGTTTGGCCCAGATCTATTTTAGGATTAATATATTAGTCAGGCAGGGACCTCATTCAACAGAGCTCAAAATAACAGTTGGCAGAGGGGACTGCATCAAAGCAGGGGTGTCAAACTCCTGGAGGGCTACAGCTTGCACAGCTTAGTGTTTTCCCTTTTCTAATTCTAAAGTCAGCTTGTGAGGGCCTTTATCCATGATTTATCCATATTCATTTTCAATTTCAGTGCCATGTCTGACATGGCAAAATTGGTAAATTATTCAATGTTATATGGTGACTCTAAGTAATGTACACTACAATTTCCCATTGGGTTTTTTAATGTTTTGTGAAATTTTTTCAGACCTCACAATAGCTGCTATGAAAGAACTTGTTTGTGGGTGGAGTTACGGAGTTAGGTGTGTTAGGTGTCTGAAAACAGGTAGGATGCTTAACTCTGCAGAACTACGGCCCTCCAGGACTGGAGACAGACATCCTTGCACTAAAGGATTCTCACATGCTGTATGTCTGAGGTACACCACAGTATGAGCCAAAGTGGGAGAGGAGTCGGTTCTCCAGGTCAATCACTGTATCTCCTATTTTCTCATCACGACTGAGCAGGTCAAAGTCATAGATGGAGATTTTCAGGTCCTTGTCTTGAGGAAGGAAACATGATAGCTCAAACATTCTGTAGATGAAAGAATAATCAAAACACCATATTCTTTAATGAGATACAGAGCACAGCCTTGAGTAAGCTTAATGCTTTCAAAAATCACATACAACTCTACCTTCCAAACACTGGGTTTACAGTATTCGGTAAATAATTGTCCCGGTCATCAATGGTCTTCTTTCCCAAAGAAATCTTGATGTACGGGTCACACTACATGGAAAAAAAATAGTCCTTATGTTCAAAGAAGTTAGACAACCGTAATCTGATCTGGTATTTATGTGTAGTGCCTGGGCTGTGTTAAAGTTAATAGCACAGGTGCTAAGCAGACTCTAAAAATAACTGGAGATTCTCTCTTATATTCTAAAAACATTACGGACAGCTAAAGATATTATGTAGGATCCTTCTCTTGTTTTATTTAGTGCCCTTGATTGGCTGCCATTAGGAAGTCCAGAAGAGAAAATAAATCTCAGGATGTCCCTTAGGACGTATTAACTGCTGTTCAGTGTTATCCTTCAGGCCCATCATTAAAGGTGCTATATTCTACATTCTTCTTGAAATTATATTTCACCCTCAAATTTATAATGGCTGTGGGTTTATATACCAAAAGTCACTATTTATTTTTACATGACCATTTTTCCAACATCTGTTTATCCCTTAGAATTAAGCAGACTGTTTTTGTTATTGTGCCTTTAAGACTGAAGTGTGTGAATGACCTCTTCAGCTCGGGTGCCCTACAAACAGCAGTCTAGGCTGAAACACTCCATAGAATTAGAACATTAATGCATGGAGCTAAACTGCTGTAGGATGAATAAATGCTAGAAGTGTGTTTACTGCATTTGTTGGTGCTTCATGACATCATATAAACAATGAATTCAAAACAAGCTTTGCAGCTTAGTTTCCATATACGGACTACACGGACCGAAGTGTAGATATTATATTTTTGTTTGTTTTTTTGTTTTCTGCCCAATTTAGTTGTGTCCAATTTCTTTCAAACCACTGTTAATGCAATGTCATTCTACAGTGTAACACGCTTGGAGGAGAACACTGACCTCCAATTCTGTTATGTCAGCCAGCAGACTAACATCACACGGTGTGATGTTACATTTTACATTTACATTTAAAATTTACTTTACATTTTAACTTTTGAGAATGTGATAAAAAATAACTTACTAAACCATTGTTGTCTTTGGGCTGCAGGTCAATTCCTCTGACCACATAGATTCTGACCACACACTCCTGTGGGCCACTGTCAGGTAACTCTCTGAACTGCCGTGGAGGAGAAGGTATGCCTGGATCATCTGACAGTGGATAGATTTTAAAGGAGCCCTGAAAGCAAATAGCGCATTAGTTTCTCTCTCACCCACACACACACCCACACACACGCGCGCACACACACACACACAAACACACATACACACACACACACAGGTATGATGGACTGGACTGTACTTTGTTTCTCTAAAAATGGTAACTTCACAGAATATGGTAAAAAAAAAACAAATTTAAAAATGCCAACAAAATAAATTGTTTTCTTATGAAAACAGGATAGTCATACCCACAGCAAAGCATTTAGATGAAAAAAGGATGATTTTACCTTAAACTCTCCAACCACAGTGGGGTCTTCGTTACCGTTCTCATCCTTGCCACGGTATAGTCTGAAGGTGTCACAGAAATCAGTCAGGCCCTTGTACTCAGCTACACTCTCAAGTTCGCAGCTGAACACCTTAAGTAAAATACACATTCAAAAACATGAAGGTGAATTTCAGTAAAATTGAATATTCAACAAATGTTAATGGATCTTCTATTTTCTTGACAAAATATTGGTTTTAGAAGTTAATCATTTAATATTTAATTTTGTCTCATGTTGTGACATACAGGCTGAGTACATCCAGTTTTACATCTGAACCACTCCTTTAACAAAGGTAAATATTTAATGTACAGTAACTAAAGCTTACTTTCAGGGTGTCATATCCTTTCTGAAGGTATGGGCCGCATTTGTCATGTTCTCCAATGGAAGCATAAAACTTGCTCCACCAGTCGACTGCCTCTTTCACCTGTGGGAATGAATGAATGAATGAATGAATGAATGAATAAATAAATAAATAAATAAATAAACCCATTTAAAAGTATAATAACAATTAAATACAAGTTTAAATTAAACAGATTACAAAAGTAGAATTTGCTTGAATAGTGGACAATCAATACCAAAAAAAAAACTCACCTTCTCTTGCTGTTAAGTTTGATGCCATGAACAGAAAAACAAGAAAATGTTAAAAGGGCATTTCATATATGTGTATAAATTGCTGTCAGAACAACTTGTATCTCCATAATGGTAACCTTTCAGGAGAAAAAAATACTTTTAATGCAAGTTAACATTACAAGATTTTATTTAACATCATTTTGGATCATTTTTATTGACCCATTCTTTAAAATTTGCTTACACTATGTAAAAAAAAAACAACTGATGGAGATACAAGATTTCGATATGACAGCGATATAAGAACACAGAAAGCAGAGCAGGCTTCAAATAACCAAAGAAATTACTGCAGACAACCCAACAGCTAATCAGCAGGATGATGAGCTAAAGACAAGGGAAACTGATTCACTGCACAGATCAGGTTGAGTGATTACTCTCATTTTTTTAATCAATTAAAGCATTGAAATTTGGACAGAAAAAAAAAGTTTATAATGGGCGGTGGATCAGGGAATGTGTTAACATTTTAAGATGTTTTTTCACTGGGCAATGCAGTGCGGCACAGTACGGTACAACACACAATCATACATTTTATTGTAACAAGACCATACCCAAATACCTGTGCTGAATTTGGTTACCCTCACTGAGGAACTAAACATGCTGAGTTTGAATGTGTGGGTGCAGCTAGAAGTAGTGCAGACCACTCATAGGTCAAACAAAGTTATAACCTAACCCTAACCCTAAACTTGAATTGTCACAAATTGGGTCAGACAGCCAAGAAAAAAACAGCTGGTCAGTGAGAATCGCAGTCTTAAATTTCTATACATAAAACTAAATGCATTTAAAAAGTGAAAAGCGAAAGCAGAGTTTGAATCTCCTCTATTATTGCTCCCCCACTGTTAACAGCAAACCATGTGACCACCACACAGCTTGCAGAGAACCCTGTCTAACTTCAAGGTTCGGTTATGCACCTTTTCTCTAACATGTATAGCATATGTATGTACAGGGTTCATATTAGCAACAGTGCCGTGCCAAACCACACAACTCGGTGGAAAAACGCTTCACGATTTTTACATGAATTTTGCTAATGATATTTATGCCATACATACACGCAGTGGAATGGATGGGGCCATTTTGCCAACAGCTGCTGAGATGCCATACATAAACTGAAAGTCACAATGCTTACAGTGAAAAGAAAAGTCAAAGATATGCATACAATTGAGGCCTACATGATACTCAGGCTGTCATGTGATGAAACGTGTCAAATTTAATTCACAAATGTAGTGAAAAAAAAATCCTAAATGATACCAAAGTTTCACTGTGCATACTGCACCTGAGTCTCGAGAAGAGGCTTTTCTTCAATGTTTATGTGGAGCTCCTGAGGTGTAGCTGCCATCAAAGCCACTTCAGGAAAAAAAAATTTGTGCTTTCAGCATAAAAGATAATGGCAGTACAAGCTCACAACAAAATATGACAACCTGCATGCACAGATGTTCTTTTACAAAATATTATTGTGTAGTGTATTTTTGTACACACTGCAAAATGCAGTGGATTGTAGTTAGGGGTGGGTGATATGGCTAAAATGTAATGTCATGATACATGATACTTCTTATCCTTCTTTCTTCTTATCAAGATGTGTCATGACATTTATGATATCAGGGTTGGTTACAATCTCTTATTAATGAAGCACATAGTTGTTCTTTAAGTATTCATGCATTGAGACAGTGTGACCTAATCTATCACGATGATAATAAATATTGCCAAGCCTTAGTCATAGTGCATCATTAGTATGTGATGTAGTCTGCTAGAATCACCAAAAATGTCATACTCAGTGCATTGAATACAAGAACACATACAGAATCAGAGAAAGCTGAAGTTTAAACATTTTAAATATGCCAATATGTGCATGATGCTATTTAAAGTATGCATGTAAATGCTAGAACTGTAACTGGGCATGTTAAAGATAATTTAAAATAATTAAAGCTGACTTTAGCTAACGTGATCTAACTGCTAAGCTAACCATAGCAATTCATCTACTTGAATGACAACTTACCAGTCTATACCACCCCACAAAAATGCAGCTACTAAATAATGAAGTACATAGTGTAGTGTAAGAATATAGGGCATAACACCCAAATTGAGACACAAGGCGTAACCAACATGAAAGCACAAACATCAAACAACAGTGAGTGTGTGATAAAATAGCAATAAAAAGAGGGCACCTTTGGATGCCATAGCCACTTCAGCCACTGTGCCATAGGGGTCACAACGGTAGTCCTCCAGTGAGGTAATGGTGCACTGCCCTACCACAGGCTTCCTCCCAAAAGGCCTGTGATCAATCACTTTCAGCACAATCGGAGGTGTGTACATCTCCTCTTTGGGTAAGAGCTTCAGGGGCAGGGAGAAAATGCTTCAGCTCATTGAAGTTTTTCCACGTTTAAAACATTTTATTTATTTTGTGCCCAAAAAATGAAGCACATTACTCAATAATACAGTTTCTTACCACTTTCATGAGGAGGACATTTCCAGGAAAATTGGGGTTTTTCTTTATGTTCCTGATGACCGCTGACTGAACCCGCTCCCCTCCACACTCCACCACCAAGCTGGGAGAAGACACTGGGGCCAACTGATACGTCTTCATGTTGCGCAAACCCCAGGCTAAGATCTGTACAAATCCCATCAAGAGATTAAAACCCTTGGCCAGCGATCTCGAGAGAGATTACATGTGAAAAAACATGTCAAGTGTTGTATAAAAACACATTATGATGCGTTGATCTGGAGGTATGAGTTAAAATGTGTTCATTTTGAAAAGTTAGGATCAATTATAATGATATTTAATAAAATATGCCCTCATTTTGGGCCAAAGTAAAATGGTAAAATATGTAAAAAAAAAAAAAAAAAAGTAAAAAAAAGTTATATATATATACCAGTACTGTGCAAAAGGCTTAGGCACCTGTGCAAATTGTTTGAAACCATTTATATCAGCAGTGGGTTTGTTTCTGCCAGCAAAAACACAAGAGA
>JBBPCZ010000115.1:27511724-27540481 GCA_037974445.1 Brycinus macrolepidotus | reverse complement strand
AGTACTGTATATATATATATATATATATATATATATATATATATATGAATTGAATTGCATACACTCAACTATTTTCAAGGAAGTCTTTGGATCATTGTGTGGTCAAACCTTTTTTCTGATTCCAAAACATATCTAGCACATCCTGATGTGTTTAAAGAGGAGGAATCAGTATGTAGATTAAACATTTCCCTAATTTCCGCATGCATTATTCAACCACCTGCCCTGACAAACATTGCTTTGTGGCTGTATTAAAATATTTGTAGCATGTATGTAAAGTTCAGTGTACTTTACCTCTATGGCAGTAAGCTGCACAACAGGACGAACCCCCTGAGGCACCATGTACAGCCTGTCCCCTCTTTTTGGGGGAACAAGTGGGAGATCAGTCTCACCACTCTGAAGAGAGTGGCGGAAAAACACCATTACTACCACATCAGACCACAGGTACTTTATGAAAAAGGTGAATTAGAAAATAAAAAAGCAAAACAACAAAATAACCTTGTTCCTTAAAATCAGCTCTGCAGACACCAGTACGTCTCCAGCAGGATTTCCCATGTGGATGACAGGGGACCAGAGTAGTTTAGGAGATGTGTCCATCCCTGGGTTCAATTTTACTAAGGGGAGACACATGCTCCTGCCAAGTGGCTCATCCTTACCCTGTATTGTGCATGATCACAACAGTGTTACATCACACTGTGTTTGAACACACACTATTCAAAAGCTTTCAATAACATAAAAGCATTATTTGTTTGCAAATATACATGTAAAATAATTCTAAGATTAATATGATAGACTACATTGTCAAAGATTTCAAATCATTTGAAGGTCATGAATGCTGCAGATGAGCCCGTAATAAGTGAGAAAGCTGTTTATCATTAAGAATAAAACTATAACAAAAATAACATTTTATTATGTTATAACGTTTTGAAAGTTTTTTTGAAACGTATTTTAAAAGTTGTGACTAAATCTTGAGGCAGGAAAAAATAAATAAATAAATATATATATATATAGTATATTATTAATATTAATATTAATATAGTATATTAATAATTTATTTACTTTTTGCACTGTAGAGACTGGAGGCAAATCAATCAATCAATCAATCTATATGTATATATATATATATATATATATAAAACCCGTGTAGGCCAACATGACAATAAAATGATAAAAACCAACCACTTGGTCACTATCAAAAATCTCCAGTAGAACTTGAGGTGGGTTGCGGGCAAGTGTTTGGGGGTCACCATAGATTTCCACTCTGTTGAATATAAGGGTTTGATCCCACGTTGGGTTCAAGGTAGACTTGATGGTTTCTGTGGTCTGGCTCATGTGCAAAAATGATACATGTACATATGGATCTGTAATCAAACCAACATATAAATATTTATCAAGAAACTGTTGAATATGCTGAACCATATGATCTTAAAATCAATTCAAATAAGTAACCAGCAGTTCACTAACCTGAGAAACTGTCTTTGTCTGAGGCAATTAAGTTTCTGCCCTGGTAAACATAGACCCGTAGGTGGTATTCATAGCACCCTGCACACAGTTTCAACGATTTAAATAACTTACAAAGTGATTCGAAAACAGAAAACATGTACTGCCATTTACATAGCACAAACACTTCCACTCTAATGGCTCAGTATAATCTAATAGTACAGTGTAATCTTGGAAGTTGAAATCTCTAGGGAAAAAATTTAGGCAGTCAAAGACTTTCTCTTTGGAAAACCAAGTCTAAAGAAAACTACTCCCATTACTTACGGTCAAAAGTACATGACACATTTGGTGTATTGGCTCCAAACAAGTAAGTGGCATCTGATTTCGATCCTTTGTCATCCCCCTTTGCTTCCACATCAATTCCCTGTAAATCAAGGACAAAAGTCAATTTAATGTAATTTAAATATTTTAATTTGAAAAGCTTAATCTATAAGCCAATCATTTCTGAACTGTAATCAGTGCTGACATGTTTCACTTTCAGTATAATGTAAATAAGACCTTCTTTAAAAGTACTCACCAGGGCCCCCTCTAGTTTAAAGATGGCTGAAGCACCAACTCGATTACCAGGTGCCATCTTCCTTCTCCATCGGCGGCGGCGGAAACTGTCAGAGGATCGCTCCTTTCTGTGGAACTTCCAGCCAACGAGAGAAGAGAACTCCCAGCCTTCTGGGTCTACAGCATCTCTCCTCTAGCAATAAAGGGAGTGAAAAAAAAACACTGAGGTTAACTCACGTTTGCATTTAAAGGGGAATTCTAATGATTTTTCTAAATTTCTACATAGTTAAGTATGAATTTTTACACCACTTTAAAAAATTTATTTAGTTTCAAAGTTAACCATTTCACATCACAGCACACCGAATGACTTTGAATGTTGTTTACATCTCCACAATTGATTTAACCAGAAATTCTGATGACATGTCAATGGGATTTACCTTTAATAAAAATTAAATTATTGGGACAGATCACATTAAAAATGCACTCAGTTTCCCCAAAATGTAGTCAATGAACCAAAACTCCTTTGTTGTCCAGAGTTTGCTTTGTTGTCCAGAGTTAGTTTTGCACTGGAGTCACATGGCTAATAGTACTGATAGGTATTGAAAGCATTTAGCACTGTGTGAACTGTAAGCCTAAATCCTCACACACTTGTTAATGTGATTTCTGATACTGTATGACATCCCCATATCTATCCCCATACAATACAGGTTTCAAAATGGCTTGAACAGATTAATGTTTTATTTTACATACAGAAGCAGGGATACCCATACCTCAGTGACTGAGCTGCCACCAGCCACCTTTTTGCGACATCGGATCTTTCTCCTGCGACGGTGGACGTGGTACATCTTCTCAGCTGCCACCCATGACTTGGGTTTATCATCCGGAGGAATGGTGATGCCATACTCCCAGCCTTGATTCAAATATTCAGTTATGAATCTGTTTACATGAGACCCTGTCTACTACCACACTACTGTTTTTTTTTGTTCTCTACTGTATCTCTACGGTCAATAAGGATGTAAGAAAGTCAACCTCTCTCGTCCACAGCCCTTTTGTCATCAAAGGACCACTCGTCCAGCCACTGCCATCCAGGGGGGCATTCAAACTCCTCTGGACGATGGGATTTCTCTCCATTCTACAAGCAGAAGCAGGCACAATACTTAAAATGTTGATAGTTTGTTAAAAACAAGGTTAATTTCCTTTATTTTATGAAAAAGCCTTTATTATAGCTTGACTGTGGAGACAACATATCTCCTAACGTATTTTAGCAGGAACCACTCAACACAGCTGTTATAAATACCAATAGACTTCATAAGTAACATGACTTTTTGCAAAAATGCCACAACACCTAACATCAGTTCATCAGACTGATCAACACCAGTCCACAAATAACATACTAACAAAAAACATTTAAAAATACAAAACACACCCACAATACCACATTAGTGTCTTGTGCTTGGGATCCAGAATAATTTTTTAAGCAAGTACATGTTGTGCCATGTGGTCTTGGCGTTGTCATTCTTATGCAGGTTTCTTTTTTAGGAAAATAGGAAAAGAACCATGTCCTAAATTGCTAATTTGGGGTTATTATCTTCTCCATATCATATTGCAGGGTCGTGGGAGGATCTACTAGGATTTCATAAATAAAGGCACAAAAACTAATGTAAAAATTTTACTTATTAGAAGCTAAAATTGAAGTTTAGAAGTTATTTTTTTCTTTTTAACAATTCATTTTGTGTAACCTGTATAACTTTATTTATGCTTTACAAAATCTGCTTTTTGTTGCCTCTCTGTACAAACCATTCCTCCAAATCCAGGGTTTTTTTTTTCTTCATCATGATAAATCATAAATCCTGCTTCATCAAACTAAAGCAGTTGACTTGCAGTATCCCCCTGTATTCACAACACCCATCTGTCCTTCAGTTTCAACAAGATGCCCAGGAGTACTGAGAAAAGCATCTGCACAACAAGATGCTGTAACGCCATACTTCACTGCAAGGATGGTGTTTGTTGCGGAATAGGCAGTGTTAGGTCTGTGCCACTCATTCTGCATCAAAACCTTATACCACATTTTAGCTGGGTCACTAACGCTTTCTGGCGATCTTCAGACATGCTCTGATGTGGCTCTCGATACTGTTGACTGGTGCACCATCACTCCAGTCACATCCATTGAACTCTGTAGCTGCTTGTGGCTTTTCTCAAAAGCCTTGTGTAGGCAGTGCGGCCTTGTATGGGCAGTGCCTGGGCGGTTTTTCTTGTGCATCTTGTGCATGTCTATAGCTTTATCTCTAATTTTCTTAGGTTGCCCTTTGGTATTCATTTTCACTCAATTTTCATTAAATTTTACTTTAAAAATATTTAATTCTGAGACTCAAGTCTTTCAAAATAAAACACGACACAGAATAAAGTATCAGTGTCAGTTGTAATCACCAGTCAGCTGGTGGCCTAGTGGTTAGGGAGTTGCCCCTGCGATCAGAAGGTTGTGGGTTCGAATCCCAGCACCACTAGAGTCATCACTGTTCCCCGGGCACCCCTCAGTGGTGGCAGTCCCCTGCTTCACTTGGTGAATGGGTGAAATGCAGAGAAAGAAGTTCACATTGTGTGCTGTGCTGTGGTGTGTTCATGCGTGACTATAAGGGGCCACTTTACTTTCCTTTAATCCAGATAAATCTGATGACTTTTAAGTTTGGAATACTTTTGCAAGGCACTGCAGATACAGCACAAAAGCATCAAGTGAAAGGAAGGAAGACTTTTTGAATTTATAAATTAAAAACTATTTTTCCATGACTAAATGAAGATCTTGTTTTTAGCCCTTTCCTACAGAAATACCTTGAGGGAATCAGGAGTCCCATTATCAATTTTTTTTCTTGATGTGGTGGGGGAAGGGGTTGGTGACGGATAAAAAAACTCAAAATATCTTCCGGCGAGGGAGTTTTGGGGGCAGAAAGTTAACTGAAACTTAAAAACTCCAGCTGCAGGTGATATTGCGGCCTCTAGAGTCATGTTTATAGGCATTTACTCATAGGCATTTTTTATCATCCATATGTTATTGAGATTGAAATGTGTCTAGAGATTTTCTGTCAATAGCCATGGTACGATAAAGGCTTTTGAATTACAGGAAGAGATTCAAGGATGTTCACATTATGTCAAGCTTTGGAACCCCAGTCTATAGAGCACCTTTGACATTTATATGTTGAAGTAGCACTCTCTATGTTCGCAATTTTTTTGAAAATTCCTCAAAATATTGGTTGGTATCGGTACTTCCACAGTATAACAGTCTCATTTTAGAGGGCCAAAGCCAGTGTTTCCCAATCCTGGTCCTAGAAGCACAATGCCCTGCAGATTTTAGTTAGTTCTCTTCTTTAACACATCCATTTTAAAACAGTAAGGGCTTGTAAACAGGCTGATTAGTTGGAGCAGGTTTCTTAAGATCAGTAAAAACACTCAAATGTGCAGGGCGGTGTTCCTCCAGGACCAGGGTTGGAGAAACACTGCCCTAAACAACATTCTACTTAGGAGGAGCCTCACCCACCTGAAAGTCATTGTTTTAGTATGCAAAATGAAAAATGATTTATAATTTAAAACAACAAACTTGCTGAGGCCCTAATGCTTGGGGATCCCACTTTATACCACTTATAGCAGAAAACGTCCCTTAGCCATACATTACAGCATATAGCATTTAGCACAATTACACATTGTTACACTGAGGTCTATGACAATTTTTATGTGACACTTCTTCTTACCACATCAGTATAAGGCTCTGTTGCATCCTTCCACTCTCCTCCAGGAAAGCGAGTCTGATTCTCATACACCTCTTCCAAAAACTCACTGTGTCCTGCATCAGCCTCTGTCAACAAACTAACACACAACAGACAGACACCACAGTCCAATTATGGTCAAGCTAATGGTTTATGCCATGTGCCCTTGAAATCCAGTGAACCTACTTACCTCTTCTCTGGATCCACCACCCAGTCCCCTTCCCACTGCCAGCCTGAAGGAGGCATAAAATACTCCTGCTTCAGCTTCACTTTGCCAGTCACATCGGAAAACTTGCTGCGATTCAACAGGCCCGCTGTGCCCCACTTGCCCACCATCTTTGCTTGGTTCTCATACTGTCAAAAAGAGAAAGACAAAAAGTCCATCCCAGGACAGTATTGAACTGAGATTAGCTTATGGTATTTGAAGCAGTCATTAAGTTAACAAACAAGCTAGCATAAGGTTTTCGTTTTTTCAACTACCTTAATCAGTGACAGCATGTGCTATAGTGTCCCATATGTGTTATGCCCTTAAACTATACAAGAACCGCTCATTTTTTCTATTTGGTCATGGAGGGAAGAGGTTTAGTTTTGTCGAGGGGAGGAATGTTGGTTTTATTGATGGGGGTGTTTTTGTTCTCCTCTCATCGAAACATTAATACCTGTTTTGACACAGGGAGGCGGGGCCCTATGCAACTTGTGCAGTGAGCGTATAGGGCTCACCGGCTCCATTAACGACTGACATATTATTAATGGTATGTTTATTAATATTGCTAAATCTGCAGGTTGTCACTATTGGCTGATATAAACCAGCTGATATATCGAAAGAAGTTTTTATTTTAAGGTGAAGGAAACACATGATTTTTACATTTTATTATGAAATGTTGAGTACATAAAGGGACGGAATTGTCCTATATATACACAGAACACGTGGTAATTTAACAGGTTTTCAAGTTAAAGTAGAGACAGAATTTTAATTACTGACTTTATGGAAAATGTTTTCTAAACTCTAGACATAATTTAAAAAATTCGAAAGAAAGACTTTACCAGCTCTGCAAAAACATTGAATGTTCCCTCAGCAAAAACATTAAACTTGTGCTCGAGTGTTGATAATCCCAGCCACATATTCACCCGGATTTGGGCAGGAATTCTGGAACCCTTGGCTTTGTCCATTGGATACTGTATGAATGGTAACAGGTAATCACACAGAATTATTACAACACATACAGAGTCAGACTTAAGCTACCTGATGAGAATTAGTTCAATAAGTAATAATCCCGAAAGCTCACTCTGTTACAGCAGACCTGTTATAATCAACTTTATTGTTATGTAATAACTAATGGGCTAA
Source organism: Brycinus macrolepidotus (assembly GCA_037974445.1). NCBI lineage: Eukaryota > Metazoa > Chordata > Actinopteri > Characiformes > Alestidae > Brycinus > Brycinus macrolepidotus. The sequence continues at coordinate 27,533,389 of JBBPCZ010000115.1, read as the reverse complement.
TGGACATTATGACTTTCAGTATAGGCTATTTGTGGCAATACAGGGAAATTACATATACTTATACACACATACATATATATATCCTGTACAAAACGGGCAGATTGCCTACAGATCTTATATAAATAAGAAATATAAGTTATGCCAAAAGAAAACCTCACTTTGGCAACGGTGATTTAATGAGGATAATACCTTCAGAAAGATGGTCTGGGTTTTTCCACAATACTGCCCACAGGCCTGATCGCTGTAGGCTGAATACAGAACCTCATGGGCTTGGATGCGGCTGTACGCCACCCTCTTCTCTCCTCTCAACATCCAGATAATAATGTCAGGCATGCTGTTCTGAGGCTATGGAGACATGCAGAGAGCCAAACAGATGTGGAATATGAATCCAAATATGACTGTTAATATGATTATACAAACATAACAAAAACAGATATTAGGTAAAAACAACCTCCTCAGCCAATTGCTTGAGTTTGTCCAGCCAGCCATCGATGATAGCCATGGCCTCCTTAAGATCAGCACCGTCCTGGAACAAGCGTTCAGCTGCATCCAGGATGTTCTTCAGGGTACTGTCCCGCAGCTTCTTAATCTGGATGTCCAGTGCTGTGAGATTAGAATGGCCCTCCAGGTCTGGCAATCTTAAACTGAGCAAATTGTTTTACAAATTATAGAAACAGGCACCAATATGCTCAAGTATTACTTTGCTATTTTTATTTTACTATACAGAATTACTTTTTCTATTCACTTTACCCCAACTTTGAGAGAGCGCAACAAAGGTAATAATGCTTCACAAAGCATCAGCCTGAATCACTGAATTTAAAGTTTCTGAATAATTTAAGGCTGATTGTAATTAAATTTAATAAGGATTCCAATTAAACTCACTGGAGAACAACCATGAAATGAACAAAAACTTTATCACTGAGAAATCGAACACTAACGTATGGCGGACACATTTGGTCACTGATGGAAAACACATTTTTATTTTTGGCCATTTTTCATTTCTCTTTTCTCTTTTTGGACTTAATAGAAACGGTCCAAATTGCTTAGGAAAACACCTTCTTGCATGAATTTTATTTTGAAAGTTATGTGTTTTCTTTTGTACAAATAAAGCTGTAAAGTAAGGTGAAGCTTCCTTTTTTGCAGATTTGATGTTTTGTCCTGGCAGTGACCATATACTGCACTATTCCTAAAACAGGAAGCGATTCTGAACGCAGACTGAGATAATGATGCAATGTATCGTTGTACCCTGTTACCCCAAAGTGTTACAAATCCAACTCAAACAAATAAAAGGGACAAAATGAAAAATAAGCCCACCTGCTGATGTCCTCCATCAGCTGGCTGGCAAGCTTGTGCCATATCTCTGCTAGTCTCGTGTCTGGGGCTTTAGCCTGAACTGCAGTTTTCAACTCAGTGATGTTAGCTTGCTGAAAATAGAGGCCAGGTTATACCAAATGGTCACAATTTTTCTAGACAGAGAATGTTTTCTAAATAACTAACTGATGATAGACTTACCAAACGGTTTGCAATGTAGAGAATGATGTTAACAGAGTCTAGGCGATGGCTGATATCCTCCCAAAATGATGTGATGGCTACAACAGGTTTTGTGTCAGCCCAAGGCAAGTAGTAGTACTGATTACCTTAATAGCAAATTGAAAAGTCACTAAAGGCATTTGCTTATAGAACAATGCAAACAATGTAAAATCTATTGACAACCGTACAATAAACTTAAAAAATATTTATTAATATCAGTACAATAAATTAATATCTAAAAAATATTATTCTGGCAAGTGAAATCAGCTTAAATTATTATTATTATTATTATCATCATCATCATTATGAACAATAATAATAATAATAATAACAATAATAATAATAATAATAATTACAATATTCTTACAACATATTTAGTATGTTTCATCTGAAAATGACACATACTGAATAAATATAATCTGAATCTGAGATGACTTCACTTGCCAAAATATCATTTTTTAAAGTGTACAGTTTTAACCCTTTTCACTGTTTTAACATCCGTCCAACTAAGGTCTTACCATCGAACACAGCACAGCTGTACCGAGTGGTCGAAGCCAGAGGTTTGCACGTCGTATCCAGCTTGTTGCCATAATTCCCAATACTAACTTCAAACTGAATGGGCTCACCAGGCTCCTGTATCACTGTGGCGCTGTGGAACACAGCACAAAGACAGTATTTCCTCCTCCGCTGGTATTTCTGGATGGAGACAAATGGAAATTCATTAGCTGTACTACGTAAACACTGTTAATAGTTCAAAATAAACTGTTCATTCCACAATGCATTGCAAAGCTGCAAAAACGGACCATTTTGAATTCATCATGGTTGTGATGTCGCAACCATGAGAAAATTTACTCATAACTGCCCATTCAGCCTTCAGCAATTTAGTCTGCTGGTTCACACTGAAATAATATTGGGGGTTGTCATTGCATAGAGGCTTTAGCTAAGTACGTAGCTGGAAAATTCAAGGCTGTCGAGAAGCAAATGTATTAAAGAATCCAAAAGATCCAGACATTCAGAAGGACTGGCTGAAGTGTTTTTTGACGTATTTCAGTCTGGACATCTTTTTACATAGTTTGTTCCATGTTTCAGCCTGGACTGCTTTTTACATGAGGCACAGTACAGGCCACATTTAGACAATTACATATTATACTGTATATATTGTATAGACATATATTAGTCTTAAAGACAGAGTAACAAAAACAGCCTAAAGGTAAAATAGAGGTTGGAAAGTTGTCATGTAAATATAAAACCATGCAAACAGGTGATATAATGTGGACTGAAAAATTAAACATCAGAAAACTGGAATACAGGCCCTTTTATTGATTGCTGAATTGATGCAGAAATGTAGCTACCTGGGCAACCAAGATGTCATCATTTGAAATTGTATCCACGTCCCTGTCGGCCTTGCCCTCGAGTAGAGTAGAAAGTTCAATGAGAACTCTCCCTCTGTAGGCTGCTCCTTCTCCCTGTGAGAAAGATTTAAGAGTTTATTTGACTTAGGATAATAATAATAATATTAATAATAATAATAATAATAATCACTGCCCAATACATGTTCATAAATAGCAAACATTAAGGAGCTTTTGACTTGCCTTTCCATAGTTAAGGTCTTCATAAGGGTCATTAAGGCCAGAGAACTCCCTTAGGCTGCCATACAAGTTAATATAGCAAGGCCCAAATGCAGGCAGAAACCCAACCTCAGACTCGCCCGTTTCTCCTACAAGAAAGAGACAGATTAATTTTCTCCCCTTGAGCCTTCTGACAACAGTGTCAGATGATGGGTTAGCTTCATTATTGCAATCTAAAAGATGGTGTCTGGACTGACTTGTTAGAGAGACTACAACAGCGGTGTTGTAGTTATTGCAGTTGAAGCACACTGTTAATGTTTAGAGGTTCATCAGAGATTCAGGGATTATTTTAGTGATTTATGGGAGTTCTGATTGATAGTTGATTGAACAGTATAGGGACATCTTACGCAATCTGACACAATAACAAGAGATCCAACCAAAAACATTTAATTTACGGTACAGAGGTGTTAGTACAACATTTTAATTATTGTATCATTGAATTATATCAAACAGGTTAGTTTTATTATTATTTTATTGTAGCTGTATTGGACAGCATGCAAGACATACGTGCAATGCTGTTAGTTCGACGTGTGTATGAAAATAGAAGAGGAAAACAAGAAAGGCACGTAAAGCAAAGCATTTGTGAGTTGTCTTGATGTGATGAGAACGTCGCATGTAGGAGGTTACTGAACATGTTACAATACATCAGACATTTTAAAAAGCCTGTGTTACAGGTAACATGCTTGAATGCTATAGGGCGAAATACACAGTATAACTGCAACCCTTTAAGCACATCAGACTGTGCTCAAATCATTTAGTTACCATGTCCGTATAACATGTAACTAACATACTAATAGACAAATAATCAAATAAACAAAACAAACAAACACAATCAACTTTTAATGAATTCTTTTTTTTTTGAAAAGACAGTTAAATGAAACAATGATTCTTCCACTATAATGATCATGGAAGTGGATAATGTGTAATATTATGGGTAGCAACAAAGGCTTACAGACATACTATAAGCAGGAGAATCTATTTAACCTTTATTTCCTGGAAAACCATTTCCTGGATGTTCCTCTAGTGCAGCAGAAAAAATGGTAAAAATCAGTCAATAAAAAAAGAGAAACACTTCAGCATCCTCACATTTTCGTATACAGCATTGTACATATCACAGAAAAGTTACATTTACAATGTTTGCTACTGGATTATACACTTAGGAGCAATATATTCAAGCGAAAGGAGTGAAAACTCATGAAGAATGATTTAATACTCAAAATAAGAGTGGGCAATATGACATGATATGTTGATCACCATTGAGATAAACGATGATTGTTACTGTCACAGTCACTCCAGACCAGTTATAGAGAGCTTTGACAGAATGACAACCAGGGCATAGCAACAGCACATACTGTCAGCTCATTATTTTATTTATTATTATTATTTCCATTTATTATTATTATTATTTTATTTATTATTATTATTTATTTTTGCACTAATTGCTTGCTTTTCTCCTCATGTTCCTTCTTAAATAGTTTTTTTTTTTTTTTTTTTTGCAAACACTGAAAAAAAACCTTACATACACATTGTGTATGGAAGTATTGTAATCTTATCATTTTGCCATATGGCACACCCTTAATATGAAGTACTGAAAACTAAAAAAACTGCATGCAGCCTACCTTCCACTTCACCACCAGAGGATGCTATTTTAGTCAGATTCAAGTAAGTTGTGCCGACGGCATCGTTCCTCGACAAGCGATCCCTAAAGAATGGGGGAAGGGATTGAAACACACTGAGGCTTAAATATGTCAACAAGTGAAGCAGCCACAGTGCAAGTTCTGGATCTCCTCAGATTTTCCATAGTTCTCTCAGTGGACTCTGGCAAGCTTTAGCAGAGGAATGCTCTGTGGTAGTGGGAGGGACAGCAGTGGAGTGACTCATACAGCCTGCCGGGATCCACCCAGCTCCAACACTGACCATGACCAGCTCAAACTGCACCATTTAAACAGCCCCAGAGGATTCACTTCTGACATCCTTCAATTCATTTTCCTCATCTCCTCTATAATACCCATTCAAAGGCACCTGGGCAGCCTGTGCTTGCTAGTGTAAACAAAAAAAACCTTGTGTCCGGATTGATAACCTTATAGAAGAGGGAGAAAGCATTCTAAACTTTACCAAATGTTAATGTATAGAGATTTTTTCCCCAAAGAATTTTGGACCATTTCCATTTGTGCATTTGTCATGATACTTTCACACAGCGTAAGGGCAAGTTTTTTTATCTTCAAAACAATAAAGACAAATAGAGGCACAGGGTTGTTATATGAAACCATAATGTGTTAAGTAACTCACCAATCAAATACAGTCAGTTTGATCCGTTCACACATAGATGGAAACTAAGGAATGAGAAAAAATCTAGGTTAACCTATTTACATTTAACAGAACGTGTAAAATGTTGCTAAGCAAAGACATTTAATGGATCGTTTTTTAGGACTAGTCTTAATCCCTGTCTGGAAAACAAGCCACAAATTACCTTAACTTGAAGATTAACTAACTGGTTCCATTCAGGGTTTGCATTCTTCTCAATTATGTTTGTGCACAGCTAAAGAGAGAAAACAAAAGCACAAATGAAAGATACACTACACTCTCGTGTGGAAAAAGATCACTGAGCTGGAGTGGATACCTTCTTCCCGGCAAAACAGGCTTCAACAAACGGATCCACTAGATTCTTTTTATCACTTGTCCCACCGAATGCTGCCTTCAAAGACTGGGCAACAGAGTCATCCACTGAAAGAAGGATTTCCACATTACAGCATGAAATGCTTATGAAATTAAGAGTGTTATCAGTAATCTCTGAAGGAGCAATAAACAAACGAATAAAGAAGCAACCACTGGGAAGGTGAAAGCTGGGACAGTAGTCGCTCTTTTATTCATTTATTTACTCCTCCATCATAGTTGGGCAAAAACCTGGAAAATAAAGCAACCACAAATCCATTTTTGTTAACGGAGCTGCGTGAATGTCTGCCACAAATGCTTTTGCATATTCAGACTTATAGTAAATAAGTACATTAAATAAATTAATAAACGTACACATGCATTGCACAAAGTGTCACCAACCTTGCTCCTAGAGATTTAATCTCCTGCAGACTTAAATTTCAATCTGGATCTAACATGCATTTAACACTAAGGCATCTGATCAAATAAGTCAAGAAAGTAAATTATTTGGAGCAGGTGTGACAGAAAGTGGTTGGGGCTACTTTTGGCAGGAGGATGGATGTCCAGAAACAGGCCTGCATTTAATAGTAACTACAACGTAACAGAAACTCATAATAACAGCAAGTTCAAGTTCAACTAAATAGAAATATAATTTTAAAAAGTAAGAAATATTTTTATAAAGGTAAAAAATCAACTACTGATTATGAATAATTACTGATCAATTACTAAGAATGACTGATTTACTTTGGGGGATATCCTCAGCACGGAACACTTTCAGCTGCAGGGTGACCCATCTCAGAGTGACTCCCGCTGGGATCAGAAGATTACTCTCCACGTCATCACTATCAGTGTCTTTATCACTTTTCTCCACCTGTCCAATCAGGCAAAAATGCTGTGAATGGCCATAACACACTTAAGAGGTAATAGGGAAGGTCACAGGATTGACCTAAATGCAACTTTCTTCTGTGCTGTTTTATACCTTTTTCTTAATAGAGAGATCTTTTGAAAGTAGATAAAAAGAGCCATCTAACATCAAGCAACACCCTTAGAAGTAGCTATGCCAACAGTAAACAAGCCCTGTTGAAAGTGCACATTCTAAATAGCACACAATTCTAGGTAATGATGAATAATTCATGACATCTAAGTTCACATTCTAATGACTATTATTATTTCTAAACTACACAGAGAATAATGCTAAATATTTTAGCTATTATTAAATTACAGGAGTAAAGAATGGAAACCTGGACCCAACAACAGGTCTGGACATCTCAGAAATATCAGTGTCCAAAACTTATGCGTGATTGTGAATTTATAGTGCGGGTCTGGTTGACAGAACTGGACAGAAACACTACCGGAGGATTGTCTCCTGTCCCCACAATGAACATGCTGACTTTGAGGTAGCCCTTCGCTCCAGAGCTTGAGTCATCGGGGTCATTCAGGAGCAGCCACTTCCTCATGATGCAGTGAGCTGTAGTCAAAAAGCACAAACAATATCACAGTTTTATTAAGAGACAAAGGCAAATCAAGTTCTGATTGTAACTGGGAGTTCCTGGAATGTACCTGGTTCATCATAGATGTAGCCAACGTCAACCTGGGAAAACATGTGAGGGAAGCACATTAAAATTCACATAACAAACCATTAGTCCGATATCTCTTTACAAAGAAATTAATGCAGGAACATGAACAATATACAGGCTGATATCAGAATGAAATACCTTAAATTCTCCCATGAGACTGTCGGCCCTGAGGGATGATGAGTTATACACCTGCAGACAGAGGGAAAAGAGCACTCACCATCACATACATTCCCATCCTTCACACTGCATATACACTTAAAACTATGTAGAGCATTTATATAATATTATTACACTTATTCATTCATTATCTGAGCCGTTTATCATAACCAAGGTTGCAGAAGGGCACTTATCCCTGCTTATAGGGCGGAAGGCGAGGAAGCACCCTGCACAGGTTGCCAGTTACATAGTTTTTTTAATAATTTTAAAATTATATTTACAGATATCATTTGGATATTGAACAGATTAATGCAAACCCAAAATAAGAGCTAATATATTAGCCTTATGAAATTTCCATCATCATATATGTCGTTTCCAAAGACACACTTAGAATGGGGTGTTGAAATGGTCAGCAGTGTGACCAAACGGTTGTAATTTTATTTACCCGTATGCTGATATGTTGATCGAAGAGCTCTGAGGGAAGCATGTTGACGTTGTAAAAAAAAATCTGCAAAAAGTAAGAAAACAACTATTCAGAAATCGGTCTTGTTAACAAAGACAAGAATGTACTGATTTAGGGGCCCATATTCTATGTTTTTTTGTTGGGTTTTACAAATCAAGAACAGTCACTGTTCATTTTAAAAAAAGACCATTTTCCATTCTCTTTGTCCCTATAAACTGGCTGTTTTTGTTACTTTATTCATGATCAAATAAGGTAGATAAAAAAAAAATAAAGATCAAAAATGATATACAATAAAAAAAATCATACAAATAAAATGAAAACTATATGAACAAATACTGAGTAGACCAGCAGTTAAGTAATAAAAGCACCATTTAAAAAGTCTGTTGCTCTGCCTTTAAGATTGACATGTGCCTCGTTTAAAAAGAAGTCAAAGCTGAAATGTAGAACAAACTGTTACGGCGGGCTGATAAAAACAAAACCACTTTCAAATGAGCAAATGAATTTAATAAAAATTAATTTTGAAGACATTAAGTCTGAATGCAAGCTGGAGTCATGATCCTGGCATTACCGACACCTACACTGCAGAATTCCCTCGCAATTACCGGGGAAGCTTGTTTGAACAGAAGCCAGTACATCATAGGGAAGAATTTAAAAATATTGGTTACAACTGGGATAGCAGAACGTTTCTGCAACATCTTTGCTTTTACCATTCAATTTTCAGTTTTCACAAAAAAACATTGCCACTAATGCTATTTAATGGCAAATGTGAGTGTGTGCACCCCAGCACTGATGCAAACTGTCTGCAGTAACAACACTCCTTGTCACTTCAGAGAGAATTGGCAAGCTAAACATAACTAGTAGCTAGCAGATAATATGGATGGTCATATGTAAATGTGTTTATGGTTGTGACACCACAGGATGGAAAACAGTTCGCCACTGAGTTTCAGTATGTGGACTGGGGAGTCAGTGGTACTTTTTGAAACTTTAACAATATGCACACAACATCTGTTACTTAAACAAAGGTTTTAAACTCCCCTTTAAAACATTTGCATGCATGTAGTGATGCTGAACTGGTCAGAAAATGCTGAACTTGTGAATAAATGTTTGTACCTCATTGAAGAATGGGTTATTTCCTCTTTTGATGCGAGTTCTATGGGTGTCTCCACACACGGATACTTTGACAACAGGCTTAATGTTGTTTCCTGGCAACTGACGACCCTCGATGACCCGGACTCGGATCTTGATCATGATAAAATTTATAGACACATAACAGCACAGAGAATGGAGAAATGCTTCAGAACTGCTTGAACTCTCAAAAAGTACTAATGAAGGGCTTAAGTCAGGCATATATATATATATATATATATATATATATATATATATATCCATTACAAAATCATTTTCTCCGCAATTCAAGTCACAGTGGAACAATAAGTATATATATATAAATGTTGGGTTTTGTGTGTGTATACATAAATATATACTTATTGTTCCACTGCGACTTGAATTGCAGAGAAAATGATTTTGTAATGGATTAAACGGTTTACTTGTTGTGATCACAGAGATATACAAGCCTAATGAAAGAATGAAAATGAATTGTGTGAAGGCCATTGTACCTGAAAGTCCTGAGGTTTATTGGATAAAGGTCGCTGCTGTTTTCTTGTCTTCCACTGGACCCTCTGGTTCTGAGTGGAGGACAGTACACCACCTGAATCTGGAACATCTCCATCTCCTCCATCAACACCTGCTTGAAAAATCATCAAGAGGAGAAACAAAAGAGCACACATTCGGCATATAGTCTAAAAATTTCACCTGACCATTTATTAACATACAAAAAGGTGTGATTAACAACAGATTTTTTTTTTCAAATTTAATACTGCTAGCCTAAAGGGTTATACTGATACGAAATGATATACTGCACTGTTCTGAGTGTGCACATTCACACAAATGTCTACAATTACAAAAGAATTTCACGTTAGCTACATACATTAGCTAATATCACCTTACTGCGCTCCAGAATTCTAAATATAATCATTAACACATCAACAACCCCTGCTAATTTAAATCTGATGCACTAATCGTATAATGATGTTTAGTGATCATATAATAGTATTTAGTGACTTTATCCGCACCTTTAAGCAAAGAATCAGCTACACTGGATACGTCCCAAACTATACACTACCCCACTAAGTAGTATACTTACATTAACAATGCATTCAGTACTGCAGTATGTATAGAATGTATATATAGAAGTGTGTGGTTTGGGACTCTTTAATGTCTGTTAGTATATTTTTATCTATATGCATTTAATAATACGTATTATATGTATTCAAGTAACAGCATTGGGGTGATTATGCAGTAATTATGACAGGTTTATAAACACTGATTAAATCACTGAGAATATGTAACACTAGCCATCCACAAATACCAGTTTACCAGTAAAGAGCAACACTCTTGACAGCATATGGAGAAGATTTTCTATATTTTTGCATATACATATCAGTAGAGTCAGATTACTTATGATAACAATACAATTAAATTTACAAAAAAAGGCTGTTGCTATCAGTTATATTAGTAATCAAACCATGTACTGATCACTTTGATGATTCATTGAGATTAATATTTATCACAAGAAAAATGGGATTAACTGACCAATAAAAATGAAATGCTTTTAGTTCATCGTTAATACTTGAAGATTTTAGAGAAATAAGTGAATTGATTTTTATTTATTGAGCTTTGAACTCACAATCTGCTGAGTATGTTTTTGTAATATTTGTTTTGTAATAATGTAAGTGTAATAATGTATTAATGTAATTTTTGCAATAATGAAAGAACAACTTCATATGAGGTGTGGAAGCAGTTCAGTGCTGTTTGTGCAGCAACAGTGTAAAATCCGTTTCACAGAGATGGGCTACAGACTATAAGCCGAGGTTCAAATCAGTCTTTTAAGCAACGTAACGATGGATATGTGCTTGTCTACAAACTTGTGTACAAAATAGAAACTCTCTCTCCATCTCACTCCAGACACCTGAAAATAGCACTCCGTTCACCTCAACAAAGTGGGCAACCCTGACATTACTGACATTACCCAGCTGTTGTGGATCTCCTTTTTCTTTGTAATGGTCACAGAAGCGATTTGAGTACTAATAGTGCCCCTTTGTGGAGGATCTTTAGACTGTCATTCATTGAGAACATTAATTGCTGTTTTTAGACATTTTAATTGGAGATTTTTACTGAGGGATCATGATGTGATCCTACTTTACCTATGATAGATGGTTTCAAGGACATTTGAACACACACACACACCCAAGAAATGTTATTTCAGGGGCCAGCAACAGCAGTTAAACAATGTCAGGCAATTAAACAGGACAGCTGCTGCAAAATTCTGACCAACAAACTAAAAATGACTCCAGAATTCAATTAAAATCTCCCTTTTTTTTATCTTAACCAAACTTTCACCAGTAACTAATATTTAATATAGGAAAGCCATGCAGTAAACTGAATTTTTACTCCCAGTTTGGTCCATGACTTAAACTATGTGTAATGTGCATGAAATCTAGACTTAGAGAGCACTGTCTGCAAAAGGTATGTTAACAAAGTGATAGGTGGTCTACACTACTTGAAGAATGGTCCTATTTCAAACTAGAAATTAGTGAAAACGTGTATGACAGCATTCCACCGAGGATTAAAACTGCTCTGGGCACATATCCATATCCTACCCATTTTCTGTATATTCTTCTGCTCCACGCTCCACAGCAAAATCCTCGACACAAAAAGACAAACAGGGCTGGTTCCAGGCGAAATGAAGGACAGCATACCTGTGTTTCCCGCCCCGATGCCGTCCTGTTGATCATTTGGGTTTGGAGGAGCATTGGCAGGTGGTTCATATCCAATAACCAGATCGATAGTGCCCTACAAGCAGTGTGAAAGAGTTTTGAAAAAATAAAACACGAAATAACATATAATTCATCACAGTGGCAAAGCGAGTTACAATTCCTGAATTACACAATTTTACACATTTTTACACTTAACCCAGGTACAGTCCATCGACATGTTTGGAGTCATGTTTGTAAGTTTGTAAGTCCTATTGCATCCTAAACCACAATAGTAAGTCTGCTCCATCCTACAGAAGGGCTGGATGAGAGGTTGATGGAACTTTTAGCTCCAGTGTTAAACTGAAGAAGCAAAATTTAGATTCCAAACATGTTTTGACTAAATCAATACATCTGGGGTAAGTGGAAATTGTGTAAATTAGATTTTTAGATGCAAATATGTGTTTACTAGTTCAAAACTGTAATATGAACTGATTCTCTAACTGCCCACTTAGTAGAAAGAGGACCTTACATATTTATGAATGTTTATATATACAGTACCATGCAAAACCTGTTTAGCTGAGCAGTATGTGTTTTTAATATTAAAATGTATACAAATAATATTAAGACAGTAAAGACTGATTTTATGTATGTCTATGTGTTTGCTTAATCATTGCTAGACCTGTCCTCATGGAAGCCCAGTGTCACATTGTATTTCTCATCAAACACTTAAAATACCTGGTTCAGCTCAATTACTACATATTTATGATACAATTATATATGCAAGAGACTAAATTAGAAAAATTAAAAAAAAAACTGAAAAAGAACTTACTCCAATATTCTGTCCACTTTCACCGACTAAAGGCAAGTTTTTTGAAGGGAGTGACTTCACTTGTCCGCTTGCTAGGTCTTTCAAAGGGACTTTTGCTGTGCCAATTAACCTGTTAAAAAGGAGTGTAAAAGGTTTGTACAATGTTTCAAGCGGTTATGAAAGTTTGAGGCACCTGAGTAATACACTGAGGAGGGCTGAGAAAACTGAAAAACAACGAAAAAAGTCACTACTTTGAAACACCTTTAAATTTATGAGCCGGAGTTGCATGATAAGCCAAGATCAAGCTGTAACCGACACAGTTTAATAAGGTAGAGCGGGAACGCCAAGCAGTTTGCTGAAGCTCCGGACATGAAAGGCAGAGGAAACAGCTGAGATTTAACACTCAACAGCACCAGGGGTTAAACTGGGCCAGAGCTGTCTGGAGCTCAGCCCCCGCACCAAGGCCTTCTATGTCAAGTTGATGAAAAACTGACAGAAACACTTTCTCAGAGGTCCTCAAATTACAAACAATACCCCGGAAATTGTTTTTTTGGAAAGCTAGCGAGGGAGAGAGAGAGAGAGAGAGAGAGAGAGAGAGAGACGAGAACTCCCTGCCGACATAAAACGTTGCCCCCCTGCCGGTCAACAAACATTTCGCTCCTCCTGCACACGTACACATGAAACCACGGAGCACGCCCCCCACATAACAAATGCCAGTTCAACCCCTGAAAAACCCATAAACCGTAGAGTGGCCCTGAGCAGAGAAGGGAGGTTTCAGTGAGGCAGTGACTCCCACAGAAAAATCCTGTGTATGCTTTCTGATATCACTGAAAGGAAACCTCCTCCCAAAGCAAACATACTCATCCAGCTCACCACAGCCGCAACCCTCTTCATTCCCCTCATTCAGGACTATTTTCAAACCTCAACCTGTTTTCACCATATTTGCTATAGAGAACTGTGCGTGTGGACTGGGAGTGCTTCAGCGGCAAACACTGTGCCATGTTCATCACACACCCACTGAATACTGACAGGTTGAGTTGCCCTAAGCACACATTTTAATTAATTGTTAGTGTAGTTTTATCTAATATTTATTCAGTACCATCAGGATGTGTTTCTAAAAGTCAGATGGTTGTACGCTGGTTAGAGGGTGAATGCCAGGAACTGAAGCCTTGCTGATGTTGGAATGAACCTCAGGTGGGCAATAACAGTTATGGAGGGCAGCACTTTTCCTTAACACTGCTCCTGTGTGCTTTAGAAAGACACTTAAAGGAACACTCCAGTCTTTTTCAACCGAATCTCTACCTGCAAGAGTGGACTCTTCTCTACGCCCAATAACACACCAAAATACTGAACACTTTTTATAAAGTCTAGGTCTTGGTTTCAAGAAGTTTATCTGAGCTGTGTGGCATGTAACTTCAAAGCGAGAATATGCCCCAAAATTTTAAATATTAATTTTATTAAGTTTAGGTTATCATTAACCTAAACAGCCAGTGGTTCCACAACTAATCAAAGCTGAAAATGTAAAAGAAGCGAAAACAGAAACTATGCTACCTCAAAAATGGGAGAGAAAACGCTCCCTAATCTTACGATGTGCTGTATCATGGGCAGTTTTCTTACTGGGTGCTAAATCATTTCATTATGTGCAATTTATTATTATGTGAAATAGTCTTACCATGTGAAATATCACTGCTTATGTCAATATTAAATTTCTACTACTGATCTCTATTAGGTGCAATAACGGACTCCTAACCACTATTTGTGTTACTAGTAATTCACTTAACTGTAAGTTATGTATCCAGTAGCTGTGTATATAGCATAGTGAATTTCATATGGAATTTTTATAGGTTTTATTAAGACATACTTTATACTGTTCTTGTCTCTATGTGTCTGTGCAGTGACATAAGGACTTCCCTCTGGGATCAATAAAGTTTTCTGATTCTGATTCTGATGCATGCACTGGCCCTGTTACTGGGAGACTGAGAGCTCAATCACCGCCAGTCATGGATGGGAGTCCAAAATATCCAACTGGCCTCGTTCTTTCTACATAGGTTGGATGCTCCTCCCTTCCCAGGGGCATGTTGGCTGATGTAAGAGAACTGAGAGTCAATGTTCTCTTCCAAGTGTGTTGAGCTGTCAATGACTGGGAGGAAGCACATGCTGGCCTTCACCATCCCTTGAGTTAAAGGGGAAGACCTAGCTAGTGAGTGGGAACTAGAAAAAAAAAATACCCAAACAAAAACAGGAGAAAAAGAAATAGTGCTGGACATTTAAATTCAGTTAGCATTTAACTATGACTGAACTTGCTAATAAAAAAGGCCTAAAGTTACTAAAGCTACACCGGTTTAACAGAACTTGCATGATATAAAGGGAGAGTGGTCTGGACAGGCATGTGTCCAGGTCATGTCAAACAAGAAAGAGTCAGAAAACCTTACAAAAGAACAGAAAGCTTGACCCAGAATATAGTAGTAACAGAAGCCATTCCTGACCTCTGACTGTATTCAGTAAGAGTTCACAAATTTGTTACAGGTGGTCTACTTTTCCAGAGAGAAATAAACAACCAGTAACACTGCTAGTCCTCTGTGCCTCACAGTTTTTTTCCCTCACAGTTCCGCATGGAAAACTGGAAAACTTACAATGTCTTTAAAAGTGCATTACATATTCACATATCTCAAACATTTATTTACTGCCCATTGACTTGTTTTATAAGTGACCTTTGAGTCAGCAGGTTTTCGGTTCTATTCTAAGAAAACCTCTTATCTTCAGGGAAACCTGACAAAAACCTGACAAAAACTTCCTTTAAGGCCAAGTTCCACCAGGGAACAGAACACCTTTGTGTGCAAACATACTGTTTTAATCCACCCGATTTATTTTGTCAGCTCATTGTCAAGCCCATCAAGAGCTGAAGAGGGTGTGTCAGAGAAAGGACAACATGAAACTACACAGTGGACTGTGCTGTATTAAACATAGTGTAACATTCATAGTTGTTATGAAAAAGACGACGGAATTTGGGCCGGATGCTGGAATGAATAATATGATTTGTTTTCATGGAAAGATTAACTTTATCGAGCAATAATATTGGTATGCTGGATAGAAAAGTAATTCTGCCACAATCCCAACCCAGCCTCAGCAACCACTGATCCATGTCAGTGTTAGCAAATGTATTGACTGCACCCTCAAACACAAACACTCCACATCATTCAATTTCCTTGGTGTGTGTTCATGGTTAAGGCACCCGAGGCGATTCCTGGTAGTCTTCTCTATTAGCCACCTAGTTACTGATTCTTAAGGATACTTTCTGCTATGGGTAGGAATAATTAAAGCACCCTGATACATATCTTTTCAGCATTACTCCCTTGTTTTAATTTTTCTTAAACACACAGTGAACAAAGCAAAAATAAAAAATCCTCCTAAAGCGACAAAAAAACAGGGTAACGCACCACAGTTTACTGTAACCCACTGTAAACCTGAAGATGAGGACAAATAAAGCAATTCAAAATGTTTATGTGTCATGCTCGAACTTCTCAAAAATTGGTTTGCACTACAAAGTTTGCTTAGCTAACTAATGACCTCACTGAGGCTTTCCTAGCCGAAGGTAAGTATGTCCCAGTTTAACCATTCTCTCGTCCGTATCCTGTTTGCAAGGGTCTGGTGAAAACAGCATTGAAAAGTAAGGTTTGTCTTGCAACTGACTTCATTCAAATATGTGCATCATTTCCACGTGAATAAAATATATGACATCCACATAGCTCCTTCCAATAACAAACAAAAGAACTTTAACATGGGAATGATGTCAAGTAACTTTGCTGCATTTTCTCGGTGTACCATTCTAGCGTGAATGAATAATGTGAAACACAGCAGTTCAAATTTTAGACCTGTAATAAAGCCTGAAGTGTTTGGGCATGTAGGAAGTAGGAAGTAGTGAGACACTCACTGCCTAAAAACGACAACAGAACCTTCTGTTCACCAGACTGATTTGTAGAATGAGGCTGACAGGAACAATTGTTATAGAAATGTCACACATGGGAATCTGTTTCCCCTGGGTCAAAAAGAGGGCCCACCCCAGTTATTCCTCAAAAAAACCTTCTGATAAGAACATTATAGGAACTGTGGTCTAAAACTGGCACATGAATGTGGGCACCATCAAACTTTATCATTCAAAGTAACTCGTATTTGTTTCCTCTTTGTTAACTTGGTTTTAAACGTGTCGGACAATCAGCCCACTGCACATTCTTTCCTCAGTGCGTGTGTTTCACTCACAGTGTTCCACCCTAAGACTATACACGTTCTGTGACTAATCCTATTTCAGTACAGCACACACACACACACCTCAGTCTAAAGCCAACAGCAGCCTAGATAACCTAGATTTGTAACACACACCGAACAAAGACAGGGGAACATGTCTGAGAATGTTACACAGAAAACAAGCCAATAACTTTAGCAGCAGTGACAAAATATGCATTCCTCTTTAATCTTTAACCTCTGTTCTCCAGGTTTATGCTTGTATGTATGTATGTACTAGCAGTGCATCCTTTCTCCCGTAATTTTTGTTAGTAAAAAGTCAGATTATTGTAAAAACTACTTTTTGGGTTTTTTTTTATAGTGGAACATTTATTTTACACATTATATTATTAAAGTGCATACAATTAATAAAATTACCACTTGCACTTTTCAGCAAGTTCCTAAAGTCCATGTGCTGAAAAGACAATATGAATCATAATCATAAAGCATTTTCCACCTGTACCCTGACATATTTCTGAGTGGGAAGGTCTCTGGGCAAACTGAGTGTTTTCACTCAGTGATAGATGGGAGGGGGAGGTGAACCATGATACCATTGGTTAATGGTATTTCCCCACCCACTGGTCCGTGGTGATGTAACCTAAACTTGGAAGAAGTTTTAGAGGCAAAGACAAGTTGCTACACTTCAATAAAATCCTATGAGAACAGAAGAATCTGTCTTATATATGACGGCCTCATGAACAAGGATAAAAGGCCCATTTTGATTTCAGATAGACCGGTACTGCGAAGCAGAAAGCTTTAGACTGAGCTGTCCTCCTCTCCTTGTGCTTAGAATGAAGCTATTATTTGCTTCCCCATGAAAACACGAGCTTACACAATGCACATCCTCATATAATCCTTATACAGGCTCTAATTGACCTCAATGAATAGAGCATGGCCATGTATATCGTCTCCTTAATGCACTCAACTGGTCTTGCTATCTTCCAGTTGTAACTATACTATCTCAAAACAGCATGACCTACTGACCACAATTTGCATGTGTAAATCCAACAATGGACAGTGGATTAGACTAAAGACGTGACACCACAACATTTACCTCTCCTTGAGTGCTGCTCAATGAATCCTTCACTCATCTATTATTGCCAAACATTTTTCACCTCTTCTCCCCCTCCTACATTCACAGAGCAAGTCTGAACGTGGTTTTAAGGGTGTGCAGACCAACTACATGGGACCAACAATGCAGTCTAGACACACCTGAAAGTGGATAATCTTTTAGTTTCCCAATGTACTGCGGTTCTGGAATTATATAGTGTTGTTCCACAGCATGAGACAAAATATGCTATAGTAAGTATTATGGTAAATTTTAAAAATGCGTATTGGTAAGTCTTTATTGATGTGGCACGTATCAAAACAGTTAATAAAACAACAGTAAAAGCTAAACAATAAATGTTAATACAAGACATTAAAAAAATCAATGAGAAAGTTGCTTCATTTACTGGCTCCTTTATTTAAAAAACCCTACAGAGACATTATCGTTCATCTTTTTCTGCACAGCTTGAGTTAGTGCTTCATCAGAGGTCAGTTTCTGACCACAGGACCACTGCCTGGATATTTTTAACTGATGGGCCATTATTTTTCAACCCAGCAGCCATACTGAGTTGCTTTAACACCCAGCAACACTGTTGAGTCTGATACACTTCAACAAGCGCCACACCCATTGCCATGTTGAAATCAGCGCTGTACTGTGAATGGGCTCCCTCTAATATCTGGACAGCTGTGATATTTTGGTTGTTACTTTCCACGGACAGTACACAGGGCTTATGAATTATGTGGCAATCAGTAACTCTAAACATACAAACTGCACCTATATCTCTGATAAAAAAGTCAGTGAGTGTAGATATAATGTGTTCCTAATAAACTGGCAACTCAGTGTGAATGGAAAACATCCACCAGCCTTTCCAGCAGTTGGGAGGTGAGCATCAACCACAGTGTTATAAGTGGCAGAAAACTGCTACATCTCTATATGCAGTGCATATGAGCGATGCCATCTTTGAGATTTTTCACAGGAGTGTGTCCTTCACGAGGCATGCGCCAACTCTATAAACTGCTCTAACACAGTTAAGGCTGTGATAATGTTTTAGAATCTGAATCTGGAATCCAAACTGCGCTGTAGATTTCAGTGAAGGCTGCAAAAGGAGTGTCTTCAACAAAAAGGACCCAAAAGTGCAGCTAAACCAGCTAATGTCATTAGCGTTTGGGGCCATGCAGCTGATTTGATTATGGAAGCCCAAAAATACAGCCATGAAAACAGAATGCACTGTTTGTCTCGTACTGAAACTTGCATTTCTGAGAAGGAGGACTTACTTGTCTTTTCCAAGAGTCTCGAAGTCTTTTACTATCACATCAATGAAGGAAGAGGAATCGAGAGGGGACCCCTTCAAATCAAACTCAAGTGTCTGGAAAAAAAGAAAATGTGTTCAGGTCACAGTGCTGTTTACTGGGTCTGTTTCTGATGTACGTACACAGGCCACATGTTTGGTGTCCAAAGTTTTTCTTTAGCATTAATCATCCTGGTAACTGCATGCCTTAATCATCACACACGCCTCAAACCCACACCGTGTAGCCTTGGCCCATTTGGTGTACTTGTGGTCTTCATTCCTGTGTGTTTGACGCTGTAGGGCCCACAATAGGCCAACACGTCTGCAGGTTTTCACGCCAACCAAGCAGGAGCATCTAACCCATTTGTTGTTTAAACAAGTGGAACAAGTGGAATAAGGTGAGCTTTTGCTTGATTTTAGTGAAAGCCCTTTGCGAATAAGACTGGATACGATTGGTGGCCCCTGCTGTAGGTTCTTCCATTTGTCATTTTGGTGTTCTGTAAAGCACTCACACTCCTTCTATGTGCCTTTAGTGTGCCCTTTGGCGAATAAACAATACGTATATACTAAATATTCACACATGGTCTTTTCACATCAAATCTATGCACATTGGATTTGGAAAGACTCCTTTATATTTAGGAAAAGCAAATTTCCTTCTTCTTGGAACAGATCTGTAGGCTTAATTGCTGCTACGCTAACACCAGGGACAACAGTGACAGGCTGAGTTTAATCACAATCCCTAAGAAAGTTCGACAAACAAGAAGTGAATAAAGCAAACTTGTAGTTTGTACAGAAGTGAGAAGAACTAACTAGTAGACCTGATTAAAGGGGTAAAGTGTTCATTGCATTAAGAAAGCTGCGAAAAACCCGGAACCTGTGCATTAATTTTGGCATTTTTTCTCAGTCTGAGGTTATCATTTTTTTCGTCTCTCTTATTCTTCTAATTTTTGCCTTAAAGATGTTCACATATAATCTATTCCGCTCCTAAGCCTGATATTATCGTCTACTTTTTTGTTAATGTATGCATTTTATTTAATAAAGTAAAATAGTGTTCCTTTTACACCATTTTCACTATGCACAGTGTCATCAGCAACACACCTGTTCCAATTTATTTATAGTGACATGCAAATAAATCCAGTGAATAAATCCTTTGTTTGTTGTCTACAGACCAGAGAACGGGTAGTAAACCGGCTCTGTAAAAGTCCCACAGCAGCAGCTTCTTACTCAAAACTCCTGCACAAACAGGTGACCAATCAGAGTGGAGGGATTTGTTAACAGCTTCCTGACCAAAAGGCCAGAGAAAAAGATATTCTGGCAGGAGGTAAACTTGATATTTTGACATTGCATTGCATTATCCTTGTAATCTATATATAAAAGAAAAAAAGAACCTGTGTGATGCATGAGTCTGTCCCAAACGTACACTTTTAAATAAAGCATCCTCAATGTTTCTTGCCCTTTAAGTCCACACATTGCTGACATCACTAAAGTGTGTACTATGAGGACCTCAGGGCTTAGGGCATTATTGGGACAGGCCCATAACAGGCCCAAAATTCAGGCAAGTGTGTCAGGGCGTGCAGTTTGCACAATGTTAACCCAGCAGTTAGACTTCCCTTACTAGATATTACTACATCATAGCTCCATTGAAGAACATACTGAAACACACTCTGGGCACTGAGCATGTCTTTGCTGACTATATTTAGGATTAATGGGAAAACATTTTTTTCTGTCCAAAATATCCCTTTAATGATTTGGTGTGTGCCTACCTCCTTCCAGACAGGATTGACTTCACTGTTAATGGAACGAGTCTTCTTTGTTTCACCTAAAAGAAGAGAGAATAAAGACCAGACATTCATCCTTTAGCAAATGCAGAAACATGAGCAGCTCATTAGCTTTTTTTTAAGTCTTTTTTTTTCCTTAAGCCAGGTTGGAAATTCTCCCTCCACGTCAAAGCCGTGGTACAGTTTTGAGGGGAAGAATGTTCCAAAACAAAGGGGTGCGACATACTCAGGAATAAAAGCTGATCTCAGTCTTTCCCCAGCATTTTACCACGACCCAACTGCACACAGTTTTTAATGTGTTTTAGCAGAGGTCAGCAAGTCTGACTCACGATGCAAATGTCTTTCCAGCGTTTGAGAATTTGCATCACATCTATGTGTCTGATAACAATAAATGATTGCGTAGAATATGTGTAAGAATTTCAGTGCAGGTATGTGGAGAAGTGGCCTGAAAGAGGGAATACCAAAGCATCGAAAATCAGTTAAGTTGCAATGCAAAATTCATGGGCATGTGCAACGTAAGAATGACCATGATCTGAGAATGGTGTAACACCAAAGTATGTACACAACCAGCAACTACCTTGCCCTGAACATTCATGTCATTTGCCACACTCTTCTACGTGTGTGTGTGTGTGTGTGTGTGTGTG
>JBBPCZ010000115.1:27497926-27511624 GCA_037974445.1 Brycinus macrolepidotus | reverse complement strand
TATAACAGGGTAGAGAGGACATTTGGTGATTGGGAGAGAGAGAGAGAGAAAGAAAGAGAAGCATAGATAGATAGATACATAGACTCACAAGACCGTCTAGAAGTGAGCAAGCACACTTTGCATTTTCTCTGCGGAAATGCAGTCTAGTTGCTTAGTGCAATGCTGGCCCCGCAGGCGTCTGTTGGTGGTTAGGGCTCTTCTCCAGCTGATTTGTATCAGCAGCAGTTCAAAAAGATGTGGTGGTTGTCTTAACATGACTACTAAGGTGTGGCATCGAGTGATTGGGAGAGGTCTACATAGTGTATGGAATTAGACACAAAATTGATGAGAAAACTTGATAAAAATCCCAAATAATAATAAATTAGGAAAATCTTTCAAAATGTGAAAGTACATTTTGTTAAATATTTTGCCTATTACTTTGGTTTAAATAAAACTGAATTTAAATGAATCTGGGCACCTCTTTCAGTAATTTCATAAAATTAGGCATCATAGACAGCCTAAGTGTTTCTGAAAACTTTGTGCCTTGGTTTTGTTAGCCTTAGCTTGATACGTTTCTGACAAACACTGCAGTTCATGCTCTGTGATCTGATTTAGGTATAGTTTAAGTACACATATGTTTACTTATATTCCATAACTCTATACAATACTAAGAATGTATGTTTACTAAAG
This sequence comes from Brycinus macrolepidotus, assembly GCA_037974445.1. Taxonomy (NCBI): domain Eukaryota; kingdom Metazoa; phylum Chordata; class Actinopteri; order Characiformes; family Alestidae; genus Brycinus; species Brycinus macrolepidotus. Next base: position 27,510,955 of record JBBPCZ010000115.1, on the reverse strand, counting down.
TTCCTGAAAAACTGCAATGATTTGAATTAAGTTTTATTGAGTTTACCAAGAGAAGGCAGCAAAAAACTTTATACACGACCCTTAAATAATGCGACTTCACAGGAAAAAAAAAGAAGCAATCATTCAAATATTGTTTCTGTGAGAATTACTTATGTTATAATACAACATAATTACTGCTACATTTTTTGTGGAGCAATGAAAAACATAAAATTGCCAAGCAGCTGAACAATTCATTTTACTGTACAGTAAAAAAGGGTTTTGTAATGTTAAAACATTTAGGTCTATTAAGCGTTTATTTGTTCATTATTATCACGAAGGAGAATGCTGTTTGCCCTGGACTTCAGAAGGTCCTCAGTGCTATGCAGCAGCCTTTTGGCTTCTCTCAATAGCCATCCGCTCCAGTCGCTCAGTGTAGAATCCATTGAAGTCCAACCTGTGAACATGCAAGTGATGCAAAAATGGCAGCAGATTGTCCATAAGCAGTTGTATTTCTTTAAATCTATGTATTTTTCTTCCAAGTGTCTCAAAGGCTCACCCACCTGTAGATGATGTTGATCATGCTGTGTTCACAGTCGTTGGTGCTGTAGATGCTCAGCTTGTCCAGCAGATCCAACAACAGGGTGCTAAAGTTACTGTCAAACTTACTGATTGTGGCCTCAAAGCTTGAGTCTGACTGAAGAGAGTCTACATGCTCAGCTAAAAACTGCAAATGGGGGGAAAAAGGTAAATAGTCTATTCAAGAAATGGCTTGTCAAATCTAATTTAGACAATTTACCACTTGAAGACATTCAGATTTTGCTTCTTCAGTTTAGCACAGGAGCTATGAGGAAAATGTAGTGACCAAACACCCAAATAGTCAACGAATTTGTTTCAGTAAAAATACCTGCATCCAGATCTTTATTAAGGTGGCACAGACTTGTTGATGTAGTTTAAGACAGAGTAGGGCTTGCAAGCTACAAAATAAACAAAACTACACATAATTTCAGGGCTGATTTTCAAAATCCAGTTGCAAAAGGACAGATCTTAGATCGGTTTCATTCGTATTGATGACTAGAATTGTCACAAAAACTGCCTGCGGATCAGCACTCTTATTCCTGAGGTGGTTTGTCTAAAGTGGCTACCCACAGCAATGTTTTATTCATTTTTATAGCTCACAGTAAGTCATGCTGTGTTCGAAACCACACCCACAAGTCTGTGCCACTTTAATGAAGACTTGGAGGCAGTTTGAGCCGGCTACAAGAAGGTTTGAGGACATATTGATGGAAAGGTTTGCGTGGCTATTGACTTCGTGTTTGTTAGCTACATTAACCTCATAGCTCCAGTGTCTTGGCTGATTGGCTACATTTGGTATAAGAGGAAAATGGTGCAAATTTGATTTTTTGTGTGAACCATTCCTTTAATAGATTACATATTAGCACACTGAATTATCACCGCCTCCTCAATCATGGTCTATTTCTTAATTTGGGCCGGTTTCCCAGACAGGAATTAAGCCTAGTCATGGACAATATTTACATTTCAATGTGAAAATCTACAATCAAAATCCTGTGTAGTCCAGGTTTAGACTTGATCCCTGACCTGTACTTAAATCAGCTCTTTAAGTACAATAATCAGTTTTTTACCTTGGAGGTAAGTCTTTTCTTTTCAGCCTCCTCTGTGCGTTCGTTCTGAGTTGGAGGGCCCTCCATGGTTCCATGTTCCAGAGACAGACGATTCAACTCGCTGTCCATCCTCATGCTCTGTGTGAATCGCTACAACGTAACAATCTCTATTAAGTATACATAAAGAATACAGAATGACCCTACGGTCAAGTTACATTTAAAAAAGGTGCACAGTAAAATCTGAAAGATTTAAAAGCAGGGCTGTGCGATATATTGTTCCTTTAAACACTATAGGTCTTTGCAGTATTGATACTGCAGGAGTCTACAATATATAAACGGATCTTTAACCAAACACTCATTTTATTCAGTGTGCTCTGAGGATCCGGACCAATCACAGACGTTTGAGCGTATGAATAAATCAAGACATTCACATGATCCAATACTAAAGATCCAAAAACAATGCGGGCCAATTTGCGAACCATAAGGGATTTCAAAGGTTGATTCAATAAACTAAAAAGTATACTGTTATTGCAATATGCACCAATACAACTGTTATATGATATTTTGCTAATATCATGCAGCCTTAATCAGAATATAGAAATACCGTAATACCTTAAATGCAACCTTTCCATTATTATTGCAGATCCTTTTTGGAATAACTTGAAAATTGACTCCTTTTTTGTTTAATGCAATGTGATTATTTCCACAATAATTTAGGTTACATAACTGAACAATAATAGACACTGAAAAACAACTACAGCTACAGGTTACTGGACCAGGCTATTGGAACAAGATACACAGCCAACACTGCAAATGTGCAAAGTTTTAGTGCTGCCAGCCTATTATCAGACTGGCACAGAATGTGCTTTTTTTTTTATTTTTTTTTTTAAACTGTGCTTGATTCTGCCACAAAACACAAAGAAAAGTCATTTAACTGTAATTACTTCTTATCGTGCTACTCCAGGCACAGCAATGCAACAAAAATTTAACAAAATTAAACTTATGTAGTTCCTTAATTAACCTGAAACTGACTACATCATTGGCCTTGACATCTTTTGCTTGTGTATGTGTGCCCTTGACCCCAGACTTTTGCATTATGCATCTACACACCTGCATGCAGTTTGTGAACATGACACAGACAGACATGAGCTTAGAGAAGATCTTTAGAAGCTCAGGGTTGGTCAGCATGCAGTCCTTCAGACAGTTATCCAAAAAACTGGTGTGATGGCAAAGCACATCATCAATGTTTGAGGCCTGCAAAGAGAACAAAATTAGCATATGAGTAATAAGTAGTTCTGGGAGAGGACTACAGAAAAAAATGAAAATAAATGGCCACAGTGCTTCAAAAATAAAAATTAACATTGTGTTCTATTTTCACCGATTTCAAGTTATTCTCCATGATGTGCCATGTGGGCTCCATGACTTCAAACATCATGTAGTACTGGATGTTCTGCACAAAATTCAGCATGCGCTGTCTGAGAGCAAATGCCCCAGCAAACCTACATTTCAGGGACAGAAAAGACAGCCAAAATTATGCAAACAGAAGATATCATGAACTTTATAGCTATACATGAACTTTATAAATTCAACGTTTAACTAAACTCTTTGTTCCCTTTTAAATAAACAGCTAAAAAAACAATAGAAAAAAAAAAACAAATGTTAAAATTCAATAAATAAGAAAATTACATAATGGCTAACAACCAATCAGTTACCTGTTACTATGCAGTTCCTACATTTTGGCTGTTGTATACAGCCTCTCAATAACTCATTGCAGTGTTTTACTGATGATACCTGTAATACTCCCAGGAAAGTGTATCATGATGTATTTGACCACAACAAAGATAACACATTATCACTTTGGATTTTTACCACTTAGCAGAGTGCAAGGAGTACTGGTTAGCCGACTTGTTGCTGATCCAAACGTTGCACAGGAGCCTCTCGACATGCTTGCAGTAAAACAAATGCCTGAAGAGCATCTGGTATCTTGTCAGTGCTTTCCTAGATAAATAAAGTTTCTCATCTTAGTAGTCAGTCTCATTGTTTAAATCACAACAAACTTACTATCTAATACAGAGCACAAAGCTGAATACCATAGATCACAAAACTGTTTACCTGTTGATTATAAGCGACAGTGGCCATTTGACAATATAGTCGAAGGAGAAAGCCTCCAGGCCACTCAGGGCCACTTCTGTGGGCTCAGCATTAATTATGGCCTTTTCCTGCTTAGTCTCTATGGCTAGTACCCGCAGCAGCTGAGTAATGACATCATGGGGCATCAGGTCGATCTGAGGAACAACAGGAACATTTCAGAATATTATTACGTCGAACAGTTACGAAAATGGATTGTAAGCAAGATTGTTAATGAAAGTTTGTGAATTTCATACACCGTGTCCATGGCATATAAAAGCCTTGAAGTCGTATTTATAGCTAATAACTAATGATGCTGCAAGGAATATTAAATTACGTAAATTGGGTTTAGGCCGCTCTTTTGGCAGAGATGAATATCCTTAAGTAGTGAACCTTTAGGTCATCTTTGAAGGGGTCCGTGTTGGCTGTGCTCATTCTCAGAGCCAGTTCTAGCAAAGCCTCTAACCGGGGAGGGATAATATCATCAACAGGCTTCTTCAACTCTTCCTCGGTAAGGTCCATAAAGTGCACAAAGAAGTCTCCTTTGTCCATTAAAAAGTAGTGCTTAATGGACCTGAATACACACACAGAAAAGAAAAATTTCCATTCTTTGAATCTGAAGCCATCTGCTGTTCGCACTGTGCTGAAATAACTGGGGTTGATTTTATAGATGCAGATTAAGCCTAAGCTGAAAAAGGACTGTCAGTGGTGATTCATCACTGGCACTGGAATCAAGCCCAAGGCTAGGATTAATCCATGTGCTTGAAACTGGACCTAGACATACTAATAACATATCAAAGCCTATCAGAATGCTGAAAGTTTACCTCAGTCGGGACACCAGCTCCTTCTCCTCCATAAGAAAATCTAGGAGGACCTTACTGGCATAGTTGTAGGCTTTTTCGATTTGCTCTACGTATGCTCTCTCTTTCAAAGTGTAGAGAACCTCCTTTGCATCTGGACAGGTCACATCACGCCCACACTCCCTTACAACATTTAAATATTTCCCTGAAAAATACATCAAAAAACAGAAACAGAAGATTAAGATGATGTTCTGAGAAGAATACAATTTCACCATTAGATCCCACTTACATGCGAGTCTTACCTGTGCTGAGTATTTTATCTGCCATTTTTTGAAGGAAAGATGGGATTTTGTGCTGCACAATGGTATATCTTTGATCCCAATATTTATCATTATAGTCCTCCTGGATCTTCTCCTTTTGAAGCTCATGTTCTTCAACCATGAATTCACTACCACAAGAGGCAGAGTATCAGCATTCATTCAAATTCAAGCATATTTCAGACAAACAACTAAAATAACAGACAACCCCACTCAAAATAATAATAAACAAATATATGTTTTGATAAACTTTCTATGAGCAGACAGATTAAACCAACTGAAGTGGTAAACGATATCACAAAAACATGCAGTATTGGGTCTAAAAAAATTAAAGACTTTCTGTACCCATATGGATCTTTGATGATCCCCCGGTAGATCCACTTCTCCAGAATTTCAAAGTACGGAACACTGGCTGCCTTGGTGAGATAGAGGCACAGCTCTTGGGCCTGGCTGTCCCCAGTGTAGTTAAAGGTACGATCATGAAGCAGACTTAATGTTGATCCACCCATGCATTCTCCTTTGTCCACTGAAGTAGCTGAACAAAAACAGGACAAGGGTGGTTGCATATTAGCTATCCAAGTATGTCAAGCATATCAGCCTAAATAAAGATGTCATAACACTCATTATTTGCTTTGCAGATTGGATCTTTAACTGCTCAAAGAGCTGACCACAGCACCCTGTCCAGTGTCAAGTTGTTCCAGTGGTATCTGGCAAACTCCCAGCACTTTTGCTTGAGCAGAAGATAGGAAAAGTTCTTTCTGGCATTTCTTCAAAATAGTTTGTTGGCACTGAGACAAAGTCTTATAGAGGATTTGGAGACATGGTGACCCCAAGATGCTGCCAAATTTTGAAACTTTGGAGAATTTTCTTTTACTGTGGCTGCTGACAAAATAGCCTTGCGTTCTCTTCCAGGCTTTTTAGTGACATGATGTTTTGAATCTTTTAAAACTGTTAATGATTGTCCTAACTGTTGAAGAGTGCCAATCATTCTGGAGGGTACCATATTAAATATGTTTTTATTATTATTTAATGTTAATCTTACTTTTATTACAAATAGTAGTTGTGGTTTTGCTGAAGAAGAATTGCAAATAACACTGACATTTACATACATGCTTTAGGTGTGAAAATTAATGCATGCTTTGTGCACACTGCACTGTAACTGGTGTATGAAAGCTTACATTACTTGTTAAGTTTGTAGTTCCAGTGTAAAACTAAACGACAGTCACCAAAATGTCAGATGGACTATGTTGTGGCAAAGGGAAAGGGTCACATGGCGTACCAATGGAGGCCAGGACTTCAATGGTGCGCATTGTGGGCTGGATGTAGAACCAGAGCTTCTGCAAGGAGAGCATGCCCTGTCTGTGTAGGTGCTCCAGCTGCGTCACCAGAATAAGATACTCCTTCATCAACGTCCTCATCGCAGCAGTGAGTGCATGGTTCACCTGGCCATACTCAAAGGAAGACTTCTCCTCAGTAAAACTGGAACATCAGAAACAGACGAATTCAGAGTGCAGACAAAATTCAGAGTCCAAAAAAGCTGCTGTGTTAAAAATTTTGTTTTACAAAATAGTATGTCAAATAGTGTCTGAGCCTAAATATGAGATCGTTTAACAACTAAATGCAGTTGGAGCCAAGCAAGTGGCGATTAAGGTGTCTAGTTTGTCATGAGTAATAAACTTTTGTTTCTTGTTAGTGACATTAGCCTCAAAGCTATGGTGCAAAAGTAAAGAAACTAATTTCACACAGCAAACATGTCTCAACAGATCATCCCTCTAATTAGCGTACAAACCAATTTGTCTTTGGTTGGCAGAAGAAATCTGTATGTAACATTCTGCATTAACACTGCATGTACTCATTTGTGCACCTCAAGCCTGTGAGTTAATTTGGTCAACTTCCGCAAACACAAATAAAGCAAACTAATTAAAGAGGCAGACTAACCGTGTGATAGTGGAGTAACAGGATGCCACTGGCAGTATTCGATTAACTAGCTCCTTAATAGACATATCCAGAGAGGGATCTACTATAAAGGAGCGACTCTGCCTGCCAAGCACAGGCTGGGCTGCGATGTCTCTTCCATCCACACCAACGAGTACGTACAGCAGGTCTTCAACCAGAGCCTGCTCCTGGACAGAAAGTGGCATTGTCCCTATGAACACACAAGAACACTTCTGTATTCACACACCAGCATGGAGCAGCAAGCAACACTACAATGTAAATGCATGACTGTTTTTTTGCTCATTTCTCTTCATTGTTTTGGTGCCATTACTGGTCACAGCACTGCAGAGATCAGCATTCTGCCTCTTAAACACACACACAGACAAAAAAAAAGGCAAGGAAGGTGTTCATGAGTCGAATTCAGAGTGGCTGGGTAATATGACAATATTTGTTACCATGAAAATTTCTGCACAACTTAAAGAACACTGATCAACTGCAGATTATAACTGAATTTACTGCAGTGCATGTTAAATAAAAATCAACTTTGTTTTTTTCTTTACTCAGATTCGATTTTGTAGTGTGGGCAAACCTATGCCCTGAAATGACGCACATGCACACATCTTAATCAAAAGAGCAAAGTTTCAATGAAACTCTGATAGAAAAGGGTTTGTATGCAAGTACATGTATTAAAAGAATTTATTTCTCCATAGTAAAATGAATTTTTTTTAATGTTTGTACTCATACGCTGAGACCTCTTTATCAAAGGTTCATTGAGTGTGTTCTAATCTTTTGTGGCTTGATATGGGAATCTCAGCATGACTAACAGAAATAGATACAATTAACTGTTAACTGAGGTAAAATCGTTGAAGTACAGAAGATTTCTAGATTTATAAATATTGGGCTTTGAGTAAAGCCAAAGCTCTTCTGTCCCACCCAGACCATTTTTGTTATCAGAATTTGAACGTCGTCTCCCCATAAGGTCGGAGGTTTGGAGAAACTGCTGGAAGAACCTAATGCAATAGGGTGGTCTTTGTCTCCACAGACATTGACCTATTAAACCTAAGCAATTACTCATCTGTTTAATGCATTTTTAAACCCTAGGCTATAGATTTAAAGGGGGAGGGGGTTATGATGTTTGTAATGTGCGGTGCTGTTTATTTGCTTAAATGGTGTGTCAACTGCTCAGTCGCCCAAGCTGCAAATCAAATGTCCCTTAGGGAAAATAAACAAAAATTTAAAGTAATCAATAGCTCCATGTGAACAATTACGTCACACGCTTCATAAACAGGAAACACAGTAAACAAACGAAATGGGACCACAAAGATTCACAGCAAAGATCATTAGCTTTAATCATTTCTCATGCCTCACGTTCATGATTAGGTGAGAAACTGAAAAAAGGCCAGACGCATTAATGTTTCTGCAGTGTTTACTTGGTTGCTGCAGCCACAGTGAGAAGAAGGGATGATAGTACATGCATTTGGGTCTGATCTAAGACCACATTTACAAGCGGTACAGACATGACTGGGGAAAAGATTTTGTGCGCACACAGCTCTGAAAAGCATCTGATCTAGGTCATATTAAAGAAAAAACACAGACGTGGGGATAATATGAACCCCACCTGCCCTTTACACTGTGTAAAAACAATGATAAATGGAACAACACGAACTATTTGACTGAAACTCTTTCACTTGGATTAAAAACTGGCATTTTTCAGATACAAAGTTTTGTTAAAACAGTGACGATGTGCAGGAAAAAAGATGTGTTTTTTGGTTTGTATAAAGGCAAGGGCCTCTTAAGCATAATTTTTTGCCTCTGTTAGAGCAACCCTGGCTGTAAAATTTCCCATTAATTCAGCAAGGTATATTGCACCAAGCACCAAGTCAGATTTCCTGAAAAAAGCCTAGTCCTAGACTACATTTTTCTTTTAAAGCAAAATTTCCCTTCAGAATGCTGTGTAGACCAGCATGACACCTAATCCCTGTGTGGGAAACAGACTCAACGTTCCTGATCTTACCAATTGCCACAACTGGATCACCCATTGGTGTAGGACAGGTGATAAAATCTCCAATCAGGGCAGGTCTGTCATAGACCCAGTTTGGAAAAACAGGGATAGGCTGTGTGGGATTTTTCTTGTTGTGTCTGTCTCTTAGCATCTTACGAATAACTTCAGCAGACTGCAAAAGAAATGAAGAATGAACTTCAGACCCAGCAGTTTAACATGAGGGTAGATTTTGCAGAAGTCAGAAATGGGTTGGTAAATAAGTAAATAACCTGTGGGACATTGGCGCTGGCTGTGACATTCCCAAGCTTTTTCCGCAATTCCTCCAGCTCCTGCATTGACATTTTGGTGCTAGTTGTGGGGATGTTAAATGATGATGTGCTGCTCGATGCTGCATTTGCAGACATCTCTGATCTCTCCTTAGCATTCAGCTGCAGACATTTCAGGGTCTGGGGAAAAAAGCATGTAGTTCAGGATGGCAGCAACAGAGCAGCCCAACAGCAAGAATTAATGATAATTTCAGATAAAAGTACATTAACTGAAGGCACCTCTTTATCCTCAGTGAGCTTTGAAAGAAGGTAAACTAGAGGGTCTAAGTTGCGTGCATTTTTCGACTTCAGTTCTTCATATTTCCTCAAAAAGTCCTCAGGTGCTTTAGAGTGCTCTGCAATCTTTACCTGTAAAAAGAGCGTTCATTATTGAGATACTTGCGCTTGCAATAATAATACTGCAGACGGCGATCATATGTAAATGAGCCCTTTAACCTCTGACTTTTTTAACCTTTCACCCAGCATCCTGACCAATTACAGCGGATGTGAGGATGCAGGGAGTAGAGCTGGCAAAGGTGGAGGAGTTCAAATACTTGAGGTCAACAGTCCAGAGTAACGGGAAGCGTGAAGGAGAGGTGAAGAAGTGAGTGCAGGCAGGGGGAATGGGTGGAGAAGAGTGGCAGGCGTGATGTGCAGTGGAATGGGTGGAGAAGAGTGGCAGGAGTGATGTGCAGTAGAATGGGTGGAGAAGAGTGGCAGGAGTGATGTGCACTGGAATGGGTGGAGAAGAGTGGCAGGAGTGATGTATGGTGAAATGGGTGGAGAAGAGTGGCAGGAGTGATGTGCAGTAGAATGGGTGGAGAAGAGTGGCAGGAGTGATGTGTGGTGAAATGGGTGGAGAAGAGTGGCAGGAGTGATTTGTGACAGGCAGGTACCAGCAAGAGTGAAAGGGAAGGTGTGCGTGACGGTAGTGAGACCAGCTATGTTTTATGGTTTGATGGTTTGGAGACGGTGGCACTGACGAAAAGACAGGAAGCAGAGCTGGAGGTGGCAGAGTTGAAAATGTTCAGATTTCCACTGGGAGTGACAAGGATGGACAGGATCAGGAATAAGTTTATTAGAGGGACAGCTCGAGTTGGACCTTTTGGAGGAAAAGTCAGAGAGGTGAGATTGTGTTGGTTTGGATATGTGTTGAGGAGAGCCTCTGAGTATGTTGGGAGAAGGATGCTGAGGATGGAGCTGCCAGGGATGAGGAACAGAGGAAGGCCTGGTGGGTGGTTTGTGGATGTGGTGAGGGAGGACATGCAGGGAGTTGGTGTGAGAGAAGAAGATAGAAGGAAATGGAGACAGTTGATCCACTGTGGCGACCCCGAATCGGGAGCAGCCGATCTTTGACCCTGTCACCTTACTGGTTCACCAGCTTGTTTTAATATATTGTGAGTCACACTGCAGTCACAAAATGTAACAATAATAAGACTGGCATTGTCCAGTTGTGGTATTACACCTGCATACTGACTGCAAAAGAGTAAACCTTTATGAATTACGTTTCAGTGTGCAGACGTCTACTTCTTTCTAACACTGAGACTGCCTCTTTAGTTTAATCTTCAGTTCCTACCTTAGCACTGTGTGCAGACACTGTAGTGGTGACATATGGGGTTCTGTTCTTCTGCAGGAGGTCGATATAGACCTCAGCCCCATCCCCTCCTCGGACATGAAGGAGACTGAGCAGTTCGTTGACATCGTGATGGATTCTGAATTCACTCATGATTTAACCTCGACCACCTGGGCAAAATCAATTAGGTACAGCTGAACAGCAACCCTACCAATAACAGAAGCTGGCCTATCAGAAACGAACCTGTAGTTTAAATCAGGAACATAAACACGCCATGTTCCGCAGGGTTCCCTACCCTCTCCTTAGCATTAGCTCGCTAGGAGATGCTAAAATCAACAACGCCCACACTGTAAAAGCAAAACAGACCTTATTCCACTTGCTAAACTATAAAACTATATTTACTACCTAATTTAGGTGAAATAAACGTGGCTTGCTCCTGCTAACATTACTAAAATAACAGAAGCCTGCATCTAAAACGTTAAAAACAGTAACAACGCTAACGTGAAGTTGGAAACGATATCTGTGTATTTTTTTAGAAGGACCGCCAAAACTCTTATCATTACAAAATAAAAGTTGCATCGGTGCAGAATTTGTTCAGTGCATCTGGGACAGTGATGAAGAGAAGAGGAGGGAAAATGAGGAGATGAGGCTGTAATGGATTAAGTAATTACATTTGCAACGGTCAGATAATGAAATGAAAAGATGTTACATAAGCAGAGCTCATCAGGGAGGCTCTCTTTCAATAGCACTAGTATTTTTTTCCTTTTAAAAAATAAAAATTAAAAAATATATATTTATAAAAATATATTTTCCACTCAGAATAAAAAAAAAAAATCATTTAATATAACAATATAACAGAATATAACACAGAAAATGTGTATTTTATCTGCAGCTGCAATAGACAGGGTGATGCCGCAGTCGGAGGATGATGAATAATGCTGTGGTTTATCTAGGCCTGTTACGGTCATCTGTAGCTAAATCCTACAAATTGCTGTGATGCTTCCGATTCATTGGGTGATATCTGCCATCACTGCATGCTAATGGAAATATTTATTTACTGCTTTTATGGATGGAGCTCTCTGTAGCCATGTGTAAATTTGAGATTATGTTTTAATTAAGATAAACTGGCAGAATCAGGGGGTGAGAATCAAGTTTTATATTATAAAAGTTCTTGTTTAGCTATAACTCTGTTTGTACTATGAACTTACTTTGTACTGTGAACGGTATTTATACTATGAACAAACTTTATACTATCAATTCACGATTAACTCTCAAGTCAAGTCAAGAAGGTTTATTGTCATTTAAGCATATACACAGTACACAGTGAAATGAAACAACGTTCCTCCAGGACCTTTGTGCAACACAAGAACAAAACACAAAAACACCACAAGACAGGAAAAATACACAAATAGACACAAATAAATAATTCAAATAGATGGAGAGTGCAAGAAAAACACAAAAACAACAAAACAACAGGACAACAATTTGTGCTGTTGAGAGTTCTAGTTTGTATGAATACAATATTATGACAAACTCTGTATTCTAGCAGCGGAGAGCTGTGTGTGCAAAAATGCATAACTGCAGAACAGAGGTAGACAGCAATAAATATAATTGTGCAAACACCAGGACAGAGAACATGTGGTATTATAATAATAATAAATAGAGTTGCATTTACGGAGGCAGTTGGAGTGTGAGTTTGTATAAGGCAGAACAGATCACTGTGTATATATGCGTTGTGTTAAGAGAAGGAGAGGGAAGTTCAGGTGAGGGTGTGTTTGTGTGTGTTGGGTACAGTTTATGTTTCCGTTCTGTTGAGGAGTCTAATCGCCTGAGGCAAGAAACTGTTTCCCATTCTGACAGTGGAGGCCCGTATGGTACTTAGCACTTGCCAGATGGGAGGAGGGAGAAGAGGCTGTGTGAGGGGTGAGTGGGGTCATCCGGAATGCTGGTGTTGTGTAAATGTCTATGACAGAAGGGAGAGAGACAGGGTCTTGCGATCCAAAACAGGGCAATTCCCATACCAAGTCGTGATGCAGCTACAGAGAATGCTCTCTGTAGAATGTGGTGAGGACTGGGGGGGGGGTGCTCTCCTCAGTCTCCACAGGACGTAAAAAAGCTGCTGGGCCTTCTTGACAATGGAGCTGGTGTTGAGGGTCCACGTAAGGTTCTCTGTGATGTAAACACCATGGAACTTGGTGCTCTGGACTAGAGGCTGACATTTTTTCGGGAAACGGGTCACGGGAAACAAAATCACTATTAATAACGTGATTGGGACGGGACTGGAAAAAATGTAATCGGGAGTGGGCGGGACCGGGAATCGTAATAACACTATGATAACTTTATACAGAAATATACCTTTTAAATAAATAAAC
>JBBPCZ010000115.1:27458552-27495513 GCA_037974445.1 Brycinus macrolepidotus | reverse complement strand
CAGTGCTGAATGAACATCTGCAGTGCTGAATGAACATCTGCAGTGCTGAATGAACATCTGCAGTGCTGAATGAACAACTACAGTGCTGACAGAAATTGTAGTGTTAAATGAACATCTGCAGTCTTGAATGAACATCTGCAGTCTTGAATGAACATCTACAGTGCTGAATAAGAATCTGCAGTGCTGAATGAACGTCTACAGTGCTGAATAAACATCTGCAGTACTAACTTAACATCTGTGTTGTGTCCCAGTTGTATGCCATATGAAAAAATAATCACGCACAAACTTAATGTGTGGCCAGTGGAAACAAATGCTGAATTCAGGGGTGGAAATTTGATCTGATGACTTGGAAAGGAGCAACATCAGGAGAAAATAGCTAACACTGAAAAATGATGCACTTGATTTACTTGAATAAAATAAATTACTTCAAGTATGTAAAATAAAGGACAGAATGTTTTGATGCAATTTGTTTCATGTGAAAACATACCTTTTTTAGTGTACAGCAATGTAAACATAAAGCTGAACAAGTTATGTGATTAGATTTATCATATGTCAAGATATTAACGCTTCATATGTCATTAAAACACAAAAACAAACAATATTATTCAGTAACACCACAGGCAAATATTACTTTTCTGAAATTTGGTTGCACCAAACCTTTTTTAATGTCTCCTCTTAAACTGCAGTAAAAAAATCAAATCAAAACTAAACAAAAATAAATTTATTTAAATGGACATCCACTCATGTCTAACTGTGTTTTATAGTAACTGTAATGAAGACTTAACCCCACCCACTTGACACAATTGTGGTGTTACTGACAAGCGGTTTCTTGTTGAAAACATCCAAAAATGTTTCATTTGTCTCAACGATTCTGCTGAAACAGAGCATGTTCTCTGAGATCTAATTGGGTGACGCTGTTCTGAGGAACGTTCTTAAAACTTTTCTCAAAATCAGTGTTTCTCCACATTCAGAACCAAAAATCTCGGCTTCCAGAACAACTGCGTTCATGAAATTTTACATGTCCATTCCTGCCTTATTCTGACTGATTTTGCAGATGGATTTCCTAATATATTGCTCCTCACTGGATTTACAATTTTGTACTGAAATGGCCTGCAAATTTATGATAACAGTGTAGTGTTTTTATAGCAGTAAGATTTCAGTCGCCTGTTCTGTAAAAACGCTTTATCTGGAGCTTGACTTCCAACATCATCTGAGGGCTAGATTTATGGCTTTTAAAAATATGCAAATGTATGTCTATTTCAGTAGATAATGTTTTGTTTGCATATCTAAATGTAATTTTTACAAAACTACCACTACAGAAAATACTGAATGTTGTAAAATGACCCGGTTCAACTGTAGTGTCTCTCTTAAACAGGAACAGTAGCACCGTGTTTTCTGCTCGGTTTTCAGTGTAGAGATTCAGTTTTATGGCCTATTACATAGGTTTTTTCTTTCCATTATGCCACTGAAATTCTTAGCCAGATTTGAATGCTGATGAAATATTTTAGCAAAATAAGAAATAACATGGACTATTAATAACATTTATGAATTTTATCACCCATACACTCTTTGATGTGGATGGGTGTTGAAAATGACTGTATTTGAACAGGCCAGCCAGGTTAGTGCTTCTTTACTTTTGGATTTAATTAGAACTAAATATGTACAAATATCTGTCAGCTTTTTATGCAACTCTGAATGAAGAGAGATGTCTATTACCTGAACATTAGTAACAGACAGAAATAAGAGGTAGTGAAGTTGGGATAACTTGTTAGCCAAGTGTTGACTGACAGTGCTAGGGACTGTACTACTCTATCATGGATACATTTTAAAAATTCTATTTTAAACCAAAGCTTTATCTCAAAACTATGGTTAAACAATGTCCCAGGCATCAGGCAGTATGTTCATAAACATGAAATAACTTTCTGTGAGGGAACTTTTAGAAACATTAAAGTTCAGATATCTGGTTCCCATCAACTCTGTCACGTTTCTCTAGAACTGAGCCTTTCACATCAAATCACTCTAAATGACTTTTGGAATATTTTAAAAACTGTTTTATTTAAGGTATTTAAGGTATACAGGTCTGAATTCTCCAGTAAATAGTAAAACATTGGCTACTGGGGCTTATGACTGTTAATGACTTTTCATTTTCTGAAACTGTTGAATGGACATTTAGGTGAAGAATAATTAAAGCCTTTAAAATGCCCTACATAGTGAAGGCATCTACATTTTGAACTGGCTCAGGTACTAAGAGTGCATCTCAGATGAAAGTATTTTGTTGCCAAAAACTCCAGTGCTTTACCGAAAGCTCAAGCAGGTGCGTCTCAGTTCAGGGAGACCCATAGCTTTAAGATATAATGGCCACATTTATCTGTAACTATGAAGGTTACTCAATTTGGGTACATAGATATGCTGTAAGCAGTGGCTCCAACAAGACTAGTTAAAATACACACTGAGTAAAGTGCCGCATTGAACTGATTTGATTCAAATGTGTTCGGTATTTCCACATGAATAAAATATATCACATCAAAATCTATTACATCCCCTTTCTTTTGGCAATAACTGTTGATGTAATATAGTTTATTCCTGTGGAAATCATTTGCACATTTACACATTTAGTGTGTGTAACTATTTTCAGTGCAGCCTTTTTAACATAAAAGATCCACTCTGGCCAAAATAAAAATGTAACCATTGCGACAGCTGCTGAAGACATGTCTACTCGCCGCTTACCACAGCAGTGGTCTTTTGTAACATAGCCCTGCCTTCCCCTGCTTCTGTTTTCCCTTGTTTCCCTTCTCCTTCATGTCTCTGACTATGTGCTCATGTTTTTGTTCTGGTTTCCCTGCTCCATCTTTGCTGTGCCTTGTGTCAAGTCTCTCGCCTGTGTCTTGTCTGATTGTTCTCAGGTGTTCCTTGTTTGTGTTCTGCATTTAACCCCAACATGAAGGTGATAGACTGAGGGTAGCTGTGACCTAAAGCCAAAATCATTGTGGTGGTCTGGAAGTGGGTGTGGCCTAAAGCTGAAATAGTGTGATGTGCTATAAGTGGGTGTAGCTTAAAGCTTAAATGAGTATGATGGATGGATGTGGGTGTCATAAAGAGGACTGCAGATTAATGAAGAAGTGCTGACATTAACAACATGCATGCACAATGTAATTTAGACATCCAATCAGCAGTCAACCTTTTGGGAAAAATCTGTTTATTGGCTCTGGTTATGAAGAGTGATTATTTAGGTATTGTAATTTGATGTTCTAGGTTATTTTTTAAACTCATAACTTGATTGATGCTATAAAAGTTGATACTATAAAAATTTGAGTAACCAGCCCTAGAGAATACTGGTAAAGTATTGGGGAAAAGTAAGGGCTAGAAGGTAAAAGAAAAAACAGACTTTCCCAGCAGTTTCTTGATGCTATTTAAAAGTACAATAGCAAGGAGAAAAAAGAAAGATTTTACATTGCTTTACCTTAGATACTGTTATTCTGATGGGTAATGGATGCTGATGTCATTGCCATCAGCAAATCAAGCCTATTTATGTCTGAGAAATTGCTTTGGAAAGTTTTGTGTGAACAAAGTAAACATTTTCATTTTTAATTCAGATCATTTCTGTACCAGATGGCCCTGAATATGATATGAGCTATGGGGTGCAACGCTAAAAACGTTGGTGAAAACGGAACAAAATAGTCAGGAAATCTGAGGCCAGCTGGCAGAGAAACGTGTGGCTAAGTCAGGGATTAATGGTACTGCTGAAGATGCTCAGTCTGAAAGTGTGGTTTACTGCTGCTGCCCACCAATTCCTCACTGACAGACATGTGAAGGGCTCTGAACAAATAAATCTCCTCCACTTCGCAGAACGGGAGTACATCATCATGACTTATCTGTCCCCTCCATCTCCTTCAAACCTGTAATTCACAAATAGCGACAGACTGCGTCTGGAGACAGCAGCAATGGAAAATGATAGATTATAGGAAACTGTAACCAGATGCAGTTAAAGTGGTCAAGAATCCTGACAAGTAGAAGTGTTAAAAAAATAATCAGGTAGTGGTAAAACGGCCCTGTGTTACTTCTGGATCTGAAAAAGTGATGCATCAAATTTATGACAGGGTTTCCCAACCAGGGAATGGAGGGGGTTCGTTAGACTGCGACGGAATTGAAATACCAGTGTGAAATAAATATAAAGAGTAACCATATATACATAGAGGAAAAAAAATGAACCACTTTAATGAGAAAAGCCTTATGCAAAAATTGGAACACGTCTGGTCAAAATATATGTTGCTGGTTTTCTCACTGAAATTTATTTACATTTTAAATTTGTTTTTTTTTTCCTGGTTTGTTAAATTCATAGGACAAACAGTAACCGTGTATTAAAATGTGCAGAAGTACATTCTCCTTAAATATTAGTATTTATTTTAAATTTGAAAAACGACAAAAAATTTAGTCATTTGATGAGGAGTGCTGACTGAAAATGACAGAAATTGAGATTTCCATTCAATAATCATCTAATCAGTACCTGCTTAATGGATCGTGTCATGTGACAAAGGACATGTTTTGAGCGGCTTTCTAATCATAGGAGAGAGGCAGCGTTTTTGAATTTGGAAACTAAACATACAAGCCTGACGGCTAAAGTATTTTATTAAAATAAGCTGCTTTATACAACATGAGCCTGCTTAAAATCTCAGTGTTCAGCTGTGCGGTTGGGAACCCCTCAGCAACACCATTTTTGTTTTTCTGTTTTCGTTTCTGTTTCTGTTTAATTATTGTTTCACTTTAATATATTTTGTAATATGTTCATGTGAAAATGATGGACAGATTTGAATAGATCACTATTTTCAGTGGGTGTTTAGTTACCTCAGTTTAGATGCACTCTTTGAAAAAGCCTCTATCACTAAAAAACCAAAAACTTCCTAACTGATTTAAAATAAAACAGACTGATGAAGTACATAAACACTGTGAAGGTTTCAAAACATATCATTCACTCCCCCATACATATATGGAAACTGAGCTGAAAACAGGCCATTTTGAAATACATTTTCATATCCGCCTGCCGGGTCTACGGCAGTTTAGCTCTGCCCTGTCATAATAAAGTTATAAGGAGTGTTTTCTTGGACACCATTTGGGGTAGCCAGTCAGTATAGATGTTATTTACATATATCAATCTTAAAGGTAACACAAACAGCCAGTTTTATGTTACCCATGGGATAAAGGTAGGTTGTAAAATGTGCATGTAGAACAGAATTATGACAAAATTTCATAAAATGTTAGAAGTGAACCTCACAGAAAATAATGAAATGCAATAAAATTGTAGGACATGGGCTTTTTAAAGCTGTGAGAGAAAGAGACAAGGTTAAAATTGAAGTAAAGCAAATTCAAGCAAACTATTTACAAAAAAAAGGTTAAAGGATAAAAGGTAGATTTGTTCTTCACAAATTACCTCGGCTAATGAAAAGTGCTGATCCAACAGAGTAATGAAAAGTATGTAATTAATTATGATGTAATTATAACAAATTATGCTTTGCTTTTACCCACCACAGTTACTGTTGCATTCCCCTACGAAAGCTGAATGTGAATATTTTAAACAGTGTTATTGTGATTTCATGTATGAAATTCAGCTCTGTATCATGCAGTGGTACACAAGTTCTTATGTCATACAAAGCAAAATCTGCCCCTGACATTTGTATTGTCAAGAACAGGAAACTGGTGAACTTGAATAGTGCCCAAGCAATGCCTTTTTTAATTTACTCTGGATTTTTTTTTCTTATTTCCCCAGGGCTCCTATCTTTGTGTCCTTTATGAAGTTAGAACAATAAATCCAGTTAACTGATTGATTTTTATGCCTTACTATCGTTTATGTTCTACTTTACCTACTTTTCAAGCCGGGACCACAAAATGTGGAGACCTCCATGCCCTGTAGTCCATGCCATATATATTCTCCTTCTTTGTCATACACACTTAACTTAATGCCATTTTTGTCTTTTTTATTGCATCCAAGTTTTTTCATCACTTCATTTAATCCTGCAAATCTGGTTTCCAAAGAACTCAAAGCTGAAGCTGCCAAACCTCTGTGAGACGACTGGGGCCAACAGCTCACCTTATGTAAGTGTGGATAAGTCTGTATAGCTTCTTTTGAAGCCCTTTGTAGACTCACAGGCCTTTTCAAATCCTTCCTGTTTTGACCATTTTCAAGTTCAAACCAACAAACCTACTGGGTATGTTAAAGTGGTCTCAGCACATGTCACTTTTACCACTTTACAGAAAGACAGATAATAGGAATAAGTTCTAGGAAAATTCTTTACACATATAGACCATTTATATTAAAAAAGTATATTAAAAATTTTTTTTTTTTTTAAAAAGAGCCATCCACTGAAAGATGGAAAGCCAGAAGTGATTCCTCTGGTTTCATTCTAAATAACCTTTTTTTGGCACCTTGATGTTAGAGAGGGAAGTATTTTGGGTCTAAAATGAAACCATTATAACTATGAAGTGAAAGTGCAGATTGTATGTTCAATTTCAGGGTATGTACACCTATATCAGGAGACCAGTGTAGTAATTACAGCTATTTTTAACCTACTGAATATTAGTTGTTTCTTAGTCATTTAGGTGTTTTGCTCTGGCTTGTCTTGGGGTGAGGAGGACAGAGGCATTTGTTCTTGAAACCAGCAGAGTGCAAGCAGATTGTACTTGCAGTCACTTTCATTTTATATTGTTATTATAATTATTAACAAATGTTTACACTATTTTCATTTATACAATTCATTTTTGTTTGGTTTACATTACCATGGGCAATAACTTCGTAACATGCATCTCTGTACAGGGGGAGAAAAACATATTAACTCCCCCTCTAGGTATTCATAACTAGCTGCCAGTGTGTTTGAGAGCTGTATGTGTGTGTGTGTTTCCCTTTTTAGTCTTCTATTTTTTAGTTGTTTAACAATTGCAGTGAAAAATCTAATTGCTTCAGTGAAAAATCTAATTTGCACAATTCTCCACTTACCCCCTTTGTAGTTGATCCAGCTTAGAAATGTTTGGCATAGAAATGTAGCTTTTTATCTTAGCGCATTAGCTACAAGGCTAACATTGCTAAAATTAGAATTCAATAGTCACCCAAATCTTTTCTATAAATACATCCCCAAAACATCTCTCAATCTGCTCGAACCACATCCAGCTCTTCACTGAGGTGGCACAGATGCGGATAGTCAATGTGGTTTACAAACCGGGCAATGAGCACAATGAGCTGTGACATGATTGGTGGCAACCAATCAGAGTTCATCTGAGAACACAAGATGTAAAAACCACTGTCACGTCTGGGCCACCTCGGTCACGCCCCCTACGGAGCCTGTCCACCGCGTTCTGACTAAGCACAGCCTTGGACGCAGGGTTATGACATCATGTGTTATTGCGTGCTTGGTCATCGGGAGACTAGGCAACCCAGGTGTCCCCACTAACGGGAAATAGTGGAATTACTCGACTGGCCTCGAAGGCCACTAAACGCGTAACTCCATGAAGAGACCGAGTCTTTTCTACCTCGGGCTTGGGTTCCTCTTTGGCGTGAAGGTCCTCCTGGAACCACTTTGTACTAGCATTGACTCTAGTGTTCTTGTTTGGAGCTCAGCGAGCTCACCCTTCATGTTGTGTTCATTAAACCTTTATTGAGAAACTAAAGCTGATTCCTGCAGTTGTGTCCTTCCAGTGTACCTGACATGACACCCACTACATATTAGTTTCCAAGTACAATGGAGGCGAGGCTGATTAATGCCATGGTGGGATTATTTATTACATGTAGGGAGAGGAAAACAAAACTCACAAGAAAAACAAAGCATGTACCAAGGTGTCTGAAATGTTGGTGTTCCAGGTTAGTCGGTGAAATGAAATATTTTGTGAAAATAGAAGGAAATTGCATATTAACTTAAGATCCAAAGTGTGCAAAACATCGTTGGTTGATGTGACTCAGCTGGTAATGTTAATGCAGATTTATAACATCAGCATTTATCTTAAATGTCTTTGTTTTAACATAATTAAATGTAATTATTTTGCAAAACATTTGAAGTGCCCATTTTAACTGTAGACAGTTTGGATGTAAGCAGTATTGTTTTCTTACCAGCACAACTCACATGGCTGGTATATTGCTCAGCTGGAGAAAAGAATGATAAATGGCATTAAAATATGTACGGTGGCACATACAGCTATGCCACTGTAGACATAGCATGCAAACAATTATATGGGGTGGTGAGTGTTGGGGGGTGGGAGAGCAGTCAGACAAACTACACACAAACTTCTTTACAGATTTTGAGGAGAAGCTAACAACGGTTTTTGGAGGCCAGCCCTCCTACTGTGCACAATGACAGACTGTTTTTAAAAGCCTCTTGGGGAACCTGAGGGCACTGCCATTTAGGAGAGGGCAGGACTTGATGTACAGGATATAGAGACAGGTATATGAGGCAAAATGTCCAGAGGCTGGACACACAGACAACACTGGGGAGAGAGTGAACACTGGGGAGAGAGTATCGTGGTGCAGCTGGCAGCTCTGGGAGGGCTGTTGGCTTATTTCCCTCGGAGCCTTGTCAGCTGCACCTTGTGCTCTCTCTCTCTCTCTCGCTCCCTCTCTCTCTCTCTCGCGCACACACACACACACACACAAGCATTCATTTTCAAACAATGTTCTAATTTCAAACATATTCTAATTGAGAACATCTAGGGGAGAGTGTGTATTGTCGCAACTTTCCTGCAAATAATACATCGATACTGAAAATGTTTTACTAAATGAGACACCTCCTGCACTATGGTTCACCCTAATCAGTGCTAGGAGAGCTGGCAGCCTGAGCCACGATTAGTTAAAGGACTTTCTGTTTTTAAGACTATTTAACAACTGAGTTTAGAGAGTATCATTGTGAAGTACTGTCTCTCACAGTGCACTGAGTGTTGTGTATTCTTGCTGTTCTGGATTCTTGCTGCCGATTGTTTAGTACTTTGACTTATGCCACTACCCTTGCCTATGATACTCCTGTTTATGGTTTCGACTTGCTTTTTGCCCTTCCTGAATTTTGTTTTTTGTCATGCCCTCATGCTATCTGGACTACCTGGACTGCCTGGAATGTTAAAAGGTTTACGTCTCTGGATTACCCTTGTTATCATGGTTTGCCAACCCTTGACCCTTTTCGGCATAAGACGACAAATACTGTTTTTTTTTTTAATTAAACGTATACCTGCAATTGCATCCTCTCTCCACCAACCATTACGGGTTATTAGATTATCATATGATATTTCAGTGCAAAATCAAAAGTCAATAGTGTACTTCTGGCGGTCTCCAAAATGGGGGTAAATTGTCGCTAACAGTGTGTAAGTTGTCACCATGAATTGGCAATCAAGTAAGAACATTGTGAATGTAGATTTATTTTTATTTCATATTCCAGCTGGACTTGAAATAAGTAACATCTTGTGCTGAAAATGGGAACAATGCTTTTTTGAGTTAAAAGAGTTGAAAGAGTTGTTCACAGCCATGAATTTTGCCACAGGATTCCGGGGACACCTCACACTGTGGAGAAATATGGAACAAATGTCTCCATGACATGATGGGCTTCTTGTGTGGAGTTATTGCTGTCCATTTGAGTGACCTCCTGCAGGCCAGCAGCTTTTCTGTCTCCAGGCAATGGTAAGGGCATCCTGGTGATGCTTACGGTCCTCCTCAGGAAGTTATGCAGCACACAGGTAGCCTTCAGACAGGTTTCCACATTGATAGGACTGATCCCAGTGACTCTTCTTTACATACACCACTGAGCTGTGAGAATACCAAAGGTGTTCTAAATAATCAGCCTTGCCCATGACAGCCTGTATTTGAAATTTGTCCGAGCAGTTGGGTCTGGCCCTATAAAAAGCCGAATGAGGTCTCAACGGAGCGGAAAGGCTCCGTCTGCCACAAACATGTGAGGCTGTAGTCCCAAATGCTCTGCATCTGGCAGCAGAGCATCCTGTGGGAGGCCAAGGGTCCTGTCTCGGAGTACCTGGCTGAAAGTGGAGTTAACCAGCCAACTGCCGTCATTTGTCCTCCCGTAGCTGCCCACAACTGAGAGAGTCCCCTTGTAGGTGTTAAGTCAAGTCAAGTAGGTTTATTGTCATTTCAGACATTCAGTCACAGTGAAATGAAACAACGTTCTTCCAGGACCATGGTGCAACCATGGAATGACTCAAAAGAAATTTAAGCTCAGCTCAAATTATGAAAAATATCAAGTTTAGTATAGCTGAAATAGTAACACCATATTTCAGAGATCTTACTTACTTGTTTGGGGCAGCTGGTGGTCTAGTGGTTAGGGTGTTGCACCTGCGATCAGAAGGTTGTGGGTTCGACTCCCAACACTGCTAGAGTCATCACTGAGGTACCCTTGAGTAAGGTACCGTCCCCACACACTGCTCCCCGGGCTCCCCTAGTTGGTGGCAGCCCACTGCTTCACTTGGTGAATGGGTTAAATGCAGAGAAAGAATTTCACATAGTTCACACTGTGTGGTGTGTTCACATGTGACTATAAGGGGCCTCTTTAATTTAATTATGATTTAGCAAGTTCTTCATTGATTCCTGTTTGACTGATATGTTTCTGTTTCCTGTTTCTTTGTGTTGTAACTTTTGTAACTGAATAACAATATATACTATTAATAGTAATATATATATATATTGTTACAGCTATATAAAAATGTATATTTTTGTAATTTGAGCTAAGCCTTTTGAGTCAGAGTCACGTGTGTTTTTCTCAGACATAAATTTATTCGCCAAAATAGCACATTATCTTACACAAAGAAAGTTACTGAGCGATCACTGTCATGGGTTACTCTGCAGGATTAATAAAATTTCCGGGCAATAAAAACTTGACAGTGTGAAGCTCAGTAAGATGCTGTTCAGTAAACATCATTCTGTTTTTTTATATGTTGTAAAGGTAACCTAGAAATTTGAAATGACACAATGAAAGTGGCAATATTTTTACTACCCCTTGAGATTCTGGGCCTGTAGCAAGACCCATTTGAAGTTATTTACAATACTGACAGTTACGGCCTTTGGGATACCACTTAAAATTTAATAGGGACACACGTTTAGAATTTTTTATCTTAAGTTGGCTACGCGTCGCAAGCGAATTAAATACACTTTTGGAATTAGGACAAAAACATTTTTTTCAGGCGCCCAAGTGTAACTGTTGCAAATTTCACATACAGATGTCTGAAAATGGCTGACCAGGCATTTTTGTGAACAAAGGAAAAATCTTATTATCTCATTGTAACTCCTAAACTATATGAGCTAAGCCAAAGACATTTTGGAACTCAATATTAACATCCGGAAGGAATACTTGAGTAAATACCAATCGATTTAATGACTGTAGTCTGGATGCTTTATAAAGTTTGAATTTTTTTGTTTTGGTGTGTAGCTTTAGCACCAAATATGGAAGGAGATCATATTAAGGTCTGAATCCTGCAAAATCCACTCTTGGTGAAACATTTTCATTAAGGTGTTGGAACTAAAAATGATGAATTAATTTTACATTTGAATAATTATATTCTCGTACGAGGAATATTTTTCCCCATAGAGGGCATATAATATTTGACAGATTTATTTAATTGGAATCCACATTCTGCTGAATAATTAATACAATGCATGACGCTGAAAATGACGAGGGCGAACATCTCTATAGCTCATTCCTGATATTCATTAACACCAGAATACAAGTCTATTACATTCTGAGTTATTATGGAATCACTTTAAATACGCTTCTTCAGTTCTTAACAAAGCTTTTAGGGATAAGGGAACACTAAATGTGCTCTGGTTTAGAGATAATGGCACAACAGGTTTGGGATTTGGACTAAACGCATATAAGACAAAAAAACGCATATAAGAATGAAAAGTGTGTAAGAGGCTGGGGAATGAGTGAACAAAAGAAATCCACCTGTCAATCAATTCAGTGGCGTAAATGGTTTCTTAGCAAGTTAAATGTGCAGATGTTGCACCGCCACCACTGCTGGTCAAATGAAGGCCGAATGAGCTGCTGTCCATCAAATGAAGGTCAAACTATGTTTATCCTCTCTGGTTGAAAGGATGGCACAACTGAACAAACAGTTTTTGGAGCAATTGTTTACCTCCCATGTATTGCACTGTATATTTTATTATCCTACAGAGTATGTATAGCATTGCATTAACAAAAATGGCCAAACATCAGTGAGGTTAAATCAAGTAAAAAACACAAACTAAACATTTTACTCAGAACTTTATTAATGAAGTAATTAATAAAGTTTCAAAAACCTCCTGAAGATTCAGTTGTTCAGAGAGCATCTCCTCTCCTAATGCACTATCTATCTTCTTGCACCACTTCTACATAAAGATTTTTGCACTTAGAACTCTCCTCTGGTGTTTCCTCATGTTGAGTGTTTCCTCATATTGTAAGTCACTTTGGATAAAAGCGTCTGCCAAATGAATGAAATGCAAGTGAAGATTAAAGGGACCATCCATTTCAGATTTTAGATTTTAAAGGGATCATCCATTTTAGACAGCCCTGTCACTGTTCTCCCTTCTGCCGAAGCCATTTTAAATGAAGATGCTTTATGATGGTGAAATGCGTTGACTATCTAACATTAGTTACCTATAACAATTTATTATGTTGCCCAATTTTTACACGAGTGTGTGTTTGTTTTATAATTAAGGCAAGCTTCCATCTAAGAAAAGTCTAGTGCCAAATGGTTAGCACTAATGCAAAGCAGGTTAACATGTTACCTTAATATTGCTTATGTCACCAGACAGCAAATGTGCCCTCTCTGCAATTTATTTGGCCTCTTTTTCTAATTGATCCTGCTGCCAGGGAGTGATATAGTAAAACCTATGGGACACATTATTATATATAAATACTTACATATGTATAATACATATGAGGGAAAGTATTATTGCAAATATTATTGTTAGATGTTTGCATTATATGTAACACAGGGGGAATATTATTATCACTAATAAATGTGTACATACAGTATATTTTATGCACAGGGGGCATACTATTAATACATACAGATGACTACATAGCTAATGTAACATTTGGAGCTTATGATTATTACATATACATGTTTACATATGTAATACATTAATGGGACATACTATCAGTACATACAGATACTCAAGTATTCAGCACAGATGGAACATATTTATGAACCCATGCCCTGAGAAAAAGAGGTCTGTAAAAACACAAAACAGTGTCAGAATACTGACAGAATACACAAATCCCCCTCTTCCTACTGCCAGGTCTTCGGGTTTCAGCAGAGCCTTGGCTTTCCTACCGAAGTCCCTATAGAAAGCGCAGTTCTCCTCTGATACTTTTCTGGGCATCAGATGCAGACAGACGGAAGCCTCTCTGATAATCAGAAGGCAACACCAAATGTGCTGCAGGCCTTGCTCAGACCACCTTCAGAGGACATCACATTACAGGAACTGGCAGCGGTATTGGTGCTGGGATGGCACTGGACAACAATTTGCTCATTATAAATTTGTGATTCAGCAGTGGAGGATTTAAGGAGGACTTGCAGGCAGATATTTTTACATAGAAAAGTCTGTTGAATAAGTGTAAAAGTAGGTTATTGAGGGACTTTTTATAACTGTCCACCATCAACAGAGAAGAGCTCAGAGTGGGTGCAGCGCAGATGCACTGTTAAATATAGAGACATTTTATTGTTGTGATCAGGGTTGCACTAACTTGTCACATGTACTCAGCCATGCACAGTAAAGTAAAATTGCGATGGATTATTTTCATTTATCATTAAAAATGATAATATTTTACATTTAGTATATTTCCAGTACAGTCCTGTAGGGAGCACTCTCAGTACTTGAGGACTTGAATTAAAAACCCTTTATACTTGAGCATGAGTTTAGACTATTCAACTCAACTCTTGTTGAGATAGGACCCGTCTTTTTGCTGCTAGGAGCTAAGAACTGCAACTTCTGTAAAGTGTAAAGTGTAAAGTGACCATTCTGTCATACGTGAACACACCTCAGCACACAGTGTGAACAGCACGAAATTCTTTCTCTGCATTTAACCCATTTACCAAGTGAAGCAGCGGGCAGGCAGGAACACAGCGCCCGGGGAGCAGTGTGTGAGGTCAGTACCTTGCTCAAGGGCACCTCAGAGGTGCCTAGTAGTCTTGAGATTTGAACCCACGACTTTCTGATCGCAGGGCGAACGCCCTGGAACCAGATCCCATCACAGCAAGGCACACTGACCTTGTGGCAAGCATTTCTGTAACAGAAAACATTTTCTTTAATAACATTCTCTTTAATAATAACTCAGTGATTTTCATCTAGTTATTTTTCTACCACCAGGCAAATGCATGGAACCCTGGAGAGGGACCTCCTGCAGCTGGGCATAAGCAGTTGGCTGAATAGAGAAATAAACTCAATAAAGATGTTTTTTTCTTTCATAACAACTTTATAATCTGCACTCTTGAAAACAACCCTTAAAACAAGTCTGACGAGAAGGAGGTGCAACTACACCTGTCTCTACAGTTTGTCCTGAAACTTCTGATGGACCCTAATAACCCCAGAGTGACCTGCACAGAGGACATAATCAAGGCTTTTCTCAGACAAAATATTTCAAACTTTTTTTTCTTACTTTATCCAACACTTTGCTTCATCTTGTTGTTGTATTTGATGATACACATCTATTTTTAACATAAGTCACGTAAGCCTGGAACAGCACCTTGCCTTCAAAAACCAGCTGCTCTGTCTCCATTAGTCATCAGTCTTAGCTGTTCTTATCTTAAACTTGAGAATTATTAGGAGTAAAAAAAGAACCAAACAGAGACTCAATGGCAAAATAGTAATCCTTCTGCATTTTTGGTAAGCTGGGCCGTATTTATCAGAATCAGAATCAGAAAACTTTACTGATCCTGGAGGAAATTGCTTGTGTTATGACTGTAAAGACACAGAGAGATTTAGAGACAAGAACAAAATAAAATATAAAGTCTAAATAAATCCAATTAAAAATCTGTAGAAAAAACCTCAATGGGAAATACACTGTGCTATACACACAAATGCTGGGTATAAATTTTATAGATAACTTACAGCTAAGTGAATTTTTAACAACACAGATGGTAGTTAGGAGTATAATATTGCACTTAGTACAGACCAGAAGTATATAAGAAATATTGATATAAGTAGTGATATTCACATAGTAAGACTATTGGACATAATGAGAGATTGCACATAATGAAATGATTCAGCACAGAGTGTTTTACACAGCTTCCCAGAATGGTAGTGCTGATCAAGGATCAGATTACTATCTTACTTACTATGATCTCACAACAGAAATAGAGCCTAGCCAGCGTCATCGCTCCGAGAAGCTTCATGAACTAGAGCTCAGTTTGGGAGAGAAAGCCACGTTAGAAAGCTCAAGTGTAGACTGCCTTCTAGTGTTTGTGATTAAAAGCACTTTGGGAACTGACCACTATTAAAATTACTTTCAGACCAGAATCAGAGCAGTGCCGATTGTCCTTTCTGAAACTGACTGAATGTGAAAGTGGTCCAGAAGTGTGTAATCCTGAAGCACAAAACCATTGAAGAGAATTGTCAGTGCTAGATAATGTCTGTACTGTGGCATTGATGGCTTTGTGATTTTGAAAATAATCACAGACTCCAACCTCCTAATGCCCCAGCATTAATTTCTGCCCTAAATGGAAAAAAAAACCCAATAGAAAGAGTGGGGGAATGTAATGGACTACATGACAGATCATTTTATCATAATAAATTAATTTTAAATTCTCCTAAGATTGTATTTGCAATAGCATGTGTGTGTGTTTGGGGGAGGATCAAATGTCCTCATAATGACAAGAATATTGGAAATATGGGGGACATTTTGCTCGTCCTCACAAGGAAATGTTTCCACCATATATTCAACTCTGATGATTGAGATTAAGGTTATGGTTAAGTTTAGGTGTATGTGTAGCATTACTGAGATACATTGGAATGTCCTCACAAATATAGTAATACCACCCAGTTATCTGCAGGAGTGGACACACCCCACACGAATACAAGCTTCTGCACTGGGGAAAAAAAAGTCATTAAGATTTACTCAGTTTAAAGGTGCTCAGAATACCCATTTCCACTTCAATCAAGTTAAGATAATTACTGTCAGAAGTAAATGAACCCACAGGCAAGTGTGTGTTGATGTAAATGTACAGGCAAATGTTTGTTGATCATGTGAAAATCAATTCTGCGCCTTACTGTTCGACAAACAGTACAGCTCATCTTTTGTTTCATGCACATGTCTTCGTCTAGACCAGCCTGTGTCTGACTCCATGGGCTAAATGTCATGTCCACTGTGTTATAACTGGACTTTTGGAAACACGTTTCCTTTAATACAATGACGAGTCACGGACGAGTGACGTCTTTTACGGGATATGGGTAATAAGACACGCCCAGTTCGAGTTAACGGTCTACTCTTCTTCAAGTTAATGTTCACTTTAAATACAGAGGCTATGAGGGGTCTCTGACAGGGACCACCATGCTCTACATTACTGCTACAGCTCTCATACTCTCCTGTTTGCCTGACTGGGGTAAGTTTTCTCTCTTATTCATCCGGAAAGACATCCTTTATCTTACTTTTGCACATTTTGGCAGAGGTGGGCATGCGTCCAACCGTCCTCCAGCAAAAGTGTAGCTTTTATGGACTTGAGCGCAAATGAACTTTTATTTAGCTGCTAATATAACCCCCCCCCACCCCCCCCCCAAAAAAAGCATTTACATTTATAATTTTGTAATATTTGTATAGTGTATTTTTTATATTATAGTGTTATGTTGTATAGTTTTTATTCTATTGGTTATGTTGCTTCTACTTCTTTCTCTTGTGCTTTCTACTTTGCTGCTGTAATAATGCAAATTTCCGGCCTGTGGGACTAATAAAGGGTTATTTTATCTTATCTTACCTTATCCCAGAAAAGATGTCCTTTATCTTACTTTTGCACATTTTGGCAGAAGCGTGTTAACCTTTTCTTCTCTTTTTTTGGGTTTATTTTGTTCTTTGAAAAAATGTTAAAGCTCGAGAATGAGAAGCGTGAGCAGTAGCAAAGCAATGAAATGACCCCAACTAGGACATAGTTTTATTAAATACTTCTCCCAAATAGACTTGACTTGATTATCATCTAAAGTACATAGAAATGTAAAAAAAAAAAAAAAGAAAAAAAAAAGGCTAATATCAGAATGCTGGATGTTAGTGACAGGGTGAGGTAAACTTCGTAACAGCAGCCACATCCTGCACAAAAATAACCAGAATGTTAGATATATTTCAAAATGACCTGCATGCGATTTTAGACAGTGTATAAAACTGGATTCTGCTGACTTTGTGACTAGTGCCCTTAATAGCCTAAGTCATTAGTAATGTAACATTAGGACTGTATCACTGCTATGACAGACATTTAACTTGCACTTTTGTGCTGGATGTATATTTGCATTGTGGAAATTAAATGTGATAAACTGGTGCTGTCATGAATTACAGTTATCATTATGTTCCTAGAACTGTGTAGTTTCATGGAAGCTCTATCCTTTGTCCACTGCAGGATGCTTCTCTGAGAGTGTCCGCACCTTAAGCCACA
Source organism: Brycinus macrolepidotus (assembly GCA_037974445.1). Lineage (NCBI taxonomy): Eukaryota > Metazoa > Chordata > Actinopteri > Characiformes > Alestidae > Brycinus > Brycinus macrolepidotus. The sequence goes on along the minus strand of JBBPCZ010000115.1, from coordinate 27,477,927 downwards.
TCGAGAGGTACGATGTAGTGAGACTTCAGAAACTGAGCAGCAGGAGCCGAAGGAGCATCTCTAATCAGGTCGATAGTTTGTTTCCCTCCAAATACTGTTTTATACTATTCTAATTATTTCATCCGAGGGTACCGTTAATTCTGTGTAGGTTTCCTGAACAAAGAAGTGCGTTCTGCTATGTAATAAAAATTTTCATCCCACAGGCAAGCTTAGGTATGGGGTCAAATGGCCAAGAGAAATATCCAGAGGAACTTCGGTATCTGTTGTTCTTTGATGGAAATAATCACACGGTTCACTTGGAGAAGAACAGGTACAGCTCCTAAAAGTTGTGCAACAGCCTCCACATTTTAAAAACAGTTTCCCAATGCAGTATGCAATATTTGTATTTATTTTGGGTTTTTTTTCAATGTTTTGTTTACATTTTAGACTTCTGGTTGGACACAATTACTCTGAAATATATTATAAAGAGGATGGATCAATCTTGACCACATTTCCTAGACTTGAGGTAAGTTTATCTCTTCACGTTACTGGAAAACTTTGACCAGGGAGATCAACTTTTTAATGTGATTTATGCCGCTTTAAGCCCTTCAACTGAAGAGTTACTATTTGTTTTATCAAAGTTAAAACATATTATTCAGTAATTGTCATAAATTATTCAGTTGCTATTGGGGCAGCTGGGAGCCTAGTGGTAAGGGAGTTACTCCTTTTATCAGAAGGTCGTGGGTCCGAATCCCAGGAAGTGGTGCTAGTGGCAACACTGAAGTACCCTTGAGTAAGGGAACCGTCCCCACACCCTGCTCCCCGGAGGCCCGCTGTTGGTGGCAGCCCACTGCTTCACTTGGTGAATTGGTTGAATACAGAGAACAGTTTTATCCCCAGTTTTATCTTCCCAGTGGGAAGATGCTGGACCGGGAAGCAACCGAGAAAGAGTGAGTTCAAGTCCCACCCTCTCACCAAAGAGCCGGTGGGGTTAAAGGGGGTTTCCCATGGGCCTCCTTGCTCTGGGGCAGCTGGTGGCCTAGTGGTTAGGGAATTGCCCCTGCGTTCAGGAAGTCATAGGCTCGAATCCCAGGACTGCTAATGGCACCTCTGAGGTACTCTTGAGCAAGGTACCATCCCCACATACTGCTTCCCGGCTGCTGTGTTCCTGGCTGCCCACTGCTTCACTTGAGTGAATAGGTTAAATACAGAGAAAGAATTTCATGCTGTTCGCGCTGTGTGCTGTGTTGTGTTCACGTATGACAAATGGATACTTCACATTTCCTACTGTGGAACTGAAGTGTCAGCCTACAAGTGGTTCTTTGGGCTTGCTACATTTCTAAATAAGTCATTGTATTTCCCCTTTCACATGCTGTGTGTTTACAGTGTCTGTGTCATTCGCTGAGCATGAACAATGAACAGCTTTCTGTGTTGTAGGACCACTGTTATTATCATGGTCATATCAATGGTTTGGAAGATTCATCAGTCAGTGTTGGAGTCTGCTCTGGAATGAGGTAATTGCTAATATCATACATTTGTTATTACACAGCCACTGCAGACAAATGCAAACAAGAACAGGGTCTGGCCTCACCCTGCATAGCAAATTCTTCCTCTGAGGTATGCCCGTCATGTGTTTGGACAATTCTGTGTGTCCTGCAGAGGGTTTTTGCGGGCTGAGCAGCAGTTGTATCTGATTGAGCCTTTGAGTGACAGCACTGAGGGAGACCATGCCCTCTATAAACGAGAAGACCTGATGATGGACAAGAGAGAGCCAGATATCACCATCTTTGACAGAGAACCCAAAGTGGCAAGCCTTTTCAAACGCAGTAGCTGGGTACATATTTTCAACATTACTACTACTTATAGTTGACCTCTACATATTTCTCCCACTAATGTATTCTTTTATAAATACTGTTACTAGACTGGGCAAGCTTAGCAGAAAATGTCAAAAATACCACTCTCCCTAAGAAGAATTGTGCACATTTATAGTGACAATTTTATTTTAAAACATCAAATTAAAATTTTTAAAGCTTAGAGCTCTATGTCTCGCCCGTTGACCAGGAGACAAAAAGTGGGGGAGACACACCACCCCCTGCTATAATGGTGCCGGCGCCTATGGTCACAGGCATGAAGATTCTCTAAAAGATTTGCTGAAAACATTTTGTTTATTGTAATAACCTAATAGAACAACATCAAGGAATAAACAGAAGCATGACAATATGATCCCAACAAATGCATGATAAGCCAAAGTGTATAGTATATAAAGATGATGTAGAGGAAGAAGATTCCATCAGGTTGAGTAGGATTTTTGCCAGTGTTCTGTACAGCTTGTCTAATCTCACAACAGCTCTTTGAAAGAACACGCTTGTGAGTGGAGATTTAAGTCATTATATGTGTGAATAAAAGATTAGAAGCAGGAGTTACATCAAATGCCAGTAATTTTTTTTTAACTATTTTAGAAACCCAAGTCTGCGATTCGTACTCCGAGATATGTGGAATTGTTTCTTGTAGTGGACAATACTGAGGTAGGAGCAACAGTAACAGCATTTAAATATTTTACAACACACATTTATGCTTTTAGTCTTCAAAGGACAGATCAAGCAGACTGAATAACAAGTGACAACTCTGTATTACCCTCTTGCAGTACAAAACTTTTGGTTCAGACACCAGTCTGGTCCGGGCAAGGATGCTCGAAGTTACAAATCATGTCGATAAGGTATCATTTCTTGCTGTTTGTGTTCAAAACGTACTCGAAAAGTGGGGTCAAATTTAGCTTAAAAATACATTGGTACACACACTGATACAGCTGGAAACATTTTATAGTATTAGAATCAATTACAATAATCTTCAATAAGGTATGTGTATTTTGTCCAAAGTATAAACCTCTGTCAATTTTAAAGTGTAAATGAATATTTTGCTGTATAGGTTTTGTTGATTCACTACTGTTTAAATAGGATATTCAGTCACATTAATGTATTTCGTGTTTTCAGAAAAAAATTTAGCTGTGGTGAAAAGGATTTCTCAAAGAATCATAAAGAAATTTTGAGGTTAGATATTTACAACTGTGAAAGTTTTTGTTTCATTACTTTTGTTGAGCTCGGATCTTTCCTCCCTCAGCTGTATCGTCCACATAATATCCGGGTGATGCTGGTAGGATTGGAGGTGTGGACAGCCGAAGACCAGATTCTGGTCAGCGTGAGTTCTGATGACACTCTTACCAGATTCATTCAGTGGCGCCAAAAAAACCTGCTGAAAAGAGTGAAACATGATAATGCACAGTTTGTGACGTGAGTATTACTGGTCTGGATCTTAGTAATGATTGTATTGTGCATCCAGCTCTGTAAATAACTTCACCTTTCTTCTTTTTATCCAGCGGAATAGATTTTTTGGGCGAAACTGTGGGGCTAGCAAACAAATTTGCTATGTGTGCTTTAGGCTCTGGTGGCATTAATCAGGTATTCATCTCGGACCAGTTGAGCATGCTGTTGATTTACCATGGACTATGTTTAATTTAAATGTTATTAATGTGAAACTAGTGAAAACATTTGAATCAAGTGAATTCAGTTCATCACTTTTTTCAGTATGAGTTCTCAAATTGAATATAAGCCACGGAAGATGATATTAAAAGGGGGCATTTCTTTATTTCACAGGATCATAACATCAATCCTCTGGGCTTGGCTGCCACCATTGCACATGAAATGGGCCATAACATGGGCATGTCCCACGATACAACTTACTGCACCTGCGGCCCGTACGACACCAGCTGCATAATGACTGAACGTGTGGGGTGAGATTTTCTGTCATACATATAATGTGTTTTGATGTACAAAATACTACTGCATACTTTGATACTGTAATACTGCACACACCACACATTTCACAGCAGTCCATCCGGTGAAAGAAAGAAAGAATGAATCATGACTCATTGACCTGGGCTTGGAGATTCATCTGAAATGTTGGAATCTGTGTAGAGCTGCATAAATAATTGTGTTTTTATCTTCATTGTAATACGGGTTTCCATAATATACACATCTTTTTATCTTTGTGTTTAATGGAAGTGAAATGAGCTGATATGTCAGAACTGTTTAAATTACATTACACATGATTAGATTTCTCTTTACACAAAGAAAAACAAGGTCACTACTTGCAAACCTAGCCAGACACACAGTTTAATTATAACGCATCACTTTTCATCGTGACGTCCAACAACTTTTTTTCCAGTCACTGCATATTGACTGTAGTATTAGCAACACATTTCTCATTCCCCAGCTTGTCAGATACTGAGGCTTGGTTGGTGGCCCTACACTTCAAACCATGATGCCCCAAATACCACTCTAATGTCAGTTTGCACACGCAAAGAGAAAACTACTGAAAAAACTACTAACTACCAACAGATCTAGCAAGCCACATCCCTGGTCTTGGCCTTTCTGGAATGTCACTTCTGTTTTTAAGTAAGACCCTTTTCTGATTTTAGAGTTTGTCAGGCCTGCGTAAAAATTCTCCATTGAATTGGGTGATTCAGCAGCAGAATTCTTGTCAGCCATTTGGGACCCCTCACTTTGATTCCCGGCTCAAGTGCCAGACTGACGCCAGAGAGGTACCTAGAGCATCATAGACTGAACCATAGGGCCATCCTAGAGCTTCACAGTTTAAAGCATAGGGTCACTGACCAAGCTTCAGTATTTGATGAGAAATAAGAATGTTTTTTAAAAGCAATTCTGAATCACACCTGAGAGAACAATCAGATCGTGGTGAAATCTGAGATTTCTTGAAGCACATTATTTCCTAAAGAATAGTAATTGAGTCAAATTGTCATGAGTCAGTACTGATGTTTTTCATTTTCCATTTTTAACCCAGTACCACAAAGTTTCCACAGCTCTTCAGTGACTGCAGCCTGGATCAGTTGAGTGTGTTTCTGGAGAATGCCAACCCGAGCTGCTTGCTGGATCTCCCCCGCTCAGATGAGCTGTACGGGGGGCCTGCCTGCGGCAATGCCTTCCTGGACCCAGGAGAGGAGTGTGACTGTGGAAGTGAGGAGGTTAGCTTACACACATCATCCTCTCCATCACTTAACAGTATTATTCAGCATTTTTCTGCAGACTAGTCAAGTGACTCGGTCCAGTCTATTAAAGAAGCAGAGTGTCAGCTGTGTGAGCAATGCGTTTGTGTGATGAACTCATCTGGTTTAGTGGTGATGACGCACCCTGTGTAACATGACCTTTTTCTCTTGCAGGAGTGTGAGAACCCATGCTGTAATGCCAAAACCTGCAAATTTACTGAAGGATCTCAATGTGTGGAAGGAGACTGCTGTGAGAGCTGCCAGGTATCCTCTTATAAAACAAACAATTAGAAATCCTTTTATGGCATCAGGTATAAGAATTTGTATTCTGAAGAAAACTTTGATCTGAAATCTGCCATTTATATTGTTTTTAATTGGAACTGTCAAAAGTGAGTGTTTGACTACCTGTGCACACTCCTGAATTCTCCGGTGAAGTTTACATTCAGTGCAGTGGGCAATGGTGAGCTGTTACACCTGATGATGAATATGAAATGAATATATAATGAAGCTGACAGGCATAATGCAGACTGACAAAGAAGACAAAATAAGTAACCAGCAAGATCTGAGGTCTTAACAATATATATGAATGAGGGATCACTATTTGGGAAGCAACAGGTCACTATTGCTCCTTTTATTACTGTGTTATAACTGCTTCTAAGTGTCTTTTAAGATGTTGTAAGTAATAACTTTTAAAAGGGTTTATGAATGATTTTTAAAGTGACCTCATTAATAACTATTAATAAACACTTTTTAAACCGTTAGTACTTCCTTTAAGGAGGTAGTCTTATTGTAAAATGGTGCTGTCATATTCGAGTCATGCTCATGCAGCTCATTCTGTGGAAGGAAATGACAAACCTGTATTTGCAAGATGTTCTCTAAAGGTGAGGAGGGGGGTTGGTGAAAGTGTACTGGTACATTTAACACGGCCATTTTAAATCAAAATCTTTTTAATTGAAGTTTTAAACTCGGCATACAAAAGATTAAAAGGGCACATTGAAGGGAAGTATAAGTGTTCACTAACATCCTTTGTTAATGCCATAAATACAAAAAAAAAAAAGAAACGAGCAAACAAAGGAAGAGAAAAAAAAAAAAAACCACACATCCGGCCCAGTCACTGCCAACAATTTATACACAAAGAAATCTATCTGCCACCTCCAAAAACAAAAATAATATACTTAAACTAATATTAATAATCTTATCTTTACAAAGTCTTAAATGCGTTCAAAAAAGGACCCCATATTTCAAAGAATTTTTCACTGGAATGTTGAAGCAAATACCTATTTTTTTCTAGTTTTCGGCAGCTTATAATGTCTACTAGCCATTGTGAATGAGTGGGCGGGGCAGCATCTTTCCATTTTAACAGAATGGCTCGCTGAGCCAGAAGGGAAGCAGAAGATAAGGCACGGCACTTTTCTGCAGTTAGTTTCAGTCCACCTCCTGTAATCCCAAACAAGGCAAACAGAGGGTCCGGCTCCAGATTCGCATTTGGAATGTTAGACAGTGTGTGAAAAACCTCTGTCCAAAACTTATGGAGGCTAGGGCATAGCCAGTACATATGAATGAGCGAGGCTTCATTAGTTTTGCATTTGTCACAATAGGGGCTGACCACACGGTACATACTAGATCATTTAGTTTTTGAAACATGAGCTCTGTGTACCACTTTGAACTGAATTAGACAGTGACGAGCACATAGGGACGTTGAATTGACAAGTTTAAGTATAGAATTCCAGGTATCATCTGACATGGTAAGACCTAAATCTTTATCCCATAATCCCCTACACCTGTCCATGGGTGCACATCTTAAACCCATTACTATACTGTAGAGAACTGAAATAAGTCTTTTACGAGATGGGTCCAAGGAGAGGGTAACACGGCCATTTTATCTGTAAAAACTGTTCTGGTGCTATTTTGTCATTTCCGATCTCCGTGTTAACCACAAAGCTTCTATGTTGTAATCAGTTTTGTTGGTTAAAACCATGTTGTAGTGTTATCAGTGGAGCAATGGCAGGCTTGGTTGTGAAAGTGGAGTCGCGAAACCACTTGCTTTAATAACAGCATCAGTCCTGACAGGTTAGGATTACACCAGTTACTTGAGATTCTGTTCCTGTCTGTTTGAGTCTGGTTTTCTGCAAACTGGGGGCGCATTTCAGCTAGAATTTGCGTGCTTATATCAGCGTTGCACCAGCTGTCCCTCACTGAGAACTGTGATTGAGGTCTGGTAATTCTGCTGATCAGTCAAAGTGTCCCAGCATTCCTTCATGACTGTTGTCCAGTCAAACACAGACATTTTACAGGTGTCATTTGGGTGTGTCAGTGTTGTGTTCTGCTTGGACATAATGGACAAGCACATAATGGATAAGTGGGCTAAAATGGACAGAAACTCAAGATACTGATGAAATCCTTACATGGGAGGGCTGGCACATATGGTAAAAGAACATGTAACCAAGTATTAGAGTAGAAATGATACAACCAACTAATTCAGTGAGCTTAATTCTGAGGTCAAGATTTTATTTGATTTTTAATATTTTGTATGTGAAAAATGTCTTGATTCTGCAAAGCTTTAATAATATTGGCACTGTTGAACCACAACATTTACTCTCTAAAATGATAAGTTTACACAAGACAGAACAAATATTAACTTTGTAAAAAAAGATTTGATGACAGGTTATTTTGGAGCATTTCCTATGGTCCTGTCATCATGAAATGTTCACAAGGCAGCTGGTATTTTCAATAGCTTGTTTCAAATGTCCATGACACTGAAATCATTACACCATTAATAATCTCTTATGAATAGTTAAGAATGTGCAGTCCTCTGGGAAAGTGTCTTGTCTGTAGTTATGGCTACATTTACTCCCTGACAAATTGGAAGTCTCTGATGTTGTTTTTTTTCCCTCTCCAGATAAAAGAAGCTGGTAGTGTATGCAGGTCCTCTGCAAATGAGTGTGACCTGGCTGAGTACTGCACAGGGCTGTCCGAGAAGTGTCCAGAAGATAGCTTCAAAATGAATGGAATCCCCTGTAGCTCTGGTGACAGCTACTGTTATAATGGCCAGTGCCCGACTCATCTTCAGCACTGCCAGAGGCTGTGGGGGACAGGTAACATACAGAACAAAACATCACTACTGTTTCTTATAGCATTAAATTATTTCACTTGGGTACTTATGTGACAATTTAGTCAACATTGCAGATACACTTATTCCAGTGTTTTTGTTCCAGGAATCTAGGACTGTTGCTCTTACATCATTCAGGAACTTATACAATGTAGACTGAAGCAGGATAAACTAGACATTCTATGAAATTATCAGGTGTTTTATTTAATTAATTGTACTGTTATAACAATACAATACACTGTAATTGATGATTTTTTGTAATTTCGTGTCTGCCTCAAAATGTAAACACTATCATATAGTCTGCAAGGCATTGTAGTTAGTAATTTTATTACAATTTAATTCTCAATGTTATACAACTTTCTTGGGCATCATGTACAGCTCATGTGTGGCATCCTACTTAGAGTTATGTATCAAAAACAGCCATAATTCAGTTTTCCATTTTCCAAACCTTTCTTTATCTCTTAAAATAAATCCAGCTGTTTTTGTTACTGTGCCTTTAAGATTGTTCTATGTAAATGCTCTCTGTGTGGCTGCTGGCACTACGGGACCAGAGTTGGACAGACACATCTAAATGTCCTGGTTTTTGTGAAATCAGAAAAACAAAAAAAGCTTTTATTCAGGACTGAATGGACTGGGGAGTGAGCGGTACCTTTAGAAACTTTAACAGTGTTTACTGTTACTGAGTGTAACACTGTTAAACTCTTTTTCTTTCAGCTTCCTACAAATGATTTAAAAGTTATGAAGTTGTAGAGTTCTAGCATCATCACAGAATGATTTGCATCTCATTTGAAAATTTTGCATTAATGATTTCAGATTTTTGTACAGCGATTCCCAAGCTTTTGAACCGTAGTGCATGTGAACCAATGACTTTTCTTTTCATAGATGCCAAGGTGGCTTCAGATGCCTGCTTTTTCAGAAATACCTTTGGAAAAAATGATTCCCATTGTGGAAGGACTAAAAATGGCTACAGAGCCTGTGCAAAACAGTAAGTTGAGAGCACTCTGTCCCTGTAGGACAACTGTTTAATTGTTTAGATATATATAATTATCATGGGTGCCAATCTCGGTCCTAATAATGATGCACTTTGATCATTATTTTTGATAATGATTCAATTTTGTTGTGTTGATATGGTTTATAATTCTTTTTGAGCGTGCACCAATGAGTTATTTACACAATGAGAGTTATTTACACAAAAGTGGAGATAATACGGACAATTAAAAACAACAAGCTGTTTTTCAGATTTATATATTTAAAAATAGCCTGAAAATATTTTGGCCAAAATAGAACCACATACTGAATATTATGTCAGGTGATTATAATTGATTCAGATATTTGAAAATTGGTGCAGCTGAATCGACATCCTAAGATCAATAAAATTTACTCCCCTAATAATTGTAGTGTGTAACAGTATGTAACAGTGTATATAACAGTGTATAGCAGTAATCTATTCTCTTGCTACCGTTCATTCATGAATGGTGTGTTTTTTTTACTTAGAGATATGCACTGTGGGAGTATATTTTGCACTGGAGGAAATACCCTTCCTGTCACGGGTTTGAAAGCTATCCTGCTGATGACCAGTGGAATCTGCAACATTGTAGGGGAGCGGTCTGAGGAAGACAACCTAAGCATGGTGCCTACGGGAACAAAATGTGGCCAAAACAAGGTAATAACATTAGGACTTTGAGGCGTTTTTGTCTCTAAAATACAAACATGTCATTTTCACAAACAGTTAATTTTTTGGTGAATTCCACAGGTGTGTTTCGGTCACATGTGCCAAGATGTGAAAGTGTATGGTGCTAGTGAGGACTGCTCATCGAAATGCAACGGCCATGGGGTAGGGATGGGACAGTATAAAAATCTGTCAACAAAGTTCAGTATTATCATAGTATTGTTAAAATAAAAACACTTATACCATCTAAAATCATGTCACCACAGATATTACATTGACAGATTTTTAAGTAATACCTATAATCAATAAAATATTAAGCGTGCCAAAGTGGAAAGCTGTTACGAGAATCCACAAGCTGCATGAATAAGAACGAGAGTGAGAGGGATTGTATATATGCTATATAAGATCTATACACTCATTGGTTAAAACATGTAGTCACTGTTGCTCTCACTGCAAGGTTCATATGAAGCCTGAGCTCATTTGTAACTGAATAAATGAAAGTAACAAATATGCTCTGATGAAGCTTACATTGTCCACAATATGATACACCCTGGAATATGCCCTGCTTTATAAATCGAAAAAAAATATTTATTGTTAAATTAGAGAAGAGAAGATTAGACAAATGAACTTAATTCCAAATAACCACAGAAAGTAACATCATTGTTTGCAATTAATTACTTGGCCATTTTGACAGTTCTATATAGTAAATAATAAATAAAGATTTAACTTCGTGATAACAAGCAGAGTGAGTCCCACATTATTCGGTAAATATTGGCAAACAATATTTCTGTATGTGCTGATAGGTTTGTGATCATCGAAATCAGTGCCACTGTGACCCTGGATGGGTTCCACCACACTGTGATATCACATATGCTGACTTGCCTTCTAGTAAGTTGCTTTAGGATTCCTTGCGATCAGATAAGTCATCTAAAGCTCAAACAGTTACACACTGATTAATCATCATTCCCTTGTCTTGCTGATTGCTATGGGTTTTTTTTTTCCAGGAAATAAGATGATCATTGGTGTGACAGCAGCAGTGGGAGTTCTGCTGCTTCTGGCTGTAGCATGTGGAAGTTGGATTTACCGTAAAAAGACAAAGAACACTGGCTCCACTCATAAAATGTGAGTTTGCTGGTGCCTTTATGGCATCACTGTCAGCCACAGTGGGCAGCAAAGTACTTGTGAACAGTTATAGTTAGTGTCATTAAATGTCTGCCTGTATGTTTTCTTGTGTGTAGGAAAACTCCATCTCAGCAGTTGAATCCACGGTTTGAGAACAGAAACTTTTTAAAGGATCGGCCCCAGATCAGCCAGCCTACTTTCCTCGAGACAACTGCAACCCCCCCTACGGTCCGAGTTGTCCCCACACGCCCACCTCCGCAGGTAAGTGCTAAGCAGTGCAGTCTATTCAGTGCAGCAGTATTGGCAAACAGGGATGGCCATGATTTTTTTTTTAAATACCAGTGCCAGTATGTGAATATTTGCTATTTATGAACACTACAAAATACATATGTTCAGCTGAAACAAAACTTTTTATCTCCAAAACCGTAACATTACAAGAGAAAGAAAAAACATTCTGAGCTCCATGGGCGCCGGAACCATTATAGCCAAATCATTCGTTTCGTCCTCCCCACTTTTCCACTCCCAGACAACAGTAGAGACATAGAGAGCAGCGCGCGTCTCCTCCACTTTTTCTCTCCCGGACAACAGCAGTGCACCTCCAACTCCAACCCCCCACCCCCAAGGGCCGACACGTAGAGCGCTGCGTCCCCCTCACATAAAAAATGCTTCCGGCACCCATGCTGACCTCTAAGATAATGAAACAGACTGCTTTAGTTAACTGACGATCTGTTAGTCACTTCCCTAGATTTTATACTTTCGAAATTGCTGACAATCAGACAATCCTTGATGAACTCTTGCCCCCTTAATTCTGAATAATTCAAACAATGGCAGTGGCAGCTTTGTAAGATGCAAAGCTAGCTGGATTACAATACCAATCCATATTCAAATAAAAAACAGTCATCCGAACTAAAATCTATTATTATTAACTAATATTAATTGTACAGAATTGGCAGAACAATCTTTTTGTGTTCCTTTTTGCAGCCTCCAAAAAAAACAGAACCACAGCCACATCAGCCATTACAAAACATGCCTTCACCCACACAGACAAAACCTCTAAATAAGCCTCTGGGTCTTGCTGATGTGAAACCGGTGAGCTGCCACACATTTCCAGCATTTATCATCTACATGCATGTAGTTTGTACCATTTACTTTTATCTTATATATTGTACTCGTCCATATATAATAAGCTCTTTTTTTCTCTGTATTACTCTATAAAACTGCAGATGAACAGACCAGCAAATCCCCCTGTGCCTCCAACAAAGCCAGCTCTTGCACCCGGGTCATGGAGGAGACAACAGGTTAGTTTCTGATCTAAGAACAACTGCAATACCACGACAGCCTGGTGCTGCTATGTAGAAATTAATTTTCATTCTGAAGTAAAATAATGAGGTAGCTAAGTGGTTTGTGAATTGGATCTTGAATACATACACAAGTTCCATCCAAGATTTAATCCATATTTAAGATAAAGATGTAGATAGCGGGGGTTACAAGATGTGATTATAAATCCAAATTTATAAACATATGCATTTTGATTTTGATTTCTATGACCTACGTCAGTGGTTCTCAACCTAGTGGTCCATATACCAATAATATTGCGGTCACACCTCCACCTGGTGCTTTGCCTACTGGGGTCACGATCTGAAAACTTTAAGTCTGAGTGATTGAGTCTTCACAAGCTGTTGAAGATGAATGTATACACTGTGCATTTCTTACATCTTGCTTCACCATTTTAAAGGTGTAAAAGAAAAACTAAAAAACAATTTTATTTGATTTCGTTAATTAATCTGTGTTTATTTTGATTTAGCGCTCAAAATTGTTTGATACTACTGAGATTTTTTAGTTAGGAATTCAGCCTATGATCCTTAGTACATTGCAGCAAAATCTTTAAAGAGAGAATCTTTAAATGCATTTAGAAAATGATTATTTTCCCCACTGTCAGCAGACAGAGAGACGGATGAAACCGTACTGATCCCAAAGGAAACTGGAAATTGGAATTTGATTTCACAACAAAAACAAGCATATATTAGAAAAATATTTCAAAAATTACAGAATTTCCATTACCACTTAAGCTTACTACTTAAGCTATTTTTAAGACTTAAACAACACTTGTTTGTCTCAAAATGTTCTTGTCAGTTTTGAGATGACAACATGATTTTGTTCCGGGCCTTTACAGATTTAAAAAGTCCCGCATAAAGTCCACAGGTGGGACACAGCTAGTGCTTAAATTTTATTGTAAGTCTTTGTTGTTTACAGACTCCGGGAGATGAAGTGAAAATTGCACTGAGGCCTCCCACCATGCCAAGAAGATGACGAGAGGGGGAATCATCATGTAACTCAACAGACTTTTCAGTCTCTGCATGACTAATGACAGCACTGTGGAATGTAGCTCTGACACACACAGGGCTGGGGTCTTTGTGCTTGTTCTCCAATTCAGAGAGTATTATGTGGAGAGATGCTTGCAATATATTTTCTCCACTCAGTTACACTTGAATTTGTATATAATACAAATACTATATTGCTGTGGGCAAGTGGAATGTTTGCCACCCTCTTTTCTTTTGGAGCAGATCATTATTATTATGTTTTTTCAAAAAGAGGCAAACACAACATTTTGTCTTGTTTTTTGTTAGCTTGTGATGTGCAGGGTTAAATTTCACCTAATATAATTAATGTAATTTACCACTACCAGGAGCAAATTCCTTTTTTTTTTTGCTTTCCTGCTTCCTTTTCAGAGGGATTTTCAGCTAATTTTATTGATCTTCCGTCTGACCACAGCTTTAGACAACAGCTCAATCAGGTTGTTAAGAAACTACTGCTTTTACAGCCAGGGAAACACTTTAAAGAACAGTGGTCACTTGCATAAAACATCTTAAGTAAACTTTGGCCTGTGGTTTTAAGCGGGTTGCATTAAATCTCTCCAAAGAAAATGTTTAAGTGGAAAGGGAATACAATCCACAATTGTAAACTGAGTTTTGGTTTAATAAGATTAAATAACATGCTTTAGCAAGCATCCACAACCGTGCACTTTTTGGACACACTCAGGTGTGTTAAACATATTTATAATATTTTATGTGATGCACTTATTGCCTTTGTGTTGTTTTATATTCAGCGTCTATTTTGTATTATTTGTACATTAAAATAATGTGTCTAAAGTCATTCTCAGTCTTTTTGGTCTCACGACTCATTTATATATATTCACTACTGGATTTTAATGTGGAACACCCAGCATATTTTGAGATAAAACATACAACAATTTAAAGACAAATCTACAGCTTATAAATCTATGCTTGTGTGCTCTGCACATTTGTCAAGGCAAGGCAAATTTTCGGTCCATTGCGGCTCTCTTTATATTCCTGTTGTGTCCAGAGCATAATTATGGGTGCTGCACTCAAGGGCTGTGCTTCCATCTAGGGAAACTGGGCAATAGTCTGTAAAATAGTTTAAGAAAGGGTGGTAAAATGAGCCAATTATGTCACCTGTGAGGGCCTTGATCAAAGAGTGTGTCTTCTGTTAGTGGCTAAGCAATGTGTCAGTCACTGCTTAAGCTGCCCCTAACTTTGCCCTGACCCTTCCCTAAAAACTGCCCCTAAAGACTGCTTGTTTAGCAACTATAACTAGGCACTCATGAGTAAATGTGACCCATTTCCTAAACTGAAGACAATAGGAGATGTATAGGATGTGGATTAAACAGTGTGGGACACCATATTACCAATTACATCTGAGAAAGGATCACAAGGAACATGTCTGATATGTTAGCTAACTACCTAGCGTGTCTTTGTTAACCCTCTGGATTTAGAGCCATAGAACTAAAAATAATATATATATTCTGATGGTTCTGATGGTCAGGGGAAGGTTGTTTCACCACTTTGGTGGCAAAGCTGAGAAAAGGTTTGATGTACTTCCTCGGCCTTTAAGAAGAGGTGGGTCAAGTCGGGCTGCTCTTGATGCTCTAAGAGGGCAAGCTGTGACCTGTTCAGGTAGGTAAGACGGAGTTGGACCATTTTTGGCAAAGGAAAAGTGAAACAGCCAAGAGAAAACACACTGGTGGGCCCGGATTGAATAGACAGAATGGTTCCCTTGGAGAGAAAAAAAAGGAAGAACAGATGTGTGTTCACTTAACTGAAAATGTGCTTTATGCCTTTTTGATAATGTGCCTGAAGGGGATGCCCAAAGGAAGTGCTAAGGATGTATGAACACCCAAATTCTAAGAAGAGAGGTAAGAGCCTTGAAGTCTGTAACGGTGGAACAACCAAACTGTGGTATAACCAGACTCTAAGGTACAACCAGACTCTAAAACGATGGGCGGCGGAACACCTGAATTTTAAGACCAAAGGGGAGAGGCAGAAAATCCCAAATGGCGGAACAACTGCGGGACAACTGGACTCTAAGGTGCAAGCAGACACTAAGAGGTGGTGGAACTCCCAGAGGAGTGGAAAAGCTAGGAAGCTCTGAACATAAAGCCTAAGGACAGGCGGTGAAACACCCAAACTCCCGGAGGAGCAGAAGAGCTAGAATGCTCCAGTTACCGAAGGGGGGTGCCAGAGCATGCGGACTCCTGGAGGAGCTGAGAAAGCTTGGAATGGCTCAGAAAACCAGCACCGGCAAGGTCTAAGGGTACATGAATACATGAGGAAGGGTACATTGGAAAGCCAACTAACCCCAACTAATCCTAAGTAACACATGCTAACCATAAGACTTTGTGAGCCCTGGTTACAAAGGGCAGATTGCAGGTGATGCTGATCAGAATAATTATAAATAAAAATCAGCCTGTCAGCTAATGGTACGTTCCGTTTAAACTAGGAAGTTGGAATTTCAGAGTTACTATAAGGAACTTTAAATTGAAACACCCCCTGAAGTCAGATTTCCATCTTGGGAAGTTGGAGGAACCTCACTGACCTCAAAATCCAATGCAATGCTCCATGCGCCAACAGTAGTGAAATCTGTAGTAAGCACTGTTTATTAGCACTTCAGTTTTTTCTGTTTGTGTCTCACTAAATCAGTCACACACAACACTGTCCAGCTTATTTTTTTCTGTATACATATTGCTGTGGTGTTTGCACAAAACCGTGTAATGCCTTCCTTTCAACTGGTATTGCTAAAAGTGGCAAATAATGGCTAACCTGGCTAAAACCTGGCTTTGTCACTTGTCAGACTGCAAAGCAGTCAATAGAGGTGTGATGTCAATCCCAGGTCTGACTTCCTATTTCTGTGGTAAATGGAACACAGCATGACTTATCAGCACCTTCGGAGTGAACACCAAACAGGAACAGCAGCGACTGCAGTGTCAAAATGAAATGGAGCTCATTTTAGAAGCTTACTTTTAGTTTATGACATGTGTGAGGCTATTGCAAGACTAAAAAAGAATAAAAAAAACCAGATCTTTATCAAGCATGTGTTTTGCATTTGAATTGTATTTAAGAGAAAAAGTAACTCTTTGTAAAAAAAATTATCTCGAGATTTTATGAAGAAATTTCATGAGATTTTATGAAGAAATGACATTTTTTTCTTTTATGTTCTTAACTGTTTTTTTTCTGAGAAGAAAAGCACTTTCATAAATCAGCGCCCCCCGCCAATCCCAGGCCCTCAGCCAAGATATACCTAACTCACACCTGACTCAGAGGCATCAAAAGCAGAACTAGAACAAAAGGTGCGCTGGATGGGGAGCCCTGAAGACTAGGCTGAAAAGCTGGGCTGAGCAAGTAAGCAATTGAAGAGGAAGTTGACTGGAAGGTTATGGAGTTTCATTTGTAGGATGATTGTGAATGAATAAACTCTCAGGTTAGTTAAAAATCTCCCAGCTTTGCTTCATGTTCAGAATGTGTCATAAGTAAGTTACAAAACATTGGTTTTTACATTTTATGTGTATGCATATGACAGACACTCTTATCCAAAGCAACTTACTATGAAAACGTGTTACAGAAGTAACGACTATAGCAGACTTTTTTTGGTCTACTGTCGTTTGTTTTATTGTACAGGGAATCATTTGCTGCATAGAGGGCAGAGAAGTTACTTAATTCACCAGTTTATTTAACATACACTCTTAAAAATAAAGGTTCCAGAAATGGTACTTGGCTTTATGAAAGCTTCTACTGGCATTAAAATGGAATTCAACCTATTGACTGACCTTCAGCATAATTAAATTGCTAAGATATAAAGTCATTCAAAGTGATTTGATGTCAATCATGGCATCCTAGAGTCAGGAGTGTTCTTTCTAAACAGGCACAAATTGAGAGTTATGGTGCCCCACCCCTGTGCCCCAAATCTGCAAACATCACAAATGCAAATATTTTTTATATAACTGCATGTTTTATTTAACCTTTTTGAGCAACCTCTTGGTACATGAGCAATCACTCAGGTTGCCCCTTTAGTAGGTCCATACATGCCCCTAAATGTTATTTCATGAAATGGTTATGAATACAATTCCTGAGACATTGTTTTACCGTAGTTTAGACATACGTTCCGGCCTTAAATGTACTTTTTTGGTTTTGGACAGTGGATTAAACAGCCATATTTGCACTGTAGACATTGTGGCCCTAGTTCCTATCAGTACCACTGTAAAGAAATGTGATTCAGTTCAGTTTCTCTTCCATAAACCATTTCACATCAAAACACTTAAAATGACACTATTTACATCTAACCAATCGGTCTATGCATAAATTTGGGGAAATTAGTGGAATTGCACTTTAACTGGCTTTACATTATGTGGAGGTTATTTAAACTTCACAGAGAGCCTTCACACTCACATATCTAATTTACGAAAATGGTTATTTAAAGATACATCCTTTTAAAGGAACCTTTTTTGAGAGCATAGATATAAAGAACATGACATCTTGGAAGTACTTCTACTGTTGTGATTGTCTGCCAAATGCTGTAAATGTGTTGTATAGTCTATGACTTGCCATGCTTGGTAAAATTACAGTAGATAACACGGCTGAATCATATTTTTGTGCACTTTATGTTCCAGTTGAACCTTTACTGATCAGGTGTAACTGGCACTAAGGGAGCAGAGGCTGAGCATGGGGGTGTGTGGGGATTTATTCAGTGTCAAGATGCAAGCATGATAAACTAAATGTAGAGATAAAAATACTGTGGATGAGCAACTGTCTAGATTGTCACAGTAGCATTTCCAAACCTCACTCCTGGAGCTTTGCACGTTTTGGGGTTTCCCCTGCCCTTATATTTCTGATTCATCTTAACTTTTTACCAAACCCTATACGAACGAAATGAGGTGGTTCCGAGCAGGAAGAACATTGTCCTCTGCACCGCAAGTAGATTCCAGGAGGTTTATTGGGAATTACTACATTTGAGATGACATACAGATTTGTTCACAGTCCTGAGAGAAAATGTCGCATTACCTCATCAGAAATTAATCATGATACGTCCAAAACGCCAGAAGCTCTGTAATTTCCTGTAAATATGAGATAAGTGAATGAGAAAGGGGAAGAGGTCAGTAGACTGTTTACAGCTAAGTTTCTTTTTGAATGCCAATATAGTATTATTCGAGAGATCAGGAATGGTCACCAGAGCACATTCCTTACATGTTTAATTCTCTACCAGACGTCAAAAAAGGAATAAGCTCTCTTTAAACAAACACAATATTTTAATGATCCATTCTAACTGGGCCAGTCACGACCATGAAACTCTAGCTAATGAATAACTGTCACATAAATAGTGGCAATTAAGGATTTAATTGTCTTCTTTTAGTTTGATTTAAGTAGCCAGATTGACCGATTAGGCCTTATATCCTTAATTCGTTTTTGTTACTAGAAAAAGATATTTTTTTCTTTCTGGTTTTCAGGACCAAGAACATGGCATTATCTACTATATTAACATGGTTCAAAGAACTAATAACTAGAGTATCATTACATAAAACATCCTTTCCTGCAGTGCTGGATGATGTTCTATGGTCCGTTATAGTCCATTTTCTTCCTGTTAGATCATTTATTATATATTACTTACAGATGTATACAAACATCTAAGTTAAAATAAGTGTATGCAACCTCTCCAACTTTCGGAAAAAACAAAGCCATGCCTCTCGTATGCGAATGTCAGTTATTCTGTGGGAAAGACAGCAAAATGGACAAGGTTCTGTCAGGTGGTTGGGAGGGGGGAGTAGAGTATCCAAGACGGAGGACTTCTGTAGAGTATGTGTATCTTGGCCAGGGTTGCCCAAACTTTTGCATTTGTCTGTATATCGTATTACAGTGGTACCCCGCATAACGAACGCAGTCCGTTCCAGCGGCGCGTTCGTTATGCAGGGAGTTCGTTGTGCGAAACACAATTTCCCCTAGACTTCTATGAGAAATCGTGTAATCCATTCCAGGTCCCCACGAAAAATCGAGAAAATTCCTAAAAAATGAAGACACTGTTAATGGGGGGAAACTAGTAAAACATTCAACAAAGCAGGGAATGATGTTAGGTTTTTTCTTGGGGTTCACAC
>JBBPCZ010000115.1:27438272-27448769 GCA_037974445.1 Brycinus macrolepidotus | reverse complement strand
AATAACAGCCAATTGCTTGCTCATTTTAAGAGGCCTTTCATGTTGCATAACACACTATTGATAGAGTTGTTTAAAAAGCAAAAGTATGATTTATCCGATTACTCGATTAATCGATGAAAAAATCGACAGAATACTCGATTCCAAAAATATTCGATAGTTGCAGCCCTATCTACAGTGCACTTTATAGGGAATAGGGAGTCATTTGAGACAGCTCTGCTGCTTATCCATGTTACATGTGTCTTTATCTGTGAGCCTCTTTTTATGACGTGTTGCTCAAATAGTTAAGCATTTATGTAATAGTTCATTTTTTCCAAAATCTAGTCCAGTGATTTTGACCCGTATCTGACCAGTACCGATACTGAGTACCGAATCAGCACACCTTTAATGAATTTGTGATGAATTCAACTTTTGGCCTACGTTATTTTGACTAATTGTGTTTATTGGATTCTGAGTAAAGAAACATGCAGTACAGAACTGCTGTTGATAAACGTCCACTTGCACTGATGTTGACTCCAGTGTGCAAGAATGCCTCACTGATTGTGTTTTTAAAACTGCAGTTCTGTTTTGTCCACACCGTACAGCCCTGCTGTATACTTGACAAGCCACCGCTGGAAAAGAGAAATGTAGAGAAGAATAACACCAGCTAGAATTTGGTTACACAAGTGAATGTGGAAGGTGAATACGTCAGTAGAGCTGGGCAGTATATTATGATAAAAACTGTACATACCTTGATGCTAGGGCTTGACTGGGTCCGTTCTTCTTAAAGGAGGCCTAGTCAAATTTCCCCACCAGTTCACATATACATTTCGTGTCATTCTGTTTACCACCTGAGAAACCGTGAAAGGTAAAGCCTCTGTCGTTTTTACAAAAGGAATATAATTTTACAGGCTTTCCAAATCGCTGCATCAAATCACATAATCTGAAAGCCTCTATACTTTCACTGTTGCGGCACAAACAGTGACACAATGCTTCGTATCGCAAATGTTAAACCTCTGTGTTTGTGACTGATTCAGCAGAATCTTTTTTTTTTTCTGCTTATGTTCACACTCTGTCGGATAAGCAGACTGTGTACTGTTCTTGCAAGAGTAAGCTGGGGGTTAAGACTTTTAGAGGCAGAGTTTAAAGGAAAAGCTTTACTGAATGAATAAACATCCAAACTTTATCATCAAAAATAAGGAATGTTAGTTAAATGTCTAAATTTCAAATTGGTACTGTTAACTTGAAGCTAACATTGTAGGCAAATCCCTATTTCCAGGCTAGTGGAAATTAGCATTATCAAAGTAGGGCTAGATAAGTAAGCAAAAGCTACTTAAAAAGTGAGCTACAAGGTTTCTGCATTATAAATGTCTAATGCTCATGATTTAGTGACTGCATCTGGTCTTTTAGAGTCCAGCATGTACAGCCTCTATACTGTGCTCTGAAGCAGCCATTTTTGAGCTCTCCACCACTGCAGACCACACCTTGTAGCCCACCCTGTCTACTGAGACAGCCAGTAAGAGCAGTGATCGTAATATACAAACTAACCACCTAGAAAATGAGTTGTTCTTCACATGGTGGAAATAACTGGGTAAAATTGAATTAGGTGTTACTGAAAATAAAATTGGATTGAGGTGTTATTTGTAGGGCTGGCCCAAATAACATCTTACAGTCGTTGAATATTTGTGACCATTTCCAAAAGAGTACTGGAATACTCTATCATAATCACCATTTTAAAAAATATAGGCACAATTTTATCACTGCAGTTCTAATTGTGTCCAGTAGTCGGCAATATAGTCTACTACCATACAAAGCAGTAATTGTAGCCTCTCATTCAAATACGGTTTCTGTGAGCCATTTAGATCCTAAATTTGTACTGTTAACTAATTAGAATGGTGACTTTATTAATCACTATCAGGCCGGAGCAGAAGTGATGGCAGCAATCAGTGTTCGCCTTTTCATGCACTGCAAGAACTCACCTACCCCTTTAAGATAAGATAATTATAGCATCGATCTCTCCATAGTAGTAACCTTCTCAGTTGTACTTACATATTTGTGACAAAGTATGTTTTAGGTGTGGCTACAAATCTTGTGGCCTTTTTTAAGACAGTTTTCCAAATAATAAATATAGACTCAAATTCCACTGGAACAAAACAAGTGCTCAAATTATTTCGGCCAGCCATAATTTTCTCTTATATTCTTATACTGTCAAACAGCACAGGGAACTATGTGAAACTGGAAAAGAGTAACATTTAAGGTTCTTGTTATGTTATAGCCTTCATTTCTTATATCCTTCATATAATTCAACATTCAAGCGGTCTATAACGGTCTAGGGTTAGCGTGCTGTGAAATAATTAATTTGTTTTGTATTGTTGCCGTTAGTATTATGATGAGGTTTTGGATGTAGTTTGTGATGTACGCTTTTTAAAACCAAGAGAGAATTTTGACCACACCCATATGCTCAAAAAGTTTGAACCAGTCAGGCTGTCAAACTTGTTTTGCAATAGGTATATGCTAGGTGGTGATGTTTAACTTTGGGAAGCCGTTTTAACGTATTGTATTGTTTTAAATGTTATTTTTTCCATTTATGTCTGTTAATCAGAAAAAATTGAAAGTCAATTCTACTTTCCAAAGTCTGTAATTGGATGGTTTACCTGATTGTGTTGTTTCCTTCCAGGTCTGTGTACGATGACCAGCCTAATGCACACAAAAGGTTTATGGAGAAACTTGACGCCAGAATACGAAACCATGACAGAGAGATTGAGAAGATGTGCAACTTCCACCATCAGGGTTTTGTCGACGCCATCACAGAGCTACTTAAAGTCCGTGCAGATGCAGAGAAACTCATGGTAAGCAGGAGTGAACAGCTTATTGGCTTTTCACACCAAAGAAAATTATTAGCTCACGAGTAATTCAGTCCAAGTATGTTTCTGTTGCAAAGAGTGTTTTTTAACTTAAACATCTTTTGGCTCAAATGGTTGCTTCAGACATAGAATGATCTCCACCAATTTCTGGTGTTGTATTTTTAAAAAAATGATAAGCATTTTGCTGACATACTCTTTTATTGTTGTGGTATCACCTTCAGTCTTACATTTGTTTGAGATTTTGTGTTGCTTTCAGAATCTGTAATGCTTACAATTACAGACAGTATCCCATGTGTTTCTCTGCATCATTTGTTAGGCCCCTCTACCCCCAGGACCCCCACAGGACCTCCAGTGAGCAGATAATATTTTGGAGTTGGATCATTCTCAGCACAGCAATGACATTGACATGGAAGTGGCTTGTGTGTGTGTGTGTGTGCGTGCATGCCATACTGAGAATAGTCTACCAGTCAAACAGTTCAGCCAACTGTGTCCAGTGGCCAGAAACTGATCACTTGATAAAGTGTTAGGGTTAGGGTTAGGGTTAGGGTCAGAGATTGACTAATACAAACTGTGCAGCATCAAATGAACTTTCAATACCTTTACGTCTGCAAGGACCAACAGGTTAGATGAATACAGATGTATATCATAAAGAGGGGACAGTAAGAAGACACAGTGTTTAAAAATTCTCGTAGCACTGCTGTGTGTGATCCACTCTGTGCTCAAACACATAAACACTAACATTCTACAACCATGTCAATGTCACTTCTGTGCTGAGAATGATCCACCACCCTAAGAATATTCATTGTTGGTCCTAACCACTGATGAAGGGGGTTTAGGGGGTCTAATAAATGATGCAGAGAAAAAAAAATAGACTACAGTGTAATTGTAAACTACATAGCGCACCTATTTGGTAATGTATGTAGCTGATAAAATTGACAATGAGTGTAGATATAAGGTAGGTGTACCTAATAAAGTGGTTAGTCAGTGAAACATTTATGCCAAAATAAGCTCCTGAAAGTCCAACTAGTCTTTCAAATGAGGCTTAAGAGATTTCTCCTATGGGTTGATTCTAGCCACAGATATTACTTATTCTTGAGGTCAGTCATGATTCAAAATGTCTTGGCTAGCTGCAGGACAGACCTTATGTCTACCAAAAACAGTGAAACCACAGAGTTATCCTATTAATGTTAACAGTGATTTTACTTTTTTGATCTCTGAATTGTATGCCCCAACAGGCCAAATGTACACCCTTATATATTATTAAACATGCAGATTTTGCGGTTATGTGGTTGTAGTCATTTACATAACATTATATATATATATATATATATATATATATATGTGTTTTTATTGTGTTATGTGTAGTCTGACCATGTCTAGTCTGTTTTTTAGAATGGGGTTTGCACAGTACAACTGTTTTTTAGCTGCAGAGATGAAAAGAAAAATGGATTTATCCTCACTATTGTTCAAGGAAACTTCTGTTGTGTTGTGCAAAAAATTACATCTTGTTGTGAATAGGTCTTAAATCAAGACTGTTATAATGAAGCTATTGCATTAAAATGACCATTGTAATAGGTATTAAGCTATTAAAATTTCACTGCAGTAAAGGTAAACAATCGTCTATTCACTGTTTAATCAGTGGTGCACTTATTTTCCTAGACAGTTCTAAAAGTTTTTTTCACAATAATGCCCATTTTCTAGGGTCAAACAGTACCTAGCTAGCCTCCATGAAAAATCGCCTTCCGTTAGCACATGGAATTGTGCTGTTAGCTGGGGCCAAATCGGAGGCCAGTTCTCTTTAGCTCCCTTTACACTTTGCAAAGTGAAGGATGTGCACCAAATGGTGCAGGAGTGGCTCACCAAAGGTTTTAATTAGATCGACATTATATAAAGCATATTCAGATAACGAGAGGCATCAATGAGGCCGCAGAGCTCTCTTTGTCTGAGCATTAATGAGATTTTTAATAAACCCCAAAATGTGCTTCCTTATTACGATGACCTAATGAGACTTCCTATGTGGGAAAGTCTGTGGTCGTGCAGTCCCTGCACCTGCACTACTCTACTGATGCAGTGTTGTGGAGGTCTCCACATTGGATGTTAATCAACCACCCAGTGTTTGTATTCAGCAAAAAATGAATGTTTAATTACCAGAAAATGCTATCCGCTTTTTGCCCCAGACAATGAATGGCACATAGAGCTCATTGAGGTTATCAAGAAGGGACCAGTGGTCAATTGGGTCATTGATTTGAATTGTTTGACAGACCCGGAGGAACAAGTAAAGTTCAAAAATCCCAAGTAGAATTGAGAAGTTTGTCACAGAATCTGTTAGAAAGGGCTGTCATAAGTGATTACCGCGCTTAAAAGCTCCCCGCCGACCAAAAGTTCAAGTTCCCGCTGCACATTTAATTTGAATTTGCGTCCCTTTGTTCCTGACTCCTCATGAAGTATGATCTGATTACAAGGGTGAGCAGCTACAACAGGGAATTGTGTGCTTATTTGTCTAACAAAAGTGATATTATGTTTTTAGGGCCAAGTGACCGACACCAATCGAAGACTTCAAGACGCCGGACGAGAGGTATGGTCCACTCTGGCTTTGTGAGCATGTCTGCCGTTATATTGGCAAAGAAAAAGAATGATTGGACAATAGCGCAGAGTGAAATGTCTTGTTAATTGTGAGGGCTCTGCACTCTTTGACCTTCCCTTATGTAAGGTGACAGCTCAAACGGAGGAGGTCATTCGCTGCAGAATTCAACAGAGGAACATGGCCACCACTGTGGAGAAACTACAGCTATGTATCCCTGGTAAGACTTGGAAATTTAAAGAAATAGTTTTACACATTTTTGCACCAAATATATATTAGTCAAGACATGTTTGGTGTCTGGTTTGCTTCTTTAGATGAGGTCTGAATCATTACATTTGTCTCAATACATGTCAAGCTGACAAATAATGTCAAATAAAGTTGCCTGTGTGGTTTCTGTCACTGTATGACACATTGTTATGTATAACAAGGGCACGGTTATGGCTTGGTTATACACGCGTTAGTCAATGAATTTTCACAAGCGAAATTGCGTTCATTTCAGTTGGATTGACCTTGATGAATTTTTTGTGTCACTGACTTCCAAAGTGAATACATTTCCTAAGTTAGATTTCTCATCAACAGAATTAAATTGTCGTAAATCACCATTAGAAATTCATTTTAGTCTAGGGTTAAGCTCCATGTGGGTCTCGGAAACTATCTCTCAGTCTTACTGTGATTCAAAGAGGCACTCCTATGAACCAACTGAGTGCTAATACTTCCACCTTAGGGAGAAAACTACACCTCATTTAGCCTGATGAACATGAATGAGTGAGGGAGGAAGTAAGGGGTGAGTGAGGGAATGATCATTCATTCCCTCCCTCTTCGGGCTGAAGAGCTGCTGCTCTGATAGCATCCTTTGTGGCCTGTATTAGGGATGGACGGGAGGATGAATACAGGAGTGTGGTGGACAGCTTTGTTGAGTGGTGTGAGCTAAACCATTTACAGCTCAATATCACGAAGACAAAGCAACTGGTTGTGGACTTTAGGAAGCAGGCTCCTCCTCCCACCCCTGTCACCATCAGAGGAACTGATGTTGCGGTGGTTGAGGTCTACAGGTACCTGGGGGTACACGTTGATAGTAAACTGGACAGGTCCGTGAACACTGACATTGTTTTCAAGAGTTGGCAGAGCCGGCTTTACCTACAGAGAAGACTCAGATCTTTAAATGTTTGTAGGACAATGTTGACCATGTTCTACCAGTCTGGTAGAGTGTGTGGTGTTTTTTGCAGCTGTGTGCTGGGACAGTGGGGTGAAGGCAACTGATGCCAACAGGCTTAACAAGCTGATTAAAAAGGCTGGTTCTGTCCTGTGTGTCAGACTGGAGACCCTGGCGGAGATGTCTGAGAGGAGAATGCTGAAGAAGCTTCTCTGCATCATGGACAACCCCTCCCACCCCATGCACGCCTCCTTGATAGACTATCGGAGCTCACGCAGCAAAAGACTCAAATCGCCTCAAAATGCAGAACCGAACACCACAGGAAATCCTTTCTACCTGTGGCACTAAGATTGTAAAACTCTTCCCCGTTCTGTAGGTTATCTTTTTCAGTCTTTACGTCATTCTGTTCTCAATTGGATTGTGCGATACAACTCAACTGTTTAATCTGAACTGTCTGAATGTTATTGAATGTTAGTCACATCCCCTTATCACCTGCTGCTATTTCATTTTATATCATTTCATTTCACTTCATTTTATTGCATTTTATTGCGTTCGTCATATTTTTATGGCACGAACACTAACTCACTTTTCATAAGCCATTTGCGCTACTGATCTGGTATTATATTATATCTTTTATATTTATTTTGTTATTCTGTTGCGCTATTGTTATTGTCTTTTTTTAAAATTCTCTATTGTCTTATCTTTATTCCCCTTGTTGCACTGGGCATGCTCATGACAAAAGAATTTCCCTCGGGATAAATAAAGTTCTTTCTTATCATGCGGTTTTTTATTTTGCTTTATTTACCTTGTTTAACTTATTTTCAAGTGTAAAGTGTCCATTTGTCATATGTGAACCACAGCGCACAGTGTGAACAGCAAGACAAATATATCTCTAAATATATCTCTGTAAAGCACATTGAATGACCTCTGTATATGGTAATGTGCTATACAAATAAACTTACCTTGCCTAGCCAGTCACTTTACACAAGGCTAACTGGTGTACACAGACTTTTGTTGCTTATTAGTTACATTAGACTTGTTACTCTACCAACAAGAAGCAAATTTTGGACCTCAGACATGTCCTCATTGATCAGCCTCATTGTGGTAAAAGGAAAATTGTGTATATTTTTGCCCAGCTATTTAAACAATCACTTAAATACCCAAAATGCACACAAACTCATACAGTTATGGTCAGTCACGGTTCATTCACCGTTTAACTTTCCCATTTGTTTAAATCACCAAAACTGATTTTGAAATTTTTTTTTTTTTTTTTTGCTAGTGGTTGATATCCTCTATAGTCTAAACTATAAAAACAGTCAAATCTGTCAGCATTTGCTGTGATCCTGTTGAACAATCTTTACAGCATGAGCAAGCCATCAGGTACATCAGACACTGAACAGATTGTGTTTATATTGAATAATTTCTACTGCATGTGTTGTGTCTTGTCTCTTTGTCACAGTTCTGGAAATGTACAGCAAATTGAAGGAACAACTTGAATCCAAAAGGTAACAAGCCATTTTTATCTCTCTTTTTGAACATAATAGCATTTGATCCTTCAGGTCATGAGTCTGTTGGAAGCCTGCTGAATCAGTCACGTTGGTTTAGTTCTGTGAAAAACAAGCTAAAGATTTGAAGCCACATTCATGGAAGAAAACGGTCCCTTGACCAGAGAGGCAGGGGGTCGGTGCAAGGTCACAATGAATCTGAAAATAATGACCCTTCTTTGTCCATCAACGTCGTCTCGGCCGGTCATAACACATTATAAATGAGTAAACTATTCAAACGCAAAGACAATTGACCTTGTGTGTGCCCTTCTTCACAGCACTGGTCTACACCAGCGCGCCCATCACAGGCCTCCTCCAAATGGAGGCAATTAGCGCAATGTGTCCCTCCATTAATCTGTGGGTTGCCCCTTCTCACTAATGACTGGGCCGGGACATGGTCTAATCAGGCAGGGATTCTTTCACAGTTCACATGTAACACTTGCTGGGAAGGAAACTCAGAAAAAAAACGTTTAAGGCCATGTTGGGTGCAAATCCTTGTGAAGATTAGAAAACGGTATATACTGACATTTTAACCGTTTTTGCTTCCTCATTTTTCTGAATAATGTTCAAGTATCCCAATCAGAAGATAATTAGTACTTTGAATAGGGCAATCAAAGGATTAAAATGATGAGTTTTTGTAGATAATTGCAAATAATGTTTCTTCTTTCTATTCATTAGACCTTTTTCCGTTGATAAAGCAGTGCGTTTTTGTTATTGCTCTATGAATGTGCGAAATATAAAATAATGAATAATTATGAATGATATTATAACATGTTCATTCTGTGAACACAGGGTTCACATGAACCTGAATCACGATTGCCATAGAGTGACCACAGTTTGCAGTTTTCATCATCAACGTCCGAAGAAAGCAGCAGTGTGCTTCTTCTAAACAATGAGTGTGTTATGTTGTACATATCACATATACAGTCAGTGGTTTAACTCCTCTGTGAGCCTGGTGCTTGTATGGCTCATGGATTCTTGTTACGGAGGAGACTGTAGAGGGAACCAGAGCTTTCCACTTTGCTGTTGCTCATGTCAGTTTGTTGCTTGTTGATTTATTCATAGATGTACCTCAAGCAAGTTGTTGTAGGTGCTGAAGGTATTTTTTTCAAAACCCCTTTGAAAGCTGTATTTGAACCAGGACATCTCCAGTTGCAGATTTGATCAGGGCAGCATACACCAAGCAAATTTCAGTCTACGTTACTGCGGATGTTTCGAGAGTCAAACCAGGCAAACGAAAAACTGTGGCATATAATAAGGTTATAAACACTTTAACATGTTGACCTTGACAGCCATAATTGTTATGAATTGAAAAATGTATATATATCACAGAGGTTCTGTTTACCAGACAGGGATTAAAACCAGTCCTGAGAATCTCCACTAACAGTGGTGTGTAGTACAGGACTAGGCTAAATCCATATCCAGGAAACTGAACTAGAAGGCTTACAATTTGTTAACAGCATGACAGCTGATCTGTTGCAGATCTGATATTTTGAATTATTTTCAGATATAGGTTTACTTTCACATAATATGTGTCCTGAAATACACTACAGTGTCAAATCGCATGTTCATTCAACAATTTATTACAGATTATTCTATTTTTATACTTAATTAAGTACACAAAAACTGATTGAACATCCTTATATTGAAATAACCACACGTATTTTGGAAACATTCAAAATTTGTGTTGGCAGTTGAAGTATCACGAGGACAAAGTGAGTCATACTGAGAAAGCTCATAACCATCTTTATGAAAGTTTTCTGTGGCATTCATTAACTTAGAAGTAATTAAAATGTGCTAAATGAGCATCATGCTAAATGCATCTTTTTGACCCTGATGTAAAAAAAAAAAAATTAGCAATCTGAAAAAAAATGTAATTGAAATTACTTAGAGGTCTGTGATCTCCTATCCTGAATCCTTACACTGATTTTTAGGTGAAATGATAATGGGTCTCCTGGAGCCACATTGTAGCTGCACAGGTTATAGAGAGCAGTGACCTATTTCCAGATCCATAACTGTTTCTTACAACTGAATGCAATTTGAGCTGGATTGTCTACCAGACCACTGTTCCCTGGAATGTGACACGCCTGGGCATATCTGAAACTCGTGCTACATGAGGCTTTGTGTTGGCTGAAGACAGCATACGCTAACTCATGAAGGGTACATACATCCTTATTTTCCTTTATTTCTGTGTGGGGATTAAAAGGAAAAGAGTAAAATGTCAGATTCTCATGGGAGAGAATAGTCGAACGACCCGGATATATTTTTTTAATAGTTAAATAGTTTTGGACATACTATGAAATAGGGCTGCACAATTAATCAAATTTTAATCACGATCACGATTTTGGCTGCCACGATTAAATTAAGATGATCGTCGGC
>JBBPCZ010000115.1:27417579-27430076 GCA_037974445.1 Brycinus macrolepidotus | reverse complement strand
GTGTGTGTGTGTGTGTGTGTGTGTGTGTGTGTGTGTGTGTGTGTGTGTGTGTGTGTGTGTGTGTGTGTGTCTCTTAATGTTTGTGTGCATGTGTTGACTTACGTAAACATTGAGAGGTGCGCTGCCTGAGGTGTGGACTGATGCTGTGTGTCACAGTTTGGGGTGACGCTAATTTAGCACCATGATTTACACACTCGCTTGCTGCTTCTCAGAGGCAGGCCACTGCTCCCTATGTCAATGTTTAACAAGGGAACCACGTTAGTGTGTGGGGGAATCATAAATCACAGCAGCAGCACCCATGTAGCCTGCCTCTCCATTCGCTACCAGCATGCATGCTGATGGGTTTGACTGAAATCTTTTCTTTTTAATCTCTGTCGAGGGAATAAGATCTTAGCGTTCCCTTTTGCATTTTCTTCTGAAATACATTTTAGAGCTCCTCAGAACTCAGACTTCCTTAATGTGCAAGATACTTCTCGGCTCACACAAATAGCTAAGGCCCTTACCAAAGCCTTGTTGCAGGATAGCGTGTGGTGGATGGGTGAGGTGTGTGTGTGTGTGTGTGTGTGTGTGTGTGTCTGCGTGCGTGTGCTAACGCTTACAGGCATTCACTAATCCAGTCAGTCATCACTCCCCTGCCAGGGTCAAGCGCTATGCTCCCTTCTTCAACCTTCTGCATTCACCTCCCCATGCAAGCCAAACTCCATCAGCCCCCAAAGCCCCACACGGGGGAAGGAGATGACCACTCTGACCATTCACATGCTAATGGATTTTAAAGGCTCATTAATAAACCAGAGTATTTGATCAATAAGTGACTGGCTGCCAGTTACCAATTTAGAGGGCAATAGTGAGGCTAAAGGAAGGTGGTGATGCAGACAAAACACATACAGTTTTGTACCTGTAAATCAGTCCAGGCTGAAACACTGCTTAAAACTTGAACATGAATGGGTGGAGCTAAACTGATATAGGCTGAATAGACAGGTATTCATATATGGCCTCTTTGGATAGGGCAAGGGAACAATGCGCTTTGAAGCTTTAACAGTGCTAGCATGAAACAATTGAAGGAGATTCCCAGTTCCATTATATCGGGACATTGAACTATGAACATAAGTATGATTTTCATTAGGTTTGATACATTTTGTCCATTTTGTCCATATGAACAGTAACTCTTCCATCCCTGTTTATAATAATACTTTGTGGAAAAGCAGTTTGCTTACTGATACCTAAAATGTAGTAATATACAGTGGTGGCCAAAAGTCTGAGACCACATTCAAAATCTGGTTTGTTTGTTTATTTATCTATTTATTTTATTTATTTAAGTTGAATTACAGACAGTTTAGAATTATAAACAAAAAAAGTTATGATGAACAAAATGAAGAAGAAATAATCTATATATAAACAATTTCCAGATCATTTTTCAAATTCTGTTTAAATTTAAGCACATTTGTGACACTGGCCATGTTAAGGCCTTCTGCGCAAACTTGTTGTTATACGAAAGGAGAACAAAACTCAGATTGTTTGATAAAGTGTCTGACGATATAATTTGTAATGAAAAATTGTATTAAATTAGAAAAGAACTAAAAATAGAAGGAATTTCACCAGTGGTTTCAGACTTTTGATTACCAACTGTATTTGAACAGAATTTTCTTCCACTCTCAATACAGTCCTACTGCAATGATCCTGACCTGGTCCTGGAACTGAAGAACCTGATTGTTATATTTGCAGACACGCTACAGGTATTTCACACTTTACAGTATCGGGCAGTGAGGTTTCCTCACAGTTTGTTGAATTTGTTGAATAAGTCGTGTTGAATATGTAGACATATTTTCTTATATCAGCACGTTGTTGCACCTGATTGTTTCTCAGACTTAAAGTCTAATTCTGGGTGTATTTTTTTTCTTCCTGTGCTGTGTTTTGAGCAGGGTTATGGTTTCTCCGTGAACAGACTGTTTGACCTTTTGTTTGAGATTAGAGATCAGTACAATGAAACACTGCTGAAGAAGTGGGCTCTGGTGTTCAGGTAAGGCAGTACTAACTCGCTTTGTCAGCTGTAGTTGTACCAGTGCTGAATTAAACCTGTATACTTTTGGAAAAAATCTTCATGTGTTTAATCTTAAGGCATAGTAATAGCACTTCTTGGCCTTTTACGTAATGAGTGTTTAGGAATGTGTCATTGTGAATCAGCTGCCCATATGTTTTTTCCCCTTCTTTGGTGAAACAGAGAGATATTTGAGCTGGACAACTACAGCCCCATCCCAGTAGAAAATGAAGAAGAGTACAAGTCTGTGGTCAGTAGATTCCCCTTTCACGATGCGGAGACTGAGAAGGTTTGTGCTTAGAACCAGACATGCAGTTGTTCTCAAATTTACTGAGATTTATGTTGGCAAATAACAAGTCACTGAGATTTCAGACAGTTGACCTCAGTCAGTACCATTAAAAATATTTAAAAAATGAAAAATATATCTCAAATGATCAAAAGTTCTGACTCATTACTACCAACCTTAATTTGACTCTTGTGTGTGTTTGTGACTCCCTTATCTGTTATTTATAATCAAACTGAATGTAACTGGGTCAAAGCAAAATTTGTGCATTTTTGTCTTGTCTCATTCAATAGCAACCTTTTCCAAAGAAGCTCCCCATGTCCCAGTCAGTGCCTCAAATCTACATTCAGGTGAAGGAGTTCATCTATGCCAGCCTAAAGTTCTCGGAGTCACTACACCGCAGGTTAGTGCACTTCATAACCACATCAGGCGTGGAGATCCAGGTCAGTGACCTCTGCGGACCTGAAGTAAATTCACACTATGTCTGGTGACTCTGCCATCTTTGCATCCAGTTTGAAAGACTCAAATTCAAAGTAACTTCACACTGCACAGCAAATCAGATTTGTTTCTTAAACCAAATTTTTTAGACCATGTCTGTATGGTCAGACTAAACTCTCTATTTAAGCTTTAATGTGATATGCAGGAAAAATGTCATGTTGCTGCCCCAAATGATGTGGAAAAACATGAAGTCTGATGTGACTGGTCAAAATGTGTGCCATCTCCAGAAATAGAACCAACTAGAACCAAATTTGAAACAACCTACAAGTGTGACTTGATTCCATTTAGACCAGTGGTTCTCAAACCAATCTTCAAGACCCCCCCTCCCCCAACTTTACTGATCCTAGAGGAAATTGCTTATAATTAAATTAATTCAATTCCTAGATGTTCAAATTTGGCACCAACCTCATTGAATGAAAAAAAACTTTATGCATTTAGAATTCTGTTGTAAATCTTGACATTTAATTTAGTCTTCTTATTCAGTAGCTACTAGTAAGTATTCAGTAACCTATCTGAACATAATATGTAATTTATGGCATTATGAGAGTGGGGAACTGAAGCCTGGGTAAAGGGATTATGGGGTTTAAAAACACTAAAAATGTTACATTTATAGACCAGCAATGATTTTAAACCCCATGCTTTAAAATAAAGTATAAACTTATCCTTTGGTTTGGTTAGCCTTTATTATTGTTGCACTCTGTTTTCCAAACAAATAAATCAAGAATAGGCAGCATAATTAAAACAGACATTATCAACAAGCATCTCCTGTGCAGAATCTGAGGGTTGGATTAGGTCAGTTGTCACTCATCTCCTGTGAGCACTGACCTGTGGAGCTGCTATCTGAGAACTGGAGTAACTGACCCTCAGTCAAACTCCCCATGGGAAGTCCCTCTCAGACCCTGAGTCTGAACTGGACCTGAACCATTCCAAGCCTTCACAGCCAGACGGGCTGCCCTCAACCTCGAGCCATCTTTACTGTCAATATTTGTTCTCTTTAAGCTCTGTGGCATTCAGCATAGCGTTGTGAGGGGTCTGTGTTGTGCTTGTCACAGGCACCTCAAATCCTTTCCCCAGAGAGCTGAACCTTTTGCCCCATGAGATGGACAAAATATAATCATATGTACCACCATTGCAATTTGCCTAGCGATATATATAAAAATACACTGGTGAAAACTTGATGTGACTTCAGTAAAAATAGCCTTTGATGCACAGAAACCCGTTTAAAACATCTGTGCTTTATCAGGGTGCTCACCCAAAAAGTAATAATCCTAATAAATATGGTGGCACGATGTACTGAAAATAATTTTAGTCAACAGAATATAGTCTCAGGAATCAGACAGCGTATTTGTTGACCAATGAGTGTAAAAAACTTTCTGTTAGGGACCTTTTAGAGTTCACCACCATTGTGAACAATTCAGATACAATAGGTATCTCTTGAACTCAGCGTTTTGAATCAAACCTCTCTGAATGACTTTGTATATATATTATATAAATCATGTGATTATGCTGAAATTTAGAAAAATCGGTAGAATGTCACAAAGCAAATTTCCCACTCGTGGGACTAATAAAGGATTGTCTTATCTTATCTTATCAAGGTTTAACCAATATGTTGCCGTGATGCTATACAGCAGTTTAGTCACAGTGTCATGTTTTGTCTCATTATAAATGTAGTGGCTTATAAGAGGAATAATTTGCATATTGCAGCCCTCCTTTACAGTATGCCAATCGTCAGTATTGCAGTAATAACTATCAAAACTTATTGTGTATCCCTAATCTGTAGCAGAATGCCTCCATGGAAATGGGAAAAGCGCTCCCACAAACATCAGATGTCCCATGTGGCACTGGTGATGGGAATGTTGTTAGTATTTCCTGGGTTTCACTCCAGAGCCACAGCTCCATGGTTCTATTTTGTAATCCCTATTGGTACCATCACTGAGCCCCATGATGCTGCTTGTTATGTCAGTAGGGTTAGCTGGGTTCCCTGGCAGGAGAAACAGTGGTTGGGAACGGCATATAGTGTGAGTGTGGGTGTGTGTGCTGTTTACAGCATTGCTGGCAGCGATAGGCTGCTGGAGTAAGTTAGCTGATCTAACACTGTGTCTTTCCCTGCTGGCTCTGCAGTAATCAATGCAAATGACTGCAAATTTCACACTCCTCTCTAATTGTTTCTTTGTCATGTTAAGGGAGTGGTAATGAGTGTCCTCTGGACCTTTCTATTGAGTGTTTGCTTACCTGATCCCTCCCTCCTAATCAACACCTCACTCTCACACACATATACACTATCAGCAAAATCAACAGACACTAGCAGCATCCTGTTAATACTCACACCTAGTTGCTGCTGCTGCTGCTGTGCTGAGTTTAGGGTTAAAATCTGTTATTGGACACTGAACGTAATCTTTAGAATTGCTTTGTAGAATGTATAATTGGGTCTAAACATTATATTTAGTGTATAATGTAAATTTAGGTCCAGGGATGGTATACTTATGAAAGTGATTTTCCCTTGGGTGCATATGGCGTAAGAATGGTGTGACCAGGAACAGTTCAAACGAATTTTTCCCCACATTAGTTAGATAAGCCACAGTGAAAAATACCTCCTTTCATATCCCCTTTTGAACTGAAAATGACATTTTTGGAAGCTGCCTTTCTGCTGTGCATGGTCTAAGTTACCTGGATATTTGTTTCTTTAGCTCTACTGAGATTGACGACATGCTCCGTAAATCCACCAACCTGCTGCTGACCAGGACGCTGAGCGGCTGCTTACAGAATCTCATCAAAAAGCCCCACATAGGACTAACTGAGGTCAGCTTCAGGTCCCTGCAGCCATGATATGCGCCTGAAATAATTTACGACTCTGAGTGCTATGTAAACAAGTCTTGACATTGTGTGAATTATGTGGATTTTGTTTTGCAGTTGGTTCAGATCATTATAAACACCACCCACTTAGAGCAGGCATGTAAATACCTGGAAGACTTCATCACGAACATCACCAATGTCTCTCCGGAAACCGTTCACACCACAAGACTCTACGGGCTCTCCACATTTAAGGTAAGATATCTAGCGAACCCCCACTATACTGATGTTTGCGTTGTTTTCTTCCCCTGGGCAGAATTTGATGTGCGATGACATCTGGAATGACGTAGTCACACATAGGTTATTGCTTCAGGAGCTGTCATAAACTTTATAGAACAGTTGCTGCTTGAGGGCTTATGAACTCCAACAAGACCTCTATGCCAAGTGTCTTGATCAGAGGCCAATGTTTATTCCATCTGTAACCATAGAATGGTAGCTAAGCAGAAAACATTTAATTCCTCAATCTTACCGCACTCATTCTCAATAAACTAGTAACAACATGTTCTTCTTGCTGTAGTGTTACATACCGAGAAAACTAGTTTATATGTCACGTAATAGTGTTTCCTATTTTTCACATCTGATAAAAAAGTAGCTAACCAGAAGGCAACAATTCACTTTTATGAATGTTTCTTTCAGGCATAAATGTAAAATTAAAATAAAATAAAATACATCTCTCCACTGCCCCAAATGTAGTTAATTAGCCAAGACATATTTAGCTATGAGGCTAAGTGTAGCTAACAAGTATTGGAAACTTTTACCCCAACGTCTATAAAAATGGATAAGTACATTGCAGAGTTAAAAACATAGTTAAAGATTTGTACATTCTAAACCCTACATTCTTAGCAAAAAGCATTCAGTGTAGTATCCAAAAAGATTTTTTGACCTTTTTTGTTATATAGAACCACTTTTTAAAATGATCTTTAAAGAACAATATGTAACCATATACACATTTTCCATTATAAAATAACTACACAAAGAACCTTTATGGATTATGGATTCAAATGGAGTTGTAATGGTTATGTAACTTATGCCTTTACTAAAGAAACTTCAAAGAAAGATATTATTCAAATTTTATTCAACGGTAGTATTCTATCTATGAACACAAACCATCTAATTGGTGGGGTATAGGCTTCCATTGCTTGGTACATTATTGTGCAAATCAATTAAATTTGATTAATTAAAATTCTGTGTATCATTTTAAAATGAACCAGGGCTGGGATAATTAGAAATTTCAAAAAAATCACTAGTTTGAGGCAGAATTTAGGGGGGTTGGAGGGGGTTAACCTATGATTATATAACAGCAACTGTACATCTAGGACATTTTCCATTCGTGCCAGAGGAGGTGACAAAGCAGTAAAGCCTTTTCATTCTGTGTCTGAATTTGCTGGAATAAACAAGGAAAAAAAATGTTACGTTTTTAAACATTTTTCACAGGAGATTTCAGGGCTGCTCCTGTAGTTCAGGGCTTCAAGACGAAGTAGAACCTTAAGTGCCACTACACTCACATACCAAATGCTGCTGCAGAGCTTCAGCTCTTGTAACTGTAATAAAAGTAAAATGTCACCGTTACTATACAGTGTATCCAATTCTGCCTCCTCTGCATCTTCTTCCCACGTTCTCGGTGTTAAATGAAAAAGAGCATTGGATTTGGCGTCCGTTTCTACATTGTGCGAAAAGACGTAAACATTAAAGTATTATTAGGCACAAAAATATAGTTTCTGATAGCATTTTCCCTGATTTTCATCACTGCCATGTGACACACACTCATAAGGCTCACTGCTAGGTGTAAATGATGGCATGCGTCATCCACTCGTGCATACAAAATGGGGGGAAAAAATTATACTTACCAATTTTGGTGGTTAGGTACCCATCCTAAAGTAAAGCGAGCAAACAGTGTATTTAAGACTTTTTCTGATCAGTTTATGTGTCTGCAGGACGCGAGGCATGCAGCTGAAGGCGAAATCTACACCAAGCTCAACCAGAAAATTGATGAGTTTATCCAGTTGGCTGATTACGAGTGGAGCATGGCTGAGTCGGACGGCCGGGCCAGTGGCTACCTCATGGACCTCATCAACTTCTTGCGCAGCACCTTCCAAGTCTTCACGCACCTTCCGGTGAGATTTACTCGACCAGACGCTCAGCATACGGTCTTGTCCTGGTGCTGTGGTCATTTACATGGTCCAGTGTTTGTTTCCATCGGGGTTATAAAGGACCTTGCTGAGCTGATTCTGCTCTCTGTGTTTGTGGTGGCCTTGTGTCAGATGTGTCATTGCATGAGTAGAGTTGATAGGTGAGCTTTTTGTGTTACTGTGCAGTTGTCATTGTACATGAAATGCCATCAGCAATCCCAGTCTCTTTTGACAAACGGATGCAAGAAAGTGAAAGATCATTAATTTGGCCCAGTGTTTTAGTATTTGGTGTAGAACTGAATTAAAAAAGAGGTCTAATCATAGAAAAATGGCTACCATTGGGCATCAGATGTCATCAGTATCAGTCTGAACTTTTTTGGTCATTCAGAAAACTTCAAATCGGGGCACTCAGTTCACTATGCTTTATCTACCAAATCTGATATAAAGCTCTTATATCTTTTTTCAGTTTACTGACAGAAACTGTCAGTGTCAGTGACATTAGAAACAAAAAGCCTAAGACAAACAATAATGAAACATGCATAAATTTAAAAGATTCAGTTACCTTTGGAGAAAGTATAAAAATAGAATTTGGCAACAAAATGTACATCAGTCTTGATTTCTTACTATAAGGGTATATTTAGTTTTGTTGTTTGGTTGCCTTGGTCTGGACCAAAGCTAAAGATGATACCTTGTTGCATTTTAATTCTGGTTCACTAAGTGTTCACACTGACATATTTAACACTGAACCACATGATATAAATTGGCGAACTTTGATAATATCCTCCAAACTTTCTGTATCACTGTTCTCTGTTCTGTCAGGTGTCTTGTGAGCAGTAAACTTCAGGAGGCCCTGTGTTACCATAGATTTGTACATGAAGCATGGGAAAATCACAGTAACACAACCTGTAGTGGCTTACTGTTTATCCAAAACAAATAAAACTTGAACTTGAATAAAAGTCCTCAGCCTCGTTACAACCGAAACTACCTGTTCTGTAAATACTGATGCTGAGTTTCAGAGTTCATCTTTCAAAACAGCCTCTAAAGTTTGTCTTTTGTTTGCACCAAAGGAGGTCTGCAGAGATGAGATGACAGTCCATGCCGTCTTTAGTCTGTTTAGACATTTTTGGTCCATATTACATTAGTACTTCAAACAAACCGCACCAGAGTTTGCTTGGCAGCGTTCTCACTTTTTACAACAAACCACACTCACTTCATTTTAATCAAACAAAACTTGTCAAGTCTGAACACACCCTTAGCGAGACTGCTAGGAAAACCAGAAATGTGCATCATGATCACAGAAATTGTGACAAATGATTGCTGATTTGTTGAAAAAAAAAAAAGGTCCTTTACAATCAGTGTTTTTTGGTATATCTCATAATCATGACAGCCCTAGTGAATGCAGAGCTCGCCCTTACAATACCAGTAACTACCAAACGCCCCCCTTTTTATTGTAAAGACTGAGTGCTTGCCTGCTTTACTCCTCTGCCTCCCCTGCAGTCATAAAGCTGTTTCCCTCAAGTTTCATTTCCAATGCCGTTTAGTTGGTCAGTTTGTTTTTTCAGGAATGTCCTGTTTCCTTCTGTCTTCCTTTCTCCCTTTCTTCTTTTCTTCCTTTCTCTTCTCCAAGTAACGGTAGCCTTATATTTCTTTCTGTCAGGCATGCTTGGTTATCAGATATTTCTTTATCTGTTCATTTATTGTTGCCATACTTTCTTTCCCTGTCTGTGTTTTATTTTGTTGGGGGTTCTACTCAGAATAACAACAATGATCATGCAGCGATGTCGGTAAGTAAACCCTCCTTACACCCCCAGAGGGGAAAAAATAATAAATAAATAAACCGCATGCTCGTGGCCGCTGTGTGGACCCGCCTCCAGGCTTGCTTTGCTTTTTTTTTTTTTTTTTTTTTCCCTCCACGTGTCATGCCAAAAAATGAACCAGATCAACTGTTGTGTCCACCTGATCTGTTTCCCCTGAGTGTCTAAATGTGGATGCCACCGTCTACTGAACGAAGGACGGATTCTTACTTGAGATAAACTCACAGAGGTTTTCCAAGTCTTATATGTCCATTCTGTGTTAACACTGTCTCAAGTCAGAATGCAGCCTGATCATGAACAAATCATGTGGTTCGAAAAGTCCTGAGGTATATGTGCACTCAGGTAGACTGAATGTCTCTTAAAGGAGTACTTGAGCATTTTTCAACCTCTGTCTGCCACATCTGTAGCATACGGTTGATCATTCTGATGCTTGTTGATGCACCTGCCCAAGTCTGATTTGAGCCAACGTATTTTCCGTTTTTGTCCAACAGGACAGAGAAACGCAACAAAATAACTGTCTGTGGTAACTGACCATACATTACAGATGCAGCACATACAGAGTGGGTTGAAAAACAAGCATTCCCTTTGTAAGATCAATAAGGTAGCATTTTCTGCAATATCTGCGTTTTCAACAAAACAGAAAAGGATTTTTATGTAAGTTTTGGATGAATCGATTTAGAGCTCAAAATCTAATTTTGCAGGGTGTCTTTGAAGGTAATACTGTCTTCGAGTTACACGTTTGCACGCTGCCAGAAAATTGCATATTTCCATCTGTAATGCAAGGTCATGATGCCCTGTTAACACTGCAGTGCAGTAAAAACCGTTTTTCATGTAGGTGTAGTAACTGCCTCATTTAATATATTTATTTTCCACTCTGCTTCCTGCTTAGCCTGTGCCACTTGCTCGTCTCCGTCCCTGCTGGCAGCATTGCCTACGTACACTGCCACAAAATGCTGCCAGTGTGCCAGTGGTTTTTAGTATTGTGTTAATTTGAGCAGCGTATGGCATTGGTTTAAGATGAAGTCAGCATTTCATTTTTGGCTTCTTGTGCTGGAGCCGAAGGCATGGTATATGGAAGCGGGAGCAGGATTTATTTGGATTTTGGATGCAGGAATTTCTGTAGCAGCAGTGCTAGAAGGTCAGTCTATATCCTTGAGAAGAGGCCTTTAATAAACTCTGCTTTTTGGCTCAGTGTAAAACTAGCAGGCTTGTTAAACAACAAATGTTTGAGCACTTTAATGCTTGCTTTATTTCAAGTGGAAGTAGAACAATTTGTTTTTAATCTCAGTCTTGGCAGGGTAAATAAATGCACTGATATGAAACACACATTGATGGCAGGCCTGGTTTCAGGACTAAATGGCATCCGAAAACCAAAGAGAGGCAGTGCATCTGTGTGGCATAAAAAAACAGCACTGAGGAACTAAAGAACAAAAAAAAAAAAGAACTGAAACAAAATATGGTACAATTAAATTCCTTAACTAAAGGATGAGGATGAGGATACCACTCCAGTGACAGCATTTGTACCCAATAAAAACTACAGTTGTTTTCTAAAGAGGCCACTCATTCAGTGGGGATCAGCAGCAATTCAGCAAAAGTGTAGTTGTTTAGAAATCTGCTGATTTATCATTCCACAGCATACATAAATGCAGATAATGTGAAGTGATACATGCAAACCACCCATTGGTAATTAACATTGCCTTTTAAGCTGGGCAGACATTGCTTGGTGGACTATTGTTGTTGGTTGGTGTCTCAGTAATTGACCCTCTGATGCCAGACCTTGTTTGGTGGACCCAACACATGTACACATGTCTATAAAAATGTGGCATGGTTATTCTCTGGGTCGTCCACTCTTTTCTTTACAGTACGTGGGTCGGTTGCTGTAAGAGTTGACTATGTATCAGTGTGAAAAATGCAAATTAATCTCTCATGATAAAGTGTTTCTAATAAGCATTAATAGCATCCCAATGAAGAACAGGGTTGTTGTGTGGAATTTCTTCTGCCTGTTTGCTGGGGAAGCTCCTTTTTTGTTTGTATGTTTCGTTTGTTTAAGGATTGTAAGTGGTCCAAAACGGTAAATAAGTATTTTTTGTAAGTCAATAGCATGTATATTGTTGTATCAGCTAGTGCATGGGTGTTTGTGTGTGAGTGTGCTGAATACGGTTGGTTTATCTTACCCTCTGTACAACCCTGCTCATTATGAGCCACGTTGACCTGCATGATTGGTCGTCATCAGTGTGATTTAACGCTCTTTGTGTATCCAAACTCTGAGTCTTAGACTAAAACCAAGCATTCTGATAAAAGTAGAAGTAAACACTTATAACTTTACATTTAGTAGACCTTAAGACCTTTTGAGTTGTCATAAAAGGCTTATGTATGTAGATGTCATGTAGCTGTGTTAATGCTACCAAATAATGTGGCCTGTGTAAAAGATTTTTTTAAATATATAAATTAAAAATTTATATTGTATATTTTCTGTATTTTTATTTAGTATAAATTGTGCACTAAAATCTACAAATGCCATAGTTAAGTATGGTCTCTGTAGAAAATGCGTACTTATTTTCACATAACAACTAAACCTAGGGGTGTTCAAACATTTCCATACAACTGTCTACACTAATCATATTTCCTGCATACAGACAGAAAATGGATCAAAGGTGAAAAATCCTGTCTGTCCGTATTACAGTGAATCCATCTGAATAATTGAATTCGGTTTAAAAATGTGTTACTTGACTGAAAAAAAAAAAACCAAACTTGTGAAAATGAATGAAAGTGTAACTGAAAGTTAAACAGCTATATATACCTGATGCCTCTTCTGCTGTGTGTGTGTGTGTGTGTGTGTGTGTGTGTGTGTGTGTGTGTGTGTGTGTGTGTGTGTGTGTGTGTGTGTG
>JBBPCZ010000115.1:27378170-27404120 GCA_037974445.1 Brycinus macrolepidotus | reverse complement strand
TATACACATACCAATTTTGAAGGCCAGGATCCTTTTTATTAACTTTATTCTGTAAGGGAAGTCGAGCATCAGTTGGCAACTGCATTTCCTTAGACACGATGTACAAAGCAGTTAGTTGCTCCGTGGACATTTGTTTTATTTCATTTTTATTTCCTCAGGGTTAAATTAGAGCTTATAAGTTTAAATGATTTTGAATGTCACACTAAGACAAAACTAAAAGAGCAATAATTGGTCCAGCTACAGCTACCGAAACTTGCATTTCACAACTGAAACGTTTCATGATTTCATTGTTTTCAGCAGGCATTTTGCACTGAATATTATTTAAGTTTGCCTTTCCAAAATAAAATGTGCGTGTGTGTGCGTGCATATGTAATAAAATTGTCATTGTATATACCACATTTTTGTTTTAAAAAATGGAATGTAGGGATTCTCTACATCAAATTCGGGGAAGGGCTGTTCCGTTCCCCAAATCCGAGCTCTGTAAAGTAGACTTTGAACTTGTATTTAAAATTCTCAGTGATGCCACATGTGCTGTAAGAGGTCGAGCTCTGTCTTCTCCCCAGTTTCCATCATGGCTGAAACACAAGAAGCTGCTTAAACCCCTGCATCATTTCAGTGTCAAAAGAAGAAAATAAAAAGTTTCCAAGGAAAGTCAGACTGGCAGTTAGCTGTAGCATCTCTGCCATGAATTTCATTGAGCACTCCTGGTAACTTGTTTCCAAGACTCCATCTGTTTTTTTTTTTTTTTGTGTGCTTTAATAAAATGTGGATCACCAAAATGCTTATGTACTGTTTCACCTGATTTTATTCTCACAGAAGACTTCAGCATTGTGTCTGACTTGTGGCTTGGCTGCATGCTGCAGTATGGAACCCCATCCTCGGCAGGTCGAGGAGAGAAAAAATTGCCTGCTTTTTTTTGTTTTCTGTTGACAACATGGGGAAAAAAGCACTTAATATCTCAAAAACTTCCTCATAATATTTATTTAGTATCCATCTATCACTCTAAATCATTTT
This sequence comes from Brycinus macrolepidotus, assembly GCA_037974445.1. Taxonomy (NCBI): domain Eukaryota; kingdom Metazoa; phylum Chordata; class Actinopteri; order Characiformes; family Alestidae; genus Brycinus; species Brycinus macrolepidotus. The sequence continues at coordinate 27,403,106 of JBBPCZ010000115.1, read as the reverse complement.
CTTTAGAGTGATACATAGGTATATTGATTGATTGGAATTGGTCCCAGAGGGTCTACATAAACAATAAACAACAGGAACTGAGCAACATGAATGGATGGTGTCGAAATCTGTATTCCTCTCTTGATAAGTATATTTCTCAGTACAGTATGATTGATGAGGCCCATTACTGTTGGCTGAAAAAGCTGTGAACATTAAGTGGATTTAAGTAACCATTGTAGAATGTTCAATAAAATCCTAACACCAATAAAAATATATGTACAATATGCATTTTCAGGGTATGATCTGTAGGTCATTTATAAGTGACCAGTGCATGTGATTAGCAATAAAAGGGAAGTCACTGAGATGAAATCTGAGGATGTACAGTGCATAAAGCCAATGAAGGCAAAGAATGTATAAAGACTGAGATATAGTGGAGTGTCGGACAGTGTGCCGTATCCCTATAGCTCCGAAACGGCCGATGAGTCTGATGGAAATGTAAGAAAGGGCTCTTCTGGTGTTCCCTATCAAGCTCTCGTATAGTGGATGACGGTCATTGTCCAACATGTGCAAAAGCTAAAACTGAAGATTGTTTACTCTGAGGTAAGAAGTGATCGAGATGCTTAGTCAATAAATCACATGAATGCTTTGAGATAATAGGTGAAAATATTGACACTGCTGCCAGAAAACCGCCATTACAGTCTGACTGGACTGGCCCTCCACACAAAGCCTCTCAACCTCTGAAAAAGAAACACTATATTATGAGATAAATTTGTGGCATTTTACCTTTGTCTTCACATTTCAACAGTGCGGTGATGTTCCTCATACTCTGGTTCAACACATCTGAATCAAATAATGAAGCTGTTGACCAGAACTGCAGTAGCCCTTCACTGCACATTTTCAGATTCTTCCCACTCCAACAAACCCACTTTAAAGTCATGAAGGGTTAAAGAGCTGATGAGTTGGGTCAAGTTTTACGAGCATAGCAAACCATAAACTGTTTAGTTCAGTGGAGTTCCACTCTTCTTCACAGTCTCCAGTTAGGAAGATACAGTGCCATTTGAGTGCAAAGTCAAACATCAGCTAATGAGTGTTTTCAAGCTTTGATACACTCCAAGTTCACCACTGCCTTAATAACTCCCTCATTAAAAATAACGTACTCTCACAATAAGTGATATCATCTGCGTCTTCAGAGGAGCCATGACCAAAAGCTTGTGCAAAATGCCTTTTTTGTGTGCAAAAAGACTTTTTTGTAAAAGAAAGATATAATTGGAAGTATGGATGCAAAAATCTGAGATTTCATGATGAAAGTTCAGATTAGCATGTCCAGATTGCACTGCCTCTCGTAATATGACTCAAAAAACAAATGTAACTGTGGTACAGTATAAAAAGCACATTAAAGCAACACTTACATTTGTCTCACATTACCTTCACACACTTTCAAATTTCTAATTCAGCGGAAATCCCCAAGAACCATGTTAATGAACTCAAAACTTCACACACCACTAAGGTGATTCCTTCAATAACCCCCTTTCCCCTTTACGGCCTGCTTGTATATATGGGAGGAATTAACCTTTAAGATCAAACTTCACCGCACTCCAGTTTTACACTCCATTCACTACAGTGTCATCTGTCATAGTGGATCACACATTCCATCAAAAATAAACATTAAATAAAGATTATAGTAAGCTACTCAAACACAAAGGAGACCTCAGCAGAAACTACAAATGTATCGGTCACTGCTCTAACTAGCAAGGAATCTGTTGGTACAGATTGTGACTGGTGATCCCAACTTGTTTTACCCTGACACTGGAACAGTGTAGGTCAGTTCAGTTCAAACTATCAAAGAACACTTGCAACCATTTCATCCTTGTAAATTCTTTACTCTACAGGTGCTTTACGTTACTGGAGCCAGACGGAATTTTCCCCCTAGGAAAAGGTGGGGTGCTAAACTTCTAACATCTCTCAATCAACACAAAGGAGCTAACAGTCTTATGTAAACCACTTTTAGGCACCAGGTTTTGCTATTGTGTTGATAAACTGCAAATTCAGATAACGTTATCTGTTTTTTTTTGTTGTTGTTCTTAAATTTTAGTGCAAGCTGCCAAAGAACAGCAACTAGTGATGTGTGGGTCTGATTGTTGACCTGCGGCTCGGGCGGGTTCGGGTCAGCTTATTTGAAAATTTAAAAGGTTCAGGTGAGGCAAGTCAGAAAGTGATAAAGCAGCGTTCTGGCTAAGTTATGAATAATTTACATAAACTTTGCGGGTTTGGTCTGGTTTGAGTCACTGATTAATCAACAGTTTTGCGGGTCAGATGGGGCGGGTCGCTGGGGGACATAAAAAACGCATCCTTGACTTGACATGACTTGACTTAACAGCCACTACATTCAAGAAACTTTTTGTTGACTGTTGCAGGTGGACAAACCATCTTCTGCAGTATTTTGTAGGTTTTCAACCAAAAGAGACCAACATCCAAGAGATGTTAAAACAGCAATAGACTACTTAATGAAAAAAAAAGCTAAAATTATATCTAACTTTGAGTTTAAGTTGAGAAAATTCTTCATTGCACTAACTACATCCAAATGCATGCCTTAGATTCAATATGCAAGCTTCTTCTGAGGAAGTCAGTGGTCTGTGCCACTGGTAAACTTTTTAAGATATGATTCACACTAAAAATCCCAGAGTAAGACATGCTGGCCTTTTAATTATCAAACAAGACCACATGGCATTAGCCAAAAATTTATAAATGCTACACATCAAAAGATTCAAACCTTGAGGGAGTTCTGGCTACAGGCCAGAGGAGGCAAGTCAGGCTACATTTATATTATTTTTGCTGAAAACAGAAAGAAGAAACAGATCAACTGTCTCTTGTTTCTGGGCCTGATACAGATAAAAACAAATGGCAGCCAGTATCCACCAATTAGAATAACTACATTTGCATAAAGTTCATTTGTGGCAGTGAGCTTTCATTCATTGCTAGCAACAAGTACATCTTTGGTTACACTACTCCTTAAACCATTACTAATTTTCAACTTTAGCACAGTAAACAGAAAAATAAATACATTGGATAACTTTTATAAGATAACATTTAAGCTGCAGCCTAGTCAAATTCTGAAGAAGAGTGTGACAGCAGGCCTACATCAAATCCCCAATCTATTGTTGCCCCTAAGTAAGCTTTTCAGTCAGCAGAACTCAACAAGTTGAAGTTAGCCAGAAATGACCAGGATGAAAAAAACTGCTGAACTTGGTATTGTGGCAGCTTCATGACTCTATCCATAATGCAAACGACTGTTGGAATATATATTTATATATATATCCTGTAGTAAGTCAACAGAACCATAATCTGGTCACATTCTGAACCTGGCGATTAACAGGAGAGTTGATCCAGGTGCGTTTGAGAAAGTAAATCACTGTGCCGGCCCCCAGGATACTTTGTGGTATCTCTGATGATGTTCTCATCTTTGTGGTGGTTCTGTGATCTTGTTCACGAGAACAAGACGAGGTGAGATTTTAACAAGAATTTTCAGAAAACTTTACAGATTAAATAGATGACTGGCAAAAGCCTTTCACCCGACTGAAAGTCAAAAACACAAAACAACGCAGGTCCATTTTGAAATGACGTTACTGATCACTGCAGTTTTACTTTTAATTATTATTAAGCTTGAATTATCGTATGCAGTAGCAACTGGACAGAACAATATGCACACTCTAAGTTTTTGCTACAAACTCAAATGACTGGCTTCCCTTGTATGATTTCTCAATAGTTTCATCCAACCTTATAAATGTGCACGAACTCCTAACTTGCTGAAGCTGTGTGTGACCTTCTAACAGAACCCCTTTTAACAAGTTGAACATAAAAACTAAAAACAATATAATTAACAAAAATAAATAAAACTTTTCTTAGTCTATTTTAAGTGAAAACAAGTGCAAACCATAAATCAAAGTAGTACACTGTCAGTGCTCAAAGTACACAGTGACCAGATTTTTCTTAAAGCATGAAACAGAGTTCTGGACCTGAGATGGTTACAACTACACAGCCTAGCCTAAAATACGGTCATATTTCTGAGAAAAAAAAAAAAGCATATCTACGTTTTCTGGCAGCAGCTGAGACCTCTGGGTGATAACTATGTGTCCTGATTTAAAAAGATATGCTCACTTAGGACAAAGATCACAGGGATGGACAGGTATGCTTTGGGAAGTGGAGACAGCAAAGGATATGGTTCTGTGGTGGTTCTGTGGAGGTTCTGCTGGTGTCTTTGCATACTGCTCGTGTTAGACGCGGTGTATGGCACTATTTTCTGATGGTGCTTCCAAATTGTTCATGACCTGTCTGTCACTCTTTGGCTACCTGGTAGATAATTAACGGTGAAAATATTGCCACACAAATGACTTTAAAGTGCTGGGAGCGTCTTCTGGGAGGTGCAGAGCAGCACGCGCACTTAAACCCCCCACCCCCCCAGGAAAACACTTTGTTACAGTTATCCCCCCCCCACCCCCCCCCCCCCCCAATAGATAGGTAGACTCTCTGGTCACTATTATTATTCAAATTCATGAAAGATCTGTAATTTAGATGTTTTTATTAGGATTAAATAATCGCTTTTACATTTAAAAATGATTTTCAATGTTTTTGATTCAGGCAGAAAACTGTTTTGGTCTTTTTTACAGGCACAGTAACAAAAACAGCTTGTTCAAAGAAAAGCTGGAAAATGGTCATGAAAGAAAAGTTGGAAAATGGTCATGTAAAATGAAAAATGAATGTTTCTAATATATAAAACCACAAACATAAATAAAACACAAGAAAATGCCCTTTAAAACTAAACCGTTTTCATGGAGCACTAGTCAAGTGTTTTTATTTGATTATTTATTATGGCAGGGTGAGCTGTTGAGAAAAAAATGTATATATACATAACTTTGCAAGCAGAAAGACACACTGACATGCTGAGAAAAATGGCTTTAAACAATTTGCAAAAGACGTTTGCCCAGTACTGTGTATGTGTGGGTGCGTGTGTGTATGATTTTTCTTCAGTAATCATGTCCCTGGTCTAAATATAGGCCTCTGTCTGTAAGGTGAAGAAAAAGTCATATTATTGGGGGGCGGGGGTGAGAGAAGGTCCGCCACCCCAGCTCCAATTAAAGATTTTTTTCACGCAAGTGAAAAGCCTGTTTATCTCTTGACCCAGTTCATGGTCCGCTGTAAGTCCTGTCTTTAATTGTGCTCTTCTTCTCCTCTGCTGATTGACAGGGGAAGAATGGGTCGCACCGCGGATAATTGCTGCTCCGTATCTCGTTATTTGACGGACAGTGAACTTGGCGAGCTCTGAGCCGGAGTTCACAGAGATGTCAGGGTCCGCCTTGTAGGTCACTAGCGGGTCAGCTGCTTGGGAACTGGAGGAGGAGAAGGCGGGTGGAGTTAGGAGAGCTCTCCAAACCAGAGGGTTATTTTTTTCCACCCGTCTTCCGGAAAGACTCGCCCTGCTCCCGCCCTCCAGCGTTACTATTGGCTACTAGTTCATCCTCACAGTGAACCAGTTCATTTGTTTGTTCGACACATTTTATGATGCTTGATTTTCAGCGACCTAATCCGCGTTTTGGGTGTGTCAGTGATGGGTGACTCTCTTTATCAGTGATAAGCTGAAAAAGTAAACACGTTTTGCGTCTCGTCACGGGCAGGCCGCCCAATCCTGACAAGGACCCAACGGAATACGGGTAGAGAGATGGGCAGACAGTCAGCCAATGGCAACGCAGGAGGCGGGGCTTGTGAGACGCGAGGGCTTTTCATGACAATCAGTTCTTCACTTCAGCTCCTCGCCTGACAGAAGAGTGTGGGGATCGTACCTTATTTTACACTTGCGTCAAACTATAAAACGCGCAATTTAAAGAAAAAAAATAGATAAATAAATCACTGTTTTAACACCATCTTGCAATGTAAGATCAAAAGTCATGAAAATGGGTCAATTCAGTAATCAGTTCCATATCATGGCATGAGTTAAGTTGCACTAACCCTTTATTGTGAATAGTCAATATTGGCTGCTGATAATTAAGCCCCCCCTTCCTGAAGGCATGCTGAAGTGTTCACCAGGCGGGGGGTTTCAGGTGTGATCGGCCAACATACACACCTAAACTGTGTAAATGAACTATCCTTGAACTTCAGGTAGAAGAGTGGGCCATCAGAGTGGGCATTTCACACGTGGCTAAAGGTTCTTCTTCGTTCCCAAAGAGGGCCAAGTCTAAAGATCAGGGTCGGGTCTTAAACAAAGACAACATAGAAATAGCCCACTGATGCTTCAACGCATACTTTAAAACAGCCTCCAGACATGGAGATCTCCTGCATCTCGTTCTCGTCCTGCCATGGAGCCCTCCGAGAGCTGAAGGGTGAACTGCAGGGCAGGGCTGCCCGCTCTCTGAGGGAGAAAAGGGGGAAATCCATAAAATTTGCTGTAAAATCTGGAGACCTTCTGTCTCCACTAATGCTTTTCCTGCCTGCCCTCCTCCTCCTTGTAACAGAAGTCGTAAAAAAACAGCAATTGTCATTTCTGTTGGTGGGTTCTCCATGGTGTTTACTCTGAGTGTAGTGCTAACCTTGCTCCACTTCGTCACTCTTTAAGCTGACCCACGTTTGAACCCTCAAACACATTTTTTATGATCATTATTTTATGCACATCCACGTGTGAGACTGCGACTAAACTCCGGGTGAAAGTCCAACATGTGCTTAACACGGATTCAGCATGTTAGTCAACCACACTGGCTTGTAATCATGCTTTCAATCTTATTTCTACATCTGGGTTGCTTTAATTATGAGGAAACCTTCATTATTTATCACAAAAAAACGTGTTTTAAAACGGATTCATCACGCTAGTCATACAAACTGGCTTGTAATCATGCTTTCAATCTTATTTCTACATCTGGGTTGCTTTAATTATGAGGAAACCTTCATTATTTATCACAAAAAAACGTGTTTTAAAACGGATTCATCACGCTAGTCATACAAACTGGCTTGTAATCATGCTTTCAATCTTATTTCTACATTTGGGTCTACATTTCCACTTTTAGAATGAGGAAACCAATTTTTATCACAAAAAAACAGGTTTTAATACATTTTAAAATCATTTTTAGCTATTTACTTAACTGCTTAGTCTTGTCTGTAATTTCAGGTAAAAGTAACGAGGGTAAATATGTGCAGCACAAAGAAGCCCCCCTTTGTGCTGGGTGGGGGCATTAGCACCTTTTTTAAAGTGCAAATCCTGCGGATTGTCTGTGTTCTCCAGGAGGTGCGGGTATTAAAATGCGGCTATGCGCAGAGGGGCAGAGGAGCTCCGGGCCGGGGGGCGGGGCCACACCGCACCACAATTAAAGATGAACTTTGCGTGAACTAATTTATCTGAGCAAGGTAAGAGGAGGCCGAGACGTGGGGAATGGGTATAAAAGGGTGCATAACCCCGGAGACTCTCGCACTTCAGAGTCCAGACTCGACTCTCCAACTTAGACCCTTTTTCCTCTCTTCTCTTGGTTGTGTGTTGTCGCGGTGGTCACTATGGGCATCTATACTTTACTGGTAACCTTGCTCTGCACGGTGGTCCTCCCAGTTCTGCTCTTCCTCGCTGCGGTGAAGCTGTGGGAGGCGCTGCTGCTCAGGGGGCTTGATCTGGGCTGTGGAAGGCCCCTTCCTCCAGGGACCATGGGCTTACCGTTCATTGGAGAGACGCTGCAGCTCATCCTGCAGGTAAACTCAGAGACGAGTTCTCATCTCAGTAGTCCGTTCCACCTTAAAACGTGCAGAGGAATGGAGTTGCTGCACTATTTAAGGTGGAGCTGCAAATTCGAATAAGAGGGCAGCTTCAGGTTATGGGACAGACAGACACTAATAGAGCTTGTTCTTTCTAAAATACCATATATTTTATAATCTAACGAGTTAATGTGGACAGAACCAGACCACCGTGTTATGCTGATGCTGGGGGGCGGTGTTTAGAGTGTTTTGTTTTTAACCTGTTGATCATGTTCTCTCGGTTCTCAGAGGAGGAAATTTCTGCGGATGAAGCGACGGAAATACGGATTTATCTACAAAACGCACCTCTTCGGGAGCCCCACGGTCCGGGTGATGGGGGCCGATAACGTGCGGCAGATTCTGCTGGGGGAGCACAAACTCGTGGCCGTTCAGTGGCCGGCATCGGTCCGGACCATCCTGGGCTCCGACACGCTCTCCAACGTGCACGGCAGCCAGCACAGGAACAAGAAAAAGGTAAGGACGATAAAGGGCTCTCTAGACGCTCTTCTCGTTTCTAGTTTATAACAAAGTCTTAAACAAATAGACCGGCTGACGGCGGGTGCTGGTGTGTTTCAGGCCGTGATGAAGGCTTTCTCTCGGGATGCTCTGGAGCACTACATCCCTGTGATCCGGGAGGAGGTCCGGGGCGCCGTGCAGGACTGGCTGCAGCGCACCGGCTGCGTGCTCGTATACCCGGAGATGAAGCGCCTCATGTTCCGCATCGCCATGAGGATCCTGCTTGGCTTTGAGCCGGACCAGATCAAGACTGACGAGCAGGCGCTGGTGGAAGCTTTCGAGGAGATGATCAGGAACCTGTTCTCCCTTCCCATAGACGTCCCCTTCAGCGGCTTATACCGGGTAATTAACTAATTAATTCATTAATTACTTGACAGACAGGTAGATAAATGGCGTGTGTTATTTTAATAAGCTATTTAATTAATACGCTATCTAATTTAATAATAGGCTACATGATTTGTGTTTTCTAATATATGTTTCCCCAAACAGGGGTTGAAAGCCCGAAACTTTATCCACGCCAAAATCGAGGAAAACATCAAAAAGAAAATCCAAGATGGCGATAATGAGAACGAGCCGAAACACAAGGATGCGCTCCAGCTGCTGATCGAAAACAGCAGAAAGAGCGACGAGCCGCTCAGCATGCAGGTAACTTTTTACTAGTACAGTTGGTTAAAAGTTGTCTCCTACGAAATCTGTGTAAAAGTCCTCCAGGTGTTTACTAGTGTTTATTTCCCCTCAGGCAATGAAGGAATCAGCAACTGAGCTGCTGTTTGGAGGCCATGAGACCACGGCCAGCACAGCAACCTCTCTGGTGATGTTCCTGGGGCTCAATCCTGAGGTGGTTCAGAGCATTCGAGACGAGCTGAAGGAGAAGGTGAGATCTTATACCTTTGCGGGACACACCTTGGCTTTTGCCTGGTGAGTTATGGATGGATGTTAAAGAGCTTCTTTCTTCCCACAGGAGGTTTCAAGCATGTGTTCACCTGGAAAGACTCTGAACATGGAGCTTCTAGAACAGCTCAAGTACACTGGGTGTGTCATCAAAGAAACCCTCAGGATCAACCCACCTGTACCTGGAGGATTCCGTGTTGCACTCAAGAGTTTCGAACTCAATGTAAGTTTACATGGGCAAACCTATTCTTATATATATTTATCAAAGTGAAGAAGTAAAATTAACTTAATGGCAAATTATTAAGTATGGTCTGGAGATAAATGTACCTGTCTTCATGAAAGGTCCCATAGTGGTTGGTAACGTTTTTTTTAAAATAATTTCCTATCTGTCTTTTCCAGGGCTATCAGATTCCCAAAGGATGGAACGTCATTTACAGCATATGTGATACACATGATGTTGCAGATGTCTTCCCCAACAAAGAGGAATTCCACCCAGAGCGCTTCATGGCCAAAGGCTTGGAGGACAGTTCCAGGTTTAACTACATCCCCTTTGGAGGAGGTTCTAGGATGTGCGTGGGCAAAGAGTTTGCCAAAGTGCTGCTCAAGATATTTTTAGTTGAGCTAGTACAGCAGTGCAACTGGACACTTTTAAATGGACTGCCAACAATGAAAACAGGCCCAACTGTGTACCCCGTGGACAATCTTCCCACAAAGTTCGTCCCTTACGTCAGCAATTAGTCCATTAACTAGGGCATGAACTGCTAGTATGAGCATTGTACATAGGCATATTTTAATTTTGTAGATGAAATGTGATGTATGGCATTTTATATTTGCTTTATATAATAGATCTGTATATAAATCCACTTTTTTAACAAAGGGCACTACTCTTTCATGGATCACTGTGTATTTCTTTGAGGTGTCTGTGATGTATATTTGTAATGTAGCTTTGTTTTTATATTTAGTGTTTTTTGTACTGAATGCAGCTTATTTAAACTACTCTTTGCTGTATGGGCTTTATTTAATAAAACATTGTGACAGCATTGGAAAACCCTTTTGTCCTTTTGAGAACCAAAATCGGTTTAAACGGAACAACACGTGCATATAAACATTGCCATTAAAAAGCACGTCTGTGCCTTCAGCTTAATGACACGAGTTCATCACAGACAGCAAAAAAGGTTAGATGTTTTCCTTCTCCTCAAGCTGCTTGGTGAGCATCAGTGGAGGCTTCATGCCTGAGGAAGGTGTGTGGAAGTTTTTGTCCCCTCAAAATAGTGGAGGTCTCAATGTATACAACTAGGACAACTGGCTATTACACATAAGAACAAAAGTGGCTAAAGCACCATAGTTATTTGTCAGGTATATAAAATAGCCATAGATACCAGTTTTATTGGATGACAGATAGGGATCTAAGATCAGTGTGACCATGTCCATTAAATCCACATAAGCAAACACTGGGCCCAACAACTTGATAAGATTCTTTAACTAAGAGATTTTTAAATCTGCAATTTCTAGGATAAGATATAATTTAGATCACAAAAATTAACCTCACATGGAGAATGACCTCTTCTCACCATGTCAGACAGTTTGTAGGTAGCATACTAAAAACAGGTCTGTGGAGCACCAAGAACAACGTCCACAAGGATAATAAGCAGCCCGGTGTGACATCAGTGACAGCGGCCGCCTTGAAACAGGGTAAGAGGGTGGCGGAGAGTTCACACCGGAGAGGCAAGGAGAAGGGGAGGGGGTGTTTGGCGATATCGCAACTGCTCGCCGTGCCGTATTTTGCACAAAAGAGCAATTCCATGTGAATGCTGGGACAGGAGGTGACTTGAATGGAATGATGAAGGTCTATCACTATAGAATAACCAGCTTAAGTGTGGCCTCACCCTCTCTCGCAAATGCCTCAAAGGAGCAAAATTTCACAAATTACAACATTAAAGGGAGAAGAGACAGAGTAGGAGGGGGGAAAAAAGGGCGAATTGGGCTGCCTGGGCGGGCTTGTATCCCAGCACACAGGGGTCATGTGGAAGGGACTTGTCCTTGCATGACACTGTGAAGGAGCAAGAGAAAGAGAGAGAGAGAGAGAGAGAGAGAAAGAAAGCAAAGGAAAGAATCAGAGAAGCAATGGTGGCATGGCAAATGCCTCTGTTAGCCATTTCTCTGCCCCGTTCTACAGTCTACTGATTTACATCCACCCGACTGCATGGCTGACACCTTTATGTCCAGCTGTCCTATCCGGGCAGGCCCAGGCCCTGTGATAGATGCAGCTGAACTTTTCCTCCTATCACCTTGTAAAGGACCTCCACCCGGCCCATTGTTTAACATCGAAGGGCAACAACAGAACTTTTTATTCGCAGAGCCATTTTTTGTCTGAATTTGTGAGTATATCGAGAATTTATAGCTGCCAAATAAAAGCCATTTCAGACTCTCTTGTTTTTATGCAGTTCCTCAAGCCTGGGCTCAAGTAAATCAATGTAATTGCGGCTGGACCTGTATCGGAACAATTCTTGTTCAAGCACTGTGCTTATTTGCACGGTTTACAGAGAAAAGGATGGTGGTTTCTACACTGCTCAGAAAACAGAGAGCTGCCAGAGAAGAAAAAAATTCTGGTAAATCTTCATCTCACTGCAGTGAATTCTGAAATATATGCTGATGGCTTTTACATGTGCCTGGAATCCTTGAAAATCTCCCTTTTAAAGACCACAATTCGTAATCTGAACTCTATCTGACTCCTTGTGTCCTGTCCCCCTGAGAAATGTCTTTAGTGTTCCTGCAAGTCTAATGTGCCCTTAAACATAAGCAGTTCCAACTAAACTTAACTCCATGCTGTTACAGACAGGGTGTAAAAGAGCTTTCCTGCTGATGGAGATACAGCACTCCAGCACCAAAGTGAAAATGGCTTTTTCATTACCACAAAAGTCAATGCGAACACTCCTAACAGCATTTACATGTCTGCTGCACTCTTGCCCTCCTGCTGAATCATATCAGACCTTTCCAGCGCTCATTTGGATTACCTATTAGCGGCCCACTGCTATTACTTATAATCAAGTGGGGGGCTTTTCACGGGTCCCAAGGGTCAGGAAAAGTTCAGTCATTTACAAAAAGAGGCATGACCTCACAGGCACATTAAATTGTCCATTTCTCAAGAGTTTGAGTCCTACATCTGTCTGTACCAAAACAAATGATGATGAAAACGATTTGAAATGACTTGAAATGTCCATGAGGCTAAAAAAGAAAAGAACACACGGGAAGGCAATAAAATACATTACTTTGTAAATAAAAACGACTCAATTCACAGTACAATGCCACAGAACAAAGAAAAAAGAAGAAAAACCTGATCTCAGTAATAACTGAAAGTTAAACAGTCCATTATGCTAGCAGATCATCAACAAAGAACTAGCACACTACAATTCTCAGCCCTGTTTCAAGGTTAATTTTGAACATTTTGTAAGTAGTGCTGCAACTGCTTCAGGCCCATGAGAGTTCGCCAAGGCACAATAGAATGCATGACTTAAAAGAACAATAAAATTGTCTTAAAAAGTTGTTAAAAGCTCTTGTAAATGTCTGTCCTTCAAAAACACCATCATGCACAGGACCAAGGCTGTAGTGACATGAGGTCAACACAAATGGCCACTGGCTTTGTTTATTGAAAGTGCAAGGGGCCACACCCTGATGCGGTTCATGTGGCATCATTCTTCAGGTCCAACATTCTTAGTTTTTAGTGAAACTGTAGCATGAAAGATGACTGTGTCCCATTACCTCTTAGAGCAACAGAGGATAGCCCTCAACGGTGAAGCCAAACAAGTGAAAACAAATTCCTTTTGGAAAGGAAACCCTACGAAGATTAATGGTTCATACCTGTAGCTTGTCAGGTTAAGTGGCATGGCTCTTACTTTTGCTTTTGAATGGCTGGACTCTGATCATGTCCAATAAGACTCCACCTTAACATGACAGAACTCTTAGTCATCACACATCAGGATTGTGGCTTTAATGCTAAATTGACCCTAACATATCATCAGCGATACATTCAGAGAATTTCTTTGTCCTCTTTAACTTCTGGAGTAATGAGGCTGCGTGCACATCCCTAAAGGGTCAAAGCATCAGTATGTGGAATTCTATCAAATGTGTTTTCTATCACTGTACAAAAGAAGCTCCATGCTGCGTTTATTGTTGGATGCACCATGATAGCGAAGGGGGCAGAGCTTACCTTTTCATTAGCAACATGGGAGCAAGCTTTAGAAACCTAATTTTTTCATTTTTTAAATGTAAACACAGTGTCATCACAGTTAAGAAGGGAAGATAAAAATACTAGATGATAAACAATTTAAATATACTCTCACTATAGGTGCATACACATTCAGAGTGAAGTTTATGGAAATGCTTATTATTGGTTTGATTACCCTGCTGAAAAAATACCTCTAAAACATGGAATTGGTTTAATGATTACCATTATAGACCACACATTTCCTGTAGAATACCTGTAGTTCCTGTTAGAAGACAATTACATGAATCTAGATCCTCTACTTTGTAATATGAACCCATCAGGAAAAGACAGCATACAATTACTAATCATTAGACATCATTAAAAATCACCAGAAACCTACAGAAACGTTTAATAGTTTTGAGTAAAACTAAAAGGCAGCTAAAATGTGAAGTTTATTCTCATTCATGTGTTTGATTGTTCAGCATGGCAGCCTGTGACAGGTTACATAAAGACCCAGTGTGTTGGGGATCAAGCAAAAATGTGGAGTGTCTGGGGTTCCCAGAGGTCTGATTTTGAAAACCACTGCTCCAGAGAATTTTTCAGTGGGTTGTTTTTTAAAGAACCATTCCTGTAAATGAGATTAGTGAGTGTGAGTAAACTTTTAGAGTTTAGGGAGCCTCAACATAAAGTTTCAACACAAACTGAAGGTTTTTCCTAGAACCATGTGTTCAAGACAAGTGTTTAGGAATTTTTTATTTATAAGAGTTTAGACCAGGAGGACTATTCACATGTAGGTGTTGTGTGTAATTGGGTACTTGGGCTTCTTTAGAAAAGAGATTACCACATCAGCCTGGGTCTACGTAGTGAGAACCCTGAGGGTACCTTTACATTTATCAGACAGGGCACACTGCATATATACTAGAAGTGATTATATTTACGTATTAATAGTATAAATAAAATAATGATAGTATGTATCAGTGACTGATGGACAGACAGACACCAGTGGATTTTTGGAGATGCTTTGAATTAAAAGTCAGAAGAGGAACTGACTGTTTCTATTCAATGACAATTCAGTTTTGCTGGATCCAAGCAACACCTTTCAAAGGCTACCTACATACTAGAGAAATGCAGATGTTTCTTTTGAAGTCAAACAAGGTCTGGAGGGATAAACTGACCATTTCCCCATCTAATAAGGGTTCAATTTACTCTCACTCTTAGTGTGACTTGAGTTTAGAAGTTACATCCTCAGTGTATCACAAAGTAAAAACAACAGTTATCCGCGTCAGATCCTCTTCCCTCCCAAATAAGCTTGCTTTCTGAAATGGTTCCAAAACACCCCAAGATATTCAGACAAGAATTAAGACAACCAATTCCAGAAGGATCTGCCAAGGTGGGAGATAATGACCGGCTTTGTAAGACAACATCTGCAATTGCAGCATTCCAACTGTAATGTCTGCCACGCTTCTGAAGACAAGTTCCAACATTTCTCCCAATTTGTGACTGACAGTAGCCTACAGCTGCTTCTCTTGAAGTTGGCAGCTTTTCGCACGGCCACAACCCCAAGCTGGTATGAATGGGATCAGAAATAAACGACTTTCTCCCTTACACCCATACTTGATGACGCGGAGTGTACTACACCGATCACAGCAGGATATCCATGTCAAAAGTGTTCCCGTAATTAGGATTTGCTCAATAACACTGCCAGTACCCACCCATCAGCTCAATAAACACAACAGCGGAAATGACAACCATCAAGACGCAAGTGTTTCACAAGGCAAATTTAATGATGCATAACTGTACATGTATTAAATACAGATATGAAAAGTCAACTTTAGATGCTTGAGATAAAGTGCTAGGCCTCATTTGTTCGTTAGTATTACGTGAAATTATGGGCCGTATAACACTGGAAGGAAATTATGAACCGATGACTGACAAACGACACCAAACAAATAGTGACTCATCTTTAGATCCGTTCTGATTAGTTTATGAGTAACATAACGTCTCCCTCAGGCCTACTGCTATGGTTTATCTGTGGTATTTGAGAGTTAGGGTCAAAGAGAGTTCAAACTCAGTTTGAACTTTCATGAAGCGTTCAGTGTTTTTGTTTACTCAGAACATGCTTGGCCTTCACTGGAAAACAGGTGATCTTTCAGGGGCCGAGTGATGTACAGTGTGTCGTGTAAGCTACAGCATGTAGCATCTGATTTTGACTGCAACACAGTGTCACATACCTCCGAAAGTTCAAAAGTTCAGCCTAGCCATGAACTTTGTCAGCTCTCATTATATCGTTCCATGAAGTCAGAGCGCTGCCAGGGAGGCAGGAAGAAACCACCTTGCCCTCAGAGGACGTCGACTGTGAGGTTAATGCCATAGTTCAGCAGGCCATTTCACCTGGAATGAACCGCTATCACTTCGCGATGGGTTGGAAGTCACAAATCATGGAAAACTAGGGTGCCCTAAATCTCTTCTTGTCCATGTACCACCATCGCTAGCTATATATGTGACATTACATGTGTGTTGCATATAAAATTTATATAAAAGTTGGAGGCTAAAAATCAGAAGTTATGTAAAAGTATTTGTTCTCTCACTGCTGTAATAATAAAAAGCTACATATTATTTTATATTATATTATATTATATTATATTACAGTATATTACAGTATATTAATAGCATTTTATTATTGTATACATGTGTGCACTGAAATAGGTTTAAAGGTAAATTTGAGAAATATCTGAGGGAATACACATACTGTAGAACTCTACACAAATGTGGTCCCATTATTATCTTCAGAACAAGAGCAGCAACCAAAAGCAGCTACACAGCCTCTTAAGAACTTAAGAACTCATATGATGACAGAGTTTGTCCTTTATGGGTCTGTCAGGTTCTTGATATTATCTTGGCTTTATTTCAAAACTGTAATTATACACTAAAGTGTTTAAAATCTCTTTGAACACAGCTGCGGCAAAATGTTTACTCTAAACCAGAAACTTAAACCGATTTATATTGCATGACATAAAAAGAGCAAAGCAGGAACATCATCAAAAAAAACAAAACAAAAACAAAAACAAAACAAACAAAAAAAGGGTGAAAAAGTTACAGAGGAGCTGAAAAAATGAAAGTGCTCTTTAATGAGTTTTGGATACTTAAGTAAAAGTAAAATGTTTTAACAAATACATTAACTGTTTTTGGTGTGTGATGCAGAGCTGTGTAGTGACTAATCAACTCCTTAATCTACTTAGAAAAGGAACACTTGAGGAAATATATTGAACATATTTATATTAAGCAAAAAAACTGCCAAATGTGTAAGCAAAATGAAATCCAGATCAAAGAAAAAATATGATCTATTGCCTTGAACAGGCAGTAGTTGCTGAAATTTGTTTTTTTGCTTACCCTACTGGTGGTTTTTTTGGGCCTAATAAAAGCATTTAAATCCTGTTTTTTGTTAGTTGATAAGAATTTGTTTTTTGCCGTGCATATTTTTGGGCAGGTTTATTTTAATTTGAGATAAAGTTGGTTGGAATTTTTAATGAAAACAGTAAATAACGTGTGATAAATGAAAATGCAGAGAACCGACTGGCAAGAAACACGTTAGAAAATGAAAAAGGTCTATATGTTGTGTATGAAACGTGTAAACAAAAAGTATGTTTTTGTCTTTAAAATGCTGAATTAATCCCAGTAATAGTCAGGAAAAATACAGTTTTAAACTAATACTTAAGTACTGATTGCTTAAGCACCCCCCTGCAGAAATACACAAATAAGCACTCAGTAAACACTGCTGAAAATGAAAAATATAAAAAGCGTAAGATAACAAACGAAAAAAAAAAACCCACAGTAAACTAAAAAGGAGTAATAATGGGAGCCGTGATCCGCAGGTTTGATCATTATGTTGCGTGACATGAAATATTTTACTCTTCGCCTTGACTTCTTCACTCCACACTCTCAGTGTAAGTCCTGTCACTTCACCTTCACGTCAGGATGTGCAGTTAAGGTCAGAGGGTCTAATTCAGACTGCCTCGAAATGAACCTTGAAACGAGCACAGGAGCCTTTGAGGAATCTCCTCAGGCAGATGGAGAGTGGAGTCTTCAGAGCTGGAGATAAGACAGGCTCTGCTCCGTCTCCTGCTTTGTTGGCTTTAATCTCTGCATCAACACCGCCAGACACCAAGACTTCAGCACGAACCTGCTCCCTTCACTTACTTCCCCACCGTCTGCACTATGTGTAGATGACTAGAGGTGTAGTTTTATAAGCAAATCAGACATAGTTATTGATTAGGGGATCTACTTTACTTGACTAATGACCCCTTTAGAGGCTGACAATGGCGACACCTAAGTGTAATATTTTTAATCATTGTAATACTTCATTATTGAATCATTATAGACATACGTCAATGTACTTAACTGAAAATATATTAGATTACTGTACTGTCCTAGTTTTGTTTGTTTTCAAGAAATGCATGCAGGAATATTGAAGTATGGGGGTTACTAGAGCGCATTTCAATCCCATTGTCTCAAATGGCTAAAAACCTCTATAAAGTCAATAAACTGATCACTCTACTATTGGGTAATTAATTCCCAACAATAGGACCTTGCAGGTCATGTCAGCAATTGAATTCAACTGAATTATAATGTACTACAAGCAACTACGAGTTTGCCTTAAATATTCCCTAAATCTTAAGTATTGACTTTAAAACCTTACAGAATGGCTAAACTGAAGTTCTAACTTCTAAATGGAAAATGTTTATGAGTTCAGCATTTTTACCAGGAGACATGCTTTAAAGATTTAAATTCAGATTTCAAATGACAGATTCAAAATTTCAGTCCATTTTCAAAATGATTTTTGCAAAATGTAGGTTTTGTTTTATCGAGCAGTGCTAGGCCCCAGGTGAAATGGCGTGAAATTACATTATTGTGTCTTATGAGTTTTTAAGAGTTGTTCGATGCAGTGGCGCCTGCTTCACTGCGTCAGGGAACACCTGATGCTGATGCTCCTCAGCCCTAGCTGCTGTCCACACACCACCACCACCCACCCCCTTTTAGTCATGTGGCCTGCACATGAACCCAGGACTGACTTTCTCTCCTCTGCTCCCCACAGCTCAGAGCTCAAGCAGCTGTCTCCACTGACCCTGTTCCTGCTTCCCTGCCCTCCTGCCTACAGAACGGAAAAGTTACATTTGACAGTAAGCGGCATCAGAGCTGATGGAATGATGTCATGTTGGGCTGGCTGCTTTCCATTCTGTCCGAAATCAGTGGATATCAGTGATCTAGCCTGGCTTCTATTGCTGCTGTGTTAAATGTATGACAGATGGAAGTCAAATCTGCTTACACAATGTGGTCTATCATTTTTACTACCACTGCGTTCAGTACGAGGTCACAGTGTACATGACCCACTTGTTAAATCCTGTAAACAAATCAAAGTTCGTGAACTTTGCACTACAGATATGGAGAGGAGTGACCTTAATGGATTCCTGATTGGTGATGGAGTTCTTTTGGACTTTTTAACAGCCTTATGTGCTTGGCTGATGGATCAGAGCGGTAATACATCTTCTGTTCCATCAGCAGCACAGGCTGACAGCATGGGTGACCTTAAGTTGTTTTAGGTAATTGAACAGGTAATGGGGCTTCTCTAGGGGGAAAGAAAGAAAAAACTTTTTCCTGGCAGCTTGTTCGACTGTTTGAGACAGCAGCTGCCATAGTGGGATTCTGAAAGCAGTGGAGTATGAGGAAGACTGCTGCAGTTCATTGAGAGGGCAAAAGCAGTATAGAGTAGCATGCCTGTGACGCCAGCACACACACACACACACACACACACACACAGACACACACTCACACATATGCTGAAAAAGTTACCTCTCTCTACGCTGCCACAAATCTCCCACTAAAAAGGCGTGCTCATCTGCGCAGCCATTATCAGGCCTTCAGATGCTTGCAGAGTTCAATCTCATGTCACACAGAGCGCTTCCCTCATTTCCTGCGGCCGTCTTAGCTTATAGAAAACGCGGCCCCTGCTGGAAGACTTAGCTTCCTCCTCGGATCTTTACTAAGAGATCAGAAATGGTGAATTACTATCTGTAAGCCACAGAAGCTTGAACACGCATTGAACTCCATGGGTGCTGAGATGTCCTTGGTCTCTGAGTGTCATGAGGGTAATTTAGCACTTCTTTGACCTCTTTTAGCTTATCAGTTATATAAAACTCTAAAAGTGGACAGATTTACCTTAGCCACCTCATCGCTCATCCACTTCATCTGTCAAGAGCAGCCCTTTGTCCTCACTATTTCACTGCTTAATCCTGCCTTTGATTCTGCACTTCAAGGGCTGTGGGGGTGTGGTGGGCACACAGGGAAAGCTCACACAGGAGCGTGTACGGTGGCAACCTCTTTTGTATATTACTGATTACCGCATTTCTAATTACTACGTACTATGTTTTTGCACAATGGTGTTTAAAGCTTCTGTTCTTGATTTGTAGAATAATAACCCCAGACTGACCTTATCAGGACAAGATAAGCTCTGTGGCTGCTGCTGATATTCCAACTTCAGCACAATAAAGACAGGAAGCGCTGCTTTTACACTGAGGTCCACTTTTGGAGCTTCACTGAGAATTAACCAGTAATCGCAGAGAAAGGATGTTTGTAGTTTCCCCACAGGCAAAGCCTTACCAGTAAGGATGTGAAAATTCAGCAGTGCATCGTGATGCTTCAGTTTCATCGACTGCCCATAGAGTAGATTAAATAAATTAACCATGTCCTGTTTCTTTAGGTCAAAATAAAATTCTCAAGGGTTCTCCATTAGCACAACAGTCTAAGCATTGCCCCATCATCGGGAAATCATGAGTACAATCCCCAGGTGGTGCCACAGCCACATGTGGTTGGGCATCCAAGAGAGCACTACTGGCTTCGCTCTCTCTTGGTGGGTAGGATTGCCCATCACTCGAGGCTAGCACAGGCATCTGTTAGCAGAATTATTAGCAGAATATGCAACAGAACTGGCAGTTAGTCTTCTTCTCCAAGCGTGTTGAACTGTCCAAAGATGTTGCGTCAGCAAATATATGATGGCTTCACGTGACTTGGAAGTGCATGCTATTCTTCACCCTCCCAGTATGGTTGATACTGTGTGATTGGGGGAGTCCTAGCTAGTGGGTGAAATTGAACAAGACTAAACTGAGGAGAAAATTAGAATCACCCCAAATAAATAAGTAAATGAGCTTTTTAAATGTAAATGTAAAAAGTGTTTGTTGTGTTGTTTTTGCCTACATTGCATAGTCTATTTAGCATATTTTAAAAATAGTTCAGAATCATATGAAAACAACGAAATTAATGGAACGGATCTCACCCAAACTTTTCCTAAAATAATCAAAACCGAACTAAATCATTGTGAGGTCAGACATGTACACACTAGTCACCAGGGAGGCACTGTTTGTTGCAATCACTGTTTAAAAGCTCTCCCACATTGAGGTTATGTCAAGCGAAGTGCACTGTGTTTGAATAAGGGGTCCAAAGGGCAGATTTTAAGGCTGGCTGTGAACACATGGGGAGCTGACCCACGCAAGCGGCTTGACGCAAGGCGTGTAGGTGTGGAGGGACTGAGCTGGGACAGAGCAGAGAGCGGAGTCCAGGTGGGGCTGAAGCCATGCTGAGACAGACAGGGACAGATGGGGGGGTTCACAGCTGGGAAACCAGTCAGTGCAAGCTTGCTGACCGAAGTGGCTCTCCGTTGACTCGGCCGCCCCGCTTGGAGCCCTCCTGACCTGAACCTAACCCCTGTGATGCTAATGCTTATTTATGGCCTATTATAGTGCAATGCTTCATCCTCCCCAGCGCTTCCTTGATTTAGGCTAGATTTATCACACCTCATGGCCACTGTCGCACCACTTCACACCCCAGTGCACGAAACACCTTTTTCTCTCTTCAAGGAAATTTTATCTGACTGGTTAAAGCCTTTTGGACAAGATTGAATGGAAAACGAGATACACCGATACTCTTGGCTGAGATGGATTTTTGTGTTTGCCAGAAGAAAAAAAAAGAAAAGCAAAAAAGGTTTGCAGCCAAATAAGCCTGAGACGTCAAAGCAGTCAAAGACTGTGGAAGGTTGTTTTTCTCTTTATAGAGAATAGGATGTTTAAGCCAGAGGTGTTTGAGTATTTCGTAATGTGATTAAAGCCGCGAGCATAGCGTTGTTGAGGGTATTTGATTTATGGATGTAATATATGTTTAATAGTCTAAAAACCAAGAGCCTAGAGGTTTGCTTTCCTACATATGTCTGAGAGTTATTAAAATGTTAACTGGGATATCTTAGATTGAAAGCAACTTAAATATGTGGGAACATACTGGAGTTGATGGGTGGTCAAGCAGAGGGGTTGACCAGATTTTTTAGTAATGTTCTAGTAATGAAGAAACAAGAACATTTAATAATGTATGAAATGGAGAAACAAGAGCAGTTGCTAAATGCATGGGTGCTTCTATAAGAAAAGTGTCAATTAACAATGTGGGGGCTTTCACATAAAGCTGTCTGAAGTGGTACCTGCTAAGTGGTGTCATTAAGCTGGAGTCAAAGTGTCTAGATGGCTGCTTTGTGCACCCCTGGCCCTGCTTCCTGCCTGGCCTGAAGATGCGGATTGTCCCAGGGCCCTTAACAGGTCAGGAGGAGACAGAGGACAATGGAGCTTAGGAGGTGATGGGGAGATTCCACAAGTCTGCTGTTCCTACCAATAAGTCTAGTTATCTAGTCTGTCCTGCTGGCCTGTCTCTTTCTTGTCTCGTTTGCCTCCGGGCATCAGGCCTACAGTAGCGAGACATCAAGATGCCAAATCCACCGTTCACACTTTCAATTAGGGATGTATTATGTGGGACGACACCTCACCTTCTTGTGAAAAGAGGAGACAAAAGAGGCAGGATGGTACCTTGGGTCCTTTGAACTAACTCCCTCCCTCCCCTTGGCCCTGTCGCCTGGCTAGTTTGCATTTTACACCAGTGCGAGGTCAGTCTGACACACACTCAGGTCGTTATGAGGCTCCGTTTGGGATGGAAATATAAAGGTACAGAACAGTCCTCCCTGTAAACATGCTTTGATACACTGGGTTTTATGGGAGATGATGTATACAAGAAGGTCCTCATACATTTCATGCTCATTCTGTCCACGGATCTACACAAGCTCTACCCACAATGACAGTAACTGTTGCAAGGGTATACCACATGCATACCAGCCTTATGAAAAACTGTAACCAACTCTTTGTTGCCTTTGTAAAAATGCGTGAATTATACACATCGATTCACTACAATGTTTGTTTGGAGTTGTTGAGTTTGAAATGTTGCACTACCAAGCTGGACCATGTTGTTATAGTTCATCAAAACTAAGCAGGTTGGAAATAACAGCGATGGAATTTCCCCCCGTGTTCACAAAAACATAACAAATGTAGGCTGAAATTTAGCTTATATTCCTTGAAATAAAATTCTATTTAGTTCTTCCCCCTAATCACCTTACATATCTTAAAACTAGTTGGGAAGCACTGAAAATGGTATTTCATACCCAGACTGAGTCTCAGATTACAGTAATATAGTCTTTCCAAGAGACTTGGATGAGAGAAATAGACTTGAGTCTGGACTGAGTTCTTTACTGCACTTTAAACTTGCTTAAAATGTTCAAAAATGTTTATTTAAATATTTCTATTCATATCTAGTCTTAAAGTATTTCAAGAAATCTTACTAAGGAAATTCGCGCACCCAAGTGGCAGATATTTAACCTCATATCAAGAGTCACCAATCTTATATGATCAAGACTGGTGACTCATTATATGAGGTTAAATGTCTAAGTGAGATTCATCGTCTTCAAATGACAATTTCTCTTGCTAAGATTTTGTGTTTTTTGCAGTGCTATCATAAATATCATTTAAAATGAATAATGCTCTAAATTTAGTTGTTGTGACAAACACTGAAGAAACACTACAGTTTCTTATTAGCTTGAACAGGATTTTTCCAACAGGCTTGTTTGGCCTTGCAACAGTAGCTATAAAAGAGCCGATTTATGGGCGGAGTTCGAAGAGGTCGGTTGATCAGCACTACAGTAAGAAAATTCTTAAACAGGTATTCTTGGAAGAAGCTTTATCTAAAGGTAAATATTTCCATTTTTACTAACACTGGAGGGTCACAGTTTATCAGAATGTATATTTTATATTAATGAAGCCTGCATGGTGTCTCTGAGTGGACACAAAGTGCACGGTGAGGCAGTGATGGATCATCATTTCATTCCATGCCGGTGTACTCATTTTTTCCCCCCTCGATTGCAGGCCCAATTTAAAGGACTCTTTTCGAAAAAGTGTATCTTCTGAGGCTTCCATTAGCCCGGTCTTTCAGCTCAGAGACCTCCCACTCCTATGTGCTTTGCCATGCATTCATCATCCATTTTCACTTTTTTTTTTCGTTAAGGCCATGCATCAAATGATCAATCATAGGCAAGTGTTTGCTTTAGCATCGGCCATCTTTCATTGTCACCATCAAAGGACTGTCTTGTCTTCTTTTGTAGGGGTGAGAGAGAATGGGAAAGAGAGAGAGAGGTTAAAAGAGAAGCGTTGTAGAGCCTCATCCTCACAAATCTAGAGAAAAGCATGAGGACTTCGACCAGCCACTCTGCCGATACTGTTTTCATTCAACTGTTGAAGTTGTGAAGGCTAACAGAAAGATGACTTTAGAAAGACAGTGACTAACTCAATATGAACTGTACACATTACAAGGACATTTTACGCTGTCACTATTAGTAATCAAATAATGGGCGATTATTGTAATGGTTAATTGATTAATCTGACTGATACAATTAGTCTGATTAATTGCATAAATTAAAAGGGCCAAACAATAAAATAGACTTAATTGAGAAACAGCAAATCATGAATAGACTTTGAAGATGATTGTGGTGTCCTTAAACTAGAACATTTTTAAATGGAAGTCTGCTTTTTTATTTTTATGTAAAATAAAAACACGTGGCAGAAAATGTATATAAATCAGGATGTCCATTAGGTTTTGTTCCATACTGACAGAGAATTAGGAGAATATAAAATATGCATTATCACTGATTAATCATGACAGCCCTACTGCATTTCAGGCAGCTTTTGAAGATGTATCTTATTTAATTATGATGATCAAATCTGAGTTATAATCATCCCTGTAGAGTGGTAGTAGGAGGAGTCAGTACGTAACATCCATGGGTGACGTGTGCTGGTGGAGATTTCTCACCAAGCCTGCCCTCTCGTTCACCTTCTGAGGCTGCTGAGACTGCCATCCTTCTCCATCTGTCAGCAGCAGAGACGCTCTGTTTTACTGTTGCTGGAGTATTGCAGGCCTGAGTTCAGCCAGAATTCAGCAGGAATGCGCTTAAACAGGGCATACACTGCATGTGGCCCCCCTCCCACACACACACACACACACACACACACACACACACACACACACATAGAAATACACATACACACAGACTCACACACAGAAACACACACAAACAGACACACACACACACACACACACACACATAGAAATACACATACACAGACACACACACACACACACACACACACACACACACACACATACACTATCAGACGAAA
>JBBPCZ010000115.1:27330070-27367608 GCA_037974445.1 Brycinus macrolepidotus | reverse complement strand
AACATCACAGCTCTTGAGAAGATCTGCATGGAAGAATGGGCCAAAATACCAGCCACAGTGTGTGCAAACCTGGTGAAACGTTTGACCTCTGTCCTTGCCAATCAAGGTTACATTGCAAAGTACTGAGGTGAACTTTTGTTATTGACCAAATACTTATTTTCTGCACCATTATACAAATAAATTCTTTAAAAATCATACATGATTTCCTGGATTTTTTTTTTTACATTCTCTCTCTCACAGTTGAAGTGTACCTATGATGAAAATTACAGATCTCTCTCATCTTTTTAAGTGGGACAACTTGCACAATTGGTGGCTGCCAAATACTTTTTTGCCCCACTGTACACATACACGTGTGTATATATACAGCCATTGGAAAAAAGAGACCATCATTTTTTTTCTGGTTATTGCTTTTGTAATTTGTGGGAGTGTGTCTGTGTAAAATATGCATGTCACTATTGTTTTATACACTATAGACCACACTTGATTCCAAATTCCAAACAAAAAAATGTTTGGAGAAAATTTAAAAATACTACATATAATTTATTATACCTTGGAAAAGTTCAACTCTGTTAAACACTCTGCAATTATTTTATAATTGCAACAATTAAAATAGTAAGTGCATAGTGTGTGCGTGTGTGAGCTCTGTTTCATCCCATTAGCAAAATGAATCAGGGGTGAAGCTGCTGGAATACAGCACATACAATAGCTGTTATACAAACACTACTGCACTTACAACACTTATGGAGGCATTTCTTATTTTTTTTTTTTACACAGCTCACACTGCAATAGTTCATAAAAGAATAGCAACCTGTGCATTTTACACACACACACACACACTGCCGCAAGTTTTAAAAACAGTGAACAGAAAAAAAGAGAAAAGTGGTCTCTTATTTTTGTTCCATGGCTATACAGTGACATTATAATGGTCAGGGACAACATGGTTTAACCTGGTGGTCTTCTTTCCTAATGGGAATCAGATTAATGGATTAATGGTTACCACTGGAAACCACTAGTTTTCAGTGAATACTATTAGTTCTCATTACAAAACCATCAAATTCATCTAGAATCAGTCACACTTAAAACATTCAAGCATTAGGATCCTTTACATTAACGATACCATCCCACAGTATACACTACTAACCATCAGACATCTCTGAAACCTCATCTGGAACCAAAAGAAACTTTCAAGGGTTTCTATCATTTTTTTTCAGCAGGGTGATTCTAGATGCATTTATTGTTTTTAAAGGAACCTAAAGGTATTCTACAAGACACTAGTGGTTTCTCGTGGTAATTATTAAGCCAATGATAAAATCACCAGGTTTAAATCAGTATGGGCAAGGGCGCCAAACCACTATAGCACGGGGGGATGTGTCCCCACTTTTCAGAATCATTAGTTTCATCCCCCCACTTTTCCCCTCCTGGACAACAGTTAAGACGTAGAGAGGAGCGCGCGTTCCCCCCACTTTTTCTCTCCCGGTCAACGGGTGAGACGTTGAGCACTGCGCCCCCCCTACATTAAAAATGCTTCCAGCGCCTATGACAGTGGGTATATATGTTACAATCAGATGTCAAAAAGCAAACAGAAAAACTCTGCCTGCTACATTCACCAGTCCCATTCCCATTCCCATTCCCATTCCCATGCCACTGTCAGGCCTACTGCACTCAGTAGGTATACAATTATCATTCTCAGCACAGCAGTGACACCGACATCGTAGTGGCAGGGTAATGGGCAAGAGGCTGTTATTATGAGTGTATCAGGCAAAGCAGCACTGCTGAGGTTTTTACACATCTCATTGTCACTGCTGAGAATAGTTCACCAAACAAAAATAACCAGCCAACAGTGGCCCTGTGGTCAGAAACTGACTACTGATGAAAGGTTACAGGACGACTCAAGCAAAATATACTCATTACTTGTACCAGTCCAACACTGTCTGGTCATTACTATGTTGACATCACTGCTGTTCTGAGAAAGGTCCACCACCCAAATGAAATCTGGTCAGCATGGTCCTGTGGTGGTCTTTTTCCACCGTTGATGAATGGGGCTGATGCATTTTTGCTGCAACAGATGGGCTTCCACTAGTAACACAATCTGCACTTGTGTTTTTTTTAAAAAAAGGGCCAATGAATATAGGTACAAAGCATAAAATAACTAGACACTCAGTGCATACATACTGATCATGATATCTGTTTATTTCATTTTATGTGCACTTACTCTTTCAACTACCCAAACAACCATTAAACTTCTTGCTGAAAGGTAAGTTCTCTGACCCCAGTCTTCACAGTGAAACACTAATCCCCATTATCTAACTGATCCCACTGAGAATGGTTCAGTGAGCTGTAGTGAGCAGAGGGGAGATACAGATGTCTCAGATGTGGGCTTGTTAATCCTCACAGGCAGCAGGCTTGTGCAAGCCTAAGAGAAGTGTGAAGGCCGCAGTATACACAGCTACAGCTCTGATGACAGATCTTCCTGTCAAGTCGCTTCTGAAGCAAACCCCTCTATTCATCCTAATCACATAACAACTCACTCCCCAGGGACCCCCACACAGTATACCAGCTTCGTGCAGCACCAGGTATTGTGTGTTTGATTGCTGGGCTCAGATCAGGGGAACAGGGTTTGGTTGGTAGAGTTTGCCTGTTTAACCAAACAGTATAAATCATGTCAAAAAAGCCTGTTTCCTATAGATTTCTACTGAAAACTGAATTCTTTTCCTGAGAAAATATTTTTTACCCCAAAAACATTCTCCATTTTTTATTTATACTACTTATTTTCCCAGCAATTAGTTATGGGACCAAGTAAAGCAAATGAGATTTTAGAGCTGGATTTTAAAAGAATGGTTTGGCAGAAAAAATATCCCAATTTTCCACTTCCCCTTCTCAGCCATGGCAAAGACCACCACGATGAATATGGTGTCAGCCAATCAGCACTGATAACACATTAACCATGTGTTTCTAGCTTGATCACAGTCATATGAAATGGCTGAACTTTTGGTGTTAAAATAAAAACTAAACCTTCACAAAGCAATAGTGGTGTTTCATTGGATGCATGCACCACTGAGCAAATCCCACTGAAATGAGCAGGTGCTGATGTTAATGACTTACTTAGGTTCCAAGACCTACACTGGAAATACTGCTCAGCAGTCCTGCATCATCTCATCACTGGTTTGAGTATTGACAGAGGAATGACCCAGAGATATGGGTTAATAATTTAGGAAGGTCGAGAAGTTTGGAGCTATCAATAGTTATTCAATGCCCTATACAGGGCATTTATTTGTACTGGCACAACTATATGTAACTATAACAACGTAACATTATCATTACATTGGCCTTCACAGTACTAATATTGCACATTTGAAATACATATGAATCCTCTAATGCATGCTGTGAGGATCCTGACCTATAACAGACAGGTCAGGCCACATGTTTATCACAGCACATCAAGGGTTCACCAGTGTATTTTTTAACACATTTAAGATAAACCATTGTTAATGAAGGACATCTGTACTTTCTAATCTTGCTTAGTGTCAGGCACAGCTGGACCTCAGCTCAAGTTTAGTGTCTCGGTTATGCAGGACAGGAACAAGTGCCATTCCATGGCGCAGCTCAAATGGGTCATCTCATTCATCACTTTCACGTCATATTAGCTACCTTTTCAACAAAGAGCACAATAGTTTAAAAGGGAAAACTAAGAACAATTTAATTGCAAAGTTAAGTTTATTTAATCATACCAGCACATTAACTTAGAAACATTCATCCAGCATTTCCACATTTATCCTTGGATTTGACCTCCACCAGATGTGGATTATAACACTTTGGTATTTAAAGATGATGTGGTCCTCTTCCCAGACCAGAGTACATTCTGTATCGAGATGACAGACAGAGGTTCTCTTTGTGCAATAGGGTACCATCAGCAAAAGTTATCACTGAAATTTAAAACCAAGTCCACCTTCACCAATATTTCCCACAATTATCAGACTCCCCTTCTTTCCCTTTAGTGTTTTCCCTTTAATTATAAGGGGCCATTTTAGTCTGATTGTATTCAAGTGTCAGTATTGTGATCTAGGTAATCAGTAACTGGAAAAATCTAACCCAAAATAGGTAAAGAACAATGCAAAAAGACATAAAAACAACGGCGTACAAAACCCACAACCAAAAGAAACATACTAATTTTGACCACTTTAAATCAGGGGTCACAAACCCTGCTCTTGAAGATCTACCTTCCTGGAGATCTCCCTTCCAACCAATGACTGAACATAGCTTATTCAGACCAGTCCACATCATTAGCTGGATAAGGTGTGTTAGATTTGGGCTGGAGCTGAAAAGACCATTTCTTCACAGAGAGTTTTAGTAGCATTAAATCACTTCTGCTCTGAACTAAAACAGAACTGGTCTGCCATTGTACCACTTTGCAACAATCAAATAGCCATATTTTAGCTTCTCTGAGATCCTATGGGAGAAGGCTAGTTTCCCAGGGTATTCTACTACCAGCTAGGAGCAACATTCTGTAACATGCGGCATTCATATTCAAGTTCTGCTTTCTGTCTAGAACAAATAGCTAAAATGACTAACTGCAGCCTTACGAAATTTATCACGATAAAAGTCACTAGAATTGTAGTTGTTTGGAGCGTAATTAAACTTTACTAGTGATTGACTGATAAGAAGACCATCTCTGTGAGATAGGTTTTATCTGCAGAAAGACATATCTCCAGGAGCACAATTAGTGAACACTGTTTAACACACTAAAGCAAATACATTAAAAAATGCTAAAAGACCAGTTTGAAATCCAAGGTCATACCATGCGATAAAAAACTACAACTAAAAGAAAAGCCCCTGAAATTCAACATCACATGTAACATTCATGTAAATGTGCACACTTGTGTTTGGCTAAACTTGGATTTCAAAAATAAATATTTGTGTTTGTGTTGCATTAAAAACCTACTGGATTTTCAGCATGAGAATGCAAACCAGAGCCATTAAGAGAAGGAAATATTAACACTCATTAGGTTACTGCTGATAAAACTCTCCTCAGTCAGTAGTCACTGGTCACTGTTCAGTGCTGGCATATGTTGTGGTGTTCAGTGCTGGTCTCCGCCTCCCTTTGATTTTCAGAGATCCATAACGGGCCTGCAACAGATACAGGGCCATGATTTTCATTGGTTTCTGCTTAACCACATGGAAGTAACTGCTAAAAGCAATGCTCTCACATACCACTTGCAGTTATGATCTCCATAGTTTTGTATAATTTAGGTTTTTTTTTTTTTTTTTTTTGTAAAAGGAAAGACTGATGGTCCCAATCCTTCAGGGTTAATGACCCTAATATAGAACAACTGATCAACGTCTTACAGAAGGTCTGAACAATAGAGCCAGGTATGTTCTAGCAGGAACTGCTCACCAGGGATTGGTGGACCAACATTACAAACTTAATATGAACATGTCAGTCACTCATTTCAAAGAATCTTACATCTTTGCGTAGTTTGGAGCGTGAGACTTTGACACTCTGAGATCTTCTGATGCCGCGCTGTGTCAGAGCTTCATCCTCAGAGAAACCACCCTCAATCTCTTCGTCTGTCCGCTCCTCCTGCTCATACTGATAATACTCTGGAAGAAACACATACATATATAGGTAACATCGTAAATGCATCTGCGACAACTGTGCAAGCATAGCAGTTAACAACAGTAGGAACTTAAAGCCTAATCTACACCTAGAGATTTTAAGTCAATAGAATACTGCGGTAATATGTTACACTGCTGTTCTGTATTTGGTTGTACTTGTGATCCTCTATGACAAAACATAGAAACTTGACCCAGTCAGCATGTTGTTTTCAAAATGGAGTAGAGCCAAGGTCAAATGTGTCACTTCCTGATCAGCTTCTCATGCAGTGGATAGTGGGAATGCATGAGAACATGCGAGCACCTTGGAGACGGAAATCTCCAGTTTGCAGTACAAACTGTACAACCTATTCAGCATGACAGTACACTTCTGCAATATTAAGAATTTCAGTACAAACTTGCTCCATCATTTAGTGCATTCTCAATGGCAACAGTGAAAAAAGCATCTGCTAAAAAGTGTATCATTATAGTAATAGTTATTATCATAATTTTATTCATTGGCATTATAATTTATCAATAAAAAGGATAAAACAGGGAATTTAAACTAATCAACAAGTGTGTCTCCTTAATGAACAGCCAGATGCAGGAGAAAAAGAACTGAGCAGCTGCAGCCTTTTGCCCTAGTCACAGGCCGCTCCTGGCACGGCCTTCTTCTGCAGCTCGGTCAGAGCTCCGCAGGGCCAGTCTGTGCCAGGGAGCCAAATCACACTACTGCAGTACACTCAACTCTTCCACTCCACCGCACGGCAAAGCTCAGGCCTACAGAACTACCACCATATAGCAAAGCAGTCGCACAGCACAAGAAAATACATTTATGGGTTCCACCTTTGACCACAAGGGGGCAAAAGAGACACAGAAACCAGCTCAGTCCCCCCACGGCCAGCTTTCTTTCTTTGTTTCCACACCCCCACAAATGTTTTCTATTAATGAAACAGAACAGCTTCCTTTGGATTTAGGAAAAACACAATTCATTTTCTATAGCTGTTCTTGCTGTTTGAGACACAAGCCACATAAAATCTTATCAAAGGGTGGCTTGGAATTACGGCATGTATAGAATTATTTTAGATGGAGCTGAGCCATTATAAGCAACAGTCTGGTCTGAAATTTTCCCAGAATTCTAACGCCAAATGTCAGGAGAACAGCAAATCTGCCTGTATTACAGTACAGCACTAATACTCGTAGTAATACCAAAAGGATTTTGCTTGGAAATGCTGTACATTCAGGATTTTTGACATAGCGGATAATAGCTGAAACTGAATTGTCATGAACGACCACAGGACCTTGGGCCTTGTGTGACAGAGGAATGTGACTGACTGCAAGAAAAAAGAGGGGGTGGAGTGTCTGAAGCGAAGAACAAAGACAGAGAGCCATAAAAAGGCACTTTGACGGCTTTCTCTCAGCTGACCCCTGCTCCTCTACAAACATCAAAACAGGGTTGTTAATGATGGCCGGCTGAATGACACACTTACAGTCCCTTTTGTCTCTTTCCAAAAGGGGGTGGGGGTGTGGGGGGGGGTATCACAATTAGTGGTTCGCCTAATCAGCAGACAACCTTGGCTGTCTCTTTCTCTCTCCTGAAAGGCAGTGGCATTTTGAAGCTGCTCGCTTTATTGAGGCTTTATTGCAGACGAGATGAAAATGACCTGGATGCTGGTGGAATTTCAAATGCGGCCAGTGCATTAGCATAGTAAGATAGAGTGCATTAGGTATTCTGCTCAGACGGTGGCTCACTGCGATGCCCCTCCAACCCCCACCACATCTTCGCACAAAGCTCCACTAGACCTTTCATGCTCTGAACGTGCTGCCTTTGCTTATTACCCTCTATGTGCTTGAGACAAATAAAAAATCTATTCCATTTGCTGCAAGAGCTGGGAGTGCAGCGGAATGATGGCTTTCCAGGATTTTGTTGGATCTCGTGAAAATAGCCTTGGAAAAGCACTCTAGGTTTACATATGCCACATAGAGCATTCTCCATCATGGTAGACAAGGCTAAACCTGTGGAATCCCAAAACAGGAGTTCATATTTACCATCTACATTGGTGGCACTAATTAATCTTCAACGCATCAAGGCAGTGCAGAATGGCAGACCACCAGTGAAGGGGAAACAATAGCTTGTGCTTTGAGCTTGAGAGCTAGAACAGTGCTGTGTCTGGAGAGGAGTGGCAAGGTTAATCATTAAAGCCAGCGTTTATAGTAAGCTAAGAAAGTAAGTACCAGCTCCGTCGGGCTGGGTGGTGCCTATGCCTTTTCTGGCAGGGTTGGAGCTGGAATAGCCCATGTACAGCTGGCCACCGGCCTCATCCTGCGGGATCTGGGTCAAGTCGGCCATGCTGAAGCTCCTCAGTTTCTCTGTGATGGCACCCTGGCCCTGAAGATAAACACAGCACACAAGATTAAGCAGCATACATGTGTTCATGCAGGCTAGCACACAACTTGCTGCACTATGACACCATGGGGGGGGGAAAAACATGCATGCTCATGAATGAATAGTGAACCTCAATAGTAATTGGTCTAATAGGTCTAGAAATACTATAGAGTTGGAGACCTGTTGCTAATGTTTTGAATGGGAGTACGTGAGGCTAAATGGATGATGAGCTTTACTGAAAAGTTCTATTATGAGGAGATCATTAGTGATTAACACCATATGTGTGAATCGGTTCAAAAATTAAAGGAAGGAAAGAGAAGAAAATGAACATTTGTGTAAATGACATCTTTTCCCATGCGGTAGACTTTATACCATTACCTCCACTGGAGAGAGCAGTAGGGCAGAGTTCCTACGGGACAGTATGTCAGTACAAAGTAAGAAGAGAGAGATCAACACCAAGGTTAGGATTCAAGAAGGAGCAGAAAACAGAGAGAAAAAAGGAGAGGAGGGATAAGACAGAAAGAGAAAACATCCTTTGAAACAAAGATCAGTAGCACCATTAATAAAGAATGAATGATATGCCCATGATCTCTGCGACTCCTTATTTCGAAAGGAGGATGCTTTTCCCTGGGTGCTCTCCCTCTGGCTGACGCTGTCAGGACAATGGATAAATCAGGCGCGGTGTGTTGCTTTTGATTAAGATAACAGCCTGATTACAGACTGCTCTTGGCTAAATGCTGAAAAAGCTCTGGGACTGTGTGACAGAGACGCTGACCTTTCCTTATGAATGGAGGCTATTAGGATGCTCTATTTCTATCGTGTCAGGGCTTTGTGCCTGTGAGCTTGTCGATTTTTGTTGCAGCAAGGAAAGAAGGAAGGGGGTATAAAGGAAAGGAATATCAGGAAAATAAATGAACATCTGACTGAAAAGAAATACTGAGTCACAAACCCACATCTATTACTGTTACAAAGGCAGGAGAAAAGAACTTTGGCTGGGATCCACAAATATGCACACCCTTAGAAACACCACACACACATACACACAAACACACCCAGAGACAAGAGCTGTTACACACGCGAAGTAACACACATATAGTCATGTAGTTTGGCACTTGCCTTGACAGCTGCTGTGACAGCTGCAGTAGCTGCTATACTTAGGCCCTGCTTGCCAAAGTTTAGCATGGTCTCGTAACTGCGCTCTTTAGCTTGAACAATGTAGTCATCAATTTCCTTCAAGCACAACAGAGACAGAGACAGAGAGAAAGAGAGAGAGAGAAAGAGAGAGAGAGAGAGAGAGAGAGAGAGAGAGAGAGAGAGAGAGAGAGAGAGAGAGAGAGAGAGAGAGAGAGAGAGATTTAAAAATGACTAAAACTGCCTAGAACAGAGGTTTATCATATTTACAGTCACCTGCTCTGAAGGCCTGTGCCTAGTTTCAGTTAATGGAGTTATCATGTCCACAGTGACTGCAAAAACTTTTATTTATTGTTTTATTTTATGCAAGCCAAGCAAGACACTAAGTTTCACACATGTGAACCTAGGTGAACTCTTTAAAACATAACATACATTAATACCACAGAAATAGCGCTGTTGAGCTGCACTGGTTGAACGTAGTCAGTTTTCCAGTGTTATGCCTACCAAAAGTTATATGGTGTAAATTTTAGCACATTATATATCCAACAGACCGACTCTAACGAAACCAGGGCCATGTCTTGGCTCTTGTATAAATCAGGTTAAGCTGAGAGGCTACAGAGACCATAGCATTGGACTGTAAAGTCTGTGTGACATTCGCAATTGGGTTCTTTATTGCTATACACTTTTGGGGCCAAAAAGATAACAATACACTATAACCACGCCTTTGCTGAACTGAGTGTTTATGTCGTCTTGTTTAGAACAACATTCAGCTTCAGTTCACACAGTATCACTGTTTTATGCTCCTACATACACGTTAGCATAAAAAAAAAGTTTGTGTTTATTATTTTTGTTTTTATTATGATGCTTTAATTATTTTCTGTGGTGACAGCAGTAGTAGCTATCTCTAAGTACACTCGCTAATGAAATGATCATTTAAAAAAAAAAAAAAACCCTTCCATGTGCGTATGTTGCTGCTGTGAAAGTTTAAGTAATTAAACTTGAAACACAATGTTTAATATCATTAGGGAAAATTAAACAGAACATTACTGAGTTAAATTCTGTAACCTGACTGATAAGTCATACTTAATATCACCATTAGCACAGGCAGGTAGTTGGAATTACACCTTGTAATAATGTTACAATGAATGAAAAGTAGAATTACCCTTTCTCTTGAAGTCAGAAGAGGATGGAGGATCTTTCTGTAGATAAGACTGGCTCCTCTAGTGTACGGCGACAGGAGCCAGATCACAAAGGCAATCTTTATTTCATAATAGAGGGGAAACCTTCATACAGAGAAGAGCCACAGACATACAGAGATCCAAATTACTTCCTAGTAATCAGACAACGCAATTACACTCGTTAAGATTGTATTCCGACAAATTGAGTCCAGGAATCCCACGTTAAAATGGCAACTTAAATTCATTAAACCATGAGTGTATTTCCAACATTCTTGTGTGACAACACCATCAAGTTCTAAAATCAGATAACTTGTTTGTTTCGTTAGGGACACCAATCACATGCAATCAGGCAAATTAAGCACTAGCATAAAGTAAGGTTAATGGGCCAGATCAAGGTGCTGTCAGTCTTACCAGGCTATGGTGAGGTCTGTGATGTTCTCTACTACTGTGTAGAGTGCAAACACGATCCAGTACATCATCCAGCGGACCTGCATTGAAGAGAGAATAAGCACTAATGTCAGTAATTACAACCAACGGCAGGGTGCCACATTTTTGCATCAAAACAAGCAGACAAGCTCTGATGCTCTAGAGTGAAAATACCAGTGCTGTGAAAGTTTTCCAGTTTCCACAGAGGATCCTCAGCAAACAGAACCGCAATTTGCAACAATTGTTTCAGGTGAAGTACAAAAATGGGTAAATTCACTGGTCTAATTAGTTACTTGAAAACTCAGTTATAATGTGCCTAAGCTACCAATAGCAGCTAGCATATTTAGAGTGTTATGCATGTCTTGGGGGGCTTTCAGGTGATAAGCGTTTAAGGTTAGCTGCACACGACACTCATTGCTGAATTTCAGCGACTCTGCATCTTCAGATTAGCAGCACGTTAAACCATTAATCCAGTGGTTCCCAAACTGGGGGGTGCACCCCCTAGGGGGGGGCAGAGGTATTGCAGAGGGGTGCACCAATGGATTAAACTTGGATTAAAGTTTGAATCTGAACCTGTGTAGTTTGAATGGGGGGGGGCTCAATAATGTTTCTATCTAGAAAAGGGGGGCCCTGCAGAGAACCACTGCATTAATCTGACACAGTGTATTTCAAGCAGTTTTACAAAACATGTATTATAGCACCCTGGTCTTTACATGGAGAGGATGCAAGAAACCAAAGACCCAGTGAAAAAATGTGGTTCCATGACTTTAAAAACTTACCAATCAAAAGTCACAGTTTGATTAATTGGCTTCGTTCAAAGTGAAGTTTTACTGAATTTTGAACGCACCAGCAAGGTGGTAAAACAGAGCAGCAAAGCGGCAAAGAAGCCAAACTGAGCAGCTCATGACACTTATGGTAAGCCCCTGCTCTCTCCATAGGCAATCAACAGCATTGCCAGCGTAAAGCAGTATCGCTGCTTATCATCTGAAAGTGTTTTTATGCTCACTGCATTCTTTATGTATTATGGTACACCGGTATAGCAAATAAACCAAAACAATAAAAATAATTTAAAAAATCACATCAGTTTAAGTCAGTTACTGGCACATCATATGCTTTAAAAAGCATACTGTGACATATTGTGATGTAGCTCATGCTGATAGCGATTAGTATCATTGTTTCCCCCCAAGAATGATGTGAATGGCAGTTTACACCTGTGATTAGAAGAAAGCAGTTAAGTGTTTACATCTTAATGCATCATTATAACCAAGTTCTCCCCAGATATTTTCAGGTCCACAACTATCAGAGCTGAGCTCCAGTTTCAGAATATTAGAAAACCCTACCCTGCTATCTTCTTTATATTTGGGAGGGTGAATGCCTAATCATACAACACAGAGCGGCTCCCTAATGTAAAACCAATCACACGTCTCTTCCTGGCATGAGACGGAACACAGTCGAGTGTAACAGAAAATCATTACGACCGTGACTTTAATTTCCATCCCCCTTCTTGTTC
The DNA here is from genome assembly GCA_037974445.1 of Brycinus macrolepidotus. Lineage (NCBI taxonomy): Eukaryota > Metazoa > Chordata > Actinopteri > Characiformes > Alestidae > Brycinus > Brycinus macrolepidotus. Next base: position 27,355,388 of record JBBPCZ010000115.1, on the reverse strand, counting down.
TCTTGTTCATTTTCTCACTCTCTCCCTGTCATTTTCCCCCCAACTCTCCGCTCTCTCAGTGCAGCAAGGTCTGCTTTGTATGCTCTGCCTTCCTTCTTGCTCCCCTCAGCTTGAAGCAGAGGCAGGCTTTCAGAGGGCTCCTTAGCATTTCAATTTCAAAAGGTAGTGCAGACGATCATGTGATCCCTCAGCCTTAGGCTGAGGCTCTCTGAGGTATTAGGTGATATTTTCAGCCTCGCTGAACAAAGTAAAATGAATCTATGCAGAGGCCGCATTACTGGCCTGACAGGCGGCATCACATTTAATTGGTGACCTCCATGTGAACCTCTGGCGGTCCGAGGATGATCGATGCACTGCATCAGCTTGCAGAATCGCTGGCGTGCGGTGACATACTGTCAATCGAAATCAAGCTCGCCGTGATCCTGGCATTGTGCTCAGAGCTCTACCTGGAGCACATAAAATGAACCTGTTTCCTTTTTACCTCTAACTGCATCAATAAAGCTAGAATCAGGTCCGGTGGCCATTTCTTTGGTCACAATCCTCTGGGTAATCCCATTTTTTAGCAGTCAGCAATTACTCAGCTTTCATTAAAGAGGTGTGCGGGATGTAAGCAGAATTTCAGCCGGACCGTTCTAGCTTGCAGAGGAGGTAATGTGAGAAGACTGGGTTCTAGAGAGTTTCAGCTATGGGCTGGCGTCCAAGACAAGCATTCCTTTCCTGTCCAAAAGCTGCCTGAGGACTCACATTGCCCGGTCCTCTAAAAAACAAGCTTCAGAAACAACTTGGTTCTGTACCTAGTCCATGTACAACAGCTAGACTTTGTACAACCACAGCAGAGTAACTGCTGTGCAGCATTATCTGTAACAGCTAAACCACTACTGAGAAATGTTTTATTTTTGACAACATTTTTGACGCACTACAGAAATTCACCATGAATTATCTGTAAATGATCTAAAGCCATATACTAAATGCAAAAAGGCCAGAGCTTCTGTTAAACTGCCTTTAAACTTCAACATAAAGCAGCATTCCAGTGAACGACACCGTAAAAAAGATCCAAGCACAAAGCATCGTTTGTCCAGGCTATTTTGGATATGATTTGAAAAGAGCCTCTGAATTACTGGTCTACCATTCAGTCCACACTCAAAGACAAGCTCAACCGCAGTCGTGACATGTTTGGGGAGTTCAAAAAAACTGCTTTCGTGGTGGAATGCTCTTTCTTCAGTTTTCCAAGCTTTGCCAGTAAAACTCAGTCTTAGTTTACTGAACTGTATTTTCCATTTGAAAACTCAATATTTTAGAGAATGGCATAAACATCTGTAACCTTTAGCTCCCAACACCCTTTAGCTTTTCCCCTCTAATTTACCACTGCTGTAAGTAACTAACGAAGAACAACCAGTTTTTCCTGTGCCAGCTATCCAGTTAAGTTCCAGTTATCCACATTGTTCTGAGCTGCAGCAAGTTGAACATGAACAACCTGTCTACTGCCTAAACGGCTAAAAAAGAACACACGCGCGCACGCACACGCGCGATTGAAGACTGAATTGAGCAAAGTACTCAAGCTGCAGTACTACTTATAGTAGGAATGAGTGAGGGACAGAAACCTATCACGATACTTCAAAATGTCATGACACTAGGGCTGGCCCAAATAATTCCAAAGTACGAGCATTCACTCATTATGTTGATATTTGTTTCCATACTTAGCATTTGGATAGATATCTTTACCCTTTAGACCCTTTAGTAAACGTTTATCAATCACTGTTTTAAACTGTTTTAAATGACATAATATCCTTAAAAAAATTACTTGCTGAGTCACACATCCAAGTTACTGCACTTGCATTGTAATTTATTAAATGTGAGTTTTTATTTTCGGTTCTGCCTTAAAATGAATCTTATTTCCCATGCCACCTTAAATGGTGAGTTATATTCTAACTGCTGCACCATTTATGGTGGAACAGAAAAATTCCAGCAGGACAATGGTAACGAACCTGGAGCTCTATCAGCAATGAAACAGAAACTTGGCTCTTTATATGGAAAAAGCTAAACTGACACTGGATTTGAGTCATTAACAAAGGTTTTAAGAGATTTATGTTTTAAACTTGCTTCTTCACCATCGCTGCTATCTAGGCTACCAAAAAACAATGTCAAATAATGTTGACAGGTCAGTGTTATAGGATGTTGATAGAAATTTTCTTACAGAATTGATGATACAGTAAGATTTCCAAGTGTTTGATAACAAGTTAAACAGTATAGGTGTATAAAATTACTGGTTAATGATATCAATACTTGCCAAAATTAGGCACTATAAATTGAATACTGGTGCATCTCTACAAATATTACTGTTTTAGGCAAGCTGTGAAATAATTCATCACAAACAACCAAGTGAGCAAGTGAGAGAGTGAGAGAAAGAGATGTAAAGCTCTAGTGATGCAGCTTAGCTTGGCAATAAAGTAGGCTACAGCTCCATTCAAGTTCAGGCTATATTTGCCTTGAGGCTTCATTTCAGAAATACTGCAATGAATTACATCATTCAGCCGCATACATAGTGTATTTGCAGATATACTTTAGGATTACACGATGCTGACTACCAGAGAAAATGCAGCTCAGATGGCCTGCTTCTGCAGCATTAACCACTGCACCAGCAAATGCCTTACAGGCTACTGAAACACCATGCAAATGAATAAAATACATAAATTCCGTATGAGCCTACTAACACTAGAAAAAAAATCACAGGTGATCACAAAATAGCTTTCATTCTGAAAAAAACGTGTCCTAATTACTGGCATCTCCTCATTTAGTACATTTAGTACTTTGTGCAACCCCCTTTTTGTAAGAGCACGTCTCCTTTTATAAAGCTTCATAAGAGAATACAGAAGAAACGATTTACGACCTTTCAGTCCAATTCCGTGCAGAATCTCTCCAGATCTTACAGAGTCCTCTGTTTTCTCTTGTGCACTCTTTTAAAATGACTTGATACTTTGTAGAATCCATAATGATGTGTGCAAACAATACTGCCAGGGTCTTTGGAGGAGAAACACAGATCCTCCACCATATTTAATACTTAGATGCTTTTCTCTGTAGCCATCTTTATTCTATGCCAAACTCACATGAGCATTTGGAGTCAAAGAACTAAATTTTTGTTTCATCTGGCCACAGCACCTTTTCCCAGTTCCAGTGGCGCCTGGCAAACTCCAGTGCCAAAAAGATGGGAAAGGCTTCTTTCTAGCAAACCTTCCAGTTTGCTGGCATAGAGGTGATGTCTTAAGGCTGGATTTGGAGACATGGTGACCACAAGATGCTAACAAACTAATTCTGAAACTGATTTTTTTTACTTCTCCGACCATCCTCCTCACTGTTTTTGCTGATAAAACAACCTTGCATCATCTTCCAGTCTGATTCATGATAGTTGAATTTCTTGAACTTCTTAATGATTGTCCTATCAGTTAATATGGGTATTTTAAGTTTAAGCAGCTGTTTTCTTGTATCCATTCCCTGATTTCTGCAAGTCCACACACTTTTGTCTTATTGCAATAGAATGTTCTTGAATCTTTCGTATGGTAAGATTCACTGATGACTGCTTAAAAGTTCCTAAACACTAAGGCCAATTAAAAATACTCGTATGTGTATTTGACCATACTTCGTTTAGATTTCCTTAAAGCATATTTCTTGGTGTGCCAATAATTATGACCAATGTTATGTTGTTTTAATTGTAATATTAAGAAAATAACTAATCAAGAGAATTTTTAATATGCCTGTTCAATCATCTGGCATATGTGCCAGTAACACTGGAGGGCACTGTATATATACACATACTACGGGTGGGTGATATGGCAAAAATATCACATTTTATCACGGTATTTATATTGATTTGCAACTATCAATTTTTTACTATTTTGCAAGTTACTGAACAGTACAACCAAACTATTTTCCTTTGTAAAAATATAGTCCTAAAGAACAAAACAGCATTTAGGCTGAAGAACATTTCTAAATCAGTTTGTGGAATTTTGCCAATATGTTTATTTAAAGCTAAATAAATCCTTGTCCCTGTTACTTCAGAACTAAATATCAACAAGAACAAAAAATTGAAAATGGTAAACACTAAAAATGGCAACTAATGCAATTCTTAAACTATTACTGAATTATTCAATCATTAAACAGTCATTTTAACATGACATGACAATACCTCCTAAGGTAAAACAAACAATAAATAGGTTCTTAAAAGTGCCAATAAAGGGTATAAATGTAAACTTAGAGGTAAATTGTGGTTCTCTCTGAACAAAAATAAAGTGCAATACTGTGTCTAAAATGTGATTATAAAAAACCCACTCAAGTGCATCTCTCAGGCCGTGCACTATGTGCTCCCTTGTATGATCGTCTGGGAAGCGTGCTGTTTGAAGAGTCACACTGCAGAGCTTCCAGTTGTTAATATAATGAATTGTCAGACTCAAATAAGGCCCTGAAGTGCGGTTGGACCACAGATCACGGGTTGTTGTAAAAAAACGTACGTTCTGAACTTCGCATTCCGTTTTTTCACGGCATTCGGAGTACAGATGTGGAAGGACAGTGCTGGACAAATATTTTCGGCTGGGCAGCTCGTATCGCGGATCAATTACTTTCAGCAGACTTTTAAACCCCTCGTTTTCTACAGTTTTGATGGGAACCATCTTTTCCGAGGTAAAAGGTAACTGCTTCTGTTATCTCTTTCCATCGCTTGCTTGTCCTCTCATATGTAGCGCCTTTCTCAAAAGCCTGTGTCAGAGTGATTTGTTTTGGTTTGGTACCTGTTGCCTCTGCTGCCTGTGGTGTGACTGCTCTCCCAGCCTCTATATTCTCGGCATATTGTTTAGGATGTTGTCCCTTTAAGTGGTTAAGAAGGTTTGTCATGTTGCTATCCGACGCGCGAACCTTTTCTCTGAAGACTTTGCAAATAACGACTGTTTGTTCCTTATCATTTGGGTAAAAGTCAAACCAGGTCCATATCACCGATGTAGAGGTTGTTTTAGGGACCAACTCATCCACTACGTTTTCACTTTCAGCCATTGCTTCCCGCTACACTCTGAATCAAACAGTGCGGGGGGAGTGAGAACTGTACGTCAGTGCCATAGTTCACTTTGGTTGCTTGAGCGCTGTTTCTATAAGGCAGCATTAAGCGGACTACCAAATAGTGCAATTTGGCTGAGGAAAAAAAAATTAGGAAGAGCACAGAACCGCAATAGATAGATAGAATGAAGTCTATATAGACGATACTACGATCTCTCTGCTTTGGCAGATCGTCAGCACATAGATTGTCTTCACGATCTCATATCGCCATATCGCCCATCCCTAACACGTACACACACAAATATGAATATTTTTGTATTGCTAGAGTATAAATTTGCAGCACATATTAAAGGAGGTCTGCTTTAAAAAAAGGAATTACAAATTGCGATGTATATTACAATTCATATGTTATATGTGTATGCTATGCATACATTTCTCAGAAAAATATATCACATTAAGAAATTCAGATATGTCTGCTATGTGCACACAAATTATTATCTGACTGTTTCAGCAGATCGAAAGGGACGCCTTTAGTCAAGCCATTGTTTTCTTCAAACTATAGTCGGTAGGCCTGTTCGGTTAGCTCATGTTAAGGACACAGAGCAGGCCCTTGCAGGGCAATGACTCCAGCCCAAGTCAATGCAGAGAGCAAATGTCAATCTGATCCAGTCACACAGGCTGTGCCTCACACACCCCTTCTCACATGCCTGAGCATGTACAAAAACACTGTCAGTCCAGATAGATCATCAGCAAGTATGTGCAGCAGTACCCCTTCTTACATAAATACTTGCACGTTCCACTCTAAGCACATTTTATAAGGAAAATAAGTGAATTCTTGGGGTATTTACTTACATATTCCTTGACATTTTTGGTTTTCACTGCTTTGTAGGAGTAGTACGCAGGGTAGAGGTTTCCAAAGACCAGCCTGTGATAAAAAAAGAAAAGAAATTACTTTCTTCAAAAGAACTTTTAATGTGACCAGAGTACAACTAATGGTTACACAAAGAGAGATTCTTCCAGCTTGTTTCTCTGTATGTCCTGTGCTATTGAGAGCCACCCACTGAATTTCCTCCCACCGATTGCATTCCCAAGATAAACAATGATTTCCTTTTCTTTTGCCCCTCTGCCGAAGGCAAGCTAGTAAATCAGCCCCATATGCACATGGACAGAGAGAGAGCGAGCATGAGATCCTGCCTAAAACAAAAGGTCTCATGTGCAGCATACCGCACATAGGGTACATAACGTACAGTATAATGTACAGTTAATGCCATCCAGGCCAGTGTGTTTTTGGCAGGGGACTGGACTGGGGTATTGTGGGGGGGGGGGGGGCGGCGGGGGGGGCGGTTGGGGGGTGGTCTGGGTGCAGCTGACCCGAGATCAGCTCCACTTCCAGCAGATGGGCCCAGCGCCAAGCTTTCATCTGGAGGCTGCAGCTCTCAGCTGAGACTCATTTATTATGTTCCACTCGGATAAATTTGCGGGTGAGCCTGTGGAACAATGCACAGTGGAACCTGCTAGTGAAAGCAGACTCCCTGCTCCACCCTCCCCCTTTAGGCTTCCCAGCAGCATTTAGCAATTAGTGCACAGTGTGCAGTTACTCCGCTGCACTCAAAGGGTGCCAAGCATGCGGGAAGCACAGCTGTGTTAGAAGGACCCCCTTTGTCTTTTTCGGCAGGCATAAATACTGGGAGTTAAATGGGATGAGGGGCATAAACATGGGGGCAAATGGCACAAACAATAGTGCGGACCAAGGTGGAGCTAAATTACAGAATGTGATGAAAGAGAAAATGCGGCCTTTGCTCGGCGCACTGTTCTCAGAGCTGCGAGCGGTAATCAATGTAGTGCTGACAGATGAAGAAAGCCTCAAACACAAGGGAAAGTCATGGCTTGTGTTTGCTTCGAGCCTGCTGGGGAGGGGCTTCAGAAACATCACAGACAGGGATCAAGCAGACACATTTCCCAACTAATGACGCTGCCCTAAGAAACTTTGGCAGTGCCCAGAGCACCATAGCTTAACAAAAGATCTAGAGAATTCTCACCAAGTTGTACTTTCAGAGCAGGATCCTGGCTACACTAGTGTGGAAGTCCTTTTGCAGGGGGTAAGGGGGGCAGTGAACTTTGGCCAAGCCTGGCTTGACTTAGATATAGTAACCAAATGTGTCCCTGCTATACTCCACAGTAGAGGCAGTGTGCTTGACTCAGCACAGCTAAACTGGGCGCCCATTTGTGCTATACTTCCGCTGCCAGACCTAAGCTTGGACTATGTGACCTAGTAACTCGGACTGTCCTAAAAACACTGACCCACCACTGGACTTCAGTAATTTCTTCATATCGGCAGTTAATCTGCATTGTGATTTTTGTTTACACTTTCAAGTATACAGTCATATGTGGTTTCTCTCTGTTCTTTGCTGGAGATGAAGAGTCAAAGTTGAAATAACAAGAAAGGGCTGGTGGAGCCATGAGAACACAGATGCCTTCCCAAAAACATTACGAAATACAGATTTTTTCCAAACTGCTTGTAACCTCGTTTGGAAAGTGTTTCACCAAATGTGTCGAGTGCAAGCTTATATAAGAAGAAAGTTTTCTCCCAGTCTTTTTGCTTTGTGGCCCACATCCAGGGATCCACCTTGGCAGCAGTTTATTTTGCTGTTGCCATAGAAACAACAGGGCTGCAGGGCTCTAACAATAGTCTTCGGTTCCAGGCCGTTCACATGCTCCCCCTCCCCACTTGGAACATGGTAATTCCAAGGTCCATGTAACTGCTACTTCCGTAAATGGGGGCCTGTGTCGTTAATAACTAGTATTTTTCATTCATTTGGCCATTGTCTTAATCAGCTTTGAATGAGAAAATTTACTCTACCCACATAAAGGCGCTAGAACAAAGGGAGATTCTAACATCTTATGTGGCTCACAGGCTAAATGCGGGCAGCATTCTTTTGACACCTCATATGAGCTGCACTGTGTCCAAAAGAAAGCTGCATGGAAGAGCTCGCTTAATTAGAGAAGCGAGGGTAGAAGACTTTGAGAGACAAAACACTTCAAGGGCGCCATATGAATTCAAATGAATGAAGTCAGTTGATTTATGATGAACGCAAAACGTAACATTTAAGGGACATGTTCGATTGCCACGCAATAATTAGCTGAAACTGATATATCTCCATTCTGTACTACAGCAGCTACCAGTGGTAGAGAAAAAAGGTAGTGAACTGCTATTGACACAGGACTGGAAGTTACACCTTCACCTCTGCTCTCATCATTACTCTGCGTTACCTTTTTTGTCAACTCATTCCCCGCTTTTTACAGGGAAAACACTACCAAGCGATGAGACATCCTGAAATGATGGCAACTAAAAGCCTCCATTTCCTTAAATGGAAGAGGTGATCAGACCAGTAGTACTGCACCAAAATACTTTTTGAGCAGGCATTCATACAAGCGAGCCACAAAGACAAGTCACCAAAAAAAAAAAACAGCAATGCTTCATACCTTCAAATGCCATTATACTCACCACCTACCTGTGGGAATCTCACTGTTTTGATTGACTTCACTCACTTTCTAAAGTTAGTTCTATCCTCTAGGCCAACAGTATGATGGATGGACTCTGATGGATTTCAAATTCATCATTTTGTGATTCTGGAAGTGTTTAATGTGGGTACATGCTAGGTGGCTAAGTAGACTAAATACAGCAAATAGCAACAGTCTGCTTTCGACCATTAGTGTGGTCAAGCATTTTGCTTGAGTTTTTTTGGTCCAATCAGTGTTTGGAGGATTCTGTCCAAAATATTCCTCCAGCGCCACAGTTTTTCACTAGGAGAAACTGTGTGCTGTTATTGCTTAAACGTTTCTATAAAAAGCATTAAACTAAAAAAGTGCCTGTTACTTGCTGCAATCCAGATCTCTTTTTATACAGTCTAACTATATGCTGCCCTCACAAAGAAAAATAATACAACAATGATATTCACAAATATGACTTTACATTCAGACAATTACAAAATTAATTACAGTAAAACTGCATAAAGAATGAAGAATGTGTTACTTGCATAGTTCTTGTCTGTGTTAAAGCTAGAATTTGCAACAAAGGTAATTACACAACACTGCATATTTCAACAGGGGCGTTAATGGAAGTGCTATGCTAGCAGCTAATTGGACAATGGTTGGCTTAATGTTAATGTTGAATAACAAGAATTCTGCATTTGTGTGATTTTTACATTTGCTATGTATGACTATATGAATGTATGTGGGTTTCATTTTACTTAAACTAATAATTTCACGAGATTACTATAATACCGCATGCTTCATTTTTCATTATTTTTCATGCATGCCATCCCATGCCACTCCAAATGCCCAAATACTTCCAGCACAGGCTTGTGCTTGGTGAAATAAGCTCTCTCCTGATGTTTTAGAGTACAAAAGTCAGGCTACATTAGGAAAAAATCCTAAAAAAAATAAAATTGTAGGGATGCAAACAAAAATACTATTTGATATTTGCTGGTCACGAATAAGTGCAAAAATACAGGAGTCTGGACTTTAATGGTGATCAAGGCAATAAGTGACTTATTGCCAATAAGCCAATAAGCATCACAAGTGATAAATGTGGAGATTTGACAACAATATGTTACCTTTCAGGGTTAACATGGGGTTGGGCGGTAATATTCTCAGGGGCTCTATATGGACTGTTCTACCACGACAGCAGTAGAATTACCAACAGCCACGTTACACCAGGGCGTTACTACCCTATAAAGGACAATCAGGCACACACTGCGCATTGACTTGATTGCACATCAGCCTACCATCTGGATTCTGACTTTAAACAGTCCAGCAAGTAGGTGGCTGATTGACAGTAGTATAATAACCTCTAATGTACACTACACAGTTACACTGTGCAATCAAATGTCAAATGATAGGCGTGTGCCAGAAGAGACAGCAATTGGTGCTCTTAGAGCACCAATTAGGTTTATTTTATTACATGCTGGTGCATTTTCGTAATCCAAATTAAGACACATAGGCCATTTAGTCAAGGATATGACAACCCTATTCAAATTACTGACTGTGGCCATTGACTGACTGTTCTCTCAGTCCCACAACAACAAAACTTGCTTGCAATATAAATAAATGTGCTGCACATCATCGTCTGTCGTTTCCACAGAGAGAAAGCTGTCCTTCCTAGAGCTGAAGCCCTGGAGGAAATGGAGTCTGCCGAGAGATCTTGAAGCAATTTCAGCAAAACAGGGCCTTGATACTGCAGTGAGCAGCTGAAAAAATAAAACCGTCAGACAGGCCTTGACATTCTGTTTTAGGTCAACTCAGAGTTTCCTGCTAAGAAACGTGGACACGGTACACCCACTCGGGCTACGGCGCTGCCAGGCCACCACAGCAAGCCAGATGCTGGGGGCTCATAATGAAGTAAAGCTAGATATCCACAGTGTCTCCATTACAACATCTGGTTCAGCTCACAAAGCTGGTCCTGTGGCCCTGTTTTTTTCCTTAAAAAGGCAAAAGCGTAGCAGAGTGCTAACCCACTTAACTTCATCATTCTAAAATATTCTTCTAACATAAAACAGAAAACCTAGTTGACATCTAGACTATGTCTTGCTTGCCAAAGCATCAATAATGCTTTAAGAATCCCACATAGAAGATATACTTAATAATGACCACTTTGTCCCTGTTTTGAATGAAGACGTCTCATGAGGAGAGGCTGAAATTCTCATTAGAGCCAAGAACAAAGCAGACTAAACTAAACTGTGCAAACTCCATATTTTCCAACAAGAGCACTGCAGTTTCAAAATGAACAATAACAATCCAAAAGTTTAATCTAGGAATTGAATTATTCACCTAGTACATGACTCCAACCAAATGCAGCACCGCAGAAATAAGCACTGTCCTCTTAACAGAATTAATCTGCATTATAAACATCATCGCCATACATAAAAGAAAAGGAAATCCCTAAAGAGACAGTGAACAGATTGTACTATTAACAACAGGTTAGTCTAAACATTAGATGTGTGGGTTGCTTAAAAACAGGTCATGCACAGCAACAGTATCTTATGTAATGTGAATGAGAGCCCCAAGCAGCGCTGTCAGATTTAGAAAGTTAGTGGAAGGCATTTAAGGACACCTTAATACAACTTCTGGGAAGGCATACCACAGCAATTCAAATCTTTATCTTTTTTTTGGTTACGGTACTTTCTTGCACTTTCCAGGAATAAGACCTAACCATTTTTTATGTTACCAATGGATCTAAGCCATCTGTGATCAGAAAATTTTAGCTGGCGAATAACTGCAATTGAAATGACTGTTTTAAACAATTGTGTTTTGGGTTCATTGTATGCACCTATTAAAGTACAAGTCTAAAGTGGTCAGATTGGCTCATTAGCCATCTATCTACCTCGCTGTTGAAGCTTAATAGCTCCCAACTCATGACAGAAACAGTTCTAGCTCAAATAAACAAACATCACACATCACTGCCCTCTAAAGGTGTTTCAGCACCAGTCAACTTTGATTGTTTTGCTTTTGTAAGACCCATATGTCTCAAGAAATGTATTTTCCTGTTTCCCTTTATTTATATGTACTTGCCTACACAAAAAAGGGGAAAAAAAACAAAACAAAACAAAACAAAAAAAAAAACACCCACTCAAGCACATTCATTTTATGTCACATTCTGATTTACTCGCATTTTATTCCTTTTACTACATTTGTCCCCCCTTAATCATCTGTAATGCTAATTCAGGTAGATATAGTCCTAATTTCTACTCTTTATAAATGTTTATGTACTGGCACTGGCATATAACGTATCAGCATCTGCTCCATAATGGTGCATCCCTACTAGGGTTGCAACGACTAATTGACAAATCAACATCATCAATTCTAAAAATTTAATCAACAAAGAATTTTAGTGTTGACACGTCATATTAGAAAACCATGTAAATGTTCATTTGTAACTGAAATGCACAACAGGAAGTGCTGGGGGCGGTATCGCTTCCATTGTCTGCCTTAGCCGCATTCTGTACTGGTGAAGAGGAACTAATGAATGATGCCAAAACTTTCGAAAGTATGGGAGCATTTCATGGGAAAAAACAATGAAACAAGCTGAATGCACACTCTGTAAAGCAGAGTTGTCCTTTCACGGCAGCACTACAGTGATGCATGAGCATCTAAAGCGCAGGCACCCTGGAGCCATGATGTCTACTTAGGACGGGTAAGTTTTAAAGGTTTTAGCAAATTAAGCATTGTATTGATATCTTGTACATCTTTTATTTTCAATAAACAGCTGCTGTGTGCATTAGCCAACTGTCTATAATTAGTAACGTAACATTTATGTTAGTTTACCTGTCAGAAAACATGGTTTCATGGATGATGCTTGCTAAGTGAATGATATTTCAGTTATGTTAGCTAACTCGTTAAGTGCAATAGCAAATCAGTGAATTATAAGAGTAATCTACCCAGTCTTGTTTTCTTCCGTATATTTTGCTCACATTTTAAATTTTCGTCTATTTTCCCATGGCAGGTGCTGGTGTACTTCAGAGAGCTTAAAGACAGAAAAGTTACACATCTTGGTGGACACTGAACGAGGCAAAATATCCAAATCTTGCATCACTAGCCAAATCCTCTGAGTGTCTTTTCTCAGGAGCTGGGAACATCACCTAAGCGAAGAGCATGTTGATGTGTTCATGATCCTGGACTTTAAAGCATTTGTAAACAATTGTTAAGTTATTTTGGACTGGAAGAAGTTCTTTTTATTTACTTTTGAAACCTAGGTTGCAGCCCCCCCCCACGCTGGGGCAGAGGAGGCTATTTTGAGTTACTTATTTGCAGTTTAACTTGCATTAAAGTTACAGATACATACAGTTTTAAATTCATATGTTTCATGGGTCATTATTTTAATTTTCTATGGGAACGTGTTATGTTAAGGCAAAGACTGGAAAACAGGGTGACATTCATAGGTGTGCAGACTTGATCAGTTGGAGTTGGAGGGCATGACAGAAATAATCAGAGACTAATCGAACAAATAATCGACAACTAATAGTTGACAACTAAAATAATCTAATTGCAGCCCTAATCCCTACTTCCCAAATATGTGGTGTTAGACTGTGAGGGGTATTCAGTTCAGAGCCTATAGGGCCAACATTCAGACCATTTCCGTGATCTCCCTGATCAAACAAATCTACTAAACCTGGGAATGAACAACTGAAATGAACCAGGTGTGAATCAGGTGCCCACCACACTGAGCTGGACACCAGCCTTTCAGGACTGGAAACAAATAACCCTGGACTATGAAATGCAGTCATTTTACCATACACTCCCAATTTGCTGTTTTTTCATCCCAGAACTTATTCAAATGTTTTTTTCCTCATCATATATAATTGTGAATCTGTAGCATCTGTGTTTTAACACAGTCCAAAAAAAAAAGCATTATAAGAACGTGTTTCCATGGGAAGTAACCCACTATTACTTAATTAACTAATTCACTTTTAAAAATTTCTTTTTTCACTTTCAATTTTCTTTTATTGATTTTCTATGTATTCTTTTATTGCTTCCATTATTTTATTTTTTATTCTATTCCTGTAAAGCCCATTGAATTACACTTTGTGTATGAAAATATGCTATATACAAGGAATCAAATTCCTTGTATGTGCTTGCACATACTTGGCCAATAAACAAGATTCTGATTCTGATTCTGATATAAATAAACCTGACTAACAATACATCATTTGCAGAAGTACTTGGTTAAACAGCAAACAGTAAACATGTCCTTTAATATCATCAGTCAGTCACCCTCTATAAGTCAAAAAAGAGCAACGCCACATTTTTCCATTTTAACACGCAAAAAGACAAAAAGAATATAAGAAGACTTTTTATGTTCACATCAGCCCAGTTGTGACAGGGTATAAACATATAGGGCTCAGGTAAAGCGGATGGGACAGACTTGGTCAGGATAGACTTTTAAACTTTAATTACAAACGTGGTGTGCGTAACACATGAGAACGAAACGGCTGAAACTACAAGTTCAAGTGACAAACACCTCAACCTCGCCTTGAAAGCAAGCTCAGATTAGAGCACACGTAGCTTTGTCTCTACATGACTGGGCTCGACAATGCACAGCATCAACAAAGAGCCTGCCCGGGACTGGAGGTCTCTTGAGGTTAAGATCAGACACCTAATCCAGCTGCGGTCACTGGGCCACAGAGCCTGGCACTTATTCGATATATTCCAGTTTATGCTATGCCCAGGACACCTTAATCTGATAATTCAGCTGTATATTATTGATGGCAAGTTGTGTTTTCAGGCAGTAGACTGGTCAGGGCGGTGTGAGGCGCAGCCACCCCGCTAGCAGCCTACGCAGAACGTATACAAAGACAAGCTTACCTACTTTTCATTAAATACCAAGCTAACTGTTGAGTATAATTTCACCTAGTGAAAAATAACTTCAGCCACACTGTGCTTCTAGTGTAGTCTAAGTTACAGCTTCTGAAGTTGGAAACATAAATGAGAAGCAAGGTAGTTTTACTTAAGGCTACGGTTAGCCACCTAGTATCAGCGTAATCACTCATTTATCCATGAACACAAGAAGAGTTCAATATCAAAACATAGTTGAACTTACATTACACTCTTCGATATAATCCACGACACCATCTTCCTTCAGGTCGACAGGGCATCAGAGAAGAACGGGCAGGGTGAGTCAGAGAGGCCGGGCAGGGGTAACCACAGCCGGCTAAGATAGCGGTTAGCTCGCCAACCTAACACGGCTGTTTACAGAGCACCGACCGCTTCGAAAGTTCTGTAACGAGTTTGAAAGCTTTAGCAGCCTAAAACATTGTTTTAAAAATTTGTCGTGAACCCGACATTTTAAATTAGCGAGGCCTCTACTGTAATTAAAAGCCTGTTTTCCGTGGCTAGCCTTGTTTTGGCTCCTCGAGCTCTCCACCTAACCGACGCTGCTTCGGGGCGGGGCGGCGAGCAAGGTGCGAGATTTGACGTCAGAGATAATTTAGTTTCACTAGGCCCGCCCTTTGTTTTTTATGATTGGTCACTATCTTTTGTTTATGTGAATATTGGACAACGATTGGTTCAAACGTCCGTCCATCAAACTATGGGGCTTAGATAAAGAACATCGACATGGCAACGCGTCCAACAACAAAGCTCGAACTGCTATTAGTCAAGTAACATCGACCACAAAACAACTGATCATTTAAACAATAGAAACGTTTGAAAGATAAACTGCTTGGTTCTCGGACGTTTATTCTGAAGCGCGCTGAATCGAATGCAAACAAATATTCAGCAGGAGACGGCGTGTTAGAGAAAGCAAATTTTCACAGTACATATACGTTACAAGGATAAATCAAAATATATTTTAACACTATTTGGTGATTTGTAACCGATTTAAAGCCATAACCATAGCCTAGGTTGAAAGAATATTTTGAAGAATGAGAGTATATATCATTTTCTGCTGAGATCAGTGTTATGATGATCATATACTGACAGATATTATATGATTTTTGCAGTTGTAGATGAATATGTAAAATACTGAAAAGCACAGACATGATTATTTGTTATTATGAAGGTGTATGATGGCTAGATTTCAATATTCCCCAGAATCATTGCGATGATAAATTACTGAAACATGAAAGAGTAAGCATGCTCTGTGAATAAGTGAAATGTCTGCAGAAGTTCAACAGGTCCTCTATAAAATGTGCAGTTTTCCCAATGTGATTCCACAAAACTGATGAAAGCAATCCTTCTTCCAGCCCACAGGGTGAGATGAGGAGAAGCTTTCTAACTGATTGAAATGCATGCTAACAAGGTACACATCAAGGGTAGCAGAACACGCTTGGCAACAGATGACATGTGAATTGTGGCTTCTCCTGCTAATCTTGTTATTCATGAGCATGTCTGCTGTGGAGGGAATTTCCTCCCCTGCTTCTAGCCTGACCGTCACTGTTCCAACGCTGTGTAGATGAACACTCAACATCCTCAGGCCTTCAAGCAACATAGCAACAGGCTATTACAGCAATATTACAATATGGTGGTCTATGTTGTAATGTGACCAGTTATCTAATTTTCTTTTAATGGGTTAATTACATAAGGTGGGAAATTCTAAACATGTTGCACGATACAAGGTAGTTATTATAATATTTTACATGGAAGAAGCAGTAATCGATGTTATGTAATTTTAAAAAGGGGGTATTGACACTATATCACATTACAAGAACCATACACAAATGGATGGTCATAGTATGAGACGCACCAGTGTGAAATAAGCAACAGCTATATGGAGAAAGAACCAAGCCATTCAGTCTCTTAGTTCTGCTTCACTGTAGATCGCTGACAATAGCTGGAATTGCACAGGCCTATATAATCACACTGGCCACTTAGTTCTAGTGCTGGTTTTCTGGAGAGTTTCTTCATGACCAGACATGGCAGGCCTTAACAACCATCCTAGGAGCTCTATGATTTGTGATTCTATCAGCAGCAGGCTATCTTTCTCGATCTACTCCTCTGACCTGGAGGTGACACCGGGCTGATTGCTTCCAGTGGACACCCTTTACATGCAAAAGCAACCCCTCCTCTTTCTCATCGGGGGACAGCCCTTGAGGGCAGCCAGTGGGGCTGCAATAAACCTGCAAAGGATGCAAAAGGTAATTGCACATAAGAAGCAATCAGCATGTTGAGTTTTGGGCCTGTAGCATGTGGCCTGAAAATAAAATGCTTACATCCTGATTCAAATAGAGTGGGAAACGTTTTGCTATCACTGTAACATCTTTATGGTTGTATTGCAAACATATTCACATTGATGTACTACTACTAATAGCCTGCCTTCCATATCTTGCTGATGCTTCGTGTGTGAAATGACGTGAGTAAATCAGTGCATCATCTGTATTGTAGAATACAGTAAATCAATTTCATGAAATCTGTAAGATTTATTACGTAAAATAAAAACAACGGTGAGATATTTTAGATGGTGGTCAAACACAATAATGTGTGAGGACTATTTTACCGAGTTTGTGGAGGCTCTCCGTCTCTCGTTGAGAATGAATGCGTCTGGCGGAAGAAGATGTGTGCAGCGGCTTGACTGTAGCTTGTATTAACGCCGCGGGGCGGAGGGATATCGGGGTTTACCGTGGCAGTGATGCGCCCCAGTGTTCAGTTTCACAGGGAGAAAAGAGCGAGTGTGTGCGGGCGGAGGTGAAACAGATTTAAATCCCTCCCGGGTTCTGCGGTCGACACGGCAAAGAATACAGAAAAAGGCAAAATCATCATTTTGTTTAATTTTTTATTTTATTTTTCTCTTCCTTTCCTTTTGTTCCAACCACCGTTTTCATGCCCGATCGGTAGGGCGCTGGTGGTGAAGTTTTCCGAGGGGTTTTCACTCTCCGTGGAAGGCCAATGGCGGGGGAAGCCCGGCCGGAGCTGGTGGGGAAGCGGTTCCTCTGCGTGAGCGGCGAGGAGCCGCTGGAGCTCGGAGAGATCGGGCGCTGGGCTTGGAGAGCCGGGGTGATCCGAGCGGTCAGCCACCGAGACAGCGACAACCAGGAGCTGACGGTAAGATCCAGCACCAACCGTGACACCTCGATACATTGTGCTTTTTAAAATGTCGAAACGACCTTAACGCCAGCGTGCCGTTGTCGAGCCAGCAGGAGAGTTGGGCTGTATTATTTTCTCTATTGACCAGCCGGTCACTAGAAATGTCTAGTTATCTTCCAACATCTGAACACAGCACGACTGGTTTTCCATGAGCGTTTGATGAAAAAGAACCCTGTTTTTGGTCTGCCAGGGATTGCTCTTGTATTTAGGCGCCTACATTCGTTTTCAGTGCATTTTGTATTTGCTTTCAGTGCATTTTTGTTAGAGGAAAGGGTAGACAGTTTTGACTTTATATTTTATTTTATTGTTTTTGCTAGCTCTGTTGTTTTTCTGCTTTGTAAACAGACTGCTAAAATACTGAGATTTTTTGTTGCCTGTAGAATTTGGACAGATATTAAGAGAGCTACAGTGCTTTGAATAATAATAATAACAAAAATAATAATAATAATAATAATAATACAAAAAAGAAAGCACCTTCTCTATTATTGTTAATCATCTTAGGCATGTTAGCAGTAGACGTTTTTTACTCTATATGTTGTAACTCTTTTACAAACAGTCCCAGTCAACATGGCAGTTGTAATTTCTGGTCTGCGCTTAATCTTAAAGCACTTAACTGAATCTAAACATGCCTTTGTAGTCGAGATGTTTTGTTTTCCAGATGTGGAAGTGAACAAGGATGCCAGCTTTTGTTCTCCTCATTTTTTTCCCCCTCTCTCATTCAAGTCTCTTATGAGAAACAGTGGCGAATTAAGTTTAGTAAAATACCCGAAGTATTGCTCACTGACAGTTTGCCCCAATCCTTATTTCAGGTCTAATCATTTAATGAGCGTTAAACCGGGAGAGACAGCCTCAGGTTTGATGCTGTGTATACTGTTCACAGGTGAGCATGTGTAATCTTGCTGAAGAGGTGCAGAGAAAGGGATAACCTTCACCTTTCTGGTTCTTTCACAAATGCATTAGAAATATGCACAAGCAGGAAAGTGCCACCTTGCAAAGCGACAAAACTGGAGCTGGATGGGACTGAATGGAGCGGTTTGGGCCATTGTGTTTATACAGTCGGTCTGTACAGTATGGTCCTAGTTTGTTTTCAGGGATGTGGCTCGAGGTCACCAACTGCATTAGTGCTAATCAGCACAAATTGGGCAGGGAAAGAATTTTCCACACTGAATGGCCGGCCTGTTGAGGTCGGAAATGTGTGAAAGTGCAACCAAGCGTCGACGTTCTGTGCTCAGAAATAAATAGTACAGTTTGACAAAAGGAGCTCATTGTTAGGAGAAATGAAATCAATATTATTACACAATTCAGAAATGCGTTAATGAGTACTGTCACTCAGATGAATTGATGTCAAGTGAGGTACAAAGCGATACGGTCCTCTGTCTGCGGAGAACGTGTGAGAGTGGCATATTGTTAAAACAGATTTCAAGCGTAAATTATAAACACTGCAATTTTTCTTCACCAGAAAAAAGCCTGCTGTGGACTTTGCATCTTTAGTTGTAATTTCTTTAAGACACTGCTATTGACTTTGTTGGCTTGCATTTGTCGACTGGCTACTGCTGAAATTTCTATGCATTACACTGCGGGCATTTTCCCGATGCTAATTTAAATCAGAGATTAAAAAGCTTAGCTGTTTAAAAAGAATGAACTGCTGCTGACTGGAGCAGGCCTTAGACACAGAGGCAGCAACTGGCTGTTAAGTGCTGGAAGTGGGCATGTGATTTGTGGCTTAGGAAAACAGCCTGTAACATGAGACTGTGGTGGTCATTCCTGGCCCTCCCCCCACAGCACCGCAACATAAAGACTGCTATGTTCAAGACCCCTCCAACAACCCCTCTGAATCAGAGCTGTTCGTTCTCGTGGGGTACACAGTCTGTCCCTTTGATACCGAGCTTCAGTTTAGCTGTTTTTGTGAGTTTAGAGGGTTGCCAAGTGGACGTCTTTGTGTAAATCTCTTGTAAATAAAGCCAGGCCTTTAGCACGTTCCCTGTCTGCCTTATATCTGAATTACATCATGCAATTTTGGCCTCACGTAATCCTTTGTTGTCATAAAATAGTGACAAGAGATATGACAGTTATCAGTAGGAGAGATTTACTGTTGACATGCCTAAATGGTCAAACGTTAAGCGGCGCATGAAAGCTTTGACCTACATTAAACTATCTCCTCACAGGAGTGGATTGCACATGTGCTACTTGGGAAAGTGGAAGGATGCATTATGATTCAATAATATTTGACATAGGCTAGTTTAAGTAAAAAAAACCCAACAAAACACACAGTCGATTGCATACCACGTGTTCTGTCTAATATTGTAGGCAGCTGTTTGTGTGTGTATGTATATAATCCTCATTGGCAGAATGAAACCCTGTACCTAGAGAAGAACAAAGCATTGTTTACATTAAATCTAACACATTTTTAGACACAATGCTTACAATTGCTGCAATTGCTGTTTTTTTGTTTTGTTTTTAGAAGGACAAAAAGTTTTCGTATGATGATACGAATGCTGAGGGAGAGAAAATGAGAATATGTTTTAGGAATCTTCCTGTCCGGAAACAGTAAAAAGGGAGCCCTCTGATAGAATGTCGGCCTGAAGCTTGCCTTTGTCGCGTAACTGGATATGGCTGAATTGTGCAGACTGTCTTAACGCTTGGCTTGCCTGCAAGTGACCAGTTTGTTGAAGCGATACCGGTGCGGCAACATTTTCACGTTTTTGCAGAGTTTTTTCTTTTTTTCATTTACGCACTTCGTCCCAGCATTGACCTGTGTAATTGGCCCCTGATGAAGGTCCTGTTTTTGTAGCTCCACTATCAGCCCCAGGTCCCTGTCTGCTGCATGTGTCAACAGTCGACCGCCACTGATGAGCGCTTTTTCCCAGAATGCGGCCTGGCTAACCTAGAGTGACCTGCTTCCTGTAGTTGAGCCTCTCCTGGAAACGCTGCCTGTTGAGCTGGCTTTGAGCCGGGAACACAGACCTGGAGGGAGGAATACTGCAGGCAGGGCAAAGAACAATGGATTGCTGATGTTTATTCTAGGCACGTTATTACGTTCAGTGCTTTACTAAATGACCTGAGCTCCGGTTGTTGTCAAGAAACAATGTCACGAGGTGTCATTGTAGCGTTTCAGCCTCTATTGTCCCCTTAAGAGCATCAACTCTTTCTCTTTGTTGCCAAAATATGGTGTTTAGTAGGGATGAGATGATTTAAGGATGCACTTGTGTAAAACCCTATTGTATTGGTTTACATTGTAGTCTTTCTGATAGGTATATGTGACTACTGTGTGTATCTTTCTGCAGAATGGTCCATAAAAAAGCACACAGCTATAGTCTTCCTGCAGAGCACACACCAGGATGATGCATATAGATATAATCTGTGGCAGTGCTGGTGACAGTTTCCTATTTTTTCAATGGCAGAGGTTCAGTGAAATGTCCTTCATGTGGTGAACATGCTTTCAAAAACATTTAGTGTATTTAAACCAGGGACAGAATCATATCGGTTAGGTTAATTATCTAACCGAGATAATGGATTAAAAGATGTCATTGGCATCCGACAAATGTTTAGATTTGGTGAGTTCGGATTAATACTTAGTGCTGTATTTATTGTACTATAGAAGGTGAGGACTTTTAGATGACGATGGGCTGTATTTATGGGTGAGCTATATGGTGAAAATACTACATATCACAATACTTTCACAAGTTACTATATGTCACAGTGTTTCTTTCTTTCTGATAAGAACAGCCAGCAATTAACCAGCGGTGCCACATAAAAATGTTAGGAGTATGAAGGATTTTTTGTGTTCAAACTGTTCTGCACTAAATCCAAATAAACATAAGTAATTATCGTTACTGTCAGAACAAAACCAAGTCATTTCTTTAAACTTGACTACTTGAGATATTTTGTAAACACCCTCTGTGCTTAACATCGTATGAAAATTTATTTATGAGTGCACCAATAGAAATGCCCTAAAATTCCTTAATTGAAATCGACTTTAAGATCTCCTGTTGCCGTTTTGGAGCTTTTGATAAGATAAGATAAGATAATCCTTTATTAGTGCCACAAGTGGGAAATTTGCATCGTGACGGCAGAAAGTGGACAGTACAAGATAAGAGCAGCAAAAATTAAAAACAATAGAATAAAAACTATACCAACAGTACAGTAAAAAAAAAAAAAAAGGACAGCAACATTATGCTTGGGTTTCTTGAAGTATATAATATCTATGATATGCTCAGAAAAGCGCATTGTCATATAATTTATCTTAATAATGATGAATATTGTTTGTAATAGATATAATGCCATCTCTTCATAATGATAATTTGGTTAGGTGTAATTTAAATTTCTACTTTTTTCTGTACTGTACATGTATAGTCTTGGTAAGTGAACCTTCTGATGATGTGTTTGAATTGTTTTTGCAGAAATGAAGGGATATCTCCCATTAGGTGTGCTGAGTGACAGCGCAGGGTTCTTCCACTAGACGCGGGTCTTTCACCAATGGCTGGACTGCATCCCATAGCAACAGCAGCTCAGCCGTGTGAATGACAGAGCCGCCTAGCCCGACAGCTTCTCTGGCTTTAACCCTCTGAGTGCTGCTATAAAGGGGCTGAGCCTGTTCTCTGCACTGTGAAGACCATCTGGCTTTGTATTGCTTCAGTTAGAGCCGCCTGTGTCTGTTACACTGGCTTAAAATGCTGAAATCCCTGACTGGAGAGTGGACTCGGTCGATGCTTGAAGCACATTCTTAATGCCAGAGGAATTGTAGCAGCTTAACTACAATGAGAAGACCTAGCGGATAGCTATCTTATGCAGACAGGAAAAATGATGGTTTGTTCTCAGATCATGTAGCTGAATGGTGCACTGCTTGAGTATGAGGAGTTGTCTATTAGTAACTATTAAAATCATTTCTGCATCATTTAGGCTTACAGCGAGCTGTCTAATGCAAACACTAAGCCTGTAAAACATGAAAGCATGACTGCGTTTTTCAAAGCTTTGCTGGTTGACCTCTCAGTGTGAACTGACACATTAATGGTGTAACTCTGAATAGCTGTGGAATGATGCAACCAGATAGCAGTAACATCTGTTACGCTTAGAAACAGAACCCACACATCGCATTTCCCAATCAACGTTTGAGTGACTCACTTTAAAGAGCCTCCAACTGTCAACCACCACAGTGTCTTGAATAGAACGAGCTATCGCTGTGACACAATCACGCTCCGAATGTGTCCCTTCCTGTGGATCCCCTCCCACCTCCTCAATTCCTTCACTGGCTCTCGCCAAACTAACGTTGGTTCACACAGATACTCTATCTGTGGCAAAGCCTTTCCTGCCCTGCCTAAGACAGCAAACCATCAGCCATGAAACACAAACACTGTTAGTCATCCCTCTCTGGAGGTGGACTGGACATGTGAGCCAGCGCAGACCTCCAGCCCTATCTCTCTTTGTACTGATCCGGCTGTGCTTTTGTTGAGCGCGGCCATAAGTGAAACCAGATGGCTTTCGTTTAGACTGTGCTGTATATTCGTTTTCAGCGCATACTTTCACAAATCAAATAAATGGACCGTTACCCCGAGGGCTTTGCTCAAAACGTTTTTGGCAGTGATTCAAAAACCAGTCCTGCACTTCCAGCCCTTATTTTCTCTCCGAGGTGGCAGCGTTGGTATTTGACGAGCCTGCTGGAATGTGCCCTTAATTAAATTTACTCTCAAACAAGTTAACTCTTGTTACCTCGTAAAGGTAGCAAGACAGTGGGTGGAGACACAAGGATGGCTTTGAGCAATACCATCTCATTTCCAGACTATGAGCAATATCTCAGCTTCCTGTTTTAATGGTCACGCTCGTATTGCTCAATTTTGTTGCAAGGATAGCGAGGGGAACAGACAAAGACAGGCAATCCTGCCTGAGATGTTGCCGGTTTTGGTGTGAGCCGGTGTCATTTCATACAGAAGTGTGACAGAGCAGCGTGGGAGAGGCACATCTGGAAAGTCAACGAGTGTGAGGGCTTGTTTTCTCTTTTTTTTTGTCATGTTGTCATGGCTCTAAGGCTGTTTGGCAAGATCTGAGGAAGACTGTGGAGCGTCTCCATTTATTTAGCTCCCGCAGCCAAGGGAGAAACACCATCAAGAAA
The DNA here is from genome assembly GCA_037974445.1 of Brycinus macrolepidotus. Taxonomy (NCBI): domain Eukaryota; kingdom Metazoa; phylum Chordata; class Actinopteri; order Characiformes; family Alestidae; genus Brycinus; species Brycinus macrolepidotus. Next base: position 27,331,669 of record JBBPCZ010000115.1, on the reverse strand, counting down.
GAGGCTGCACTGTGACCATGCAACACACACCTTGAAAGAGAGGCCCAATGGGAGGCATGTACATGACTGGGAGCTGAAACAGCCTTTGAGACACGGGAGCACAGACACACACACACACACACACGCCTCTTTTCGTTCAGCATGTGAGGCACGTGATGTGGCTGCTGCACTTTGGTGCGAGTGAAATCTCTGGGGAAATTTGAGTGCAATTATTGCGGGTAGCGGATTGTCCAGGAACAATGCGGAATTCTGGCCTATTCATCACATGCTGGATCTGTCACAGGGCCTCTCAAGAAACCTTTGATGCCAGTGCTGAGATTCTGCTCTGTATTGTTCTCTTTGAAAGAGTGTTGCTAGACTGTGAGTTGTCTACACTAAATGCAACTTTGATTTTTGGATTATTTTTTTTCAATACTAGTGCTGAACAGTATTGATAGAATTCAGTATCATTGCATTCCCTTATCACCGTATTAGATTATATTTCAGTTTGTTTTTATAATTAAACCATTAGTGCTGTCAAAATTAACGTGTTAGTAATGCCATAGTTGCTCCCCAGTGACCCAGTTTTCTGAGTGTTGGATCTGTCATTGGGAGGCTTAAAATCACAGTCATTGGTGGCCAGGAGTCCACGACAGCACAATAGGCTTAGCTCTCCTTGGATAGGTCGGATGTCCCTGTCTCTCATCACTCAGCATGATGCTAACTTCAGTGATGACAGTGTGTGAAATGATGCAGTGGCACTCGATATTACTAGGATATGTAGATGCTAATGTTCACCCTTTCAGTATTGGTAGCATTCACTGATTGGAGATGACCTAGACTTTTTGTACTTTTTGGACTTTTGGACCTTTTGTACTTTTTTTTTTTTTCTGTAGAAAAACACCTTTTTCCAGTTTGGCTTTTCAATTATACTAAAGCAGGCTAATGCTCAGCTGCTCGATTGAAATATCTCCATGAATTATAGCCCTCTCATATAAACTGTTTAAATTTATGTTCATTGTACATTTTGTTTAGGTTTTGAAGTAAATTTTCTTTCAAAACAATCTTAGGAACTCAGCAAATGACATGCATTGCAATTAACCACTAAAATTATAAATAAGTATTCTTTTGAGGCACTGTATATTGCAGTATTGTTGTGTGGTGGTATATCGTCCAGCATTGTTTAAGACTCAAAAGTGGTGATGCACCATTTTGTTAGTTGTCAGCTCAGCAGAGCACTTTTCTGCCCTGATTGGGTGCCTCTGCAAATTCAGATTATTGGAATAGACAGCCTTCACATGACTTGATGCTTTTGATGTTTGGAACAGTGTCCTGAAGGGTTATCTTGCTTAGGGGAGAGTGAATCTGTGACACAAGTGTCCTTTAAAATGTAGGGCAAGGTTCCTGCTCCAGTGTGAAACACTATTCTTTGTTTAGAACCTCTTGTGGTGCTGAGGACTGTTCTGAGGGCTCCATTGATTGGTTCCATACAGTGGAAACTTGACCTTTAGCAGATGTTTGAGGTTCTGCCAAGGCGCAGCGTGATCTGCCGCGCAGACAGCTTTTTCCTTGTTATGCTGACAGAAAGGCATATCAGTCTCTAAGTAGTGGTGCGGGAGG
>JBBPCZ010000115.1:27301893-27320771 GCA_037974445.1 Brycinus macrolepidotus | reverse complement strand
GCTTGGGGGACAGCCTCTCCACCATGGATAAATATAAATATAAATAAATATAAATAAATAAATAAGTAAGTAAGTAAATAAATAAATAAATAAATAAATATATAAAATATGTATGTATGTATGTATTTATTTATTTATTTCAGACCAACACGTTCATAAAGCAATGTTGCAGAGATCAGATAATGCATTCTTCGCTACTTTGTCTGGGTCTTATTGCTACTGCTGTGAGCTATTAAATGCGGAACTGAATGCCACAGGAAATCCTTTCTACCTGTGGCAATAAGATTGTAAAACTCTTCCCTGTTATGTAGGTTATCTTTTTCATTCTTTACGTCTGTGTGTTCCAAATAGGATTTGTGCAATACAACTCAACTCTTTAATCTGTACTGTCTGAATGTTATTGAATGTTAGTCTCTTCCCCTCATCACCTGCTGCTATTTCATTTTATTGCATTCATTATATTTTCATGGCATGAACACTAAGTCACTTTTCATAAACCATTTGCACTACTGATGTGTTATTATATCTGTTATTTTATTTTGTTGCACTGTTATTTGTCTTTTTTTTTTTTTTTTAATTCTCTATTGTCTTCTTGTTGTGCTAAGCATGCTCATGGCAAAAGAATTTCCCTCAGGATAAATAAAGTTCTTTCTTATCTTATTCTGCCTCACTTCTCTAGAATGACAGGGTGAAGAACATAGTAAATCTGATTAGGGGATGTAGCTTGCATTCGTTGTTAGTAGAGATGCCCTGATCCTATCCAAAGTATTAGGATCAGAGCTGATCCAGACATAATGTAATGGGGTGGTACATACTACGCAACAAGAGAAACGACAAACGGGCAACATCTGCCACCTGCAGCAGGCGCGTTTTCAGGCAATTTTAATATCTGCAGTGTGGAACTACTTTACAGTGGAATATAAAAAGTAGTCATATCTGTAGCACTAGCATCTGAGCTAACTAAGTCACACGCCACGCGAGCAAGCGGCTGTTGCGCTTCTTATTTACATTACTTTCTGCCTTCCATGAACTACATACCATCAGACACATTCTGCTTTTTGGACATCATTCTGGTCGTAAACTGACATTAGAAGAAAGCAGAGGGCTAGTGTGTGTTGGAGAATAGTAGTGTATTCAAGTTGTCCACAAAAAAAAGTTGTCTACACATATGCACGTACAAAAATGAAATATCACCATAACATATTAAAATAACTAGTAGCCAGAATCATCAGGTAGGCCACTCAAATTGGTTAGTAAGCTGGTATTAAACACAATATAGAATTGTCGTGAATAAAACACACATGCTAGAAAGCAAAACGTGTAAGTCCAGGATGTCACATTATGCACGTAATAGTAAAGTGGTAGTATTAGTAGATGTGAGCCTAGTATATCTGGTTTAAATTGTGTGGCTGTGTCATCTATGAAAACACAAAGATCAGATAGATAACAACCACTACTTAACATTAAAGCACTCAGATTGGCTCAGCAGCAAAGACTAGGAACATTCCTACTTGTTTGCCCTTTCAGCATGTTTCCTTGAAGGCTACATGATGAGAGGCCATGTGCTCTTCTGTAGGGCTTCACCTAAGCAGACCTTGACTACCGTCCTTATCTTGGTTTTTTAAGACCCCTCTGGTTTCATCTTGTCTTTAACTGCCGTAACACTGGATAGTCCAGTACCCTTCCTCCCGGCTCTGTAGAGGCAGCTCTCGATGCTGTTGAGGCTCTCTACTTTTGGCCATGTCCTCATGGAATGTGACACACTGATAATGGAATGTTAGATTTTCTTGAGCCACGCTTGTTGGCTCCGCTTTGCTGGAAAATCCCATTTCTGTGAATTAGGCCATGCCTGAGAGGAAGGCAGTGACAGCAGGCATCTTAATACCAGGCTGAGCCTGGACTTCTGCCCACCTGTGCTAACTAGCTGGGCCTCATTGCAGCGTGACGGCATAATGCACACCGCAGATCTGAAAGAACAAGCTACGGTCATGGTGGGACAAAGGAAGACGGCTAGTTTGCTAATGGTGTTATTTCAATCACGTGTTAACAAGTAAAGCCATTTACGCTGAGCCATTCACGTAGCATTAAACCTTGTTGAAGCCATTGTTTTGAGATTACAATGAGTAGGTGAGTGCAAGGAAGTTATAGGTGTGTGTTGAAGTGAAAATACATGTCAGTGCTGCAATCACATTGGAAACCATTGTAATTTGCTCGGATTAAAGCAGGGAGGAATCTCAATACACGCACGGCTTTTGTTTATTTCGGGAAAAAAAACGTCTCCTGCCTCTGATGTTTGTGTTTGGTGCGTTTCGGCTGGAGGCCTTTGACTGACTGTCTTCTATTAGATGGTCAAAACACCATGTTCCATTCTTGGCATCAAGATGCATGTATCTTAAGGATTGTCTCTGTATGCCCCTTTATTGAGTAACATGTCTGTGAGCAAGTGACGCATATTTTAGTGGGTGCCTTAAATGGCCGCCAAACGCCTAGCATTGCAGACCTGCATGGGGTCAAGGGGATATTTTCCTAACAGGGAAATTTTTTTTGTGCTTGGCAGTGCACTCTATACTGTGGAAGATGTTCATCTGTAAATGATGACGACATTTTGGTGGCCGTTTAAAATGTGAAAGACTAAGCCTACAGACAGTGTCGTAAAATTATTTATAAGCAACGGACAAGTCTGCTCTATAAACACGAGCTGTGGCCCACTGTGTCTTATTCATGTTGTCGAAGTTTCCAGAAGGAAGCTACCCAGGTTGCCAGACGATAAATGTAGTCAATGAAATGCAACAGTGTTTCTCCACCCCTCTAAGCGCCTTGCGTAAGCTCTGATATGAAGGAAAAATAGTGCATGTGTGCTGTTTATCCTTGCAGAAATGAAGCAGGCCTAATTTGAGCAAAATAGGGTTGGAATTATCGTTTCTTATTCATCACTGTTTTAAAACATTTGTTGGCATTTACCCAAAGGGCATGATGTTAGAGGAAAAAAAGTCATGTCATACCAGGTAATACTGACTGAAGGCTGAACGCAGCCAAACTGATTACACAACAAGCCCTCTTACGACTGAAGCAAGATAAGTAGATGAAAGATATTAAAATGACAGACAATATTTTAACAGTATAGAATAGTTAGATTCATATTATTGGTTTGATATTAATTTTGGCTGTTAAACACACAGAATTTGACTGATAAAGTTGAGCTCAGTCTCTTGTTTAGATGCCACTGAGCACAGCTATTAGCTAAATCTATACAAATTTAATATTAAACATTGAAATAACTTGCTGATTTGCTTGCCTACTAAAGTAACAGCATTTGTGATGGAATTTTATTTTCGCTCCACTTTAAATGGAGCCTTATTTTCCTTTCTGCCTTAAATGGGGCAAAGTTGCCTTCTGACTGCTGCGCCATTTAGAGTGGAATAGAAAAAAAATCAAGATGCTGGCAAAGAACCTGGAGCACTAACTTAGCAACGGAACAGGGGCCCGGCATTTCATTCGGTAATGCAGCTCAGTTACCAATGAAAATATGTCTTTAAACAAAGATTTTAAGAAATTAATGTCTTTGTAAAAAGGGATGTATATGTGTATAAAACTGTCAAACTGGAATGTTTTGATAGGAAACAAATGATATAAAACAAACAGTTTAGCATACTAAAATTATTCAGGAGGTCTAACCCAGAGCATTTATTTAAACTTAAATCTAATTTTTAGTTTTGACCATTAGTAACATAATGCACAGTGATGACTCACAAACATGCCATCTATATTTAGGTACTCGGTTGAATCAACAAGCTGTGATTGATCCACATGTTGATCATGAACACTGCATGACTTTCAGTAGTTTCCAGGCTGCTAAAGCACAATTCTCAAAAGTGAGCAGCACCTTGGCCTAACAGCTGAAATTCATTTGGCTTGATTTTCTCTCTGTTCCCTCCAAATGTGATTGGGGTGGTTGAGAAATCCAGTGGCCTCTCGACAGGAAACGCAGACAATGATTGTGAAAAATGGAGAGCTATTTTCCATGATGTCAGGCTCAAGCCCTGAGGTGAACTGGAATAGTTTGTAAGGGTGTGTGTGTGTGTGTGTGTGTGTGTGTATATGTGTTGCCTCAGAAATAAAATTTCCTGGTCTGAGATTCACCTGGCCTCGCATATATGCATGAAGTCCTATTGCTGGAGAACAATAGAACAACAATAACCGTACTGCCAGCGGACCCTTGGATGTTGCGCTGACCTACGTTGTCCGCTGCGCACCCTCTACACCCGTCAAGGGGACAGAGAATGAGTGTGGAACGAGAGCAAGAAATAAAGAGAGTGAGTGAGTGAGTAGGGAGTTTAAGGCGAGATTTATGCGATAGCAGCAGGAATTCGCATTTCTTCTCTGTGCAGCTGAAAGACATTAAGGCCTCTGTGAAGCGGAGCCTCTGGCTCAGGGGAGAGGAAACGGCAGAGTGCGGCACTCCCTCTTCAGCAAAAGGTCACTCGGTGTCGCCTCGTAGACAACACAAACGTGTGAAAAGCAGAGAGATCTAAGAAACTGTGTTTTAATGAATCCTTGAGCTCGCTGAATGTGTGTTGAGTTTTTAGTCTGTTTATGTGCTATTGATCCCAGTTCCAGTTATCTTGATTGTGTGTAAATCTTGAGGAGTGAACAAAATTTTTCAGTTACCTCTGCAACTTGATCCTAAAGTTTTTTCTGAACAGAATCTCTCTTTTCTCTCCTGTTGTTGAGTAATCTTGACTTTTGGTCTGGCTAAATTTGGAAGTATTTTGTCAAAAACATCCAAGATGTGCTGCAGATTTTCTGAAGAACACAGCGGAGCACCTCTGAGTGTGTTTGGACAGTATTTTTGACTATTTCGCCCTATTGCACCCGCAGATCTTCCTTATTGGACACTGATAATGAAAAAAACTGAAGCATGGGTGGCTAGCAAAATGGACATTGGAAAATGTGTGCAATCATTTCAAAGTGGAATTTGCATTCGGAAACCCAGTGAGAGCAATTTTTTAATGCCTGCCACAATTATTTGATAATACATGCATACGTTGTTAGATGTCACACCTGTATTACAGTGCAGTAAGCAGAATGTAAATTATGTGCACTTTTGTCAGTTGAATGGAGCTAAATAAATGTAAATAAAAGACATAGAAAAGACGTTTACTGAGACACGGATCTTATTAGAAGAACGGAAGGTCAAGCTTGTAACATTCAGAGGGCAGTTCTGACTAATGTTTGGTTTGTTATTAGCTAAGTAGTTTCCACAGTCTTAAGATGAGTAATAAGCTATGTAAAGATAACAACAAAGTATTGTTTCATGTCTGTACAGCCTATTATTAGGTAAAGACACCCAAGAAGCATTATAGCTTATCAGTCTGCGGGCAGAAACTATGTATAGTATGTACAAATTTTCAGATGACTACAGGACTTACAGTGGGTGTAACTAGCACACTAGTTGGGTCTGGGCAAATGAGTGATTTCAGCATTCTTAAGGCTAGATTGAAAGACTGTCTGCATGTGCTGCCTATCAGGCTGGATTGAGTTTTCTTTCAGACTTTCTCACTTTCTCCCGCTGCCCCAGGCTGAATTGGTTTGGGTGTGGTTACACAATAGGTTTGAAATGATGAGGAGGAGTGGAGCAAAGAACGGATACAATCCGGCAGCATTTCACTGTACCTTCAACTGTAGGGTTCTGTTTGTTGACCTGTGCACCAAATGCAACTTTTAAATCCAGTAATTGATATTATTGGCTGAAATATTCAGTCAAAATCACCTCCTATGGTTAGAGGCCAGCTGTTTTTACAAACTAATATGATTCAGTGCTCAGAGGTAATTTTTATGAACTCAAACAGCAGGATCTCCCAGTTTTAAATAAATACTGCAGTTGGAGGGGGGCTTCCTATATTATGGTTTTTTTGTTTTTGTTTTTTTGTTAATTTTTTTCATATTTGTAATCAGTTGTTTTCAGGGAATGCTGATCAATCCATGGAATCTTAATATGGGCAAATCTTATTGATATCGGTTGGGTACTCGTGCTGGTAGACCTCTTCATGCATATAGATGCTGAGAAATATACTACAGGGCTGTAATGAACTAATTTTTAGCCCAGTCACATGTCGTTGGGCTGAGAGGCGTCTCTTGCCAAGGTCAGGAGGGCTAGTACTCAGAATACACTGATGGGATTTTGTTGGTTCATGGTCATCCATCTCATTGCATGTGTGGGTGTAGTGGAGAGAAAAGCAGAGGGTTGATGTGCTGTGTGTCAGCCTCCTGCAGCGTGTGCACATGTGGCATTAATACTCCGATAAATGCTTTCACTGTTCAGTCCTGCTTTTGAACAGATGGCTGAGGATCTCACTGTTTTGTCTCTGAAAAATAGTTGTGCTTCAGCTCTTTTTTCCCCAAATGACAGCATAGAGGATACTTCAACATTACTGCATTCCGCGGTTTGCACAAACCACACTCATATCTGTCTGAAAGCATACCTTCAACAGGCTACTCTGTTGCTAGACTTTCTATTTTCCTTCATTCACTCGAATGCGTTCATGCATGGCTTCTAACGAGTGTGGTTAGGTAACCGTTTGAATAGCCAATTATTCAGGAATGCTGCTGACCTGCTTTTCCGTGTGTCAAACAAGGTCGGTGTGTCTATTGTTTTGCAGGAAAACAGGCAGCTGCTCCCAAAGCAGGCTTCAGTAGTGCTCTTATAGATCCCATTTTAGATTACACACTGTAATCTTGAGCAAGCCTGAGGGCTTTCCCTGCATGGTTTTGTTTAACACGGACACATTTGAACGTGTGTGATGATTCATGATGCTTCGTATTTGAGCAGTGAGGTAGGAACTGAATATGTCACAGTGAGCGGTACAGTGTTGTCTGGACCTGTTTGACATGTAAAATCCAGCCATTTTTTACTTTGTTAACTCAATGAAGTGGCAACAAAGCAGAAGAGCTCCAACCACAGTAGTACACCACAAAGGTTAATAATCAGGTTTATTACAGCAGTTTTTCTGGAAAAAAATATACACAAGTGGAAGCATAGAAAGCTTATGGCCACCAGGTTTGCACACTGCATGCCTAAATCATCACATGTGTGCCTCAAACCGTGCAGAGTTGTTAAATAATCTCAAACCGGCTCCATCTCTAGAGAGCCAACGGCTATGGGCAACCTCTCAGCAGCAAGGCATGGTAGAAAATTACATCATCAACTATTATCAGGGAGGCCCTAGGAGGGCTGCCTCCTAAATGTTCAAGCAATTAGCATTAAATCATTGCGCACTTGCCTTGAACCGTATCGAGTTATTAAATAATCTCAAAACAGACTTTCTTATGAGATTGCTGACACTGTGCAGTCTATAAAAAGGACAAAATTATAAACAAAATTTAGGCTTCAAACTTGCTGTTGCTGCTGTTTACTTTTGTACATTTGAATTGAATGTCACAGTTCTAACCTAGCAACTAAAAACCTCCATTGTTTGTCAGCTGCATTAGCCTCGCATCATTGGCAATGATGCCGTTTTATCATACATGGAAGAGGCGGCAAGACTTGCTGCCTGGTGTAAGTACAATTTTCTTTTTGTTAATGGTGATGAAAGAAAAGAGAAAATAGACTTCAGAAAAACAAATACTGTCCACCTACCTCTCACCATTGATGGTGCTGTTGTAGAGAGGGTCGAAAGCACCATGTTCCTAGGTGTCCACATCACAGACAACTTTACTTAGTCCCTCAATTCAGTTTCCTTAGCAAAGAGTCTGCACTTTTTATAGAGACTAAAGGGAATGAGACTCCCGTCTCCAATCCTTGTCACATTCTATAGGAGAAAATAAAGTAAAGTAAAGTGGCACCTTATAGTCATGCATGAACACACCACACCACAGCACCGCACACAGTGTGAGCAATTTGATGTTCTTTTTCTACATTTAACCCTTTCACCAAGTGAAGCAGTGTGCTGACACCAACGAGGGGCGCCTGGGGAGCAGTGTGTGTGGGGACGGTACCTTGCTCAAGGGCACCTCAGTGATGACACTAGCAGTGTTGTGCTGCGAACCCACAACCTTTTGATTGCAGGGGCAACGCCCTAACCACTAGTCCACGAACTGCTACCAGTGAACTAGTGAATGTCTGCTCTCCAGTTGCATCACTGTTTGGTACGAGGACTGCAAGGTTTCAGACTGCAATACACTGCACCGGATAGAGAGGGCAGCTGAGAAAATCATCTGTGTTTGTCTACGTTAAGTGAGAGACATTTACCACAACTGCAGCTTTTACAGAGCCAGTAACAGAGCCACCCGTTACATGGACTTTTTCCTCTTTTGCCGTCTGGCAAATGGTATCAATGGATTCATGCTGGTTCTGACCGACTGTGTAACAGCTTTATACCACAAGCCATCAGAATTCTTAATGCACGTTCTCTGCCCAGCCAAATGCCATTCTAGTACACTACCTCACTGTGTACTTCCCAATAATTCCTTTATAATCTCAAAGGTCTTCACACTTTACCTACTGTCTATTACTACTGTTACTATTACAACATGCACAGTCATGTGCTGTCAATGGTAGGTCTATGCTTGCTTAAATTATTTCAGTACCTAATGGGCCCGTAATGTTATATTGTCACACCGTTATTTAGTGTTGTCTTTGTTCTTGTTGCGTATGTCTTTTGTCATGTGTTGATGTATGTTGCACCGTGGTCCATTAAGAAATGTTGTCTCATCTCATTATGCATGTGTACTCAGTTGTTGACAATAAAGTAACCTTGAACCTTGATTGTCTCCATTTGGGATAAGGTTTGATTTTTAGGCTGAAACCTCTAGATTCTCTAGATTTCTTTATTAGGAATACCCAAGTATAGTTCCTTATGTTGATATTCAGTTCCTTTTTTGGTATTCAGAAGCTTTGTGTTTTGGGAACCCTGTAGTCCTAATCTGAATTGCAGAACTTTCTGATAGGTTCTTGTCTGTTTTCAAAATTAGAGGCTTATTTATCACTGTTTTGAACCAAATATTTTGTCAGTAAACCGGGAGAAACGTGGCAGTTAGCTAAAGCTTGAAAACGGCCATGAACATCCCCTTACAATTTTTTGAAGGACTAGCTAGCAGGCTAGCTAATTGTTGACTCCTATCAGCTATGTAAGACTGTGAATCTGTATGAATTTAGTGTAACACAGTGACATAAGTCAGAAATCATCAATCCTGTAAAAGATTTATGTTATTTATACATTTGAGGACTTAAAAAAAGGCTCACAGTCACACCAAAACTTTCCCACACAGTGCTCATGTTTACACTGGGCTTTAGATGCAGTTGGCCAGGTATTGTAGGGAAACCTTATCGGAAGATTAACCTCAAAGCAGATGTTTTTTTTCCCCCTGATCCAGCCAAGGCCCAATGGCTGCAGACCTATTGAAAAGTCTGCTTAATCAGGTAATTTGAAGCAGAAATGTTCCTGTGTGTTTTTCTGCTTTTCCAGGCCATGATCTCAGTTCACCTTAAAACTGCTTTTTTTCCTCTTAAGCAAACAATTCATGTCCCACCCTCCTCAGGTACTCAAGCATTCAGAAGCTTCTTTCAGATTCTTGAGTACTCTCAAGATGGCATAATCATTACTTTCACACCCACAGCCTTTCCACACGTGAGCCTTTTTAGCCGCTTGGCCATCGGTGCTCCTTCCTGCCTTTGGTGCATCCCAATCAGCTGCTGAAACCAGACCTCGCCTCTCATGGCAGTCTGAATTATTGATCACAGGTCTGCTAGAGGAAGGTAGGGGAGGATAGCTTTATGTAGAAATGACCCCACGCCAGCGCAAAGAAACATCTTGTCTTCGGCCCTGTTTCTGTGGCAGGTGGGCCTTGGGTTTAAGTGAGTCTTTCTCGCTTCCTCTGTCCTCACCTTTTAATAGGCGGCACACTTGTTTCTATCTGCAGTTATTCAAACAGTGTTGAGAACAAGCTATGAAAGAACCTATCTACTTGAGATAAACTGAATATTTAGGTGCGAACAAAATGTATACAATACACCAACAATGTGAGGTGATATTTGTCCTTAAAAATGCATGAGAACTTTAATTTACACCAATTAATTTAATTTACAATTAAATTCAATGATTATATATTATTTGGATGTTTTAGAATCACCTCCTTCAGATTCAATGTCCCACAGTGAGTTTGTACACTCCTATTCTCTGTGGCTTTTGAAGTACTGGTCAGCTTCAGTGAAACCTGGACCGTTCCAAGCCCCTTTATTTGACACTGCTGCGGTTGTGCAACGTGGAAAAGGACTGGGAAGCAGGTTTTCACCTCACCCCGAGGGCCACATTATCACACAGAGATGGTGTAACAGTAATAGTGGCAGATGCTAGCCAGGCCTTGTGCTCCAGGATCGTTTTGCAATCAGTAAAAACACACTGCAGTGACTGCAGCTACATTTCACCAAGTGTCACTGTAAATGATCAACGACGCAAATGGTGTCTGAAGTATTAGTACAAGTTGAACTGCGACCGCAAATACAATGCAAAGGCAGTGTTACTCCCCAGTGATGTTATTTGAGCTTCTTCCTACTGAAATTACACTCTATATGCTTTCATATTTACACAAATTGATTAAATAAATTATTTTGCTACTTTTAGATTAGATGTAAATGACTTGCTGTGTTGCTGGTCTACTGCAATCAAAGACACATCTTGATCATTCTCCCACCACACTTTAGCTCAGGCCATGTATGCTGCAGTCTGGGTATTATTTAGCTGCTCGGTGAAACGAATGCTCGTGTGAATAAATCATCCTAATTAGGATGGCTGCTGTATGTTGCTTGTGTAAAATAATCTGTCAGGACAGTGCTGGAGACTGCTAGCTAGCACACTCGCTCCAAACCCAAAGGAAGGTGTATTGTCCTTATCAGTGAGGTGTTTGATGACAGCTGCTTTAGCGTACACACACACACACACGCACACGCACACACACACACGTGTGCATGAATGGGTGTCGTTGTCCTAGTCCTGGAGACACCCTGTTTTAGATTTTTTTTTTTTTTAATGCCTCTAGGGGGTCCTCGGGGACTGAGGGCGGGAGATGCTGTTCTACAGGTATCATAAAAACAGATTTAGAGCAACTATAAACAGCAACAACCAATGTATAGTAACCGTATGAACGGCACAGCAGCAGTTTCCTGATTCCATTCAGTAAACTATGACAACTTATTTTTATCAAATGTTTTTTAGTGCCTTGTTGGTATATTTTGTCCATTCCACCCTGTTCATATGTTAGTTTATCTCTTTGATCTATTTGTTAAATATACAATACACAAAGGTTTGGGTGCTCCTGGCCAAATGACACATCCACACATTCTGTTGCACTGGTAGTTACTGTTTGTTACAATTTATTTGCTAAATGTGGGGGGGGGGAAAACTAATAAAGTGTGGCCTGGGCAAAAGTTTGCACACAAATTTGTCAATACAATGTTTAAGTGCATTCCCTTATTTTCACTTAATAATGCTTGCTAACTTATGGCATAAAGATGTTACGGGACTAAGATACTTCCGCAATGTAAACTGAGGCAATGTAACCAGACGCTAATGGGCTCCTGAGTAACTCCAGTGATGTCAGCTGCCATTTATAGTCTTGCTGGGGGCTTCTCAATTGGAATTGATGAGATGTTGGATGAGTGTCAAGTCATAGGTAATAAGAAGAAGAGCCTAGGAGGCAGTTTACAGTTCATTATTAATGACCATGCTTGTTTCCAGACAACAGATCCAAACTGGAGTTGGTTTGAGGGGGGTTTTGTTTACTTGCAGAAGTTTTGCCTCGGAAGAACATTGAGACCATTGCTGCCAAAGACTAAACTGTAAAAATGATTTGTCAGTTTCACTTGAAAAGTAATGCTTGTGGTAACAAGCATTTTAAGTGGTTTTGTTCAAATCAGGTAAATACTTTGAATGAAACAATGCAGAGCAGTGTTGTAGTTAAGATGAACAGAAACCACATTTTACATTTTTTTTTTTTCCCCCAGCAATAAACCTCAGATCAACTACTGCCTTGCTTTACTTTTTGCAGTGTAGGCAGATTTTATTTGAAGAAAATGGGGTCATGAGTTAATATTTGTGACAACATGTAGAATAGTGCTATCTTGGGAATAATGCTAAACATCAATCATTTTATCCCCGTGTTTTGATGTCAGCACGTGGACCTTTCAACTATCTTTGGGCTGAAAGCTTATTGATATGAGCCGTTAACAACAGGCAGAAAAAGAAAGCTGTCAGTTTGTAATGTAGTGTCAGGTTTAATTATTTACTCCAAGCATGTTCTTTTTACCAGGAAAGGCACTTTGGTGAACATGAAGCTGTGAGTTGTAGAATGTAGAAACATTAGTAAGAAGCTGTTTTATGTTGGCAAAAGCCTTGCGGGTATTTCTCTTACTTAATTGTAGCAAGTTTCGAAAGAAGGCAAGGTGTCCACTAGCTTTTGATGGGCGGTGTAGCTTCTCTGAATGGCTGCAACTTCAGTCTCAATTAACGTCTCCTGTTGTACCTCAGTAACGTGACACTCCTGCTCTTCATGTGTTTCGCATTGGGTGTAATTAAGCCGATCTGCACGACGGGCCGTAGAACTGGTCGTAGCTGCTCGAGGCCACTTTGGAGTTTAGATTTCACAGCAGCGGAGAAGGAATCCTTTCTAAGGCTGCTGAAATAGTGAGATGGTGGAGGAGGTGTGTTATCAAGACTGTAGGCAGAACATTATTCAGGCCTAGTGTAACGTGGGTCAGTGGATGTCCTCATAAAGATAGTAATACAAACATGTTGTTGGGGGGGGGGGGGGTGTTCATTGTTGCTGAATGGTTGTGCAGCCTTTGATGTGTTTCTTTCATGAGTACGGACAGGCACAACAAGACTGAGCCCAGCTGTGGCCGGGTGGGGGGTGGGGGGGTTGTTAGGGGGTGGAGAGTGCGGCCACTCCCTTCACTTGTAGCAGCCTGTTGGGTAATGAAGCGTCGCTGTCAGGGGGATCATCTGTCTTCAGCCTGAGCTCAAAAGCCAAACATCGGAAGGCGCCTGAAAAATGTGCCGTTCGCTTAAAGCAATACTAACCTAATGCAGTCCTCCAAGCCAAGCATGTGTGCAATGAGAAACAGAGGTGCTCTTTGTTCACACAGTGTGTGGAAAATCTTTTCTTCCCTCTGAGCTCTGATTTAAAAAAAAAAAAAAAAAATTTTTTTTACTGTTTTTACACTCAAGTTCACTGCTGGATGATTTTTTTAATGCAAATTTTGCACGCAATCAGAAACCAGTTTTTGAGCTTGGCTTGAAGGCGCTTCGTGTTTAGGTTTTATACATTTTGCGCATGCTCTTTCACAGGGTGTCTTACAGTGATGGATGATTGGAGCACTGGGAGGTGTAGCAGTGGCATTCCTGCAACTGTGCAAGGCAGTGATATTGTAGGAGTGGACGATGTGGCAAAAATACTATTCTTAAGACATTTTCGTGATACACGATTAGGGCTGCAACAGATATACAAAACACTCGCTGAAGCACAGCAATCTGTTTAGTGTGTACAGATCGGGCATGATCTTCCATTATTTTAAATGCAACTTACTGTGAAGGTTTTTATTGATCAGTTTGTAATAAAGAAGAGTTACAAAATTAGTTTTTTTTCTTTTGTCTGTTTTTGTCTGAACAGACCAAAAATAACATTTAAATAATACTGTCAAAGTGATGTATATCGTTTTTAAGATTATAGTGTATTATTTGTAGTGAAGTATACAGTTGGTCAGTGCTCTCTAAGCACAGGTGATATCCATGATGTTAAGCATTAAAGTTTTGTTTTTACCTGCAGGAATTAAAAGTAACCAAACACCCATGTACATGACAACACGACTCCAGCAAGCTGGCAGTCTGGAAACAGTGTACATTTAGTGTCTCAAGCCAGAAAAAGTGGATTTTCTTGTTTCATGTGCCAAAATAACAGGGCTGGACTGTAATGTATAGTAAATAATTTCAATTTAAAATCACGGTCACAGTTTTGGTTAAAATATGCGTTTAAAACATTGTGACATAAATTATCATGAGAATAATTATCATCATCATACTACTAACCCTTAGATGTCCGCTTGGTCTAGAACTCTGGTCCTGTCCTGCATATTTTGTTGGAGGTGATTTTTATGGAGGTGAAAGACACACCACAGTGATTACCCTGTGTGTTCTGTGTTCTTTCAGAGTGTTGGTTGCTCGCCTCCTGAGAAATCAGCGATTCCTCAAGATGCAGCACGACCATAAACAGTGGAGGCAGTATACCATGATGTGGCATCATGTCAGCAGCAGAAAAGTGTTATAAAGTTTGTCAGTCAAAAAAGTATGGCAGCAGAGAGGAAAGTAAACGTTGCTTGTCCACGGATATTCAGTCAGGACATCTTCGTGCCTCTCCACTGTGGCAGCTATGCTTGACAGAATGTCAGTTTACAGGTTTGACATGGAAACCTGCTGGAATATATGCAGACAAGTCTGAGACCCACCCCTGGAGGTTATGACTTTCAATCCTTCAGATACTCAGACTGTATGCGAATGTGTATGTGAATAAGGCCACTTGCAGAAAGTTACATTTATTGGGTTTGTTAGTTGAAATATGCATGTCCAGGACAGGGATACTCCTGGACCAGGAGTACCTCTGCATGCTTTTCCACCTTGGGCATAGCCTGCTCTGCTACTGGCTGGGCCACAGCTTTATTCTTTCTCCAACTGTGGGCCGGTGTTTCCATAAGCTTCTGTGGTGCTGATTGTGGCTTTCTCTTCAGGGGCTGTGTAGTGTCCTAATACTCACCCGTTCCGCTTCACTCCTCCTCACGCGTGAGTGAGCAGCAGGGGTCGCCAAGGGCTGGACAGGAGATGTGTCTGCTTTGAGAGTGAGAGAAAGGAAGAGATGCAGAGAAAGAGGAGCGACTTGGCGTAAATTATTCCTGGCTCCAGGAGGGGGGAATGCCAAGGTTGGAAGGTCACTGCGATGGTGTCCTCTACCCATTCGGGGAGGCGGCGCATAGAGAGTCTACATGTGATAAATAAACTGCCCACTGCTGTCTGAAAGGAGTCATTCATGAAAAAAATCACTTTTACCGTTTTCCTTCTTTAAGTGTATTCAGTCAGCCAAGACATGGTTGTCTCTGAGGTTTACTTTTTTAATTTTGCACTGGAGCTAAGATGCCATTTATCCAAAAAGTTGTGAAACCTCACAAGTCTTTTTGGGAATATGTAACAACTACGGCTGTTCTGTGCTGTCAGAATCATATTGGTGCATGCAGATTGGTACTAGATATGTATAGAATTGACTGATATCTGATTGATGTATAAATCTTATACATTATGCATTTATTGCGCTCTGGAAGAGCGGAATTTTTAGGTGATGCTGAAATACTGTCCTAAATGCTTTCATTTTACCTAATTTGTGAGCTTTTAGAAATAAATGTTACATGTTTCTAATTCCAATCCCTGTTTCTACATTTTATAAATGTTTATATACCAGAATTGTTAGATGTGTAGGCTTCGGGGAAAAATATTGGATGTAATCATTTGTCTATAAATCCTACGTCAATGCAGTTTTTGTAACAGCCTGATGCAGTTTGAGGCAGTTGTGATGACTCTGACATGCAGTTTCCTAGTTTGATAACAAGAAAACCTGTCTGAGAAACTTTTGAGAAACTTTTGGAGCTGGATTGCATTGAAACCTGCTGTAAACAAAGACTATGTCTCCATATTAATCTGGAATGCCCTTTTTAATGTCCAGAATGTTTTAACATTCTTTAGAAAGAATCTGTCTGGAACATTGTTGGATTTAGAGGCCTCAAACAGCGACTGGTAACCCAAGTTTTGTCTGCTTAAATATGTCTAGTTTGATCTGTTAATTGGCAGGTTTAGTGGGCATGTTTTAGGGGAACAAACTGTGCTGGATACTGCCAACCAGGACTGGAGTTGTGCACCTTATTGTTTACATAGAGAGAAAAAAATGGGCAGAGGTCTGTTCTACACCCCCCGCAACCCCCTGGTTCAGTCTCTAGCTGTCAACTGGATGTGTATCTGAAGGTGAATGTAGATGAGGGCTGAGGTGAGCCAGCTCCTTGGGGCTTCATTTGAGAAGGAGACAGCCAGCTGCACTGACTCTTGCCCAAATTTGTAAACAAAGCCACTACGACAACCCCACGTCCTGCTCGCCAGCCCCACCCTGTCCACTGAGGCCTGCAGCTGGACCTGGATCAGCTGTGGCTCCCGTGGCGAAATCTGTCATGCGTACGAGCAAAAGTACAAATGCAGATGCAAACTGAGTAGGAAAACAGTTCTTTAAGATCACAGGAGAGACGTGAATGCCTTTTTGCTCTCTCTGTCCATGTGACAGATCACCCTGACTGTGAACAGTTATTTTTTTCTGCTCTTTCCATGGATTGAGCCTCAATTCAGAAAGTCACTGAAGCAAAAGAAAGAAAAGAGGTGGTAGGGTAGTTAAGGCTGTGATCATGCTTTAGCTTTATTGATTTCTATCAGAAAAGCGGCAAAATACGTGAATACATGACGTATTTAACTTAGAAATATTCAAAGTGTCATGTTCGAGACCCAGCACGACTGCTTTTTGAGGTCTGTTAAAAATTAAGATTTCAAGCCTTCTCATATGCTTCAGTCACCTTCAGTTTTCCATTTATGCTGGAGAGGTACAAACGGGATGCAAAACAGTGCTCAAGGAAACCTCATTATTTACATTTACATTTACGGCATTTAGCAGACGCTTTTATCCAAAGCGACTTCCCTAACTCCCTGCAGCAACTTGGGGTTAAGGGTCTTGCTCAGGAACCCAGTGGTGGTATGCTGAAAGTAGGATTTGAACCTGTGACCTTTTGGTCCAGAGGCGAGTATCCTACCCGCTAGACCACCACCACCTCTTCAGCCCTATTTCAGATTTTGTACCGTTTTACCATTATTCGTATTAATTTTACATCACTGCTTGTTATGAACAGTAATTAAACTGGCTTCATTTGCTTTGCAGTCATTGCAACCCCATCGCAAACCCCTATCACAACAAACCATTCTGAATGACTTTATCTCTCTTGATGCAGAAATTTAGAAAAATCTGCATTTTCGTTTAATATACTTACACTGGATGTAATATAGAAATAATGCAAATTATTATATTGTTTGGAACATATTGCATACATTTGGAAAAGTGGAAGAGTGCAGTATAACCTTTTGGCCTATAATTTAACTGTCAATGACTTCTTAGAAAAAAAAGAAATAAAATAGTAATGTGGATGATTTCCATTTTTTTTTTTCGAAAACTGTCCTTTTGTGTGTGTGTGTCTAGTGTCTACACACTAAGCAGGGTCTCCTAGTGCTGCTCTAAATCATGATTAGAAAATGAGGGTGATCACAGAGGGAGTCTTGCGGAGATAACACCAGTCATTTCCCCTCAGCAAAAACAGTTTCCAAACCTACCCACATCCAGCAGAGAGAGACTGTGCATGGACTCTTGCAACATTGTCTCAGCCTCTCTGTTGCAGTTCAGCTATGCTTTATTGGCATGAATTTTGCAGTCAACATTTCTGCCAAAGCAAGTAACATAAAAATAGGTGGGAGGACAAGAGGAAAAATAAAACAAAACAGTCTTTCTTTTGTTGGTTTGCTCTTTCATTCATGTTCATTCTTTGTTTCATTCATTCTTTTTAGCTAAATTGATGTAGTTCAAAATAGGCTATTAAAGCTTCAGGGAAAAAAAAAAAAGCAAAAATCAACCATGCTATTGCTTGAAGTTATGTATCTTAGAGGTCTAGCAATGATCCTGTTTAATTATTTGATTTGATACAATACAGTGGTGTCTCCATTTAAAACATTTTTCAATAGAGCAAGAATAGGAAGTGTCTGAAAGAAATTTATGATATGTTTCTGTTTTCAGTTTTTGCACAATTTTGCACTGCATAGTCGACGTTCTTAAGAAGAGGCTGTTAAGAATAATTATCCTCCTGTGTCATTGCTGTCATGTACCATGTATGGTATAACACGGTGTATTGTAACGAGATGGTAAAAAACAAGATGAGGTCAAGTTTAACTATACTGGCACATTGTTTGAGTTAACTGGCTCATCCAGAGTGGTCTGTGAAATTAAAACTGTGCTCAGAAGAGAAACTCACTCCAAGAGACTGAATGAGGAGCAGCGATGCCTGCATTAAGTGATGGCAGTCTGAAGGGCGGTCTCTTCCATTAGCTGAGCAGCAGTGGGGAGGAGCCATCACAGTACTGGGAGGGGTTTTGGCTGTCAATTGCGATGGATGCATTTACACTGATAAAACGTGGCTTGAATGCATCGCAGAACACTTGAAGTGGTTTCAGCAATCGCATTTATATCTGATTTAAATGCATCATGGGTGCGTTTGCAACTGGCATTTTAATGTGGCCTGGCCTTATCCAGATGTAATCCTGATCCTCAAGATGCCTGAGTGTGTGTCGATGAATATGTATATGTTAGTACGTGTGTATATCTAGTGTATGGGGAGCCCCTGTATGAATAATGCAGGACGGTCCAGCTGAGCTCAGCCAGTACTGTAGGTCTCTCTGCCTACAAGCTTGTAAATTATGTACATGATTTACTCCAGCACAGCATCCGTGTGCATAAGCTTTCTGGTGTCATACCTCAGAGTGGAGGTCAAGCAGCCTTTCCATATCGGCTCAATGCTCTGGACGCAAAAAAAGCATTCCGTGCAATTCCTCTCTCCCAGCCTCCCGTAAATTGTTGTTGTGTCCTCAACCTCCTCCCACTCTCCCTCCAGTAGCCATTTTTAGGAAACAGCAACATCGTGTGTGTGTGTGTGTGTGTGTGTGTGTGTGTGTGTGTGTGTGTGTGTGTGTGTGTGTGTGTGTGTGTGTGTG
>JBBPCZ010000115.1:27273157-27296910 GCA_037974445.1 Brycinus macrolepidotus | reverse complement strand
ACACACACACACACACACACACACACACACACACACACACACACACACACACACACACACACACACACACACCCCACATTCGTTCAGTAGTCAAGACTTGAAAGGCCAAGAACGTCCAGCACAGGTTAGAAGCCTAGAGCATGCATACACACCCAGATACACAAACTAGGCCTGCAGCTTCAGGTGGTCAGTCAGACTTAATTTATTGTTTTTGTGATAGTGCATCCTCATGGTATGTTTTCCTGTATTATCAGTACTTAAAGGGCCCAAATGAACTGAATTTTTCTTTTTCCTTTTCTTTTTTGATGAAATAATACTACTGAAGTATACAAAAATGTAGAAAAATGTAGAAATTGCCCATTGAATGAAATGAGGCATCATCACATAGATACTTTATTCCATGCCACTGTGTTGATGATGCATAAAAGCACCACCCACTGGGTTTATTTGAGGTTATACACTGCCCACAAGTTGTGTGTACTGTGTGTACACAACTGTCTATTCTGTCCAGCATGCTTCGCCCTGACCATTTTAATCATTCACACTGTGCATTGCTGATGACTGCTAAAAAAATACCGAAAGGAATGAGAGATTTGCTTTCAGAAGTTTCTGCCAACCTCAGATTCTTCCCTGCTTCTTGAAGACTTCAAGCCAAAATAACTTTTGGTGGGCAGTGTTCAGAGTTTCATTGAATCATTAAAGTGTGTCCTCCACAAAAGCCGTTTCTTCTTGCTCTGTCTGAAAACATGAACGCTGCAGAGCTGCCGGTAATTCACGCCTCATTTCTCTCTTCTTCTCTCGCAAAACCTCCACATTCCTCCAGCTCCAAATAAGTGTGTTAACACTACTGCAGATTGTGATGAACTCTCCAGGAACTAACTCCCTCTCTCTCTCTTTCTCCCGTCTGTTTTTCCTCTCCCCTAGTTTTCCTCTTTATCTTTCTTTTTTGCTCAGTTTCTTTCATTCACTCGTTTCTCTCTCGCTCTTGTCCCCCCCCTATTTCTTTCACATCTGTTTCTGCGCCTTTGTGTTCTTTATTTTACTCTTTTTTCTGTTTGTCTGGCTGTCTCTCTCTCTTGTTCACTCTCTTGCACTCTCTCTCCTTTGATTTTGTGGGGGACTCCCCAAAGGCCCACCGCAACCATCTTACAGCTCTGCGAGACACAGCATAGCTTTCAGAAACTTAACAAGTTCATGCCAGCTTTTCAAACTTGGCTTAAACACTGTGACTTAAACAAACCCCCAGCACTAAAAATAAACCTGATGGGGAAAAAGGAGCACTTTTTTAAGAGTGGGTGGAAGAACTTGGCCTTTTAGCAGCGAGGCCCTGCCGCTGGCCGAGTCTACTG
Source organism: Brycinus macrolepidotus (assembly GCA_037974445.1). NCBI lineage: Eukaryota > Metazoa > Chordata > Actinopteri > Characiformes > Alestidae > Brycinus > Brycinus macrolepidotus. The sequence goes on along the minus strand of JBBPCZ010000115.1, from coordinate 27,295,561 downwards.
CATTGTTGTACTAATAAGCCCCTGTTCTCTGTTCTGTTCTAGGTGTATGTGGAGTTTGATGATTTGGAGTGGGAGAAGCGTGAGTGGGTGAAGGTGTATGAGGACTTCCGGATCTTTCTGATAGAGCACCAGCTAGTCTGGGCCAAAAGGAAGGAGGGCTCACAGCTGCAGGTGACCCGCGCCAAGCAGATCCAGTGGCCTGCTCTGGTGAGTCCCCCACCTTTCACCTTTGTCTTCCTGTGCTTGCTTTACAAACATACAAATATATTTTCACTGGGTGCCATCTGTATCCTATTACTTTTTTCTGAACTAACTATTGATAAGTTCAGTAATTTGTGCAAAAGTATATCAAGGAACTACATGAAAAAATAAAGCAATTGTTTAAAAAAGAAACAAATTAAATAATTAGCAAATTCCTTGCTATGTCGTACATATGATGCCGTGCCACTGAACAGGCAGCTGTAACTTCCTTGCAACAAAAAAACTTTTTTTTCATTGTTATATTAATTATAGATCAGTACATTGCTACCACTTGGCCTCTCTCTTGGCCTCTCCTCCATATTATAATGCTTGCTGTTCCCTATAGGGATATGTTTGAGAAAGAAGTTAACCGTAAGAGCTATTATCAGTAAAACTTGCTGTAGTCAGTCACATGTACAGGCGTAAACATTACTGCCTTGTGATTACTGTTCAGGGTTTAGACATTTCTGATGTGTCCACTTGCATTTCCAGATTTTTAAAGGTCAAAAACATGAGCCAGGCGACTGCTGAGCAGTTACATGTTGCATTGGTTGAATAGCTGGACTTTGGAACCTGACTTGTAGGCCGAGCTCTGTTATTCCCAAAGTCCCTTCTAAGTTTTACTAGACTGTGGAAATGCACTCTGGCAGAAGACCAGCTATTGCTTTAGACTTGGTTATACAAGAGCGGACTGAAAGTACAACTTCCAGTTTATTGTATGACTGACTTTTACTGTGCTGAACCATAGCAAGATCAACATCAAGATCAAACAACAATCAGTGGTTCCTCTGACACACCCAGTTCAGTGCAGGTCAATGACCTGAGTAGCTATATGAGTTGTGTTAGATGAGGATTGTTTTATTTGGGTTGCAACTGTTACCGTTACTATGTCCACAATATCTGTTGTGGTCTGTACTGTTACTATATCTGTTTATTTATACGTTTTTCTATTACTTTATTGTTAGACTTGCAATTAAAATGAGTGCTAGTAAATACGTATCAGATAAAATTGAGCTTGTTTCAGGGTCTGTTACTATGTTTATCGTTGAAACAAAGTGAGACTGGCCAAGGTGTTTGTGGCTGAGGCAAAAAGGCAAAACAGTATACACATAAGGAAGGTACATATGTTTCAGATTGAGTTAAAATGCTTAAATGTATTTAAAATACAGTTTAAAAATTATTAGGAATTTATCGAGTAATATGTAGTATAAAACATGTTTGTTCTATCAAGGAGTGAGTAGCCTTCTGAAGGACTAATTTATTGCTGTCACCATGGTCAGTGCAGGCTGAGTTGTGTTTATGCGTTTTTCCTTTCGCTGAACAAAGGAAGTAGTGCTGTGAAATGGTTGTGATTAGCTGAGAGATGTGTTGATTGTAGATTGTAGCAAATGGTCAGTTTCTCTTTAGATTGAATTGTCAGCGTTCTCTAGAGCTTGTTCAAGAGGAGCAACAGAGCTAGCAACAGTTGCTATGGAAGAATGCACGGTGCATCTGTAGGTCTGTAGTGATGTGATTTCTGACAACAATGCTGTCATGTCTCCTCACAAGCAGCCTCTTTTCTCTTTTCTTTACAGCTTCTGAGGCAGCTTTTTCAGCCGTCACAAAAAACTGGAAGTGGGATGCGTTTTTGTTGTGTGCTGGGCCGCAGAGGCTTATTTTGGTGGTGGTGGGAGGGTCTTTTAGCTCATATCAGTGACTCGCATCTAACAATTATTTGTTTGGAGGGTTCGTAGGCCCTGCTGAGCAGTTTGGGAAAATAACAGAAGGTGTAATGGCAACTGAAAGAGGAATGACGGAGACACTGTGTGTGCGTGAGTGTGGGAGAGGCTGTAAAATGTAAAACAGTGCTCTCAGATGAGGGGCGCGTTGCTGAGGAAATGTGCGTGCTGTTTTGGTTATGTAACGCTGTGGAGCACAGCGCCATCTGGCCCAGGCACAGGAGATAAGAGTTCAAAGAGAAAGCGTAGCCACACGCGCGCACACACACACACACACACACACACACACAGGCATGCATAACAGCGACAGCCCACCATGTGTCATCATCCACCTTTCCCCTGAGTACATGCGTCTGGGCTGTAAGCCCCTCGTTGTGTAAGCACGACTATTTTTGTCCCATATTGGTACAGATTCATAATAAACACAAAAAAAGCTTATCTGATACTTATTCGTTAGTGTTTACGGTCCCTGTTTCAAGGGGTTTAGCAGATGAGATATTCTAATACCCAACAGTGTGTCTCCTTTTTAAACAAGCAAGCCAGTTGTTTGCAGTGTTTACATTATCGCTCTTTTTTCCTGTCATGTGCCATTTAACTGCTGGGAGATAATCTTATCTACCATGAAAGGCAGCGGCCCAGTGGACAATGAACTAGTGTTATCATAGGTCACTTCTGAATGTATGCTGGACACACTTGGCCAAAGTGAGCTTTATCAGTGCATATATTTATTTGAATCACTCCGTGTCAGGAGGTAATTGCAAAAGGAAAATGCTTATAAATATTTTTTGAGGGTGTTGGAGGCAGGGAGATGATTGCTGAGCTCAGATATCCTCAGCTGTCTCACAGGTTCTGTTCACACTTAAAACCTGGGGCATTATATTTACGCATTTGGCAGACACTCTTATCCACAGCGACTTACAAAGATGTCACAGATATATGCAAATATATCTCTTATTGGTGAAGCTTGGTGTGCTTTCTCTTGCAGTGAATCGAACCTCAGTCTACTGTGTGGGGGGCAACGGTATTACCGACTACTTTAGCCTGCATTAACACTTGCCATGAAAGTCCCAGTAAATATAAATGGCATACAGCTACTTCATTTCTGAAATGTACAAAAATACACTCCCTCAACTTTTTTTTTTTTTTTTTTTTTTGAGCGTTACACAAGCAGTTTACTTTAGCATGTGTAATCTATATTTTCCTGGTTATCTCATGTCTTCTGTTCACAGATAGGTCCTCCAGTAATTTAAAAGGAATTTCTTTCTTCATCTGTAATCTCTTTAATCTTTAATCACAATGTAATGACTTTTCGGTGACCTCTAAAATATTCTGTTTTCCTCATGCACCAGAATATTAACCAGTGATGTCATGTTTCACCTCCTCCTTGTATTATACAGATACACTGCCATATCAATTTTACAGGGATTTTGAGTCATATTTAATAATTCCTGTTTGATTACAGTTGCATTCACAGGTAAAAGTTCATGCAGGAATGCTAATGTTAATGCTTTCTCCGGAGTGCATTTCTTTGTGAATCTGAATTCAGGGATCAATACCTGTATGCAGTAGCAATATCTTCCCAGTTCCTTCAGCTGACACCTCACCAAATGGGAAAAACCCACAATGTGCGAACATTCGTGCTGTGGTCCAGCCTTAGTAATATCATTAAACCGTTATTATACCTTAAACTATAAGGACAGGTATGTAGGGATCGCTCCTCTTCTCTTCTGCTCTCCCCCTCTCTCTCACCATTCTCTCTTACACAGTTGTGTTCAGGGCTTCATTATTTATGGCTGCTGTTTCAGGAGGACACAGACTTTTATAGCTGCTCGATCGGCCTTACTCGGCATTTCACTCCCCCCCCCCCCCCTCCCCCTTTCCTCTCCAGCACGCTTTGTCCTTTGTCTGCACTAGCGCTTTGATATACGTGTTCTTCTGATACTGAAGCGACCAATTGTTCCGCTCCCCCGGCCCTGTCCGTGCAGGCCACACCTATTGACAGAAGGTGGCCTGGGAATTGCAGGCCAGGAGACTAGCTTGGCTGTCATTCTCTTCAGGCTCCATTAAAGAGCTTTAGCTTTTGGCCTCCTGCCCGGGATATTTACGTCCTGCCCCGGGCTTTAGTCCTCCCTCTCCTCCCCCAGCTCTTTTCCTCCTTGTGTCTTTATTTCACTCTTTTAGAAAGAGCTGCTGTATTTTTAAAATATGCTCTATTTTGTGGTCAGTGGGAGCCATCATAATTATTCTGTTAAAGTAAATTTTAAAAAATCATTCAATTTTTGATGAATTGACAGTTAATAATTGACTGTCTACTTGATGATATTGCATAATCAAAAGTTCCTTCATATTTTGCTGTTGTATAGTTAAGTCCATTTTAACATGTATTGTTTTATGTCATTTTTAATTTTTAAACTTGACTTTTCAGTAGTAAGTAGATCAGTAATTGGTAACTGGTTACCAGTGTAAACTGTGATGACTCCCCATACTCTTTTTTCTGTTTTAATGGACAAACACACATTGACAGCCTGTCCTGTTACAAATGTACATGAACATGTTCCCAATACTAACCATGTATATCTGATAAGACCGTGTGTATCTCAGAAGACAGCAGTGGTCACTCTTCATGATGTGTCCCATCACATGCCCTGCTCACTTTTGTGTTTGGTGTACATTAGGTATAAAAGCCTATACAGCCAATTTTATTTGATGTAAAATAACAAATTGTGTAAATCTGCCTTCAGATTTGACTTTTATTGTACTTAATTATAGAATCGTTTATAGCTGCATTCATCATTTTGGACGTGGAGATTTTTTTCACAGCTTCTTATTATTCTTTAAAAGCTGCGAATCCATTAAAACCACTCAGTAGTGCTATGAGCAGTGCACAGTTTCATGTTTCCCAGCAGTCTTTCAGAAGCACTCACATACACTCTCTCTTCAGTGTGACCCCCTGCGTAGTTCATGCCGGCCTGCCGTAGTGCCTGTTGGATTAAGTCCAGCACATGTCGGTCTGCTATGAGAGATGAAATTACTCCTGTGAGGAACAATGCGCATGTTTATAATCTTCAAAGCCATGGTGTGAAAACCCATTATTTTCATCAGCCAGCGTGGGTGACTTTAATGGAAGGCTAGGGCCGCCTGTGTTTTGGGATGATCTTTATCATGCAGACTGAGAGGGAGCTCTTGTGTGGCAGAGAGAAAATGAATAGAATTTCTTTGTCCCCCACCTCTTTTCATTGTTGGAGCATGAAGCATAACTACGTCAAGCACATTATCATCTAACTTGATGCACATCAAATAAAACATTGAACAAAAATAAGAAAGATGAGCATAGCATAATAAATCTGATTTGAAAGTTATTTCTCAAAATGTACATTGCATAGCACAACCTCAAACAACTGTTTGGCCAGTTATCAGTATTAGCTGGTCTGATGTCCTCACAAATTATAACAGGAGATAAACATATGGTTTGGAATCTGTGTCTAATTCATGTAAGTTAAATGCATTTGTCAGTTGTCAGATGTCAGTACTGTTACTGCCTCTTTCATTTACGGGTCACATTTGAGAAGTTGCTTTAAAAAGCAGACTGATCTTTGCAGTCGTCTAGGCATATAGATATGACATTTACTTTATTGTGACAGCCTTTACTAGGTATGCCATGATTATTAAATTTCAGCTGACGATTTGTTGTCATGTAAATTATTGTGATGAACTATTTGTCTTTTCTTGTTCTTTTTTTTGTGCAGCGGTTACAGTACAGACCTGAAGTGGCTAATTTGGCTAATAATCTCTCTATTGTCCTTGTTATATTTAGTTAGTAGCTCACTCTTGCCACTCACTGGCATAAAACGATATACTACACTTAGCACACATGCCCACACAAACATCCACACTTAGTCAGGAAAAGCTATATTTATGATAGAAGCAATACATTCTCGTTTTGCTAGCACACATCTTAAATACATTCTAAATATGTTACAACTGTGGAAAATGTTCACAGAGTACACAGTTAGAAAAAAGGGTACTGTCCACTTCAGTTGTAGTCCCCAAGGTGCAACAATGTGAAAGTACATTTAAATATATAATGGTCCTTAAGGTGCAATTCTGTACCTTAAATGCAGTTAAATAGATGCTAGATTCACTTTCCCTTTTATAATGTATCTTTTTTTTAAGTAGAAAAATGCCTGGAGTAAAAGCAAAGTGTACACAGTCAATGCAAATGAGGAAAAATAGCTCTTATGAAATATGGTAAAAACTAAACTAAAGGTACTGGAAATGTATACTTGAAGATGTCACCCTAGTAAAGCAGTATTAGTCGCATTGTGAAGAAAAACAGCTATGTCAAGTATAGCTTTTGAATTCAGGCTTCTTCCTTTTGGTTCAATTTCTGGCCACGTTTCTGCTGCCTTGTTGGTGTGAACAGGGCCTTGATGAATGTTTTTCATTAGCATAAGGCTGCTGCCCTGTTCTGGAGGAAATCAAGCCAGTACCTCCCTCTGTATTAGCCCATGAGCAGGCTGTCAATAATGCCTGTCATCATGATCCATGTCTCTCTTGCTTTTTATTTTATCAGTTGTCAGGAAACAACAAATTTATCACAGTCCCTCCCTTGCCAAGGAAATTAATTGCACTTTTGACTCAGTTTGTTTAGGCCATAGTCATGCTGTGCAAATCTGTTTGAGCATGCCATTCTTTTAGCCCTCTTCTGTGTTTTGTTGGTGATGTTATTCAAGCATGCATAGCTACGTGTGACCTTTGCCTTCTGGCAGACTTTGCCTGTAAAAGTTTGCCAGTAGTCGATCTGAGGAGAGTGCAGATGATCCTTCACTGCCAAATGCACAGCTGGCTCCTTAATGGCACCAGTCATTGTCAGGCAGCTTTTACAGCCCAGCCTGGGGCTGCTTTGTTCCTCTCAAAGCCAGGAGTAGGGGTTTTGGAGAAATGACTTCATGGTGCAGATCCCAGCTCCCCCACCCCATGTACCCTGACCACAGCTGGCTTTTATTTGTCTCTCTCCATTCTGATGTGACCTATGTTCTCTTTTAGGCATTTGCTTTGGTATCTCACTATGGCTGTGCCTCTCCATTTAGTCCGTAATTCAGTGTACTTGGCCATAGTGACTGGCACGGCATTGCAGCTAAATTTCTCCTTCAATCTAGGTACTTCTCCTGTGTCTTTTCAATGACTTCCACGTAAACTAGCCGTTTTCTCAAAGATTGTTTATTTTGTCATTTACAATAGTGCACACTAAGGACAAGGAAAAAACTGCCTTTACAAGTGTGCTTTTGTAACAGCAAGGTTTCGGGCACACTCACCCTTACCAGGTGTTCCGCATGCCTTTGGCAGCATTAGCGTCAAAGGATTTCTGTGAGTGTGCTTGTCTTCTACTTAAATTGCTTGCCAAACGAGTCTGTGTGGTTACTGCTGGTGTGATCAGTTTGACAGTGTTGATCCACTAGTTTGTGAATTTACTGACTCCAGGGGGGCAAACTGTCATTTCACATGCTTTTCTGGCGAAACAGTTGGTCAACTGGTTGGTTTTTGGACGCTCTGCTGAGCTCAAAATATCTCTCATGATGGCTCCACTGATAGAGCCAACCTCAACAAAAAGAGTTAGTCTGACTGCACACAGTCTGCATCTGGGGATTTGAGGGGTTTTGTGCTCCAGCCATGTGATGATTCATTCCTAAGGTCATTAATTAGTATTCCCCTTTAGTTGCAGTTACAGCAGTATGTCCCCACTGCTTGCTGCTTAGAAGCCGTAATGATTGCCTGAGCTATGTCCAGTTTATGTTTAAGCCTGAAAGGTTTGTGAAGATTAATCAGCTTTCTGTATCTGTATCTAAACCTTGTGTTGGTAAGCCTTTAACTATGAAATACTAATCTAACTGGAGAGAACAGCATGTTGCTATAGCTCAATTAAGCAGTGAAGCACACTCATGTAGAGTTACTGAAATGAATACTTGGAGGACATCTTGATTTATGTTCAGATTCTAAAGATTTTCATTAAATTTGTTGCCCTGAGTCTACCACCTGTAATCGTTGCCTCTTGAGTTCAGAGGAATGATGGCCTTCAGATTTTCAGTATCACAAGAGAGGGTGAAATTGATGCACAAATTGAATTTCAGGATTACTGGGTTTGCATCAGAATGTTTTTTACTTCATCTCTGTTCTCTTTCAGCTGGAAGAACAGTTTGCTTCAGGTTGGAGGCTTGAGGTCAAGCGGTGGACAACATTCACAACCTCTCACTGTGCTAAAGCTTGTTTATCTTTGTCGTTGGAGTCAGCGCTGTACTCTCTGCAGCTGTTTGTATGGAGCTCTAAAGTGTCATGTGCGGAAGCCATGTCCGTGTTGCTCCATGCTGACCTTTTCTCTCGGTGTTCCAAAGGACACACTTCATGGTTTCCCCATTTGACTCTTGTACAGTATGGGGAAGGCCTGCTCCAGTCATCATTCATAGTCAGTGGCAGGCATTAACAGTCATCTTTCCTTTCCTGTGGAATGCTGGTGCTTTTCGTCATTCCTTAAGCAGCGTGGGAGAGAAGACAAGCCTTTAACTCATTTCTCAAGTGCTCAATATGCTGTTTTATGAGACAGGATGGAGCCAGTGCTCCAAAACCCACCATTACATGATTTTGAGTTTTACACAACCTGAGCCTTTCCCTTTTGGATGGGATGAATGGGTGTGCCGCACTATGCTGCAGCATTTTTAAAAGCAGTGTGCAGTGTAGAAAAGAAACTGCGAGTTGCTGCTGTGATATAGATGCATGAAAAATTGTATTATCATTATGAAAATGATGATGACAGAATGGATCAAATTACCTCACATGAGAAAGGGTGGCATAAATAAAATTGCAAGAACACAACAGTAGGAGCCCAACAATCGCTGCTGGAAGTGAACCTACTCTCATGCGTGTTGAGAGAGTAACTTGTCTAAATGGCCAATTCCAAGACACACACACTCCACTCAAAAATGACTCTATTCTTAATTTCAGCAGTAATAGCTGCTATCACAACAAACCTGCGTCGCCATAAGGAACTTTTTAAGAAGCTGTTTATTTATCTACTTGTTTTAAGAAAAAATCTGACTGGTTTTCAACCTTACTGTACCATAAGGTGCTTACAGATCTAAAGTAACTATTCATTTATTTTGTGTTGCTTTGGAATTGTATAATTTTGTATTTATTTAAAAGAGAATTTAGATTTCTGTTCACATAAAATTTCCAGCACATTCTGCACATGCAGTTTTTAAAACATAATTCTTTGCTTCTAAATCAAACATCATGCTTTTAGAAAGTTGTGTATGCAAGGTTTAGTTGCCCTGGTCATATTGTAGTGATGGGCCTGCATGACAGCAGGATCTTAAGTCTGAGAGATGATGTAAACTTGCAGTACACTAATTATACATCTGACTTTGTTTTAAGTAAGGTAATAACCAATCACCTAAGAACCATAATATCTCCTTTCTATACTGTTTTATTTCCTAACCTCTTTGTTCATACAGATATTATGAGTATTTTAGTAGTCAATGCCAATACCAGTGAAATTACTTGATTCTCAATTTGTTTTTAAATTGTATTTAAATAAATACGTAAAATGCGCAGTGACACAGTAACAAAAGTAGTTAGCAACTCTCCTTATTCGCATTATCATTTACATTATTTAATATTTGATATTACTAAATTGAATATTGTTTCAGTAATTAAGGAAATTAACTGTTTTACTTTGCAGGTTTTAGAGAATCTTGACTTATTAGTAGTCAGTTATCGTTTCAGAGGCCACAGTCATTGTATCTAATGATGCTACATTCCAGTCTTGATGGTTTTTTGTTTGAATTATGAAATGCTTCTCAAGTGGGATATGGACAGAATGGACCTCCAACAGGCTCTAAGACATTGCCATAACGAGGAAATAATAGCACAGATGTTGGAATATTGCACTGCTGCATTAGCTTTTTTAGTTATACATTCCAGACATTTTGCCCAATTGCTTTAGTATTGTATGGCCAGTTGCCCCCCAGTACATTGGCATTAGTTCAACTAGTTGGCACAGATGCAGTGACTTTTTCTGTGTCCTCTTGTCTTTGATGTCTCTGTCTGCTGTCTCTTTGTTCAGTACAGATTACAGTGAACTCTTGCTGTGACCGCTATTGAAAACCACACTTCTATCAGCCCCAGGGAGGACTGCCACAGTATAGCTCGTTCTCTCACCCCATCCGCTTTTCTCTTTCGTCTTTTTTTCTACGCTAAAGGAAGTGCTCCCGCCCAGTTATGTTCACCTTGGCAGCAGCCATGGCTTTCCTGTCTATTATCTCTCCACTGGCTGCTCTTCCACCTGGTGGTTTTTGTCTGGGCATGCGGGAATAAGATTTTATTGAATTAAGCTCACAATTATAATGCTGGAACAGGTGGGTTTGTGTGAATGTGTAATGTTGCTGTTTGGCAGTTGGCATGCACTGGTGCTCTCTGTCTCCACTCCTGCAGCTCTCTGCTCTCTCTCAGCTGTCTGTTTACCGGTCCGACTCAAACACCATTTCTCAGTGATGTTCTCTCGGGGTGGGCTCCCTCTCCTGCACCCCCAGGCTCCTGAATTTCCCCTTGATCAGCTTCGTCTTCTCCATTGGCAGTATACTCTTTTGCCAAGCCCCGAATACATTTTCCTCTCATTAGGGATGTATTTATAGAGCTGCTTCCGTTTCCACTGTTCTGGCCCAGCAAGCTCCTCTGAGACGTAACTGTTTATTTTGAAGCACCACAACTCCAGAAGCGATCATCCTTACCCTATGACCCCTGAGTGGTTTGTTAATGAACCAGTTCTACCTCACCTATGAGCGGCAACAAACTCTGAAGCTGTTTGTTAGCTGAATCGACCTTTTTTTGTCTGTTTGTTTTTCGGCCATGAGATTAAATCATAAGGTTCCTTACAGAACTGGGAGCCTGTGTTGTTTTGGTCCAAGTGCAGATGGTGGAATCTAAGCATGACTTTTCCATATGCCTGCATAAATATTGGGCTTCGCTCTGGGGAGCTGTCGCTGTGGTGTTTGTTTAGGTTTGGAGTGGAGAATAACATGCTTGCCACTGCGTAGCTTTTTAATAAAAGGCGCTCAAAGTAACCTAATCTGCTTCTTTAATTTGTGTGCCATGCCTTTTGGGATCTCATTGCTCATTGTTTATGATTAAGATCACAGTAATTCCACTCTTGGTCTGTGTTGTTGGCAGTAGTTCGGTGAAAAATAAAACATCCAACATTCTCCTAAATTCAAGGTTATTAAATCAGCCAAAACATGTATTGTGTAACACGTTCGCTTCTTTAGTTTTGCACTGGAGCTACAAGGATGATGAATTTAAATGCATACTAACCTCTTACCATGTCAGTTTATGTATTCTCAAATCGACTTCATGGTCGATTTGAGTTTCTGATACTTTGTCATATGTCAAAATTTGGGCACTCCTGATTTGATGACATTAGTGAAAATGAGCACACATCCTCTAAAGAGGCACATTACTGTGCACAATTGCAGTTAATTTGCTGAATTTAGCATGGTGGGGGTGGGGGGTGGGGGGTGGGGGGGGTTAGCTGAAATATGTGGCAGAAAATATATTTATGTAGAGGATATTTACTTTCATTTAGAAAAACCTCTCTCTCTCTCGCTCTTGCTCTAACCAGACTAATGGTGCTCCTGTAGTTTAGAGTTTACGTTTGAGTCATAGGGTAGTGGTGTGAGGCTGCATTCTGTCCACACACACACACACACACGCGCAAAGACTCATACACCACCCACTGTGCATGTATTCGTTCTCCAGGGCTCACATAATGCACAACAATCTCTAGTCTAATAGTGTGTGATGCTGGCTCCCAGCACTGTCAGGAAATTGAACAGCCAACCAGCTCAGACACAGACTACAAAATGACACACTCCTTAGTAGGGCTGCACAGTATATTGTCTGCTAATCGTTATCGCAGTATCTGTCTCTGCAATACTGATATTGCGGAAGGCTGCAATATGCAAATGAGCCTTTAACCACTCAGTGTTTCTGACAGGGTGACCAATCACAGCTCCAGGTGAGTTACTCTGATGAATCAAGGTCTTCATGTAATCTAGCAAAAGTCTAATTATTTTAATCTTTAACCATCGAAGGTGTTGGTGAATTGGTGCATGAATGAGTGGGGCTAAACTGCTGAAGCCAGAATAAGGAGATGTATTTAAATATGTTAGCTTTGTGACATCACCAATATATAAAGCGGTATCTACAGACTTTGAGCCTTTTTAATACTGGAAAAGTTATATGGGCCTTCTAACATCTTGAAAGGCATCAGAGTCAGAATCAGAAAACTTTATTGATCCCGGAGGAAATTGCTTATATGTAGCAATAAAATTGCTATACTGATATTTTGTCGATATTCCAGTGCACCCACCCCAACACTTATGCATGTACTGATAAAAATTTTATATAATAATAAATTGTTTCGTGTTTGTTTATTTCTGGAATCCTTTTTTAATGAGCGTTATGTCTTTGGTTTGTCATAGTTTTTGTTCGAACTGGGTGGTAGACTTTTGGTACTCGAGTTAGTTCAGTGAGTATTAAAGAACAGCAGTGCAGTTGTACCATGCTCACACCAATAAAATATTAAAACAACTGGACAAACATCAAACCGAACATGGTGTGTGGTGGGACCCTGTGAAACCAGAGCTGCTCTGTGTATCTAAAAATCTCTAGTGAAACTGCAACCTGTTTGAAATGAAGTAACTGTATGTCCATGATAACGTTATAGATGTTATACCTTATTATTGAATATCACAAAATACCATTATGGTTTTATTTGTCTCAGCTTGGTTAGGTTGTCTCAGCTTATTTGGTTTTTGACACTTTATAACATACTGTTATGTATTGGACAAACACAAACAAACAATATGTTTCAAAAATGCTGGTGCTACTGTTTTAGCTGTGTAGTCTGTCTTGGGCTTCTGGGGCCTCTTGCAGCAATGCACAGGGTGTAGCAGTGGAGCAGTCTCGCTCTGTTTTGCCTCATTTGTATGCAGGCACACTCTCTTTTTACAGTGAGGCCCCTTTTCTGTAAGAGGGAAGTCTTGTTGAAGCGTTACTGTCCAAAGCAGCCCAGTGCTGTGGGCTCAGGAGGAAAGAGTCTTGAGAGGATTAGGAGAAGCCCCACACATGCACACGCACACGCACACACACACACACACACACACACACACACACAGGTATTAATTTTTCTGGAAGATCTGGGAACTGGTCAGGACTGATCTTGAATCAGATTCTTCTTGCCTACAGCGTGTAGCTGAATAGTGAGATTTTGGTCATTTTTTAAAGCTCACATAGCTGTCAATAAATAATACTGTGTTTTGGCTAGGAAAACTAGGAAAAGTCAAGGACAGCCGTAACACAATCCTAATCGTGCCAGAAGACTTAAAACTAACAGCCTGAGCTTTGACCCTGTCTGACCACACCAGCAGGACCCTTTTCTGCCAGTTTTAGCTGTGCATTCTGATAAGCCTTGAACTAGTAGTTACTTGAATCGGCTAAACCAGGGTGTTCACCTCTAGTCTTAGAGGGCTGGCATCCAGCGGTTTGGTAATTCCCCTACACAAACATATTTAGTAAATCTGGAAATTAACGGATGAGTTAAACCCGTTGTGTTTGAGCATGGAAATCACAAACTGTGCTGGACACCTGTCCTCCAGGACTGGAACTGAACACCTCTTTTATACAGTAGGTCTAGTGACCAACATGCTCTTAAGCAAAGCAAATGATTGGGGTGTTTAGGTCAGCACTAGACAGCATGTTATGCAAGTGCAAGGCTAGTGATGTAATCAGCACTGTTACATCACTGTCTGCTCCTTCCTGTCACTAGCACAGGTGGACTTTGCCACATGTCCACCAATGGTGGACGCAAGCCGGCTGTGCAGAGAGGATAGAGGCACAAAAGAAAGTAGTGCAGGCAGGACTCATGGAGTGAACGAGGGCACTGTGGAGGTTTTGTTGTTTGCTTGCTTGTTTTTTTTTTTTTAACTGTGTGTACTGTTCCTCGACCGAGAGCATTCCGGTTTGTTTGGCATTTGGAAGCTTGTGAGCGGAGATCCAGTTAAGATTGAGCTGGTGGTGTTCAGAACAGGGTGAGTTGGACTTGACTGTAAGGCTGTCAGTGTCAATTACAGTAATCAAGTAATGTGCAAAAGATATACAGCATTAGCAACCCACAAAACTTTAAAATATTTCAAAATGTATTTAAAGAAATAATGAAGGAAATCTTATTGTATTTAATGTATTTATTGTATTAAATGTATTTGAACAGCATAAATGTGTCCAGCAGACCATTACTTAGGAGGGACAAGTAGGAAATAAAATATGCATTACTGTATTGTCAGATATATAAAATTTAAAATATGCAAAATGTGTAAATTGCCATTTAATCACTATAATTTTTCATTTGAGTTTAATCTAGTTCTATTGAAAACCATTCTTGAACAAAGTATGTTATGGTATGGAGCTGACTATTGTGCCTACCACAGAGGTTAGGCCATAAAATGCAGGTATGTGTCTAGACGTTCTTGCACACATTGGATTTTTATGACCCAAGTCATTTTCAGAGCCTTTATGATGAACATCCTCTTTGATCGCTTGGGCCGATAGGAGATTGTAGCCGTCTGTTACAGTCACAGGAAGGACGCTGACTCACAACATGAGCAGAGATTGAAAAAGTTAGGCCAACAACAGTTGTAAACGGTTGCTGACAAATCCGACTTTGCAGCTGACTTGGTTTTCTTTGTATACAGGGATATATGGGGTGGACAGAATGGGGGTAGAAATGTTTGCTGCATTATCGTCATTACATCATCTAGCCTGTGTTTGTTAGGTCTGTGGACTTACTGAACCCCTGAAGGTCAAGTAGCCCTGCATCTTTCTCTGGTCATTTGATCAGTCTGCAGTGGTGGCTGGAGCGAGGCTGCAGTCTGCTACATCTCAGAAACATTAATCCAACACTCCCATGTGCCTTTTGCAGAGTGAGAGGGTATTATAAAAAAATAACTGTAATATGGTCAAATCATATGTATCATATCACATGGGGAAAAAAAAATCACATTCACATTACTTTACATTGTGATTGTGATACACCCTCCGATATATTAAACATGCATAATGTGTCATGGTTCGTTGCAGTTCACTTATACATGTTCACATTGCTAACAGTGAATGGAAGCTAGTAGTCACAAGATCATTTAGATAATGCTGATTTATTGTCATTCAGTTCATTCCTTCGAAGACTGGCCTGTGTTGTTTTGACCAAAAATGATTTTTGTTGGATTACATAAATGCCTTCAACAAAAATGTTATCAATTAAGATGCTGACAGCACATATCATCAAAAAACCCATGCTGACTGGTTGACAAGCTTGCATGCTGCAGTCTTCTGCCATTGCAAAAGCCAATATTGCAATAACAATTAACAAACCTTATATTATGCAGTCCTAAGCCATGGTTTGGTAACACTGTGGTGCTAAGAAAGCATTGTTAAGGAAATTGGGGATTCATTTTTATTATTAATACACTCAAAAACGCCAACTGCTTTATTTATCAAGGTTTCCTGTTACATAAATTAGAATGTACAAGAGATCGATGCTTTCCAGGTTGTCCAGAAAACCAGCTGTGTACAAAAATGAAACTGAATCAGCTGTGCTTTGGATAGGAGGTGTTTTGTCCCACAGTAGCAGCAAAGAAAATCGGCCAAAATTAGCCAAAAATTTTACCTGTGTTTGCTACACCCCAGAAGTGGGGAAAATGACTCTTCTAGACTGGAAGGATACAAAGACTGCTGTACAATGGCTGTACATTGTCGTGGCCTGCTGGTGTGTAAAGTACAAGGAGTGAGCTTACACTAGCAGGTGACCAAACTCGCACTCTGCTGGAAATCTGTTTGCTCCTCGTTTTTCTACTTTACAGTGATTTTACTATTGTCTGTGATGTTAATCCTTTTGCATTAAGGTCCAGTCACACTTCATGAGCAGAATTATATTCATGTCAATAGAATTTGCTGTGTTGAGCCATTTTGAGTGAATAAAGTTTGTGTGCAAAATTTCCTGTTGAGTTCAACTTTGCTGAGCTTTGCCATGCGAATTTGCATGCTTGACCAGTGGCGCTGTTGCATTGGCTACACTGACCTCTGAAGGGATAGACCTGCATATAGGAGTGTTGAATAAAAAATAATTGCAAATGTCTTGTGTGATTGCAGATTTACAAATCCTGCACATTGTAGTCATTTCTGATACCCTGATTCATCCAAACACCCCCAGAAACACTCTTCTTGAACTGTGAAATGTCGAGAAAGGTTTTGTTGTTGTGGGCTTCCAAGAAATCGGTATTTATCTGTAGTAATGCCCTGGTGTTACGTTTCCCTAATCTCTTTTGCTTTATAATATAATTGTATGGTACTATGTCAAACCTAGCTTTGACATGGTGTGCTAATATTACTGATATGCGCATGTACTCATACTTGTCATGCCAATGAGTTGGCCTGATTTGAACTAGGGAGAGGCAACCGAGTGCCGAGCTTGCATTTAAACCGAATTGGTGCTTGCCCTTCCACTTGCTTTACAGATTTCTTTTTGGCTGCCTGCCTAGAGCTTCAGAAAGACGTTATTTGGCAGGCTGCAGTGTCCCAGTTCTAAAGCTTTCATGTTGGATGAGAAAGAGAGAGAGAGAGAGAGAGAGCTTCTTCCAATTGAATTTAAAGAAAATGCTGCCTTGTGGTTATTTTTAGCAGCATCTTTGCATATAATCCACATTCATCCATTTTTGCGATAGCATTGGCATGGTATTGAATTAACCGTGTTTGTTCTGTGGTACAGGCTGTTCATGCTCATCAGTGTTTCTTGTGGACCAAGAGGATTGGCATGGGGGCAGTGTGGGTAGGGGGGACAAACAGTTTTGTTTTGTCAATTGGGAGGCGGGAATGTAGTTTCTTCGGGATTAATTGATTTTTTTTTTTTTTTTTCCCCTTGCCAGCTAAGGTTTTGATGAGCAGAAACGCTGCTTGTTCAGTATTGTGTAGACTTGTTCTTTGGGTTTGTCTGCCTTCTTAAGGCGGTATTCTGTTGCAGGTTGTTGGTTCATGAGTGAAGTAGGATATGTGTTTGAGTAAAAAAATTTCTGAAAGTGGCTGACCTACATTGCTCTAGATGGTGTTTGGGCTTTAGCAGTGTTACTTCTTACATCTATTTTACTCTCTTCAGTCTGCTGTTTGGGCAAGGGCTTGTTTATGGGTTTGGAGCAATAGAAACCCTGTTCCATTTTTGTCTCTTCAAAGCCCGTCATATGTTTGTTCGTATATATAACTTGTATTTATAGAAGTCATAAAATGTCCACACTCTGTAGGTACCAGTTTGTCCTTCCCAATGTTTACTTCCATTTCTGTGTGCGGAGACGATGGGCTGAAAATACCTTGTTCTCAGAATACACTCGCTGCGGTAGCTTTACATTATTTATAGCTTCACTTTTCATTTTTTCCGAGTGACCTCATTTTTGGGTGGCGGTGCGGTGCGAGCGCCGAGGATGATGAGTTTGACAGGGACCGCAGTGTGATAAAGAACAGGCTCAGCCTTCTCTAATGGGCTGCAGTGAGGGAAGAAAACCAAGTATACATCCCTCGGCCCTCAAAGGGACCACGACCACCCTGGACAAGCACTCGAGACTGAGGATGACCGTCCTTTGACAGATTGAAGGTGCTTTTCACAGTCCATCTGGTGAGAATAGGCAGACGTCCTTTGTAATATTAATAGGTAATAAATGGCGACTGACGTGAGCCAGTGGATAATGTGTGTGGATGTTGTTGAGAGGGGAAGGGAAGGGCACAGGGACGGCCTTCCCTCAGGATGTTCTCTCAGCAGTAGCAGGAACCTGCCTGGAAACCTCATGCTTTGAAGTGGTTTTCCCTCCGCAGCAAGATACCGGAGAAATCCGGCGTGGTCATATGAAACCTTAAAAGTCCTAGAGCTCTGTGAAGTCTGACTATACCCGAATTGGCATTACATGTTACAGCATGCTTTGACTGGAAAGGTTAGCTAAGCTACACGTCTTACAGATCTGCACCCTTTTACTCTTGCCTTATCTATTAGTAGAGGTTTCTAGAAACCTGGGGCTTCGAAAAATCTATTTTACACTACTTCTAATCCTGTACCAACACAACATTTTGTTTTGTATCAAGGATGCACAGTAGGAATCAGCCAAGATTGGAATTGGCAGATTTTTGTCGCAAGCAAGTACTTGGCAGTCAGACAACTTTTTATTTTGATAATAGTGGAACTGTCTTGCACTATATTTGAATACTGCTACTGCACCTGCACTAAGACATCATAGCGTAGAGTGCATCTTGTATCCCCTCACTTTGAAATGACAAAAGGAACAAAAAATCTTTTCATCAACCCGATGTTTAATGCACGGTTAGTTTCTACAAATGCTCCATCAACATCAAAAGTAGCAAAAATGGTCAAAGAATATATAAAATGGGAAATAATGAAAATAATATCTGTCAAAGTTTGCATCTCCTGTTCTCTAATACTTTGTATGTCCTCCCTTTGCCTTTAGAACCTACTCCAACCTCTCAGGTGTAATTTTATCCCATCCTTCTTGGCATATTCCAAGTGTATTAGATTCTTTGGCTGTCTTCCATGTATGGCCTTCTTCGAATCTTCCCACTGGTTTTCTATCATATTCAAATCTGGAGACTGGGACGAATAAACTTTCACCTTATTCATTTTGCACTAGTCCTTTTCTGTTATCCTTTTCTTTTTGACTTTTCTACTAAAATTGGCCTGCATTCATTCTTCCTTCCACTTCATGCAGAGCTTCGTGTGCCTGATGCAGAGCTTCAGCAAGCCTCTACCATGTTTGACCGTGGGAATGTTGTTACCTTTCCTAATAGACAGAGTTTTTTTCTCACCACACGTACCTGTGTGAATTGTGACCAAATAATTCAACTTTGGTTTCATCAGACCACAAAATCTTGTTCCAAAATTCATTTGGTTTGTTCACATGCTCTTTAGCATATTCCAAGTGTGCTGGCTTGTGTCTAGAAGTGGCTTCCTGTTTGTTCTTTTCCCAAACATTCCGGACTTGTACAGACTGCGCTTGTCTGTGGAGATGTGGACTTTTATTCTATTTGCCTCTAAGGACTTTTTCAGGTCCCCTGCTATTTGTTTTGGATTTTTACATAGCTCTCGAGCAATTTTCCTAGCAGCTCTTTCAGTTTCTGTTCTTGGTCTTCCACTCCTTGGTAGAGTCTTCGTATGTCCATGTTTCTTTCATTTGAAGGTTTTTTATATCCCTTTCCAGTTTTACGAAAAGGTACCAGTTTAATTTTGAGGTCTTCTGACCACTGCTTCCCTGTTCCCATTGTTGCCGTTGCTCTCAACCAACTGCTTGAGGCTTCTTCTGGAGATCTACCCACTCGCAACTATAACTTACAGGCCTAATTAAACACACCTGGTGCAACTCAACAGTGCTGACAGTTTTTTAAAGATCACACCTAATTTTACATATTTAATGTAAATATATTTTGAGTTTGCCATTAAAGATGAATTTGGACTAAGCTGTTTTAACTTTGAGACCATTGCATTAAAGGGGAAATGCCTTTACTTTATCATGGAAGACTTTTTTGAAGACAAGCTGTACAATAATGGTAGATCTTTTTATTATTAAGCCAGAGTCTAAGGGGGATTAAACTTTTGCCCTGTAAATATGCAGGACTCAATAGCCAGTTGCCCCTTACTTTCAGTGTAGCACTTTTTTAATTTGTGCTAGTTCAAGTCAAGTAGGTTTTTTTTCTCATTTCAGCCATATGCACAGTGCACTGTGAAACAAAACAATGTTGGTGCCCTGGACAGTCTCCATTGTGGAACCGTTGATGTTAAGCGGAGAGTGGTCATGTCATACCCTCCTGAAGTTAATTTGACAATTTAAATGCCTTTTGAAGAGTGTGTCTCATGTAGCCCCTAAAGTTATTATTTAGAAGAAATACCTAATAAAAAATCAGCTAAAAATGTGACTGTGCGTCAGTTTGGCTATGAAGAAATCAATACCGGCAAGAAAATTAATTATTGGTGCATCCTTAGAATCAAGTTGTATTGGTATCATTGTATGGTGAGTGTTAGATGCCCCAAAATACATTAGATTTACCCCAAATATAGACAACTGATCAGACACATTTGGTGTTTTAAGTTACCTTCTTTAATAACTGTAGCTACAAGTCTAAGTAATCTAAGCTTACACCCTGCCAATTAGCATTGCACAAACAGCATGCCTAGAGAACAGTTGGCTCAGACTGTATTGACATACTGTTATATCTAAAAGTTGAAAAATACTGCATGTATATAAAAACAGAAGCAGTCTTGTTGAATGAATTTTGTCTGTACTTAGTAAATTTCATAAATATCAGTAATACACAGTCATACACTGTCAGAAATCACCATAAGCCAGTGTATTTGAGATTACTTAAGAACTTGAAGCAAGTGTGATTTACTCCTAATTGTTTACTCCTAATTGTTTGAATATTTAGCAGGCTGGCCTCCTAGGGCTTCCCCGATAATAGTGGATGATGTAATTATCCATCATGCCTTGCTGCTGAGAGGTTGTACATAGCTGGCGGCCCTCTAGGGATTGAGATGTTCTTGACTTTCATACAGGCTGAGGCCTGGAGCATTTCTTATCCTGGCTAAGCTTAGCATGGTCAATAGCTCAGAAGTGCATGGGGAGTGTTGATGTATATATAAACTGTCTAGCTTCTTGTTATTTTCAGGAGCAGTCGCTGCTAAAATTAACGCTTCCAATTGCGACCCCCAAGTGCCGCGCCTTACAGTAGACCATCATGGCCCTGCGAATCTCCCAGAGACTCGGCTATATTTACACTTCTGACTTAAAAGAGCGCACACACAAATTGATATCATGAGGCAAGGGTAACCATAATCTGCCTTTTCTTTGGGCGCTCCCTGAGAGCAACAAGCTCCAACTATCGACGCGACAACAAAGGAGTGACTGCGTGAACTGAAGTGGTTTCCTCCAAGCTCTGAAACGGGGCTGCTGATGGCTTCAGAGATAGACATGCTTCATTAAACCTACTTCAGGACTGTCTGTAACATGAATACCTATTTTATATGATTGTGGTCAGGCAATTCTAAGCAAGTAAACTTGTCAGTAAATCAGTCAATATCCTCCTATTACTGAATATGACCCTCATGTATTGCATAACAGCTGCTGGATCTAAGTATGGAGAAAGTGTGTGTCTGTGTGTATGTTGTCCTTACTTTAGAAGCTGTCCATAGTGATAGAGTTGTCAGGGGGTGTCTATTGGCGGTTATTTGTGCACAGGTCTTCTTAGCAACTTGGTGCATGTTGTGAGTTCTAGAATTAGAAACAGAAAATTAGAATTACTCTGTGTACTACATTACATATAATACATATGCCTTACATATGGAACATACTACATATAGGCACTTATATTTATAATTCATGTGACACACGTGACATGTAGCTATAGCACATATGTATCACCTCACATGCTGATGTGTTATTGTCTCAGTGTTTAATGACAATTTCTCTAGCTCCCGTGCACTTACATGTCTCAGAATATCAGCTGCCAGATGTTGACAGAGGCACAGAGCCTTCTTTCGCTGGAACTACAGCTATTCTTACACACGCTCACACATATTACGTCAACGTTATTGTGTTTGTTACTAGACTGAAATTAGCTTAGGCAGCCTCTGTTCTCTGTGCTCCGTAAGTGGGGTGATGATTTGATTAGAACTGTTTCTGCTGCTGTAGGTGGAGACGTGCCGTAGATTTAGCAGATATCTGTGGTTCATTGGGCATGGCTGTGCTTCTTGTAAGTGTTGTCAGGGTGGCCCATGCAACCAAAACAAATATGAAGTCTATAGGAAGGCATAGTATAACATTTAAAACTGTGTAAAAGTAATAGCTACAATAAACATTAATCCCCAGAGTACAATGTTTCAATTTAACCAATAACAATAAGTGTGAGTCGTTAGCAAAGAGTCCTACTCTCAGACCCAAGCTACAGTTTTCTCCTCTGGATATGTGTGGATTTAAAAAATATTTATCATGTATATAGGGGAAATGTGGATAAAAAAGAATGAAAAGAATGAAACTTTAGCCAACCATTTGGTCTGTTCCAAAACAGAACACCTGGAGCCCATTTTGTTTTGTGGTTTGATGTTATTGTACAGTAATATGTTAGAGCAGTGGTTTAAATGTCCTAATATTTGTCTGTTTATTTTTTATGCACGTATTATATATCTTGGGCAGTAGACAGTAGTGTACTGTCGTTGGCCATGATGACCATGTGTGTGTGTGTGTGTGTGTGTGTGTGTGTGTGTGTGTGTGTGTGTGTTTTTGTTTGTGTTTGTGTGTGTGTGTGT
>JBBPCZ010000115.1:27227627-27239963 GCA_037974445.1 Brycinus macrolepidotus | reverse complement strand
CAGTAATTGTATTCGCCACTTCATGGAATTGGTATCCCATCCCTGATTGATTAGATTTTACATTAATAAGACATTAATTTCTCACACTGTTTGCTACAGCTTTCTCACAGTTTTTGTATTTTAGATCTGAGTCTATAGAACCATATGCCAGCCACATAGTCTTAAGTCTGGATTTACTCCTATTAAAACAAAAGCTTGCGAAGGCATTCAGGAAGTTGACGCCTGTCAGGGCACATAATGTATTTCCACACTATGAGGCTAGTGATGAGCTTTGTACAACCACTGTGGTGAAATGGGCTCTTTAAGTGTGCACAAATGTAACTAGGAGCTTATCCATCACTTTTCTAATGCAGCACTTAAGATTCAATCAGCATCTAATCTAAGTACAGAGTGACCTCATCCTCTGGATAGAAGCACTCAAGAGCATGCTTTAGCTTGCCAGAGAGAGGTTGTTTAAAAGTTATATTTGTTCATAATATGTTGTGGTCTGCTGTCACGAGTATTCCTGTGAAAGTGCAACTTTGTTTGCTTTTCTTAGTTGCTTTGTTTTTTCTTTCTTTCTGTGTGTAGAGGTTTCTGGCCCTAGCAGACCTTTCTGTTATATATATTTCTTGCTTTGCAGATATTTCTAAAAATAAAACTAAACAGATTATGAATAAGCGAAGGAAAGCCGATGAGGAGGAGAAGAAGAGTGGCATGAAGCGGTTGAAGACAGAAACGTCTGACCTATCAGAGAGCAGTGACTCTGAGAACTCAAATAAGCGACTTCTGGACTCGTCTTCGGAACCCAGCTCAGAGAGTGAACTGAAAGGAAAGGTTGCTTTAAAAGCTGGCGAGGAGGACGAGGAGAAGCCACAGAGCTGCAAGGCTCTGAAGGAACAGAGTGCTATTAGCAGACTTTCTCCCTGGGAGGATATCAAGCCAGTGGCTGTGGAAGGGTCAACTGAAAGCGAGCGCCCGATTGAGAAGAGGTCACCAGGGGAGAGGAGGTCACCCCTGCCCCCTCCCACCCAGCCCCAAAGCTCAAGCCCTGCTGAGGTTCAAGGCTGCATTGTGGAAGTGAAAAGCACTGTGAAAACCTTGCCTAAGGACCATTATGGCATTGGGGCACCCAGGACACAAACCCCTAATTGTGTGATTGACATCACAGATGATGTTTCCACACCTCACTCAAGTTCCAGAGAAAGCTCAGAGGCTGTCTGCGCCTTGCTGGCCTCTCAGAAGTGTGAGTCCTATGGCCCTGAAACTAGACATTTGGTGCTAAACCCCTCAGCGTCAGAGTGCAGGAAGCCAGAGGCTGAGCCACAACAGGTAGGCCGAAGCACCATTGAATTTGCCCACTCTGAAGTCATTCGGCCCGTTACCTCGGTCAGTGAGTCAGCGGCTGTGGCTGAGAAAGAGCGAGAGAAGACACAGGCACAAGAGCAGTATGCCTCGCTTGCTGAGGAAATCCGCAAACCTCACAAGCTCAGCCCATCACCCGACGTGGCCAAATCCAAGTCCAACCCCTCGCCTGATGCTTTCAAACCCCTCAAGCACAACTCCTCACCCGACGCTATGAAGTCCAAAACCCACAGTGTCTTGGAGGCCCTGAAACCCAAGCCAAACACATCCCCAGAAGTGTCAAGACACAAAGGAGGGCGGCATACCGAGAACCCCCAACCCTCAGCTGGACGTCCCATTTCCAAACTAGAGTCTGACTCTGCCCCTCGCTCTGGCTTTAAGCCCGTTCCATCCCGCGCCACAGCATCGGAATCTACCAAGAGCCCCCTCATCATTGACAAAAATGAACACTTCACTGTATACCGGGATCCAGCGCTGGTGCGGCCTGAGGCTGAAAGCAACCATGTGGCTTACCTGCCCCCCCACCTGCATCCTCTTCATGGCTCTTCCCATGCCACATGCCTCACGCCTGGCTCGCACCACCCCTCCCACCTCCTTCCCACTGCCTCCTCCCTTAACCCTCACACGCATCCCTCCGTGCACCACCCGTTGCTCCCCACCGTCTTGCCCGCTATGTCCCCTAGCTCCTTGCTGGGTGGTCACCCACGCCTGGACTCAGGTGGCCTTGGGCACCTCACTCTCGCCCATCATCCACACCCCCACCAACAGCAGCAGCAGTTCCTGCAACAGCAGCCACCGCCCCCTCCTCTGCTGCCCCAGACGCACACTGGAGGCTCCTACAACCACCTGGGCCTCTACCCCATCATCTGGCAGTATCCTAATGGCACACACTCCTACCCACCTGGGCTTGGCCTACCTGGGTCAAAGTGGGTGCATCCAGACAACGCAGTGAACTCGGACACCAGCCTACGGAGGGTAAGTCTAGTCTCAGCACTTATAGACAGTTTGTCTGGTGTGTACTGCACACTAAAATATCTACAGCTATCAAAGTCTTGCACCATTTCATCTTTAAAAGACATATTTGTATATATGTATTAGAGCTGTTAGTAGCAAATGAAAGACGTTGTTCCGCTGCAAGAAAAGCTTTATGTTGCCAAACTTTTGTGAATAGCTACCGTTGTCAGAAAGCACCAGCCACCACTAGTGGTTGGTCATTTTGCATGCCAGTCAATTGGCATCTTCCTGTCAAATTGAGTAGTTCTTGGTTACATTAAGGGACAGAATCAGACTCTCTAACTGTGACCCAAGCCTGGCTTGCAAAGCTAGTGTACCACTAATTAACAGGTTTGGGTCAGTATCTGTTTAGTCAGGTTTATGACTGGAAAAGGTCTTGTTTCTTCAAAGCATGTTGTGCTGTATCAAAGTAGATCACAGCGGGGGAACACTACGCAGTGAGGGAACACTGCACTGCACATTTATGTTTCACCAGAGAGCAGTTTTAAGTACACTACTGTTAATCTGGCCTCTCCTTGCTGAGAAAGCTGTAGTTGTGCACAGGCTTTGCTTAAGAGTGCTGCTGGGCTCTGAGGGAATGCTCATGGGCTGTGGTGTGCAGGCAAGCAGAGAGCATGATTAAGGCAGTTCATTGTGGGATGAGTCTCTCTCTTTTCTTTTGACTGTTTCCCAGGGCCCACACATGATGAGGTCACCCTGACAAATAGTCTACACTCTGTGTGCGCGTGCGCGTGTGTGTGTGCGCGTGCGCGTGTGCGTGTGCGCGTGCGTGCGTGTGTGCACGCGTGTGTGCACGCGTGTGTGCATGCTCGCTCCTTTGTGGCTCGACAGTTTGGGCCTAAGTGACCAGACACATCTCAAGCTCTGTTGTCGTATTGTGTAACTTGTTTGTAACTCAGACAGTCAGAGAAACAGGCAGGAATACAAGAGGCAATGGGAAATTAAAGAAAGTCATTCACACTCACAATGTCCTTCTCTGAGGCTGCTTGGATTGAAGTGCAGTTCGCTTCTAGCACATTGTGACCTTCTGTGTGTATGTGTGTCTTACAGAACACCCCAAGCCCCTGGCTCCATCAGCCCACCCCTGTGACCACAGCAGACAGCCTGGGGATTCTGAACCATGTCCCAGGTCGTCCATCTAGCGCTGAGCCCCACCGGCCCATCAAAATCAGCTCACACTCCAGCCCTCCACTTTCCAAAAACTCCACAGAGCTCCACAAAGAGTGAGTGCACACACAACCACATATGAATCCCAAATGGCTTATGTATATTTAACTGCCGGAATGGAATAGTGTTTATACGTGTATCATAACATTATCAGTACCCATAAAGAAATAAGTTTGCCCTTTCAGCCTTAAAAAAGAAAGCGCTTATTTGTGGGGCTTACTTGTCATGACTCTGTAGGATACTTCTGTTTTCACTGGTTTTCATTTTTGTTAAGAAAATGTACAAAAGCAAACAAAAGCTCACATGCACAAACATCCTTGGTTGTTAAAATACCTTGTGACCGGAAACTGAATAAATGTGCACTCATTTATTGACTGATCATAAGTAAGCTCTTCGACATATTGCTGAATATCTATTTTATGTATCGCTGAATATGTATACTTAAGCTCCAGGAGTCCTTCCCTAGTATTGTGTCCTGCAGCCAATATCTCACTCTTTCTCACAAGCTTCACATTTGCTATGACCGAGTTGCTAGCTTATTTGGAGTGTGTTTTACTCGTTTAATTGGGAGCGTGGCCACATGTTCAAAAATATCAGCAGTTCTAACATAATGATATGGTCTCGATTTAGAATGAGGGAAGTGAAGAATGCAACTGACCATGTTGCAATTTGAGGAAGAGAAAAGGAACGGAGGACTGTGTATCTGGAGTTTGTAAACTACAAAATTGTTGTGCTTTTGTTACAGAATCTTTATTTTTATGAACTTGAGTATTTCTTTTTTTCGGTATGGATTTTTTTTTTACTGTTTGTCCTTTCTTTCTTACAAATTTCTGAGCAAAACCATACATAAATATTTTTTTCTCATTTTCATCAGGGAACTGGAAAATAAGGTGTTTGTTGACCCCATTCGTGGCCTGGTGACAGCCCACTTGAAACAGGAGCCAGACCGCAGCCGGACACCCACCAGCAAAGAGCTACCACGCCTCTACATGGAGTCGCCTCATGCCAAGCAGCAACAGCAACAGCAGCAGCAGCAGCAGCAGCATCCACGCATGCCTGTGGACACACCTGACCGTGCCAGCAAGTACAAAGAGGAGAATCGGCGCATCCTACAGGAGAGCATTGAGGTGGCTCCCTTCACGGCCAAGATACGTCCAGGCGAGCCTGATCGCGAGCCTTACTCTCGAATCCCCTCCCTCTCCAAAGGCCATGGCCTGCCACCCGAGAAGGAACCCGAGCACCCAGCCTCTGAGCTTTACAAGTACAAGCACTCCGGGACACAGTCGCTGCCCCAAAGCAACTACTTCACCACTCTGTCCAACAGCGTAGTGAATGAACCCCCCCGCCTCTACCCCTCCAAAGAGCTCAACTTGTTTGAAAAAACACCCGCTTCCTCCAGCCCACTGGGCTCCTACAGCGGTGCCAAGTCTCTGTCCAAGCCTCCTCCACTCATCAAGCACCAGCCTGAGGGTGAGGGCCTGGTGGGGAAGATCAGTGAGCAGCTCAGTCAGCAGGTGGCCCTGCACTCACTCAGTACCTCAGCAGTGGCAGCTGGTGGTGATCGGCGCAGCCCTGCCATCTCACCCTCGGGCCAACTCAGGAGCATGCCTGCCCTGCACCGGGCACCTGTCTTTCACCCACCCACCCAGCAGACCCTGGACCGCAAAGAAACTGGCTATGGCCGCCTCTCGCCCCCCACGCTCACGCCCATCCAGCCGGTTAGCACAGCAGCAGGGAAGGCATCTGAGCAGCAGAAACCGCCCACCCTGCTGCCTGAGCTCAGGGAAGTGAAAGGCGGATTGGAACAGGGTGAACCTTGGAGGGCCAGCACTGATCCACAGGCCCAGTGGCACCAGGACAAGGCCCGAGGGAAGCCACAGGGAGCAGTGGCATCCGTTATTGTCCGCCCGTCCACCTGCAAGTATGATGGCTCCCCAGGGTCCAAACCAGCTACGAAGGAAGCAACCAGTGGCAGACCATCAC
The DNA here is from genome assembly GCA_037974445.1 of Brycinus macrolepidotus. Taxonomy (NCBI): domain Eukaryota; kingdom Metazoa; phylum Chordata; class Actinopteri; order Characiformes; family Alestidae; genus Brycinus; species Brycinus macrolepidotus. The sequence goes on along the minus strand of JBBPCZ010000115.1, from coordinate 27,234,455 downwards.
CTGCAGGCAGGAACCAGCTGGAGAGCCCTAAGCCCTCTGAGGCTCGGGACTCCAGCAGGATCATCCACTCCAACACAAATGTGGAGGACGTGTTCTCACAGTACAAGAAAAATATCATCCGAGCATCTCAGGGCGGTTTTCCCAGCTCTGTGGTAGCTGTTGTTAATTCTGTGTGCAATAGCAGAACTGATGTAACCACTTCTGCCTCTGCAATCAGCGTGCTGAGTCGAGGCACAGCTGAGCCACCCCATTCTGCTCCAAGCAGCAGTAGCAGCAGTACCGGAAGGCTAGAGAGCCCTTCATCCAAATGCAGGACGCCCACTGGTCCTGAGCTACAAGAGAGTGGATCGAGAACAACCTCTCCCAGAACCCTGCTGCCACAGGCTTCTCAGACTTACTCGGGTAACTTCATTCACCCTAAGAAGCACAAAGCGGCCCTGGCTGCTGCCCAGTCCCGTGGCTCCAGCAGTGCCTCTGAGAGTGAGAGCAGTGGCCGATCCTCTCAGGACTCACCCACCATCACATCACAGGAAACCAGCAAACCTGGTCCCCTCCCCAATGGTCAGCCACCTATGAGCCAACCCAACTACCACAAGCTGAAGAAAGCATGGCTCACTCGCCACTCAGAAGAGGACCGTAACACCAACAAGGCAGAGAAGACAACCAGCACTGTCTCAGAAATCATAAAGCCATGCACGGTCAACTTGATTGCGTCCACCTCTGGTGAGACGGAGTTGGCCAAAGATAGCAAAGGTCCAGAGGACAACAAGATGTCCCAAGAGGACAGGAAATCACGGCGGGGTGCTGCCAAGCGGTCCTATGAGTCGGGCTCGGACAGTGGTGACGACTCTGATGCCAGTGATAGCAAGCTAGAGCAGAGGGCCAAGCGGCAGCCCAAACCTACCTACAAGAAGAAGCAGAATGACATGCAGAAGAAGAAAGGGGACAATGACAAGGAAGACGATGATGTAAAGCCCAACGGCATTTTTAGGAGTGCCAAGGAGAAAACCAAGCTCAAGCTGGCCAGTAGCAGTAAGTGCTTTGTGTTTCTTTTCTTATTTTTCGGCCTTGCCCTCGAATGCGGGTTTTTTATGGCCCATACATTTTTAGAACATATCAAATCCTTCTTTCAGCTCACCATAACTCTACTCTGGCCATATGATACGGAGGGCTCATTATAGCTTTTGGAATGTTTTCATGTCTTTGACACCCTGGATATGAGATACTTAATGCTGAGGTTATTGCTTCTTAAAGAGAAAGGTATTGCATGGCAGAAAGAGATGGTGGTGTTGAGATGGGTGGTGGTGGGCTTGTATGTGCACATCTGGGCTGCAGCTGTGCAAGTTTCAAAGCCACTTTTGGAATGTTCAACTTAATGTGAAATACATCTTGCCAGGACACGTTAAGTGCTCTTTTAACTGGAGAGCTTTTTGCAGGCCCCTCAGATTATTGTTACACTCAAAAAGGAGCTCCTTGTAACTGAATATACATTCTAATGCACAAGATCACCCTGAATTGTCAAGTTTCATAGCTGTAGTCATAATATGGAGTTGGTGGAGCACTTGGTTGTGGCTAAACGGTGAAGACTCAGCTTCATAGCAGTCTTCCACAGACTCTCATCATCTCACTACAGTTCCATCTGGCCGTGTTTTCATAAGGTGTTCAATATCACACATCAGTAATAACAGCACAGCCCTGTAACCCAATAGCTGAAAACAATCAGTACAAATGTTTGGTAGTGAAACATTTTAATAGGATATTGTTTCCTTTCTGTATGTCACTTTAGACTAATTATTTTAAAGGTTGCTTATTGGTTTTTAGCATCATTTCGTGGACTTCTTTAGTCCTTATTTAGTTGAAAGTTTTGTTTTTAAAATAATGAATTTGTGTGAATTGAGCGTTTGCATTTTGAGGATGCTCATTGCTTTAAAGGTCTTTTTTTAAATAAGTGTGTTCAGGATGTAGTTTAGTAATAAATACTACCTTCAAAACATACCAATCACTCATCACTCTGTGCAGTTGAAGTTAAACAAAACAGTCTGTTTTGAAATCCTTGTTTTTATGATATGAAAACTTACTCATTAACCCATAACCACATATTCAGCCTAAAGCCCTGTCCATACACACTGAAGTTATGAGTTGTATTTTAGCTCAGACAGCTTTTTGAAAAAGGTAGCCAATCCAAACAGAGATCATTTACATATATTAGTTTTTAAGGCACAGTAACAAAAAAGAGTTTGGAGAATGGCTGTTTACAATACAAGAACGATGTAGGATATGACCAAACAAATGTGTGAAATTGCACAGTGGCTTTGTGCTGAACAAGGCCTTGATGTATTTATTATTTTTATTGTGTGTGTGTTTAGATGGTATCCCTCGCTCTGTGCTGAAGGACTGGAGGAAGGTGAAGAAGCTGAAGCAGACGGGTGAGTCTTTCCTGCAGGATGATGCATGCTCCGAGATTGGCCCCAACCTGCAAAAGTGCCGCGAGTGCCGCTCCATTCGCACCAAGAAAGGAGAGGAACCTGCTCATTCGCCAGTCTTCTGCCGCTTCTACTACTTCCGCCGGTGAGAGTGACTGACATACATATGTAATGAATAGACCAATCCTGAATTGTTCTACTCTTGAGTCACCCAACCTTGTGATAAGAATTATTCTTTTTCCACAGATGTAGCTGATCAGCCAAGACATGTTTGAGGACTAAATTTTGCTTACTCATTTAGCACTGGAGATACAAGGCTAATATAGCTAACAAACACTAGAAGTCAATAGTTATTGTTTCTGTAGGGGAAAAAAAACTTTCCCCAACCCACTCAAACTGCATCCAGCTCTTCGTAAGGGTGCTTGATGTGGTTTAGGACACAGTATGACTAACTAAGAGATATAGAAATAAACATAGCTTCACAGCTACAGGAAACTATTTCAGATAACACCAGGATTGTTACTCATAAAGCAGTCATATTTTGACTGCAGACTTATTTTGAATGTCTGTGTCACCTTGGTGGTTTGAGCTGATTGATAGATGTTTTTGGGATGCACTGATGCATTTGGGTGACTAACTTCTAGTGTTTGTTAGCAACATTAGCCTCATAGCTTTAAGGCTAAACTAAAGAAACCAAGCATGTCTTGGCTGATGACTACTCAAATGATGACTGATGATTGATGACCGCACTGACTTCATCCGTTCATTGAATCCCAACATTGTCATCTATACAAACACATGAAGTACATCGGATAGCTAGAAACAGCAGTAGCAGCAATCTTGTCTGTTACTTTACTGTTTCTACTTTTGTCCATTTTTAAACAAGGATGTGGTTTAATGTGAGCTTGAGCTGTCAGTCAGTGTTTAAAAAGCAGACGCTGAAAAACAGCCACCTGTTATGTCAGTAAGAGGTGATTTCATATCAGATCAATGACCCTTTATTTCATCCCAGAGAGCAGGAGTTCAGTCTGCTAGTACAGAGAAAGGCTGTTAGAGCTAAAAAAAAAATCTTCACCATCCTGCTTCTGCTCAGGCCTGCTTTAAGCCTAGATCAGAAGACTCATCCATTTTCAAAATGTATTAATTTAATTTTTTCTCGTTGCTCGAACACTCACTGGTCGGCTTTAATCCTCTAATAGGAGCCTGAGCGGTATGGAATTCTGCCAAAGAGGATTTTCTCTTTTACTTAATCACACTCAGTGGCAGCCCTGGCTCGCCATGTCGCTGTGTTGACCTCACTCCAGATTGGGCAAATTTTGACCACTCGTTTGGTTTTGTAACTTGATTTGGGTGGACATGAAGGCTTGCACCGATGAGGTAGAGTTAGGAAAGATGAATGCTTTTTAAGGCCGGTATGAAAAAACTGTCCCTCATACACATACACACTAGGGATGTGTTTTTTTTTCTTTCTTTCTTTCTTTTTTTTGGACTTTTTTCTTCCCGATTTTTTTTTTTGCCCAATTTTGTCGTCTCCAATTTCTCCTGCTTACTGCGCTCCCCCCGTCATGCTACTTCACCACTGGGAGTGTGAAGGCTAGTATGTGTTTCCTTTGAGTCACATGAATCCAGGCATCCTCATCTTTTTGAACTGCCGCTATCGCAATGTCATTAAACAGCTTAGCATGCTTGTTAGGAGAACACTGCTAATTCTGTTAAGTCAGCTGATAGATGCATGTGCTATCTAGCATCACGCTGGGTGATGTGGGGAGAGGGAAAGCAGCCCTGCCTACCCAGAGAGAACAGCCAGCTGTGCTCTTCTGGACTGTTGTGCAGGGATGTGCAATTTAACCAGTTTTGCTGCTAGAATATCCAACTTAAATATGGTATTCGAAAATGTCTGTAAGTAAATTTTTTTTGTTCTTAATGAACCAGGAAAAAACACAGAAGGTTAATTTTTGCACATAACTAGCGTAATCATTCAGTGTTTTACCTTTGTCTTTTATATATAATTTAACACTACCAGTTAACCCACAGAATGATAACTCACATGTACACTTTACAAATCTTAGTTTATGGAAGAACTATTCCCAAATGCTACATGATTCATTTCATGTTTGTATTCCTAAATAAATGTTTTGTGGCAAGGAAATGAACTCTACTCTTATTGCACTCTCTCTTTCTCTTTCTCCCTCCTCTCTCTCGCTGTAGCCTTTCTTATAGTAAGAATGGAGTGATCCGCATTGATGGCTTCTCTTCCCCTGACCAAGATGATGAGGAGGCTCTGAGTCTCTGGGCTCCGGATGCGTATGAGGAAAACAGTCTGGATCTTGAAACCTCCAAGTATATTCTCAGCTACATTGGAGACAAGTTCTGTCAGCTGGTTATGAGCGAGAACACTGCAGCCACATGGATAAAGAAAGATGGTAAGGGAGGGCTTGAGTTCTAAATCTGTACTGTTTTTTGGAGCCCTTTTATCAGATGTTTTTTGTTTTCATTATCTGTCTTACACTGTCTAATGACAGTGTGACCTCTCAGAAGGCTTGGGACACTTCAGTTCCTTACTATTACAACTATTTACTTACTATATACAACTTGGCTAATAAGCACTATTCAAAACGAAATGATTTTTTCAAATGTTTTTGGGGATAGCACCGGCCGATTCGTAAGTTATAAAAGATCGGTGTAATTTGCCCAAATTCTCACTGATAGGCAGGCATGATGCTCAGCAACAATAACAACACAACATATGACTGTGTTTAATACCTGAGTTCATTACATTCAAACAGGAGTACTATTGTTGGGGGTGGTTCTAGGTTCAGAGAGGTACAGAGAGTCATTCATTCTGGAATTATTGCTCTCTAACTACCTGAAAGAGAGATTGCAGATTCCTCTGTAATCACTTGAATTATGATACCTCATGTAACTAATTCAGCTAAAATAGGGCATTAGTTTCATATGTACCACATTACTGAATGTATAGTACACACAAAAATGTTAATAGTGGAGAGGCCTGTGATTTAAGCAGTTAAATCCCTTTCTTATGGCTCTGCTATGGATGAACCTTTTTAAGCCCTCTCGAAACAAGGAGTTCTCCTGTCTGATACATGTGTCTTTAACACAGAGAGGGAGAGAGCTCCAGCAGTCTGCCCAGTGAATGTCCATTTTCATCTAAGTCCTGTTTGTTTTGCCTTGCAGCCAAGATAGCATGGAAGCGCGCAGTGAGAGGGGTGAGGGAGAGTTGTGATGCATGCGAAGCCACACTGTTCAACATCCACTGGGTCTGCCAGAAATGCGGATTTGTGGTGTGCTTAGACTGCTACAAGGCGAAGGAGAGGAAGAGTTCCAAAGGTCAGTCGTCATTTTGATATTCATGTTTGTGAACCATGACACTCAGCCAGCCATACTGTAAACTCCGTTCTCACTGGAAGTCAGTTGGGGTTGTAAGTAGTGGGCCAGTTGGTGTGCACCATGCTGCTTTGCCATGCTGGAGGTTGGAGTTGTGATACCGCAGCTGGTTAGAATGATTGACAGGTTTGACTGTCACTGCTTCCAGAGGTGGTGGACATGAGCTCAGAAAAGTTCAGCACAAAAACGACTGTCACACTATGAGACTTTAGTTTCCTTGAGGCTCTATATGAACACATTTTTCAAGCAGAAATTTTTAAGATAGGTCCACAAATAGGCTACAGAGGTGGCTAGCAGCTTGCTGGCTTACTAGCAGCGCTAAAACAAGAATTCAGTTGCTGATTATTTTTTAGAAGCCACCACAAACAGTGAGACACATCTGTCTTTTCATAACTGGCCTGTGCTTTAGTGTCTTAAAGGCTGTTTATGAGCCTGCTCTCTCTTTAGCGTTCACCAGGTTACTTTTTGCTTCCCTTTTGGGTCCTCCAGACTGCCATAGCTGGCAGAGGAGCTGATGTCACAATGCTCACCTGGAGACTCTCTTTCTTTATTGATTTTCAAGGTGACTTGCCCTGCTGCTATCTCTCCACATACATACCTGACTTGCACAGTCTTTAAGCGATCAATACAGCCCCTGATCAACCAATCAAAAAGTTGTGTACAACTGAATGGGGTGGGGGTATAAGGCATGTGTTAGAGTTGGAACTGTGCCAAAGTTTCAAACAGCCTTGGAGGAGAAGCGGTGCCAAATTTGCCAGATTAATAATAATAAAACTTGAGAACAGCTGTATTATTGCTGCCACAGTCGCACTAATCAGCTAAGGTATTTTTAGTGTCTGAAGTTTAATCCTTTAATCCTGGAAGTACAGGAAATGATGCAATGCAGTGGTATGCAAACAATGTAAAAACTGTGTTTTTAAATCAACACTTGTGTTAAACTCTGTTGATTTTGTAAGTACTCTCATGTAGACTTTAGGTGGTTTCTGACACAGTATGACAT
>JBBPCZ010000115.1:27172784-27195081 GCA_037974445.1 Brycinus macrolepidotus | reverse complement strand
GCTATACAAGTACAGCAGTGAAATGTATCCTGGATTTTATGGGTACAGTGTTACCCACGCAGAAGTTGATGAACTCTCTGTCCTCTCCATGTGGCTCATGAAGAACCTTGTAAGCTTCAGACTGGCCTCCTTTGACCACTTTCTCACTGTCCTGACAGTGGCTGACTGTCTCTTCACCAGTTGTAGATGGGTAGAGGGTGCACCAGGTTGTAGTCAGATCTGCCTCTTTGACATTAGCTTACAGTAAGTCCAGTGTCTTGTTTTCTCTGGGTGGACAGTCCACAGCTTACACTACCTATTGTAGCTGGTAGCATCTTGTCTAATTGCTATACAGTGTACATACATACTGTATAATACATACTGTATATAATATATACTATATAAACATGAATACATACCATATAACACATACTTAATAATACATACTATATACGTCTAGGTGTCTCTGATTTATACTGTGAGGTGAAGGCCAGGTGTGTACGTTGCACTGAGGCCCTATGTTGTGTTCTTCCACTCTTTGCGATTACTGGAACAAAACCTTATATCTTCAAAAAAGGTTTTCACTTTTTCATGTAATTTGAATCTGTTTTCTGCCCTTGAAATGGTTTCAAAATGTATTGACGGAAGGACCAATAGAAATGATCCAAGATGGCTTATGATGAAATCCTTTCACATCAACTTACACTGGAAGCTGAGAAAGCTTTGTTCCTTCTGTAAAGTTACTTTTTGAAGATACAAGTTTGGTTCAGACAGCTACAAAATGGTGAAGATGCCGATGGGATTCCTCTTGATCCTGATTGTGAAAACTCCTGCAGCACGCTTCTTATGCACATATTAATTGTGAATCTTATCAACCAGTAACCACAATGAAACTATATGTAAGCTGAGAGTGTGGAACTGGTGCTTAGGGTTTAAGGGGTTAATGTGATAACTGTGTTATTACTGACTGCACCGTTGACCTCAAGTGAACTTTGAGAGTTGTTTGCGACGATTAAGGAAGATGAATCACACTTTCTCTTCCACGTCACTGACAGACAGAATCTCTGCCAGAGATCGACAGATATCTTAATTCTTGATAGGAGCCATTTGCAAATATTCACGATATTCAAAAGGCTGCCACATTCCTCTGCCATTTTGTCAGGGGGAATGAAACCTCTGCATTAAGCATAACTCATAATGCTAATGATTCTATAAATGTCTTTTCTATATTGCACTTCAGTAAGATACATTTACAGTGCTGTAGGCATTATTACAGTCATAACTCTACTGACTCAAGCAATGGTAATGAAATATTAGAAATATGAATATGAAAACATTTCTTAGGATCCAGGATAAATCTCATTCTGTCAACAGATGGATGTGTCTGAGTTCTGAAGTGCCACAGTAAATCTTCCGTGGATTGATTCGCTCTCATAGAGAGAACTGCCTTTCATAGAACTCTTTTACTGAAGAGTGTACACACCGTTAAGTATGTTTGTACATCAACATACTGTTATTAGGTGTATTAGCACACTTTTTATGTATTCAAACACTAACTGTAGCCTGCCTTCTACTCTGTCCAGCAAAGGAAAGAGACCACCATCATATGACCACCACTCAACGGTATCAGCATGAGTGTTGGGCTGATATGTGTGTATTGCTGGGGTTTTTACTCACTGAAGCAACAGTACACAGTAGTCATACTGTGACTTTATCATAGTTCTTTTATAATTTGAACTGGCAATTCTTGCAGTGTTTTCTGTTTTGAAGACTTTCGAGACTGAACAAAATCATTTGAAGCAACTCACTTGTGTTCTGTGAAAGCTTTCAGTATGAAATAGCACTGCTGACCCTACTAAGCTGACCTGTATGCACATATTAGGTGTATTGCCCGTTTCGGCCCCCACTACCACCTACTTCAGTGTGTGAAATCTCTGTCACTCAAATACATGGTTAAGTGTGCTGCGGATGGGTGTGGGAATAAGTGTATCACAGCTGGTGCAGTGCATTTGTGAGGTAGGTGGACCTAATAAAGGGGCCTCTGACTGTAAACAGACTCTTGGGCTTGTAGCTGTTGCTTTGTGTGGTGTGAGGGATATTAAAATGAGTGACAGTTGTTGAGGTGTCGAGGAAATCCCCACTACACTGGCCTCCCACTGCTACTGCTCAGAAGTCTGGCAGTGGCCCATCACTATCTGCACGCCTGGGATTTTCCTAATGCTTAAATAAGATTACTGATCAGAAACGACGGCCTTCCAGCTCTCTGATCTGCGGCTGGGGTGTAAGAGTCCTGAATTTCAGCCTCTGCTTTATTGTAATATCAATCAAATACATGCTTTTTGTGGCCCAACACTGACTTTTTATAAAAAATAATTCATTTTAGATGCCTTTGGAACACAATGGTGGCCTTGCTTAAGGCCGATTTGAATGTTTAAACACATTTATGCACTGTTCTCTTTCAGAATTTGTAGAAATGTTGCCATAGTGTTTAAAATACAATTTTGAAAATAACCTTTAACACACACTTAAAAATAAAGCTGGCAGAAAGAGTTTTCTGTATGATGCAATACAGAAGAATAATTTTTGGTTCCATGAAGATGGTTTTGAAAAGATGTGAGTGTGACGAACTTTTTAAAATTGAACGAGCCTCTAGATCATTGACCCATAAAAAGGCAATATATATATATATTTCAAGAACTTTAAAAGTGTTGAAGTTGATGTTGATGAAGACTACAGAGGAACATTTTATCTTCACAAAATAAAAGTATATAAAAAAAAGATTCTAACATTCTCTTTGAAAGTACTATGGCTGAATTGTCATCATGTTGTTGGTATGTGCGTGTGTGTGTGTGTGTGTGTGTGTGTGTGTGTGTGTGTGCGTGTGTGTGTCTCACATGCTGACAGCTTGAACTCGCAGAGAGAGAATCAATGACAAACAAATTATATTAAACTAAGGCAGACAGATGTTGATAAAATGTCTAATGATCAAATCCACATGTATAATATTTTACAAATATTTGATGTAGCAAATTGTAAAAATAGACTTTAGCCATCTGTGTTTATAATAACGGTGCTCAGATGCCACTGTTATTTCTTCAGCCAGAAAAAAAGGAGCCTGAAAGGATCTGAAAGGTGAGCAGATTGCAAAGCTAACAGTGTATACTTCACAGCTAACAGTATAGTTCACCTTCAACAGCACATGACCAAAACCCTACGACTCTCCCTTTTTAAAATGTTTTACATTTGTCATGAGGCATGGACCAATAGAAATGCTCCAGAATGACTTGGAAGAACATCTTGTATTATAAACACAAGAACATTCTCTTGTCCTACATTTCAGACATGAAGATATGGACTTTTACAAATAAAGATGTACTGTCACTGTCTGAACAAAATTCTAGTTTTGTTATTTTGCATTGTTTAACATAATTTGAAAGAACCAGCTGGCTTTGACATCAAAATTTCATGATGAATGTAGCAGAAGAAATGGTTCAAAATGACTTAGAAATTTAATGACTTAGCGATACTATACCTACATATATGATGGGCATAACATCAAAACCACTGAAGTGAATAACATTAATTATCTCATTATAATGGTACCTGTCAAGGGGTAGAAAATATTACGCTGCAAGTTAACAGTCAGTTCATTAAGTTGATGCATTGGAAAAAGGAAATAAAGGTTTAATGGTGTAATAAGTGTAAAAACTTTGACAAGGGCCAAAATTTGATAGCTCGATGACTGGGTCTCTTTAAAATGGTAAGTCATGCAGTGGTTAGTACCTAACAAAATTGGTCCGAAAACAAACGACTGGTAACCTGGTGACAGGGCACATCAATGCACATGGAATGCAAAGCCTAGCCTGTTTAGTTTGATCCCCCAGAACAGCTGCTATAGCACAAACTGCTGAAAAAGTTAACATTTAACATAACACTGAAAATGCCTACAAGTCTGGCACAAGAATGCACTATATTAAGAAGGCAACCCGTTTGAGGCAGTGTGATGCTCTGGGTAATGTTCTCTTGGAAAACTTTGACATGTATTGCCTACCTAAAATTTCCTAATGGCAGTGGCCTCTTTCAGCAGGAGAATGCACCCTGCCACACTGCAAACATTTTTCAGGAATGGTTTGAGTAAGAAGATAAGAACTTCAAGGTGTTGATTTGGCCTCCAAATTCCACAGATCTCAATCCGACTGAGCACTAGTTGGATGTGCTGGACAAACTAGACTGATCCATGGAGGCCCCACCTCACAACTCAGAGGACCTAATGGGTGTGCTGTTAACGTCTTGGTGATATACACCAATCATCGATCAGCCATAGCATTAAAATCACCAGAGTAACATTGTATGTGTGCCACCTGTGCCGCCAAAACAACTCTGATCAGTTGATGCATAGACTTCACAAGACCTCTGAAAGTGTGCTGTGGTATCTGGCACCAGGAGTCACTGGAATTACAGTTTTCAATAAAATAAAACACTGGTGATGCAGGTACATGTACAAAATGACTACATTATGAAGCTATTGCTCTTTAAATATATAAATTTATTTGTAGGAAGTTGTAAAAAATGACGAATTTGAGGTGTTTGAGGTGATCAGATTTGTAGGTGATTTCTTGAGGACTGAGAAAGCTGTAGAACACTGAGAATGATAAAATTATTGTCATGAATGGCTCGTATTTGGAAAGAGATCACTTTTCAAATACAAGCCATTTTCAGGCAATCTCAGGCAGCCAGCATGAAGGAATTGCTGTAAATAAATAATTACAGTACAGTATTTATAATTGAATAACTTTTTAGTGTAAAATTTGCAAAAACTATAAAAATGATAAGTTGAATAAATCATTTCTTAAATTATTTCAGTCTTTCAATATACAGTCGTGTGCAAAGGTTTGAGCACCCCTGTTCAAAAACATTAATACCCATAATTGTAACAAGATTCAAGATATTCTTATTTTAGCAATGACATAGGAATGCAATTTGCAAAAGTTATGGCGCCTTGGTAAAATTAAAAGTACCCTGTCCATCAAAATAAAAGTACATATGCTGTACAGAGAACACAGTTCCGCACATTTTAATATTCAGCTACTGTTTATTTAACATATGATGCCTGTGAAAAAGTTTATTTATAAAGTGAATGTTTTTGTTTTATTTTTTAGTGTGTTAAACCCAGCAAACAAATAGAAATGTCTGAAATTTGCAGAAAAATGCCATTGTTGTCTGGGGAGAACGTGTACTTAGAAAGTAAAAAAAATGTGTCATTTCAAGGGTTCAAACTTTTGCATATGACAGTATATTTCATATCACTGCTGAAATAAAAAGCTTTGTATCTTGATACAATTGTGTGCATTAACATTAAGCATTTTTTTCTCCTCCTAGAAAAGTATAAAACCACCAGTGGACTATAGAGAGTATTCTCTGTAGTTGCATTACGGTGTGATACAGAAATTATTCTATTTTGGATCGTAAGATCCTTCAGAGGATAGTGAGAACAGTTGAGAAGATCATTGGGGTCTCTCTCCCCTCTATCACGTTTACACAACACACTGCATCTGTGAAGTCACCTGCATTGTAGATGACCCCATACACCCCTCACAGTAACGAAATCACACTGCTGAACTGAATTTCTTTCCTCTTGTAACACGATACATATACACACTGAACTGTTGCCTTAAACAAAACAACTTACACCCCAACCGCCACTGTAAACGACCCTCTATGAATTATGTACCCCAAATGCTCTGCCCTGCTCCTGCTATTATTTGTACAATTATTATTTTTTGCTGTCTACCTCTATATTTGTATTTTCTGCACACTTAATTACTACACTGCAAGAATACAGTATCTGTCAAAATACTGTATTCATTTAAACTGTATTGTAGCAACTTTATGTTGACTATACTAAATGTTGTCTTGTCTTGTTGTTTTGTTGCTGTTGTGTTTTTCTTGCACTCTCTCTTGCTCTCTTTGCACTCTATTTTCTGTCTTGTTCTTGTGTTGGACCATAGTCCTGGAGGAACACTGTTTCGTTTCACTGTGGTGATTTATAACATTACAGAATCTGCGTGTGACTCACACTTATAGATTAAGTCAGGCCAATTCAGAATCATAAGAAAGTTTTTGCGTTTTTGCGTAGACTCTGTTATTATTACTCCCAATAAAGTCCGTCAGGTGTGGGTGTGTTTCTCTGAAAAATTTCACCCACTCACCACTACTGTCTTTGTTATAGTACCAAATTTCATTACCATATGTCCATTCAGACTCTATATTCTGTTTGGCCGCCTTCACCCCTGAGACTTAGATGCCTGCTTCTGCATGTATTAGCCTGACAACTAAACCGACACATGGCTGGTAATCAAACGGTGACCTTTGACCCCAAGTCTTCCCGATTGTCATTTGATTCACTGGCAGACGAGGCTAATCAGCCCTCTACAGAAAAGACTGGAGGTAAGTTCACTTTTAATAAGCCGTGAGATTACGCTACCCCTAGATGAGGCATGCATAAACATCTTGTATGATTTCATTAAGCACCTCGTAATGACGCTCGCGAGCTCACATTTCTCCTGAATAGAATTGATAGGAAACAATATCGGCCCTAAAGTATGCCTAATGCAGTTAGGGAAGAGTGGGAGGAACTGGGGGGAAATATAGCCACCAAAGTCTTTCATTTAGCTGCAAACGAGTGGGCGACAGAAGCATTACTAGGGCCGGCCTAAAAAAAGAGAAAGAGAGAAAGGGAGAAAAAAATAGTTGCTGATGTTTGTACATCAGGGTAGGAGTAAATTAGTCAGTGTGAGTCCCCGACTGCTAATACAAGTTAAACCGAATGCTGATCAGTTCCTTCGAATACAACTGTGTGACCAAGAACCAAGAACCAAGAACCATGATATGACATGCTGGAAGGAGGAAAACATATATATTCACAAGATAAGCAATTCACAAAATAAATTGCTTCTTTAAATAGCCTGTATTATGGAAAAACAAATTTGTATGTACAGAGAAACAAAATCCATGCCCCAGAAACAAGCATCAGTCAACCAACCCGAAACCTGCCCAAGCTGTGGGAACAAGAGAAAGTGCCCAGCTAGGCTTTGTAAGTTCTTACTGTCACAAACCAAATCACTGGATGACTGTGTGTCACAACTATGCAGTAAGATCACTGATTGCTAAGCCAAATCAGGAGTCATTAGGTGATGAAATTCTGAACATAACTGTAACACAGACTGATAGTCCTGCAGACAGTAAAGTTTTCTTGTTTACTTGTGAGAGTAAAGTGCTGTCTCAGGAAGAGCCATTTTGATTAGACATAGGCACCAAAGTGCAATGACTCTAGATAGTGACCAGTTACTCATACACACAGGTAAGCTAAAATGTTATAATATGGTAACACAGGAGTTTGAAATTGTAAAGACTGTAAAGAAGAATGTGTTCAGTGATACTTCAGCTGAGGCTTCAGGCCTGATTGTTTGCCTTGGTTCACTACAAAATACTACAAATAAAAAAAAACTAACTGAGTAGTACTGCTGATAACACTCCAGCAAAGAGGACACCTGTTGCATTAAATGAGTTTCTGGAATTGACACACAACAATGGAACGCTGCCAGGTACATACACAATGAATATTGATCCAAATTCCAAAGGCATGGTTCATCCTGCCCACCACCAACCAGCTGCACTCAGAACAAAACTAGTTCAGAAACTTCACGAGATGGCTTCTCCAAAACCTGATCAGAGTGGAGAGCAAATGATGTCTATGGTAGCCATGGTGCAATATGGCAAGACAAAAATCTGTATAGAACCAAGTGACTTGAATAAACTCATAAAGAGGGAGCACCAAATAGGAGATTGTTGGATTGTTGTCTACAATGCTTGCTGCCAAAATCTTGTTAGTCTTGGATGCAAAGTCGGGACTTCTTCATATAGAACTGGATGAAGCATCATCCTTTCTCATGACCTTCAATATTTTGATTAGAAGGTACAGATGGCTGATTCTCCCATTTGATCTAAAATGCACAATAGAAATTTTTCAATGCATCATGGACAAAATGCTCGAGGACATTGAAGGAGTCGTAAGTGTGATGGATTATGAGGTGCATAATGCAGTCCTGAGCAGAGTAGTTGAGAGAGCCATAAGCTACATTCTGAGGTTCAACTTCAAAAAAATGTCACGTTTGTCAAGTGCCATATGTGGGACATGTAATAACGGCCAGTGTTCTGAAACCTGACCCAGCTGAAGTTGAAGCAGTTCAGTGTGTGTTGCTGTTGACAGAAAAAAGATATGTTTTGGGTTTTGTTACCTATCTGTGAAGATGCTTTGCTGTATGTACTCCTAAAAAGCAATGGAGAGTTTGCGTGGCAGCTACCTTTGGGGCAGCGGGTGGCCTAGTGGTTAGGGAGTTGCCCCTGCCATCAGAAAGATGTGGGTTTGAATCTTAGGACTGCTAGTGGCACCACTGAGGTACTTTTGAGCAAGGTACTGTCCCCATACGCTGCTCCCCGGGTCCCCCCCAGTTGGTGGTAGCCCACTGCTTCATTGGTGAAGGGGTTAAATGCAGCAAAAGAATTTGCATTTAACCCATTCACCAAGTGAAGCAGTGAGCTGCCACAAACAAGGGGAGCCCGGGGAGCAGTGTGTGGGGACACTACCTTGCTCAAGGGCACCTCAGTGATGACACTAGCAGTGTTAGGATACGAACCCACAACCTTCTGATTGCAGAGGCAACGCCCTAACCACTAGGCCACCAGCTGCCCTGTACAGAAGAGGAAAGGAAATGAAGCTAGCTGACACACTGTCCAGAGCACAGGCCAGAGGTGGGTGGCCTAGAGTGTATCTCAGTTTTGTTTCTGTTTTGTTTGAAGCAGGGCATGCAGTACAAACTGTGATGAGGCTTTGGTGTCAAGCACCAGACAAACACCCTACAGTGTTGGACCACAGTGTGTGTGTGTGTGTGTGTGTGTGTGTGTGTGTGTGTGTGTGTGTGTCTGGGAACAGTGCTCCAGACAACAGCATGCTCCTCACATGAATAAAAGGCATGTTGGTCGCTAAACTCTTTCCCAAATTGAAACAATAGCCACTAACAATACACACTGAGTAACAATGGCTATTTAAGAAAGAGAAGTTAAAAGAACAAACAAGTAGTATTAAGTCAGTATTTATTTTAGTACTGAAATGTGGTGTTTTAAGATGTTTCTTTTGGTAATGAGGGGAGATGTAGCATTTTGTTGTGTTTCATCACATTGGTTAAACATCCACCGATCAGTCATAACGTTAAAACCACCTGCCTAATATTGTTTAGGCTCCCCTTGTGCCAACAAAATAGCTCTGACCCATCGAGGCATGGATTCCACAAGACTTCTGAAGGTGTACTGTGGTATTTGTCACCACAACAGTTGAACAGGGAATGAAGTCATCCTATTACTTGTACTTCTCTTCTGCAAAAACACAGAAATATATACTGAGTAATACTCACTCACCACTTGTAGGTTGCATGTAGTATATATTTTTAATCAGTGTCAGCAGTTCAAGTCTCCAAAACACACCTCAGTTCTCTTGACTACTGCCCTTGATTTTGTCTAATCTGTAAGCCATGCCCTCCCTAATTTTATTAGCAAACATTGTCCAAGGTTTGTTTGTCGTTTTAGAATGACAATTACACTAAAATCATTGTTTTTAGAGCCATGATGCTGATTTAACAACATATTTTAATAGTTTCAGATATGTAACCCTCATTGAGGTCTCCAAGTCTTACAAGCCAAGGGTTCTTTTTAAAGGCACAAGAACAAAAACTGCCTGTAAAAATTAATTGCGAATGTTTTTTGGCACATTATAACACCCAAGTGTCATCAACTCATGGACCTCAGGGAAAAATAAATGCAAGAAACAAAACTACAAAGTAAAAAATACAAGAAAAAGGTAGGATCTGGGCCTTTAAGGAATCGTCTACTAAATGGTTTGTTAGATAACCAAAACTAATTCTTTTTTAGGATTTCCCCCAATTTTCTCTCCAGTGTAGCAGCTTCCAGTTCTACCTCTCACTATCTAGGACTCCCCTAAACACATGATACCACCAACCATTTTTGAACAGCTTCTCAGGAATTTCATTTAACATCTTTACATTGAAGAGTGTATATGACTTTAATATTCAACATAATATATTATGCTGAGTAATTTAGTAAATACCTCACCTCTATCCAACGACCCCATTATTTACTATGCTTGTTTAACTTCTTTTCTTGATAGAGATCATATCAAATAGGATAAATAGGCCATTTTCCAGCACCTGCATCCCATGACTTGGAAAAAGAGCATTATGGTATTTATTAGATTGCTGCCACCAGAGAATAGAGCAAATTCCCATCATTGGCATGGAGAAATATGATGCAGCTTCCTGAGCTCTTTTTAACTGTTTTTAATTGGTGAGAAATAGAAGTCTGAGCCAAAAACATCATTACAGGATAAACTTCCACATTGGGGTATAACTGATTTTATTACATGCTTTATTGCCTCATTTTGCTCCAGAGGACAAGAATGTTGAAGAGTCTTTGTTCAGCTATGCATGGCATTGATCCAAATGATATCTATCACAGAAAAATTATGCCATCTAGCATAAATGACTGTTTAATAGAAACTGGTTTTGGGGATTTTTCTGATAACATCTGATTTTAATCTCCAAAACAGCTCAGCTGTGCTACGAGTGTGGAGTGTTGAAAGTGGAATTCTTCCATTCATCCTTAAGCCCAGTGCCCCATCGTTGGACATATTGATGCGTTTTTCAGCTTTAGTCTTTCATTATAGACTGCAGAAGATATTAACTGTCCTATCCAGTTAGCAAACACAATGAATTTTTCCCCATCTGTAAGAGAGGAGTACTAATACTTTTCTCAAGCAAAGTAGGCACAGCTCAATCACTCCACAGCAGGACTTGGAGGGGGGGATGTTGGTGGTGGTAATAAATGACCCAGTGCCTATCCTCATATCCCTGGCAGGCAATTTACGGTTGTAACGATCCTTCCAATCACTGACATCTTTATAGATGTTGCAATACTGGCAATTGTAGTAATTCTATTTCAGCTCAATCCAATGCTAACTTCTGCACACTAATCTATCCCAGCAATATTTTCTCCTTGACTGGTTCGGCTGTCCTAAATGTATTTGATTTCTCAACTGTCGCTGTCGGAATCGTTCTCTTGTTGCATTTGATTTATGTATGCGGTCGAGGAGGCTGCACTGGGTCTGAGGTGAAAAACCAATGGAAAAACTGAAGTTCATCCCAGGTGCCTGATACCTTCCCATAGCTGGAATGGAAAATATATTGCACCAATTGGATGAACTGCATGTATAGACTGGCTACAATCTGATAATGGAGATTAAAAAGTTACTTCAAATCTTCATTGATTTCCATTACTTTATCAGTAAACATAATAAAACAATGGCCTACAAAGTTTCAAACTAACCACTCAAGTCTTGACTGAATAATGAAATTCTGAAAAATCAGTAAAATTACCCTTTAAGACCTTCAGCATTAGTCTTAGTAATCTTAGGTTATTAATCTTAAAACTACATGAGCTCCTAAGAATTATTAGGTAACTATATAAAACTAATATGGAAGTTTTTTTGCAAACTTTGTGTTTTCCTTTACGGGCTGTTATAACCTGTGATGTACAAGCCTCTGTCTGTGAAACTATGCAGTGCTTCTCACTCTCACTGGGTTTATGCGTGAAGTAATGAACAAGACAAGAACCGAGCCACTAAAGCACACATGAGAGTGCCATTTTGCTCTTTGCATATGGCAGTGCCAATTTTATGGCTCAGGCTAGGGTGAAGAGACTCTAGAGAAAATGGCCAAGCCGAACATCAGCATGAAGCCATTGCGAGCTGGAAGCCTCACAATTTCCGATTGTGTCTAATTCATTGTAGGTATGCTTAATCTGTATCATTATGGCTTAATCCATAGCATTTACCCAACTTTGTTATCATAGCTTGGGCCGGCTCTTAGTTTCCGTCTTATTCAGCTGGTAATTTCTTCAGTTGTCAGCAAGGCCGTGTGTCTTCTGTGTTTTCTGTGGATTTTTCTTTTTTCGTACAGCTTCCTGCCACTTCCAGCACCTTCCCATTCTCCTACCAGTGAACAAATGTCCCTCATACAGTAAATAAAAAGTACAGACAGGGCAATTTTCGCTGACATTCACTGGCAATCTTGTTGTGCTCAGTAAAACAAAGAGTGTCTGATTGATGGCTTTGTGTGGCCACACAGACCCCCCTGTCAGACGCTTCTATATTCAAAGCACCCACTTCCTCTAGCAGGCCTGATCTCCACATGGACCAGGATCTGCTGGAGGAGATTGCTTTTAGCTAACATGTTAATCTTCAACCAGTAGCAGGAACTGTGCTTCTAGTGTAAGAACCACACCTAAACCCCCCCGGGCTAATCAGTCTCTCCTGACAGCCTGCTCCACTTAGCTTGTTCTCAGCTTGTAACGTGCCATGTCCAATTAGCTTGTGGGGTGCTCCGTCTTCATCCCACCAGACTGGAGAAGGCAGAGAGCCACTCACAGTGACCATGATGGAGCAGGCCTTGATTGGACGACAAGGCGTCCTGCAGCCTGGGTCCAGACCGAGTCAGCTAATCATCAAACCGTTCGTCCTTACGCCACAGTGAAAGTTTCTCAGCCAGGCAGGCAGCAGGAAGTGTCAAACTGGGCCCTCAGTGCCAGGCCAGGACAAATTTCTGCTGATGGGGACGTGTGTGTACTGTGTCGGTGGTTTCTGGAGGAAATCATGAAAACAATGAGACTGAAGGGTCCTCGGTCAGTCCACTGGTTGCTTCCTTGACTAACTGCTTCCATGAAAAAGTTAATGATGTCACGAATGAAGATGCTAAAAGTGTTTTAATACCAGATCAAATTAATGTTTGAATCAAATACATTTATAGGTGCTCTAGTGAAACTTTTCTTCGTTACTGATTTTTTTCCATCAATGTTCCGAGTGTTGAACTACAAATTGGAAAAAGTTTTCATATAGTACCACTGCATGATATGTAGTGCAAATACAGTTCATAATACAATTATTGACATGTTTGCTTGTAGATGTCTTAAATGGCCCATATAAATTATCTATATATTTCCCATTCCCATTATCCACTCAGCCTATAGCAGTTTAGCCCCACCCATTCACCAAGATATAACCAGTGTTTCAGTCTGGGGTGATTTTTGATTGAGGCACCGTTCAGGGTAGCCAATCAAAACCAATGCCATTTTCATGTATTAGTCTTCAAGGTAGGGTAGCCTAAATGAATTGCA
Organism: Brycinus macrolepidotus; assembly: GCA_037974445.1. Lineage (NCBI taxonomy): Eukaryota > Metazoa > Chordata > Actinopteri > Characiformes > Alestidae > Brycinus > Brycinus macrolepidotus. The sequence continues at coordinate 27,181,803 of JBBPCZ010000115.1, read as the reverse complement.
AGGGATAATAAGAGGTTGGAAAATGATCTTGTAAAAATGAACAGTGACTGTTTATGGTACATAAGCCCATAGAAATGTTTCAAGTGGGTTAATAATAAAACACAATAAAAATGGATATGGGCCCTTTAAGTGTACACCTACTGTATGTCTTTATTGAACACTTTCTTTCAAGTATGGACTCAGAATGGAGTCTGGTTTGGAGAAAACAAAGGAAAACACCACGCAGTGCATCTTCTCCTCTTCTGTTTAATTAACATAGATGGGTCATTAGGGGGATGGAGAAAGAGGTAACTGAACCCCAGATTAAAACAGACGTGAGGCCAGCGAGGCCAAAAACATGCCCATTTACTGATAAACTTTCCGCATTAATAGTGTCATTAAAGAATAGGATTGTGGAAAGCAATAACAGCTTATAGAATTACACAAATGGGGGGGAATACTCCGATGTGCTAATGAGCTTCTCTGCCGAGGCTGCTCTTAATGGGCTTCTGCGAGTGCGTTATTACCCACACTGCTCCACACCGGATCCCTCCGTGAGGAGAAGGGAAGAGTCCGATAGCCGTGCTGATATAATTGTCAGCCTGGAGTCTCTGGGTTTAGGCTTTGTGATTCATCTCCATTCAAATGGGTAGAGACGGCAACTCAGACTGCACCTCCATCATCATCCACAGTGCTACCAATTCCCTGGAAAATAATGAATCGCACCCTCATTTGTAACTGTCAGAAAGACTCTCCGCTTCATGCCATACTTCCCTGAGCTGATGAGAGCGACTGGTGACCAAGTTAGTGAGGATTTAGTGCAGCTGTAATCTGAGTTGGATCCTGGGATTGGTTTGTTCTTTGTCACAACTCTTGAGAACATCCAAAAATGGCATGTAGACCACTTGTTAAACAGCATGGAACGAATAGACACAAAATACACATTGCACATTTAATACACATTTACTGGAGCTTTCACACACACATTGTCAAGAAATGGGGTCATAAGTAAAAGTAAGTAAGTAAAGTGGCCTTTATAGTCAGAACAGCACACAGTGTGAACAATGTGAAATTCTTTCTCTGCATTTAACCCATTCACCAAGTCGGCAACCAGTGACGCAGCACCCAGGGAGCAGTGTCTGGAGACAGTACCTTGCTCAAGGGTACCTCAGTGGTGCCACTGGCAGTCCTGGGATTCGAACCCACAGCCTTCTGATCACAGGGACAACTATCTAACATCCAGGCAATGAGCTGCCCCAAATATACATACATATATATAACAAGAATTGCTGAGCTTTTGATTTACTTGAGCTTGTCAGCTTGTTTTTCTGTAGTTCTCTGGGATAATTCTGTCCTGAAAACGCATTCAAAGAGACAGAGAGTGAGGGGGAGAGAGAGACAGAGACAGAGAGAAGGAGGGAGAAAGGGTGAGAGAGAGAGAAGGAAGACAGAGAGAGAGAGAGAGAGAGAGAGAGAGAGAGAGAGACAGAGACTGAGAGTTAGAAAGAGTTGTGTTACTTTTTGTTGTCTGTTTTTCTCTTGTTAATGACAGGACTCTGAGCCATCAGGCCTCTCAGAGGTCGTCCATCTTCCTCGGTTGTCCGCCCACTCTAGCAGCAGCGCTGCACACACTGCTCAGGATGGCCTATCCTGGCCCTGCTGACCACCATTATGGCCATGTCAGGGTGCACCCCCCTCAGCCCCCAGTGATTAATCATTATTTGGAGAGTGCTGGCAGGCCGTTCGGGAGAGAACCCCCTCCCCCACCAGGTGGTACATAGGGTCCAGAGGAGAAAAGAGCATGCTGCTGGGCCTTTCTACACTCACCCCTGGAGCACTACAGAGACAGAGAGAGGGAGAGAGAGAGAGAGAGAAAGAGAGAGAGAAAGAAAGCGAGAGAAAGAGAGAGAGAGAAAGATAAAGAAAGAAAGAGATATCTTCTAAGAGACACTCACTCTTATCAGCACCCACCTCCAACTATCAAAAAGGAAAGAAAAAACAACAATATAATAATAACTATGATAATAATTTTTGAGAATTCTTTAGGTTTGCTAATATACTACATACACTGATCAACCATAACGTTAAAACCAACACTCTAATATTGTGTAGGTCCCCTTTGTGCCACCAAAACAGCTCGGACCTGTAGAGGCATGGACTCCACAAGTCTCTAAAGATTACACTGCCACTGTCTGCTTGCCTTCATCCCATAGTGCATCCTGGTGCCATCTTTTCCCCAGGTAAGCCACACACACGCACCTAGCTGACCACATGATGTAAAAGAAAAGATGATTCAACAGACCGGTCCACCTTTTCCCATTGTTCCATGGTGCAGTGGAGCTCTGTTCACACTTTCACAAACACTGTGCATCATCATCTAAAAGTAGGCCTCACTGACATGGAGAGAGACTTTATATATGTGTATATAAAGGATGATGGAAGCATTTTTTTTTATTTTTCTGAAATTTTACTGTAGGACTCCCCCATTCACATGATGCCACCAACACTAGGAAATTGAAGGCTAGCATATGCATCCTCAGAGTCACATGAAGCACCACCATATCTCTTTTAAATACTGCTAACGCAATGTCATTGGACAGCTCAACAGGCGTGTGTGCCAATTCTGTTACTTCAGCTAACAGACCACCCATGCTGGCTAGCATTGCACACAGTGATAGAGGGAGAGGGAGAGTCATCCTACCCACCCAGAAAGAACAAGGCCACTCATGATGTCTTGGACTCCCGAGTCATCACCGAGGATCAGACTCACAGTCTCCCAATGATAGGGCCAATTTGCCAGTTGAGAGCCCTGAACCATGAACAATTTGACGTTAAGTGGACATTTTGGCTGCTTACCACATGGAAAATGCTTCTCAAAAACTGCAGCTTTCATAAAGAAAAGTAAAAGTGACTGAATATTTGGTTGCTTAGGTCAAGTTTAGGGTTGGGTAAGCACAGCAGCATTTAGCTACAGTTGTGCAGAAGAACATGAAATCATCCCACAAAGACAGGAAAACACAATAGTGGGTGTGAGAGAGCAAGAAACATGGAGAAGTTTGATTGCCACGCTAAACAGTTCAGACTTGCATTATTTAATACGAAAAACATCTTTCATAAACATAACTCTGTTCATTTATGTAATGAATCAAAATCAGTGCACTCTTCACTCGGACCACTTGAGTGTATTTCCCCCATTAACCTGAACAGAACATTAAGAGGCTTTTTAATGACAGCGTTTAATATTCGTAAGCCTTTGGTTCATAAAGACCTAATGACACTGATACACACAATTCATTACCAGCCACATCAAGAAATGATGGATCTGCGGCTTAATGGCTAAACTTTGACTGGGTCTGCGTGGGGCTATGACTTTAACAAGGCTCCGCCTTCCTGAAGCAGTGGCACCAAATTAAAGAACCATTTAGCCCAGCCATTTATTAGTGCAGCCTGACACGCGGCCGGTTCCGCTGAGGCCTCCGCATGCACACACAGGCCCCATCATTCCTGAACCCCTCACAGGTAAAGATTAACACCTTTAATGGCACCATTTGCTTAATGTTCTGCTGCACAATTTTTCCCTCATAAAGAGTCATGTTGGGCAACATTGTTTCTCTGCGCTGCATTTCTACTTACATTCACAGTCTGGAATCTCTGGTGCTCTTTCAGCAAGGCTCACTTCTGTGGCCACCCCTTTAAACTATTCTTTTACAAACATTCATGTATTATCCGCTTTTAGCAGTGACAGGTTTACTTATAAGGATGCACTTTTAATGCTCTAAATTTTTATGTTTTTTACATCCTAAAGCTTATTACTCAGTATGTACATAAAAAAAATACAAACTGAGTTATTCTAATGTCATAGCTACCAGTAACATTAAAGGGTATTCATTCTTTCTCTGATTTTTTTTTGCTTACCCAAATATCATGTTTTTTTCATGAATCTACCCATTATCTTGTACATTCATTCTTTCTTTCATTCTTTCTTTTTTCCTTTTTTTCTGGTGTTGTTTCAGTAAGGGTCATTTTTATGACATTCACTCACTCCTTCATACAATCAATCTGTTACTCATCTATAAACAATTCTTTTAAAACTTTTCATTTGTTCATCCATTTCCTCATTAATTAGTGATTTTATCTCTGGACTTGCCAAGATCTTTTTGTTGTGTGGTGAAAGGAAGGTCATTCTTATGATACTGCTACTCATTAAACGTTCTCTTTAAAAGTTTTTCTATTCTTCCTTTCTCTTTCTTTCTTCCTTCCTTTCTTCCTTTCTTTCATTCTGACATTTTTTCTAAGAGTCACTCCTGTGACATAACTACTTTGAACAATTCTTTAAAGGAAATAATTTCATTTTATTTATTCATTAATAAGCTGCAAATTCATTAGCTGTTTCATTCAGTTAAAAAATTGTTTTTCCCTGTTTCTGCTTCTATGATGTGGGAGTCACTTTTGTGAATTTGAACTACTCGTGTAAAGACACCTATTCATTCGTCTGTTTATGTGTAATTTATGTCACTATTCATTTATTAATTCAGTTGTTTATTCATTCATTCTTTTATTTTTATTGGTCTGTTTATGTGAGTTTTTGTCAGTGAACGAAAGGTCAGTATTGAGACGTTTGATGCTGAAGTGACTCAGTATTCTGTTCTTAAAAAAGTGAGTTGTTGTGTGTTGAATGCCGGCGGCGTCTCTCTCACATGTGTCCACTGTCAGCTCTGAGGCATGTGAAGTTTGTTAAGTGTGTAAATCCACCCTGAGCCTTAATGGAGGTGAACTGTACCTGAGCGTCTCGGTGGACCCCGCCTTGCCACAGCGGTCAGAACACTCCTGCGTCCAGCGTCCAGTCTCTCCACTGCTCAGCAAAACATTAGTGTTAATGGCTGCTGTAGCTGATTGAAAAGCCAGAAGTCAATGATGGAAAGGATGCTGGGTAATGAGGGAGACGGAGCAGGGGTGTGACCCGTGGCCCCTCAGCCACATGCCTCCTCTCAGAGAGAGAGAGAGAGAAAGAGAGAAAGAGCCCTAGTGTATGTGTGTGTGTGTGTGTGTGTATGTGTGCATACATGTTTATGTGTGTATGTGTTTGTGTGTAAGTGTGCGCATGTGTGTGCGTGTGTGTATGGTGGAGGGTGTGAAACAATGAAATTGTTGTTGAAACAAGATTGATAATGTGTTATCTATCATATTGTTTTTATCTGATACATTAACGGGTTATGTACATGAAAAGGGCTTTAAAAACTGTGGACTACTCAGTAGGCTTAATCTATCTGCCTATCTAGAAAAGCCAGCTGCACTGACCAACACACAACTATTGTACCTGTATTTAACATGTTGATCACAGGGGTGAAATAAGTACCTACTATGGGGTAGGTACTTATGAGCAGTCCTGAAAAACTGCTGGGCTAACTATCTTAAGTGTGTTTCAAATGGTTCAGCTGTTGGCCAACTGTTGGCCAACTCTGTTGTTGGCTATGCTCTGCATAGAAAGCATCTTAACTACGTGGTTCACTAGCTAGCTTTGTAGGTAATTGCCCACTGAAACAAAACTGTTTGAAATATTAGTTTGCTGGCTACCAAAATGCTGTATGTTAACTCCCTAGCAACGTCCTTTGCAAGACAAGCTTGCATTAATGGTTAGTGTAAGAATATTGTGGTCAGAGCCAGTCAGAGTAGGAGAGGGTATTCACAGAATGCATTTGAGAAAAAATGCACTCCACAAAAGCAAACAAATTTTTCTGAACTTGACCAACCATCAAAACAATTTGTCCTTGAATCTTCACAAAAGTTGTAGGTAACCTATATTGATCTCAAAATGTTACATTTTGCAAAAAGGTGAGGAGTTTGTATCTCTGATTATGGCTGTGGCATCAGTGATGATAGAACTGAGGATGTCCTGATGACAACTTTTTAAACCAGTTAGGAGCCCAACCTCAACATACAGTTACAAAAGAACACATTTGAGGGAAGAGCAATATGAAGTGTATTTACCCCCTTAACCTCCAAGCTTATTGTTCAGTTATTAAGGCTAATTATTCAGTAACTACAATGATGAATTCCTGAATAACGTCATGTTTTTAAGAGAGCTGGAAACAGAAGTCTGAACCCAAATATGGGCCCTTAGGATTTTTTCCTTTGGAAAAAAACAGATACTGATACTTGGTGAGAATTAACTTTTAATTCCCTATATTGCAAGTTTATAATTAAGTCATTTGTCCCACTTCATTTTAAGAGCTCACTATAGATTATCTACTGATACAATAATCAATTATTACCTGTCTGGTAAAACTAAACTGATTATCAACAACATTAGAGCTATGTTTAGGTTTAGGCTTAGAAATACAATAATGTTTAGGATGAGGTTAAGGGTTTTTTTTATTCATGCACATTTAAAATCCATTGTGAAATACTTGATACACTTACACTGGTTAATTTTATATTTATTATATTTGTTGATTTGAATATTTATGTACATGTTTAAAGAATTGTCAAGCTGTTTGGCAACCATAGGGTACAATTCATGACCTATAGCTTGTTTACTGCAATGATTGTTAATAATTTAAATCATTTAAATCATTCATTGAACATTGGTGTGAAAGAGAGAGGTACTGAAGTGCGACCCCCCTATGGCCGTCGGGGTAAAAACAAAACACAGACATGACCCGAGAAATTACTGTTTGTCAACAAAACACATCCATGCTTCAAACATCAGTGAGAGTCGCCAACGTTCTAAGCATAAATGCCAGATGCTCGGAGTGCTTATATGGGCCAACACTGCTATTATTTGTTAAAGACTTGTGTCAGAATGAGGAGGTGTGTGAGACACATGAGTGACACCAACACCTACAGGTCCTTCCATCAAAACTCTACAACTCTCCCTGCTCCCACACCTCGCATGCTCCATTACCATGACAATTTCAATGTCAAAGATGTGGCGTGCGTAAGGAGCGGCACTATTGTCTTGAGTTTCCTTGATTTTTTTTGTTACACCCCCATAAAAAGAGAGAGAGAGAGAGAGAGAGAGAGAGAGAGAGAGAGAGAGAAACTCCTCATATAGCCCCTTGGAAGATATGGATAATCAGTTTGGAGTGTGATCAGATCAGATGAGGAGTGCGCAAGCCATCCCAAGAGTGCATGCACGTGTGTATATGTAAAAAGTGTGTGCGTGAGTGTGTTGTTATTGGAGCAATGTAATGCTCTTGGAGGAGCCCACTCATGTGATGGGGATTCACAAAGAGCCACTTCTCTCCAAGCCCTCATAATGTGAGTATAGCGCACCAACACTTCTTCCTGCATGTACATGTGAGCAAGTGCTTTTAGGTGCTGTAGAACTGCATGATGTGTGTGTGTGTGTGTGCGCGCTCGCGCGGGTGTGCTGCACTTTGCACTGAGAGCACAGCCCCTCTTCATTTAGATAATGCAGGTAAATGTGCAGACTGAATGAATACATTACACCAGCACAGAAAAGAGAAAGAGAGCAGCTTTCTTTTTCCAGACCGCCGCGTCTGTTTATAGCTGCTTTGCATGCAATTATTCTCCATCCTTGCACTTCAAGTGATCTTAATGGTAGCTTGTAATTGATTGCAATCTAGGGAGGGAAATTAATAGGACCACCTAAAGTGGGCAAAATATGAGGATGAAATTAATACTTACCACGAAGTTTCAACTTCATTTTGTCACATTACGAGAAAAAGCAACAGATAAAAAGCTAAAATGAGAGAGAGAGGCAATAGTCAACCAGATGAAAAGCAGTAGTTAAACTGTTGAAAATGAGCTTAGTTGGCTTAAATGGTAGAAAATGTTTGGTTCATGTTTATTGACCCTGTAAGTCTACACTAAATAAAGTAAATTTGATGTGTGATTGACAATAGTTCACTTACGTGTAGCATTTGGACCGTACATGAAAACAACTGGCACCCATCCATTGATCGTTCATTACACACTGCTATATATAATAATAATAATAATAATAATAGTAATAATAATAATAATAATAATAATAATAAACATTGAGGTAATTGTAAAATGCCTTAAATATTAACAACAAAGGGTCAATACATAAGCTCTGCAGCTTTTAACTGTCCCTCCCCCCAAGCTCAGTAAAAACTCTTTTAGTCTATAATTAGGTCCTGGTTTTCAAGTAGCTAAACAGATAAACAATTCAAACCTCACATTTTAAAGAGGGAATTTCTCACTGTTTGTTAGCTCACCCCACATGCCACTAAGCGCAAACTGCTGAGTCCTTTGATGGCGAAGCGTCTATAGAAAAGTGACACCTACGCAGATTCACCAAGAAAAACAGCCTCCCACTCGATAAAGAGAGAACAATTCGTGTCGTTGCGGCCTCTCCCACGGCTTGTCTTTAGATCCTAGCCGCCACTGAAGCAGGTTGGTGTCCATTCACTCCTCTTCGGCGGGGCCTCATCTGAATTTTGTGGGTGGAACTTGACAGGTTGCTTTATGCTGCCTTGTCACATGCCTGACCAGCATTTCAGCGAGGGAGCTGTGCTGAGAATTCCGTTGAGGCTGCCGTTCTCTCTCTCTCTTCTCTCCAAACTTGGCCTGCTCTTCTTTTTCGTGTTGAAATAAATGCAGGTGACCTCCTTTCTACATCGGTGGAGAGGTTTTGGTGTTGACTCAATGTGGCTCAGTTGACTATTCACAACATAGTAAACTCTCCACTTTCCTGGAGTGCCAATAGAAAGAATTGTTTGTTTACCATTTAAACTGTAGCTTTATTATTGAGTTAGGCTTATTTTACAGTAATTTCTCAGTAATTACAGTGGTACCCCGCTTAATGAATGCCTCACAGAACGAATGTTCCGCATAACGAATGCCGCCTCGGAGGCGTGCATGACTCGCTGAGCGAACGCGTTTCACACAACGAACTGCACGTCGCATGTGAAAAATCGAGTTTTACGTAAAAAAAATGACTGAATCCAGCCACATGTGTCTCAGATGAAGATAAAGCATCATGTTGTGTTGTTTCTCCCCATTAGTGTCATTTTTTCCTGTTTTGATGTGTTTTTGGTGTCTGTGTGTT
>JBBPCZ010000115.1:27148374-27164627 GCA_037974445.1 Brycinus macrolepidotus | reverse complement strand
AAAAGAAACAGAAACAGAGGCTGAGCGTGAGTGTGTGAGGGTCGGGTGGTGTGGGGGCGTGGACACCGGACACACACACACACACACCAGCAGAGAGAGAGAGCGGGGAGAAGGCGCACGTTACGCGCGCGCAAACATAAAATTCTCCACGTGCTTTTTTGAAAAAAGCAAAACAAAACAAGATCGAACACTCGAGCGCGCGTGAACCATGACGGCGAAGACTCTGGAGAAAAGCTCCGTGTTCGTGCACCCGCTGTCCGAGGGCATTTACTCTGTGGATGACCTCAGCACCTCCCTCGCTGTCTTCCCCGGTGGAGACGCGCCAGTCCACTACGAGCACATGAGCGCAGGTAAGAGGGGGGCTCGTTAGCCGGGGGGCTCCGGGGCTCGCGCGCCTCCACCTGTCCCGCAGGCTCCACGCTGCAGGTGTTTGAGACCGGGTTTAACGAGCGCATCTGACTTTGCGCGGCGCCTGCGAACTTTTGTGTTTGTGTTTCTCTCTTTTGAAGTGTCACAACAGGAGCTCCACTTCTCGGGCAGACGCACAGACACACAGATCTGCTTTACTGAAGTTGGAAAAGATTTTTGGATTATTTGGATTGTTTATATGAAAAAAAAAACTTTGCACATTGTTGGCTTATATAACCCAGGCGCAATTGCCACTTTTTGTTTGCTTACTATTTTTTTTTTTGGTGTTTTACATGAACACTTTTTTGTGAATTTGAAACTACACCCAAAATGCTATTTAAAAGTTTTTTAGTAAATATTTCCTCTCTATGATGGAGAAACTATAATTGGGTCTGTAAATAGATTCTTAAATAGATTCCAAATCGTGCAATATATTTAAATAACAAGAAGAAAACAATGAATGATATATACAATATTCAAATGTGTCCAACATTTACATGAAAAAAACATGTTACATGAACACAATTATTGGCAAAAGTGAGCAACCTGAAAGACAAGATTGTGTTGATGTCATATTTTTATTGATCCAACAATGAAGCGTTTGTTGTGACACTTCACTGCTGGTGTCAAACTGCATTAGTCTGCAGGTGCTGCCACATCACTTGGTACTTCTGCATCACTCAAAGGCTTTTGCTTTATTGTGGACACCAGTGTAAATTTGTGTAAATTTCTTTCGAATGTATGTTCGCATTTGAACTAAGTGATGCTCTTTTCTTGCAGATGGCTTGATTAACGGTGATATGAGCGCAGAGAAGCGGTCTTTAGACTTGTCCTACGCTAGCAGCTTCACTCAGCCGGCAGCTCCCCGTAACCAGACCCTCACCTACATGGGCAAGTTCTCCATCGACTCGCAATATCCAGCCAACTGGAACCCGGAGGGCGTGATCAACATTGTCAGCGCGGGTTTCCTGGGCATGGCCCAACCTTCCTCAGCCTCCTCCTCTCCATCCTCCTCGGTTTCTCCAGGCCACTTCTCCAGCACCCTTAGCTGCACAGCACCGCAGACTCAGGCAGACATGGAACACATCTATTCCCCTCCACCTCCTTATTCAGGTTGCGGGGAGGTGTACCAGGACCCTTCAGCTTTTCTCTCAACGTCAGCCTGCCCCATCTCCTCATATCCGCCTCCGTCCTACTCCTCACCAAAAGCTACAGGAGATGCCACTGGTGTCTTCCCTATCCTTCCGGACTATGCCAGCTTCTTCCAACCACCGTGCCAGAGGGATATACCGTCCATGCCAGAGCGGAAGCCCTTCTCCTGCCCACTGGATTCCTTCCGGGTGGCTCCACCCCTCACACCGCTCAACACGATCCGGAACTTTACCCTGGGTGCTCCACCCATGTCCGAAGGTCCCCGGCTTCCACCGGCAGCCTATGGCCCCCAGAACCTTCCACTCAGGCCAATTCTCCGGCCTCGGAAGTACCCAAATCGCCCCAGCAAGACTCCAGTGCACGAGCGGCCGTACCCTTGCCCGGCAGAAGGCTGTGACAGACGTTTCTCTCGATCTGATGAACTCACACGTCACATCCGTATCCACACAGGCCACAAGCCCTTCCAGTGCCGGATATGCATGCGCAACTTTAGCCGCAGCGACCATCTGACCACACACATTCGTACACACACAGGCGAAAAGCCCTTTGCCTGTGACTTCTGCGGAAGAAAGTTTGCCCGCAGCGATGAGCGCAAGAGACACACCAAGATTCACCTGAGGCAGAAGGAGAGAAAGTCATCTTCAGCCCCTTCAAACTCAGAGCGCTCCATCAGCATTGGATCCTCGGCTGTCTGTTCGTCCAGCTCTGGCCAATAAGCCCCCTTAGAACAGTGGCTCCCAACCCAGGTTTTGGAGTACCCCTGTCAGGCACGATTTTGTGTTTTTCACTCTGCTCCAACACACTGGTTGTGTGGGTCTGTGTAGAACAGGAAAAACAGCAAAATGTGCAGACCAGTTTCGGGAAAAACTGCAGCACGCAACACTAGGCATTGTCCACAATCCAAACCTGCCACAAAGCAGGGGGAAACAAACTGAAAATGCCAAAGGACATGAATGGGGGACTCCTTGACTGGCACTGTCCTCTTAATGCTTTTTCTATCCCCTCCCTAGTCTCAGCCACATGTCAACTGACCAAAAGGCACTTTGTTTATCATATAAATTAATGAAGTAACTTGCAGCTGCATGTTGGACTACATGTTCTAATTACAAAGTGCATTGCACATTTGGTTGAGAGAGGACTCACTGGTGGGCTGGTCTGCGGGTGACTGCGAGAGTTCATTACAATGCTATGGCCTCAAGTTTGCAATAACACAGAAGCGATTCAAATGTGTTCGTTGGCCAGCTGAACCTAACGTAGACTTAATGTGCCTTTGTATGGTGTCTTTTTGTACATAGCCGCATACCCCATAAGACTTTGAAATAAAAATTGTACAGTGGTCCTTTAATAAGAAAGTTTTTGAGAACAAAAAATATATATATACATATATTTTTGTATAAACTGTGTCTGAAGTGTTTCCAATGTGGTAAAAAAAAGAAGTGTAAATAATTGGACTCATATATGTGATGCTTGTTTTGTGGATGTTTTCACTGATATGTTGTATTTGGAATGAGATAACTAACGTGGGTCAGTGGCTTACGGGCCTGACTTTGTGTCATTGTGAAAAATAACAAATAAATATATTAAAAAACAAAACTTGACCTTTTTGTTTGTTGCAATCCTGCAATTGCAGTGGATTAGTACAAGAGTAGGAAAATATGAAGTGGGCCTGAAGGGGGATTCCTGTTTTCGCATCCGTCACTTCTGACTCACCATCTCACAAGGGCGAGCACCCACACACACTATTGGGTTTACAGTACAATGCAACAGTTAATGTGTGTGTGTGTGTGTTAACATCTATTGATATTTCTATGCAGTCTTAAAGCTGAGTTGACAACATGTCAGGAAAAAAGGAGGTCAGTTACTTTAGCTTTGAGGCAATTCAGTTATGGCTTTCTCACATGGTTTGTGTAAAGCAGCCTTGAGGTGCCATCTTTGAAATATTCATTTTAGTCTTTTATGCAGAAATGAAGTTTCTTCGTCCTCAAATGCACATGGAACATTTTTAGAATATCAGAGGGGTGGCAGGACCACCAAAGAACAGCAATGGAGGACGTGTCTCCAGGAAATACATCATCCAAAATAAAAATAAAATTCCCCTGAAGAGTATTTTAAGGCTCCAAATATTCTAAAAGAAGTGTTTACATTTGTATTTTTTTTTATAAACAATCCAGTCCAAACCCTTTGTATCTCTCCACTTCTGGCACTGTAGGGACTACCATAGCTTTAAATAGCAGCGTATCTAAAGGAGCTTAATTAAAAAGAACAATAATAAAAATGCTAAAACCTCCATGTGCGGCTTGGATTTGATGATTTTATATGAAAGTAAAATGGAAAACATTTATGTTCTTGTTGTGACCTGAATGCGGTTGAGAACATAAAACTAAATCACACCTGCAGAGGTGGGGATAATCCCTTGGTTAGAGCAGGAAACTGTATTGTTGATGGCACCCAAATAGATAATGAGATGTGATAAGCAACTGCGTAGAAGTATGTTCTTGACTGAAAAAATATTAAAAAATAGTACAATGTGTTATAAACAAGCTTAAAAAAATTAACATAAAACAAATGCATAGTATTTAGGTATATTATGCATAAAAGTAACCCCAGTAAGTCTCATAATGTAAACAGCTACATATATAAATGTTTCATTTGTAAAGATTAACTCAGAAGTTTTAGGAGAAAGCAATTCTGAACAGAACAAGTTAGACTAAAAGCACATCGTACTGATCGCTCCGAGCTTCTGACTAAAGCACAGCAGTGGTAAATAATTTCCAGCATGATCTTCTTGTTAACAAGATTCTTCTCTTTTGTGCGAGCTTTGCACTGGCACCAGTGCACTGAGCCGACTTGCCGCAATCTTCAATCCGACAATTACAAGCAATTACCATCCAAAGAGTCTGAAATCAGACCAACATGCTCTCAACAGAGGAGCAGTCAAACTGAACATAAAGTCTACAGGAATACGATATTGCATTTTATTCAGTTCATACAAGTGCATGTGTGAGCGATAAACCCACGAAGAAAGTGGAATGGATATAAATCTGTTACAGAAATAAACATACAAACTAATTTAACCAGAAGTCAAATCCAAAGCAAGGATGGATCAGTACAACATACAGGACCAATCAGAATTGGAAAAGAAGTCCCGGGGCGGTTAATACGGGAAGTGATATGCTGGTACAATACTTTTGTACTAACTGAAAGTTACTCGAAAGTAGGACTGCAACTAATGTTTGATAAACTTGACTATTGAAATTAATTACTGAAGTTAAAAAATGGAAAAGCCATTCAAGAAACCAACACTTTTAAGAAACCACACACTACAATTTGGAGACACTTTTCAGGCTACACGCCAGTAGCATGCAGTTGCCAGCTCCGCACACTAGACTCTTTGGAGATAAGCACATCTGTCGAGATATTCTTATCTATTTGATTTGAGGTGACAGTCATTTTAACAGCTAGACAACTGCTCCTGATTGCTAGCTGGCTGTATGTTCTCAGATTAGGGCTGTACAATATATCATCTGTTTATCGCTATGGCAATACTGCATTTCTGACACCCCAGAAGGTTGCAATATGCAAACAAGCCTCTAACCTATCACTGTGTTTTTGACAGGGTGACCATTCACAGCTCAGGTGAGTGTTACTGTTTGTTTTGATGAATCAAGGTGTTCATGTAATCCAACAAATGTCAACTTATTTTGGCCAATCTTTGACCATTAAAGACCCTGATTCGCCAAGGTGTCTTTAAAGAGCCCGTATTCTTCATTTTTCTTCTATTTAATTTTGTCATGACGTTTGTGTACCAAAAGTATAATTTATAATTCATCATAATTCATTCTTATTCTATTTTCCAACCTGTTTATCCACAAACTGGCTGCCCTGTATTGCTGCTCATTCAAAAGGCACCATGGGGCTCAATCATTACTTAGAATATTAGCATGAACATATGTGTATACGTAAAAATGTAAAGAAATGTTTTGGTTTTGGGACAAAAACAGGCTGTTTTATGGGTTGGTTTTCATATATGGACTGTATGCATAGAGGAGTAAACATTTTGGAACTTTAACAACAGCTACATACTTCAAGCTATTTTAATTCCAGAAAAGTGATAATATATCTCATATACTGAAAGGCATTACAACATATAGCAGTGTAATTGCAATACTAATATTTTTAGCATTAATACCAATGCATTTGTCCAGTCTGTTCTGTTTTTATTTATTTGTTTTATTTAATCCTAAATTAAAATAAGCTGCTTCTAGCATTGACTGGATGTGATGTATCCACCTAGAAGAACAGTCACCATTACAAACATTCAGATTTAGTGTAACATTTCATAACTATCATATAAACTCACGTCTAGTGTGTTAGCTTGGGGGTAACATATTAGCTTGAGGCTAATAAGCATATAACTGAGAGAATAAGCACTTTTTTGTTTCAAATATTATACTTTAATTATGCTGAATGTTTTAAATTCAGTTATTTTTATTGTTCAATATATTACTATGTTGTATGTCTATTGTTCAAAATGAATTGAATAATACATTTGTGAATCTTTACACACCTTCCTTCAATGGTATCAAGAATCAAGAATCAGAACATTATCACAGCTTTACAAGCAAAGAACCTGTGCGTCAAATACAGGTGTGACTTCATCAAGCTCAGCCCAGAACAGGATTTTCTATACATGACGCCCCTTCAGTGTGCAATTACTTGTTTTTTCCTCAGTCCCATGCATGAAGTCACATTGTGCCACCCATGACAGCACAACTCATAATGACAAATCAAAGTGAGCAGACGATGCGAACAATGTAGCCTGTGCTGTTTGATAAACCCCATAGCAAACATTAATTAATTAATTAATTAATTAATTTCATTCAAATATGTAACATTATAAGTGCAAACCTCATTTACAAGTTGCATCCCCTGTAGCTGCTGCTTCAACTAAACAAATCAAACCCTGGAATTATCACAGATTTCCTCTTTTCTGATCTTAAAGAGCACAGTGGAGCCACGAGGATTCTAGTGACTAGCTAGAAACTTAGCTAGCAGTAACTTGATTAAAAGGAGATGTTGATTAAAGTATAGCTTTACAGGTATGAAGAACAGATGTGGACTACTAAAGCAATGATGTACGTCGCTCTGGATAAGAGCATCTGCTAAATGCCGTAAACGTAAATGTAAACGTAGTGACTTTACAAGCAAGGCACACAAAGCAGGCAACATTCGAAAGACCAGAAAAAATGTAAAGTGTAAATTATAAACATTTTAATTGTATTTTAAGGTCAATATAGATTTTTTTTAGCAAGAATATGCTTAATAACTGATTGTAGAAACATGTCTTTTAAATAACCAATGCACAAGTAAATAATAGAGACTATGTAGTGTGTATGTAGACAAGAGTATATGCTTTTAAAGCAAGATTACATTCAACATTCAGAAGGCCACAGGTTTTAAGTTAAAACATAGTGTAGAAAATGTTCCCAAAACTATAGGCTACAGTGTTACCTTGATGAACCCTTGGTGTGTCATAAAGGCCTGAATTAAGGTAGATACTTTCTGCAATGTGGAGTGGGCTTGAAAGCAGTCTTTTTTTTCTGAAATGTGACGGATGCAGCGAGGTAAATGCTTACAAATAATCGCTCAGAGCTTTACGCAACAGGTTCCCTTGGGGAAAAAAGGGTTCCCAGACTAAAAAGGGTTATGAATGGTGGATTACCACCAGCACTCCAATTCAGTCCGAAAACAGGCTTCATCCTGATGTCTAAAGAGCCACCTGTGGCCCAGGGTAAGGCTCTCCCAAGCACCAGAAGTCATCTGGCTGGGGGATCTCCAGCAGCCATGTCTCCTCTTTGCTGTTTTGCCCTGCCTCCCCCCCAACAGAGTTTATGACCCTGTAGTAGTGGCAGTCCCTCCCTTCTTCTGGGTCGTATGGTGGTGCCAGGATGTCAAGGAAGGCGGCTGGTCCTTCTACAGCCTCGATCTGGTGCAGGTTGTCTCTTAGAGGGGACAACAAGCAGGGCCCACTGTGCTCTGTGAACTCGCCAGTGGACCTGAGCACAGAGAGCCATGCAGGGGCTTGCTGAGAGGACAACTGGGACTGGGACTGGGACTGGGACGGGGACTGGGATGAGGACAGGGATTTGGGCGGGGAAGGCCCCCCTCCCCCAGCCTCAGAAACATCTGGAGGTCTCTCCAGCTTATCGAAGCACCTGATCAGTACCTTTCCGTAGAGTACCTTGAGCATGCCGTTCATGCCAGGGTGGTCGTGCAGCGGGATGGAGGCGCCCCTCCTCAGGAGGAAAACGCCCATGCTGAACGCCTCCGTCTCGCAAATGTGCATGTAGGAGACCGGCGCGCTGGCGCTGGAGCCTGGGCCCGGGGTGGAGCTCCTCTTGGGCGGGGAGATGTTAAGGTCCGCGGCCCGGAGCCCGGCGAGCAACGCGGAGAGCTCGGTCCTCTGAGCCGAGAAGGCTTTACTATCCGCGGGGGAGCAGCTCTTAAACGTCACGTTAGCCTTGTTCGCTATCTGCTGGATCAGCGAGGACTTACCGTCCCGTGGCATTCTGCGTCTTTATCGCTGTGCTAAAAAAAACCGCTCCAGCAGCTTAAAGGGGTTTTCTTCTGCAACGAAATTCACCAAAAACGCAACAAAACAAGTCGCGATTCGTCTCGGTCTTTCCTGAAGCACCACAGCAACACCGCAATCACCGTATGCGTGTCTATGACTTAAAATATCCCATGATGTATAATTTCAAAAATGTTTTTTTTTGTGGTGGTCCCGCAGTCCCCCTCTCTCACCGCCCCATTCATGTCTATCTGACCCACACGTCCGCAGACACGGAGCCCGCGTAAACAAAGCATGGCACCACGGGACTTGGAGTTTACACTTCAACGCCACACTTCATAACGCGCCCTGACACACAGGTGCCTCTTCACTGAAAACATACCTCGTCCTGTAGCTAATTGGCTTCATGCATTGTAAAAAGAAAAGCGAAATGTGTCTCTCATTTAAGCGTAATTTTAAAGGCAAACTGTGGTCTTACTACACTACCCAGAAGCCCCACTCTCATCTCCAGTCTTTCGTGAGTAGGGTGGTCCGTTGGGCCGTTCAACTCGGTCACTTTCCCACCCACAGGCTCTCTAGACCTCAACATCATATTTTTTTATTTTCTCTTCCATGACCTCTTCTCATTAGTTATGAAGTAAACCGAACAAACAAAACCACGTGGTCCATAATAAAAACAAATAGATAAACACACACACTGAAACACACACACATACATACATACATATACACACACATATACACACACACATACATACATACATATACACACACATATACACACACACAAGAGATGGCACCAGGATGCAGTATGATACTCTGGGTAATGTTCTGCAAGGAAATCATGGGCCCTGACATTCTTGTGGATGTAACTTCAACATGTTTTGCCTACCTAAGCATTGTTCCTAATGGCAGTGGCCTGTTTCAGCAGGATAATGTGCCCTACCATGTTAAATAAAATGTTCAGGAATAGTTTGAGGACAAAGAGTTCAAGACATTCACTTGGCCTCTAAATTCCACATATCTCAATCCGATTGAGCCTCTGTTGGATATACTGAACAAACTAGTCGGATCCATGGAGGCCCCAACCCCCAAACCCCCCCACCCCGCCCTCGCATCTTACAGGACTTAAAGGATCTGATGCTGGTGTCTTGATGCCAGATATTACAGCACACCATCAGAGGAGTGCGTGCCTCAACAGGTCAGAGTTGTTTTGGTGGTAAGAGGGAGATCTCTGGCATATTAGTCAGGTGGTTTTGATGTTATGGCTGATCAATTTATAACATGCTCATATACTGACCTGCAAATTGATATAGTTTCCAAAAAATGAGATGGAAAAATGTTCTTTATTTTTAATGGAAGTTAGTGTAACTAACTCACATTTCTACTGCTCCACTCATGACATTTAACTCAGTGTAAATGGCAACTGAGGATGTCAAAAATAATGAAAAGCATAAAAATAGAGATTTTCTGTAATGCAATGCTGTAGAACAGTCAAATCATCAATGTATCTATCCTCTTAAAATGCTTTCTGTGTAGTTAGGCTACAAGTGTGGATTGCTTACTGAGCATTGAAGAACACAACCGTGTCCAGGATGCATGAGCCTGTGTTACATTTGAGCTCATTAAGCAAAGCCAACAGTAAACAGTCATTCTGGAAGAGAGAGAGAGAGAGAGAGCGAGAGTGAGAGAGAGGGAGAGCGGTGAGGAAGTGTGGCTGGGCAGAGCCTGGCTCTCGGACTCAGTGAAGTGTACCTTTGCATGGCACCACAAAAGACCATCCTCTTGAGAAATAATGAGGCCTGCTTTTTTACTCTGAATGCAAAAATACCACTCTGCCAAATACCACTTCCGGCAGTGGTAATTCAATTTGCCCCCCCCCCTCTCAGCAGACGGGATATGGAAATCAGCTGTGGTGACACATCCAAGAGATCTTTGCACCACAGCTGTCTTAAAGGAAAACTTTGGTCTGAGGTGAAAGAGAACAGTATGGAATAAAGAAGTCAATTATGGTACGTTATGGACTATGAGGAGTCTTTCTGAAGCTGATTTTGAAGTTGATATATATATATAAATAAAAACTTTTTTTTTTTTACATAATTTCCAAATAGCAGCAGCCATTTACATTGTGTAAATGAATGGAGCAATAGAAAAGATCCAAAAAGATCCTGACATCTTGTTACATTAACTTACATTTTTTAACTTCTCATGTACAGTAAATGTAAAGTAACTTTTTAGGAGACACGAGGCTTTGTTGTTACAATGTATTTTGTCATATATACACAACATGTGAAAATGCATTCATTTTCATAGGTTCTCATAACTGAATGGCACAACACATCATTATATAGACAAAAAACACATGTTGTAGATGCGGGCTACAAAAACTACATGTCTCTTAAAGATCCAGCAGCCTTATTAGAGTCACATCTGAGACTAGTGTGTGTCCATTAGTTGACAACAAGCAAGCTTTTCCACGCCAGATGCAATCACTCTCAGCGGCTAATGTCCAGGGCAGATAAAGGCAACATTATTCTCCGATGTTTAAAATGTGCATGACTTACATAGCGCAGGAGTCAGATAGACTGGAGTTCATACTTCTCAGGAAATTCCAGCCAAGAGCCCTGAATGAGCGGAGTGATTCTTCGCCTCAAAGCAATCTCCATAGAAGACAAAAAAGCGAAGTCCGGCAATGAACGTTCTTATTGTTGTTTCAGATCTGTTGTCTGTTGTGTCATGATTGTTAGTTTATGCATACTTCTTTCCATACTAAAGTCCCTTTTTTGTACCCTACTAAACAAACGACTCCAGCAGTGAATTTTGCAGGACACGATAGGAAAATGCTGCTTGTAGCATTACAAAGGATTATAAAAATTCATGAGCTGAAGGAAATATGTGCATTGGTAAAAGAAAAAAGCCAATGAAAATATTTGTTCTTTACATAGAGTGGGCGCTGGCTGATTTCTATAAGATCTGAACATTCCGTGAATAAGAGCTTGTTCAGAATGCAGGGCATACGTATGTTTATCGTCATTGCTTAGTGAAATGACCCCATTTATGCCATGAATGGGGCCACAACAAATGCTTAGCAACACTTTTCACGTGAGTGTTTGACCATAGTGTCAGTTCATCAGCACATACATTAAAGCATAGTACAATGTGGCTCATGCTGCATCAGCTCCCAACACTGACCTGATGTTCTTGCAACAGCTTTTTAACTTCAGTATTGTTAAGCCAGTTCTCTCCAAGGCTGCAAGTACCAAATTTGCTCAACATGTTGGTATTTGAGTGAGGAGCAAGCTGGTCTATCATTCTTTGATGTAAATGTGGGTGATGAAACGAAGAGATCAATGATGAAAGCCATCAGGGAAAAGGAAGGTAAGGAGAACCCACCTAAATGTGCACAGGTTGACCTGAAGTTGTGCATAAACTTGACAGTTGAGGACTTTGTTATGAAAAGTTCAATGGCATTGTTCAACTGACTTTGGCTCTGCACTTGGTTTCTTGACATCGATATGGAGCGGTGGAGGGACAATGAGGATTATAAGACAGGTTTTCTTGTTGTCCACCACATGACTAGCTGACAATGCAGAATGAGGTGTTTCACTAGTTGAATACAGTTAGATTCTCACTAAGAAGAAAAACCAAAAGCAGTATCTACTCCATGTCGTCCAGCATCATAGAGAATACCAACCTGACTGTTCTAAGAATCATGTAATGTGATACTAGACCAATATTTGTTCAAAGACCAATATTTGGAGGCTGTATGGATCTATCTTATAACATTTCATATTTTTTTTATTTCTCCAGACTTTGATCTTGTTGAGCAACCTCTAAACATCATATAAAATGATTTACATGTAAAACTGCCTAATGCAAAAAAAAAAAAAAAAAAAAAAGAATTCTGGGTCGCTAACTGCTCACTGCTGTCTGTGGGTCAAAGGCCTTTGGCTGTATAATGCTGAAAACAGACACGAAGAGCGTGCTAACCCCTAAACACAAAAATGCTGCCCCAGCGGATGTGATGCTGGATGAATCTAAATTCAAAAAGAGCTTTTGAACGTGTACGTGTGTGACGAGTCGTGCTGAATTTTATTCTGTCTGTATGTTACTTTTTTGGAGATACAAGGTTTTGTTCAGACAGCATCAACTGTTTGTTAGCCCAGGGATCTATAATAATCTAATTATAATCTAATAATCTAATATTCTGCATATAGTACAGTCATAGTATCAAACCCTTATTTTCTTGTTTTTTTCGTCTTTGAGCTTATGAAGGGAATTCTTTTTTGGACGTTTGAGTATTGTATAGATACTTCGGGATTTCCTTTCTATTTAGTTTATAGATTGCATTTAGTTTATTTTCAAAGAAATAATTCATTGAAAATTTCCTTAAGGAAACAAAAGTGTTTTTTTTCTAAACATCCTTTATGGTTCCTCTCAGCACCTTTATTTGTAAGAGGGTATTGGACAGTCCTCACCTTGGACTCCGTCTAAAGGTGTAACCCTGCTTTATGAAACATCTCCCTGTTTTCACAGATCATGTTTATGCTGATGTCAGAAATAAGAGTGTTTCAAACCATTTCAACAAATATTTTTTACAGTATGAATTCGAGCATGTCCAGCTTGGATCCAGGATGGATGGTCAGAATGTTTTAGGAATTGTTATTGGCCCAGTCTTACAACTAAAAAGTAAATGGGAAAGGGGACAGAACGATCTCCAAGCTGCTGCCTCTGTTTCAGAGCATACTGAAAGAAAATCTGGCAACCAGGTTGGAAAAACAGCTGCCCTTCATGGCCATTGACGTATGTTGTTGAAGGAAGCCATGGGCTTTGAGCAACAGGTTCTGACAAGAGCAGTAAGATCCTATCTATCACAGAGAGAGGGTCTCACCGTCTTTCATGCTTGGCCTCTGAACCAGAACAGGCTTTACACGCGCCCCTGAATTAGAAAAGATGAGAGCCGATGTTGTGCCACCCAAGGATGGTGTAATAGGTGTTTTTCTTATCACTTAGTACATCACAGGTCTGACAGGCGAACTGCGAGAAGGATGAGTCTTGGTCAAAGTCTTGCCCACAGAGTCAACAGGGACCATTTATTCTTGGATAAATACAGACGTGCTATGGAATTGCATGACGGAGGAGAACAGTAACAGCTATCAGTGTTGTGGGCACAGCTGAGAGATCAAGTGATTTCAGGAATGTTTTTGGAGTCTATTTAAACACAAATGATTTAGGATGAAAGGATAGATCTGAGGTAAAAGGGGCCTGCAATATTTTTTGGTCCCTCTTCATCTTAAATAACTGCGTAATTACACATTAACAATGCATGTTACAGCAATGTTACTACTGGTGATGTATTTACTGTTACAGTTGT
Source organism: Brycinus macrolepidotus (assembly GCA_037974445.1). NCBI lineage: Eukaryota > Metazoa > Chordata > Actinopteri > Characiformes > Alestidae > Brycinus > Brycinus macrolepidotus. The sequence goes on along the minus strand of JBBPCZ010000115.1, from coordinate 27,151,122 downwards.
ATTAGAGTAGTGCAGCTTATGTATTTACACATGTATTTTTACAGCTTATGTTTTTACACATGTAATTCTACAAGTGTATCGTAATTACATAGATATTTTTCTGATTGTGTATTTTAGCGATTGTTAACATTTTTATCTGAACATAATATTAGGACTAAATAATGAGAAAGTACAATAAAATATAAGTCAAATGTAGGGCCTGGTGCAGGCAGATGGGAGTCTGGAATGATTATAAAGTGCCCGTCTCCATTTCCATCAGTACAGCTGAGGCTATAGGCTGCTTGTGCTTGGCTAGATGTTTCTTCTACTGTTTTACAGACGTTTTACAGAGGAGGTTGTGCCCTTTGATTCATCAGCAATGTTTAGTTGGTCTGAACACGACTGACTATGTGGCACTATACCACAATAAAATGCGACTTTTTGGTGAGTTGATGGGGAATTAGAGGAAGTCTAATTTTGAACTGTCCAAAGACTGTACAAAGTGTTTTCCCTTTAGGCAGAGCTATGAACACTTTCAGTGGTGGTGTACACTGGTGGGTATTTGCATACAGATGAATGTATAGGTGTGAACACCCCTGGTCAAAATATATGATTTGCTAAAAAGAAGTTAAGACATTCTCTACAAGACATATGCTATTTTCTGCATATTTTAGCCCACAGTTTTTATTTATTAAACCAAACCTAAAATCTAACTTTTAAACAGGCCACATTTTTGGATTTACACACATTCCAGTATGTACATTTTAACAAATAAGCAGTAATTGTGTACTGAAGTGTGCAGAAGTGTCTTCTGTGTAGACGGTGTGTATTTATTTTCACTTTGAAAATCAACAAAATATTTAGTTTGACTAGCGACGTCCAAACTTGGATTTGCAATTCCAAACAATTGTATGGCTTTCTCTCTTTAATACAGATCCTTCGAGGGGGCATGCATACTTGTTGATTCTCAATGACACAGTGACTGAATACACACTTGAAATCACTGTTTTTATGATTAAAAACAATTCTATTACAGTGCTAATGCACTACAACTGCTAAGGTTGCTCATTTGTTGGAAAGTTCAGATGACTAAAACTAATATGAAAAATAATGAAACATAGTAACGTAGCAACAATAGTGAAAAAATCCTGACAGAATGTTATTGGAATAAAGTCCAAATAAGACCAAATGTTATTAAAATACACTCAAGTTTAGACCAAATGTATACAGGTATAAATATATTGGTATACAGGCTGTTTCAGACAGAATTTTACTGAAAGACAGTGGAGTTTGGACAGAGTTTTGGGAATACAGTTGAGTTTAGGCAGAAATACCATTGTTGGAATTAACAAATACCATTTGTTGGAATACCATTGTATTTAGACAGAATTATGTTTGGCTAGAATTATGTTAAAGAACTTTGTTGGAATATAGTCAAATGTGAGCAAAAAAATGTTACGCTATATTCAAATTTGAACAGAATTGTGTTTGACTACAGTCAGGTTTAGACAGAACTTTATTGAAGATATATTCATGTTTGGTTAGAATTTTGTTGGTTTACCGGCTGTTGGGTTTGGATAAAATTTAGTTTGGCTACAGTCAGATTTGGGTCAAAAGCACTGTGGGTGGGTCAGGTTCATGCAGAATGTTCTCAAACTGTATATGGATACAGAACAAAATTTCACATCAGAGAGCTGACTGGGGCTAAAGGTTTTGCTGTAGCAGAGGTGTAGCAGTGGAGGAGGGCTGAAGAGTCACTTACAATGTCTGTCCCTGTCAAGCCTAAGGGGCTCCCCATTGCTATGCTAATTTTCTTCCTTGTCAGCGGAAGTTAGCCCTGTCAAGGTGGACCGAAATGGAGGGAGGGGCCAGTGGGCAGGAAGGAGCCACATCCCCACAACAGGGGGCTTTCAAGCTTTGTGAAGAAAATGATGTATGAGACAGCGTCTCCTTTGGACCCTGAGGAGAACACGACAGAGAGGGCCGATGCGAGAGAAAACACCGTCGGCGTAATGGAGACTGATGGCCTTGTCCTGTCTCTCGGTTATTGTGAGGGATCAAGATTGAAATGGCCCTTCATACGAGGAACCTCATCCAGCTGGCGGCCGCCGTCTGCCCGGCACGTTGCACTGTCCACGAGCCTTCCATCCACCTCTGAAAGTGACAGCTCAGAGGTCCCTTGATTCCTCCATGCCACTCAGAGGCATTCCTGGCATATTCCCTGCATTACTTTCCCAGGTGTGAGAGAGGTTTAGAACGGGATGGTAGTCCAATCTTTTTTTAATGCCAGCTAAAAAAACCTGCCTACCATATAAAATACAATTGTAACTTCAATGGTGTACCACTGTTTACAGTGCAAATATATCCCACACCTATCTGTGGTATGCAACTTTATCTTACCCATTCCGTTGCATGAAAAAAGTGTGGTTTAAAACAATTGATAGGCTTTCTGTGTCAACCTGTGCAACAATGTGCACAATAAAATAAACTTTGCTCAACTTTAGCTAGTTTACAGTAGTTGGTTTAATTCTGAACTAAACCAATCTGATTTCTGCAACCAGTGATAAATAACCTCAGGATTCTGGGGGCACATTAAGCACAAATAAATCAGAGGACACATACACCATATATGGGTATTTTTTTAAATAAGAAAATTCACATACATAGATGTAACTTTTAAAAAATATTCCCTAACTGAAATTACAAACTACAAACTACTGAAAAGATACCTTTAACAGTATCACCACATTCCGAAAAGTGGCGGTGTTT
>JBBPCZ010000115.1:27119990-27145445 GCA_037974445.1 Brycinus macrolepidotus | reverse complement strand
ATATAGGTGGTATAATATGGTATAATATAGTATATGTAAGTGTTATATTTAAGTGCTATTTAAACAATTATTAACTACAGGTTTACATGTTTTAATAAAACTTATGGGACATATGCCTTACCCTACATCCTGTCAAGGGATAAAATAAGTGTATGTGTGGGTGTATATGTTCCTTGTGTGCATGTGAGAGGGAGCGAGTGTGTGTGTCCATGTCTGAAAGAGTCCCAGGACAGAATAAAGGGTGCACAGCGGCGGCTGAATGCTGGGGCTTTCACTTCCTCCAGATGATTAGGCAGGAGATGTGAGACTGTGTTTGCATGCATGCATGTGTGCATGAATGTGAGAGTGTACGCGTGTGTTAATGAGAGTGCTCATGCGAGAGAGCAAGAGTGTACCTGAGTGACTGTCGAAGAATAATGGATGTTTGCCAGGAAACAGATATGAAGTTGGAACAATATAGTGGACTATGCTGCTTTGTGACTCTAATCAAATGGTTCACTGAGTGAAGGGGAAAAATAATAATGACAGCACAAATATCCGAATGAGAACGGGGCTGACGTGATGATTCATTTCCTGTCATCATATCAGAGTGGGCAATGTGCCTGTTCGACCATATTTTTTTCACTGGAGGTGTTTGAATTATCATCAGGTGTGGTAAATGTTTTCTAATGGCCTATGAGTGGACAGCCAGTGCCCATTACCTTCTTTTAATTGCACTTATCTGCACTACTATGGTCCTCTTCCGCATCGCTACTGGAGCAAAACAAATTATTGCAAAAACGGAAAAAATATTGCGAAAATGGAGAAATATGTTGTATAATGCAATATCCATCCAACCATTCTCCCATCCATCCAGCTGCCCACTTTTCTCTCCACGTGAAACTGACTTGTTCTTTTTTAAATTGTTACTCATTGCTTTACTTCTGTATTGTTCCCCATATATCTGAACAAATTGCACAACAACTTGTTCAACAATGCATTTTCATCCCATGTAAGGTAGTATTGGTAGAGAACTATCATAAATATACCCCCACAAAGCTAAGACAAGGACTGTGTAATTTGCTGTACAGAAAATACAATGGTAAAGAATGTGTGTATAATCATGTTAGTCAGGTCAAGTCAACTCAAGTGGTCTTTACTGACATTCATCCTCAGACATGTTGGTTTCCTGTTTATTTCACGGAACATTTTAATCTCAATATACTTCTCACTCCTTTCATATTCTTCACGGGAAATGTTCCGTCACAGCGTCTCAAAGTCAAACACAACGAACTGAATAAAAGCATCATAGAACAAAACAATGGCCATAACAAGCTTCTCTCCTCAGACTATCAAGTGCAGGGGGTGGTTGAAGGAGAGAGAAGATGAGAGGGAGAGAGAGGGAGAGAAAAGGAGAGAGAAAGAGAGAGAGGGAGGGATAGGGGGGGGTTGAAAGAGAGATAAAGTGAGGGGGGAGAGAATAGGAGAGAAAGAGAGATTGTGAAAGAAGAGGAGAGAGAGCATGGGCTTGAAAGAGAGACAGAGAAGGAGAGAAACAGAGAAAGAGAAACAAAGGAAGATAGAAAGAAAGAGAAACAGAAAAAGAGACAGAGGGAAGAGAAAGATGTTTTTGGTGCTACTTTATGGTCCCCAATGCCCCAGAGAGGTAGCCTGTGTGCGGGGGCAGTGAGTCAAGCAAAGAGCAGAAGGGCATGGAGCAGTCAGGGGGAATCCACAGGGCCTCTAAACAAGGATCTGAAACCCGCCAGGCAGAACTCTCCCCGCAAAAGGTCAAAGGCTGCCCTTTTAAGGCTGTTTCTAAAGCTGCCTGTGTAGCTAAAATTAATATCCCTCTGCTATGATTAAGAGAAGAATGACTAATGCCACAACACTCCAAAACACAAACCATATCTGCTCTTGTGATTGCTGAGCAAACAAGAATCTGTGTTGCAAAATAAAGACCTACGGATCCAGAATCTGCTCTAAAAAACAGAACAGTGACTGAGTTCTCTTAAGCTTTCATCCACTTTCTTCACATTATAGCCAATGAGCACTGGAAAACCAAAAGACACCATGAATTCATAGTTCCCATTTTAATACAGTGCATTCCATCCACACTATTATTGTGAAAAGTCAGTAAAATTCAAACAATAGTGTTGGCACTGAGACGGAAAGACCAGTGTTGATTTTATACACTTTGCTCATGTGGAAATTATCTTGTGAATGCATTATACATTTTGTTTTTATCATATGGGACTTAAATTCTACATAGCATATATGCTATCATTCAAAAGTTTGGAATTATTTGTCATATTATTTTTATATACAATCATAAATGATACAATGTGGAAATTTTGTACTCTTTGACCAAGAAATTGGAACCAGGGAGATGTGAGTGATGTTTTTTACAGGAGCAAAAAACAAATTTCTACCATCCTTTTTCCTGTCTGTTTTTACTAACATTCATCCTAAACATCAAAACTGTATTCCTATAAAAAAGATTTTTAGCTCTTGTTAGATCTCACTGAGAGCTTAAATATGACATGCATAACCGGATTTACACTTCATTTCTGATGAATTCTGAATATTAATTGTATAAGGGATTCACAAAATGTATTATTCAATTTGATCCAGTCAGTTGTTTTTCAGTTTGATTTTTCAACTGCAGAAGCTGATAAAATCAGCGTTATGTTAATGTTTTCATTTTCAGTTTATGAGAACACTAAACATTATGAAAGTACAATATTTTAAACTTTAAAGTGTCTCTAATCACAACCTATCATACAAGCCACAATTTATGATACCATATGATATTATACAATACATCCCTACGATTTTATTATAACTTTGTTTTCTATGTTATACAGCTTACTCTGTCACTTCTAAGGCTCCATTGTTCATTTTGCACACATCTGACATTTCCTCAGTTTTATTTACTGCTTCCTAGACTCCCGCTAATTATCTGAATTTGCCACAAACTCTTGAGTAGTGTTGCAGTGTAAATGGGACAGTGTGACATACAGGCCTCTCTTGATTTGAGGTTTGATCTGCCATTGTTCAAAGCCAAGCTTTGCTGCTGGGTCAGTGAGGTGGAAACTGGGTGGCGTTAAGCCAGCCGCCACATTCATCTCAGTTCACACTACTCGAGGTGCGTCTGATGGAGTTTGGTCATCATACTGAAATGAGTGATCTTTCCACCTCAAACCACTACAACAGTGAAAGTGGCCCAATTCATCAGGGCAAAGTTAGAGCGCCGCTGCTGTGGTGGGTGTGGGGGACTGGGGGGATGCAGAGTTTCTTTTCCATGACAAAATGGTTTGATCCTCCCCCGAGCGAACAAGCGTCTGATGTATGAGTGTTGTTTTCTTGAGTCTTCAGAGAGTCTTTGAGAGTCCATTCACCAACTCAGAGGACATACATCACCATGAGGAGTTATCCCGTGGTGAAAAACACTCATTTTTCAAACTAGATGTGTCAGTACCCCAGCTTGATCAGTCCTGCACTGCTTAGGTCAGGCAAAATTAGAACTTGTAAGTGTTCTGGACAAAGGCCACATCAACTCTTACTCAGAGCCACCCTGAAAATCTACTTGTTTTAAGCCTGCAAGACTGTTAATCTCAATTCATTTCTTTAAATCACTTGAATAGCGCCTGTTCTTTACATTGTTTAAATGTTTCATGTCAAATAAACCAAAAGAAATGGTCCACAATTAGTTGGGATAAAATCTCATTAGATTAAAATGCCTCTTTTATGAAAAACTACATTTTCTTTTTTTCTTTTCAAATAAAAGAGTATGAAAAGTGTCAAAATTTACCCTCCATATGGTCCATAGATGAAACTTAAGCTGCAAAATCTCCTTTTTTGAATGTATTGTTTTTGGTGATGTTACAGAAAACAGCACATTTACATTTATCTGCTTATTTAGCCAAGAACAGTTTAGCCCAGCTATTCATGGTGAGTTATGGGGGGAGTTACATAGACTGTTACAGAGAGAGACCACTTTACTGAATAAGGCACAAAACAGGGCAGGAAATCAGTCAAAGGTCAGATGTCATTCACACATGTCAAAGTCACAGTAACAAAAAGTCAAGAACATTTTATTTCCATCTCTAAAATTATAATTTAAGGGCCATTTAAATTATGCATACATAATATTCTACATACATATGATACATATGTTGTCATAGAACAACACATTTTTTTCCTTATCATACCTGCATCATTTCACTGACCACTGTGTGCTAAGCAACAACAGTGTGTGCTTTATTCTAAGCTGCAGGAACTACTTTTCTTTGTGGAAGATACTGACAAATTTGAAGCATATATTTGTAGTATTGCTAAGCTCTAGTATGTCAGATGAGCCACCAACATAATTAGGAAGTAACAGAAAAATCAGCCAATCACATTTCAATTTACACTGGGTGGCACCAGTTTCAGAAAAAAACATCACTGCTGGAAGTTCTAGATACACTACTTACTGTGAACATGAGCCACAGCTTAACCACTGGCCTGTCTCTGTTAGATGGTAAACAGAGGTACCTAGGGCACTTTACTGAAGGAAACACTTTAGAAACCCACATTCAAGGTAAAATATATGTTAATATGTTTGTTACAGGTTTCACACAAAACATGGAGTGTATTTTACAAGCTTTAGACATTTGTGCTTATTCTAGAATGGACAAAAATAATAATGCAAAATGCCGTTAGCTTAGCTCTCACAATGTAATACATTGCCATAGGGGTGCTATCAAAGAATTGTGATTTTTTTTTTTTTTTATCATGCTTGATATTTACAGCCCAAACTGAAGGCCTAGCTATAATAGTCATGGTCGCCACTGATGATGTCACAATAACAGCACTGGTGGGATATTATTAGAGTTTACACATGCCTGTTAATTACAGTCTTAATAATAATTATTAATATATTTATCTGATTATTTAATACAAAGGGCATACAGAGTGCACATCGTAATTGCAATAAGTGAAAAAACAAGCAGTAAAATTCACCACTTTTCGTGTTATGCGCTCGAACCTACCAGCTGCATTTGGCTACAGTGAAAAAGAGTGCATTGTCCCAGCCCCAGACATGTCCACTGGGTATATGCAGGAAGCAGAGTTGCTTCAGAACTACTGCATGCATGCTCTGTTATCCCCGAGGTGCCTCGTTTCTCAGAACCATTTTCACATCATTTCACTCCTGTTTTTACTATTGTTTTTTTGTTTGACGGGAATACCAGATCAACCACAGAAATTTTGTGTGTTATACAGTATGGTAATAGCAGAAAGCCAGCCACCAAGTTTGGCATGGTTCTCCCCATTAGCATGCTGTTAGAGGCACTGAAGATCTTTGGTGCTTAGTTTTGCCCACACAGAATGCCTTTTAGCTCAGCTGAAGTTAAAAATGGCCCTCTCCAACTGATCTGACATCAGTTCCACAGTCTTGCAGTCATTGTCAGAGAAGGGTTTAAGGCAATGGAAGCTGATCCCGTCTCATCATAACAACATGGTGTTTAATGCCTTTTAAGCCTCGCCACAGTGATAGTCAGTGGGAGAACCAGTGCACCACAATGTCTCACACTTGAGTCATGTTTTGACGAATGGTTTGCTTTTCTGGTGGCCTGTGCTGAGCATCTCTAAGGGGCAAGGCCTTGTTAGGCCCAACAGTTGGAAAGCACTCCCTATCTTTGGCCATTTATTTTCCTTGGCCTAGAGCCTTGCTATGACTCTTTACTGAGGCTTCTCTCCCTCTGCTCTGTTTATATGGTTGTTTATTGATGGTTACTCAGAGGAAAACAACAGCAAAATGTAACAGTCTAACACTGTCCAAACATTCTCTCACAACTCAAATACATATGAGGCTGTATACAATCACTGAGTAGCAGATTGAGTAGTTGAATCACTGCCAGTCTAGCAGAACCTCATTCACATAATTTATATTTGTAGATAAAAAAAGGAGCACTTATCATTTTTACCTACCTCTACTGTTCTGGGAAGATTTTATACTAGATGTTGGAACCTATGCTGTGAGCATTTGACGGCATGCCACAAGAGCATTAGGTCAGGTACTGATGTTGGATGACTATCACAAACCATGTCCATGTCGCATCTCAGAGGCATTGGATGGATCTCCATCGCTCCAGAGAATACAGATCCACTCCTCCACAGCCTAATGTTGGCGGTCTTTATACCCCAGTAGCTGATGGTTGGCAGTGGGCATGGTGACCTTAAACTGATGTGCAGAAGTTCCGTGACATCCCATTCTGTTAGTAATGCTTTTCTATGGAGGTCACCAATAAGCAACTTTATTAGGTACACCTACTTTGTGTCTACACTGATTGTTTATTTTATCAGTTCTACTTACCATATAGGTAGTGTGAGAGTGTGAGAATGATCCACCACTCAAATAATACCAGTTCACTGGTGGTCTTGTGGGGGTTCTGACCAAGCAGATAGCATTTTGAAGATTGAACCTCACTTTCCACCAGTCCGAGTACACTGGAAATGGCAGGACAATGACAGAAAGCCCAAAACATTTTCCCTTTTAATGCTATATTTACAACTGTTTAGGCCGAGCTTCATTCACACACTCAATCACCCTCATTCTCATCACAGACCAACCATGTGAGCACCACACGATTTACAATGCTGAAGCAGAGCGGATGTTTCAAAACTAACAAATGAAGAAAGCAACCCTCAATCACTTTTAATGCCTTCTGGATATGGTACAGCCACATTATGTAGTGGTTGTAAGACGCAAAATCATATGATGTATTTTGAGAACTGAAATAACACACATGAAATTAAGGTGTGAAAAGGAAAAATCCACCTTTCTACACTGTAAAGTCAATTGCTCATGAGAATGAACATACTGTTTGCTTCATCTGTGCATTTTGCATCTAAATATTCTACAAAAAGTGAAAAAAGAAAAAAAAATCCTTAATGTCTGCTCAGTCCTGTTGAATAATCATGTCAGCAAACCACAAGCCATGACCTCATCATTCCTGACAGTTATTAGTGGCTATACTGAATGTTGCCTAAAGGTGATATGTAATAACAGCCCTCCTGATATTACTCACAATAATTCACTTTAATTTAGCCCTTAGAGGCCACACTATAGCATAGCATAGTTTTTGATTAAATATTTCCCACACACAGCTCATGGAAACAAGCGGAGATATTCTGTCAAAAGTCTACTTCTAAAAGTACTTTCAGTGGATAATATGATTCTAATGGTTTATCCTTATCATGGTTTGGTTCAGTCGTTAGTTTCTCAGCCATGTTTTGGGTTGTATCATGGTTCAGTTTATTAAAAATATTACTAATTTACACCGATTTAAAAAAAACAAACAAACTCGAGAACATTTACCAGTGTCCGTAATCACATGACATGAGCATTTTGAACAGCAGATGGAATTGCCTGGTTCAAGTACATTTAACAGTGATTTGATTGTAATTGCTTAGCTTGAGCACTTTTAACAGAATCCCATGGCATAAGTAAATTTATCAGCAATCAGAATATTGTGGCTCAAGCACTTTTAACAGCATTTGGTATACCGTAGCTCAAGTACATTTAACAGAGATAGGAATATCTTGTTTTAAGCACATTTAACAGCAATCGGAATCCAATGGCAAAAGTAAATTCATCAGAACTCCATGGCTGAAGCGCATTTTACAGTGATCAGAAAACCGTGGCTTGAGTACATTTAACAGCATTTAGAATCCTGTGGCTCAAGCAAACTGTACAGTATTCGGAATGCTGTGACTCGAGCACATTTAACAGCAATGGGAATCCCATAGCTCGAGCCCATGTTTCAGTTATTACTATATAAATGTACTTCATTATCCAACTTACTTTACATAATTACATACTGTGCGTTGCAAATTACATACTGCATAACTACATATAATTTTAATGTGTAAGAACATGACTTCCAAGGGTCAATAATCTGATGCAGGAGCTGGGTGAGACAAACACCAGATGGGAGTAATCTTGCAAAGAATGAGAGTGAAACTTCTGCAGGACAGAGCACCTCAAGCCCACAAGTAAAGAGCCTAAGGAAGGTTACATAAGGTTAGGTGCTATGAGGTCGCAGGATTGCATAAAATAAAGCAGCTGCACCGCTGGTTCAGGTGCTCATCAAACAAGACCCTCATTAGCACAGTGCTATGAAAACTGGTTAGGGCTGGATCTTCTCTCGAGGATCAGGCATTGTCCCAGACACTGACGAACGCCTGTCCTTTCCTCTGGGCTCTGACTGGTCATACTAACGCTAATTACCTGAGGGCCTCTTCAGAGATGAGACGGGTGCATTCGCTTTTCCTGACGAAAATCTAGCCTTACAATGGGCCCTCGTAGGAGTGCTCGCTTGGCACAGGGCCCTCAATGTGAGTCAAGGACAGTTATGAGAACAGATCATGAGCTTCTGAGGCCCTTTATAGATGACATCCACCTGATCTGTAAGCCCCCTTGCTCTGCTAGCATGGTGGTGTGAAGGACTAGTGAGGTTAGTGAGTGCAATGGCTGGCTAACGAATCAAGGAGCCTGCCATTAGCAAGACAGATCTATAGCGTGCAGCACAGCGAGCCTCCCTGTTAATGCATCTTATTCCATGCATGTGCATTTGCAGATGAGTGAGACATACCTTGGAAAGTCATATTGAGGGTTTCTTATGGTTGAAATGTAAAGGGTTTGATAGTTTTGTTTTAGTGTTATTAGTGTTATATTAGTGTAGTTCTTTAGTGTTATTATACACTTTCAAAAATAAAGTAAAAAATAAGGGTTCTCAGGTCGGTTCTTGTCTTAGACGTAGGGTTCTAAGAAATTAATGGTATAAATGGTACAGAGACTTCATGAAAGAGTTTCATGAAACTTCATGAAACCTTCTCCTAAAATCCCGTTAAAAAAGGTTCTTTAAAGAAATAATCATTTAAAGATTCCTTAGGAAAATAGAAAAATGTAAATAATATAAAAATGTACAAATATGCACCAGTGTAGGTAGTGTTGCTATAAATCTTTTTTAAGGTACACAACTGGACCTTTGTACCTTTGAGGGTAAATGTTTGTACCATTGGGGGCTAAAATTTCCTGTACTCTTTTTTCAGACAGCTTGAATGATTTCAGCACAAATCAGGTTTTAGCACGGAATTGGAAGTTGGGATTTGTTATACTTGTTCCCAGGTAGAACTTTCATATTAACCATGTATCCACACATCTGATCCAGAGAATCCTGTAATCTGTAATATAAAACCATACGCACATTTTCAACATGCCATACAAAAATCTCCATTTATATGGCAAAAACAAATTCAAACACCAAATTACTTTTTCCTGACGTTTGAAGTTATATGCATATCATGTATTAGGGGTATCTATCGCAAACTTAGTAGAACAATGTCAAAAAAACAACAAAGATTTCACTATACTAGAGGCTGGGTATTTGCATTCGGAACAACATGGCTGTGTTTTTTCTTCTAGGGTTGTAAAGTTGCACCACCTTTTGGGCAAAATGCTAAACTGCCAAATGTTTGGTTTGAAAAACAGAGATGACACCGTGGAGAGCTTGCTCAGTTCAACTGACCCATTATATCAAAAGCTCAAGGATCTAAGGAAAACTCCTCACTTCAAAGGTCTGAGTAGATAAGGAAGCTGACGAAGAACAAGATGACTCTTGAGCTTGTGGGTCATGCTTTCAAGAAGAAGAACTTTGGGCCACACTGCTAAGAATGAAGAATTACGACCACGAAAAATGAAAAGCAGTTTCCGGCTGTCCACCTTTCATTTCCGTTCTGCTCATCTCACATCATCAGAGAAACAGGGAACAAACCCCTTTCATTTGATCACTCAATACGATACTGTCTTCCTTTGATTCCCTCAGCCTAGCAAAAGGACCATAAGTCCATGCTCACCCGTGCCCTCCCACCCCCCCAGTAATAGACCAAAAGAACAGGACATGTGTGCTTCCACTAGCTTTTGTGAGTATGAAATGAAGAGAAAACCTCGAAGGCTTTGTGCCACCGGGTTATTCACTGTGAATTGCCCATTTCCCCACAGCAAAGCTTATAATGTTGGAACAGTACAGTACTGCTTTAGAAGACATGCAGTGCTAAAATATCTGCTGATAACATTTATAATTGAAACTTTTCCTGAAAGCTGATTTTCTCAACAAGTGTGTTGAAGTCAGGTCAACACACTCATTTCAACATTTCTCAATTCAATATAGACAGCCTTTATTTAAGGAGGAGACAAAGTAAACTCACTCACTCACTCAATTTCTGTAACTGCTTAATCCTCACTAGGGTCGCAGGTGTCCAGAGCCTATCCCAGGGTCAATGGGCATGAGGCAAGAACCCACCGCAGGGCACAAAGTAAACTTCAACAATAGTCATATATACTCATATTCATTAGAACCTGATTCACTGGCCACTCTCTGTGCTCCACCCACCTTATATGCTCCATTATATAAGTATACAGTTACAGAATCTGGCCAGAGTTACAGACTGTTGTGACCACTCTTATTACAGATTGGATTTGCTGGGTTTTTTACATGTCAGTGCGGCTACTAGGTTGATAGGCAAGAGTGGTTATGTGGTCAGGAAGCAATCTACAGATGCCCTACAGAAGGGGTGCATAACTCTGGTCACGGAGGCTCTGTGTCCAGCACAGTGCAGTGATTTTCCTGCTCATGCACATGTGGTACAACTTATTTGTTTACTGTCAAATTTAGTGGATGTATTTAAGCAGGGAACACACCAAGCTGTGCTGGATACCAGCCATCCAAGACTGGAGTTTGGCCTACAGTCTCTCAAAATGGAGCTAAAGGGGGGGCATTTGGCTGACACTCTTATCAAGAGCGACTTACAATCATTAGTTACAGGGACAGTCCTAATGGAGCAACTGAGGGTTAAGTGTCTTGTTCAAGGACACAGTGGTAGAGAGCGGGGTTCGAACCTGCAGCTTTGTGGTCATCGGGTTCACAAGTGAGTTTTACCCACTAGGCTGGTAGTACAAGGTAGTGTTTTGAAGTGGCAGTAAACTGGCAAAAAAAATGTAAAGATAAACTACAAAGATGGATTAATGGAATAAGAGTCAAGTTTACAGACTAAGCTTAGACTAGTATTCATAACAATTTCATGATAGCTCTCTATAAGGTAGCTTTTATAGACATTACAACAGATGTCTGGTGCGTTTCATCACTTTGAAAACTGATGCTTAGTTTCTCAAGAATGGAACACTGCACACCAAACTACTCTGAATAAAAAACTGATGAAAATTTGTTTTAAATGAAAACACTAATTGTACTATTCCTTATATTTAGGTGTTAAAGCACCAGTCAGAAATCACTAAAACTTGCAGCAACAAATACTGCAGGTAATGCTGAGACTACAAATCCTTACAGCTACTGAGCGTTTGGCCTTAATTTATGCCAGTGAACCCAGGAAATAGCAAGAATGATAGAATTTCTGGGTCTTTAAACTTATACAAATGTTGTGCTTTGTACAAACCTGCACATAAATCTCTTCAGATTTCAGATTTCAGATTTCAACACATCAGGTTTTTGCTTGAAGCAAGGGCTCTCTAGTGAGTCTTGGTGTAAACTGTGTTTTCAGGGTGACATCTAGTGGCCACATCTGAGAGAGAGAGAAAAAAAAAGCAAACACATTTCAAAACAGTGGCTAAAGATGTTCTGTAAATGTTGTGTTTGAGTGTTTCGTATTTTTGTACTCTATATACACAGACTCCCGAAAAGGATATTTTCCTATTACAGGATGCAGCACACCACGAATATTCAGACATATCATAATAATCCATCACTGTAGCCGGTGAAGGCTTTTTGGCTACATGGGTTCAAACAAGCAAGGCCATTAGTGACTGTTTTCCAGCCACAATGAAGTCATGCATAATTTACTTAAACAACTTCAGTCAGACATCCAGTCATGTTCTTTCCTCTGCCATTGTATTTTAACCTAGACCATAAGCATTGTGTACTGGGGGTTTAAGATTTTTTGTAGGGGGGTTTGCACCCAAAAAGACTTGCTGGTAACCGTCTTTAAAGAGTATTCATCTTTACATTACTCTGCCCTTCACACTGTGTACATAGTCTGAGTAGCAAATGCAGACTTACGAAATGAGCTACTGGACGTAGCCCAAACATAATGAAAGGGGGATGATGGTTCATAAAGGCCTTTTGGTAAGTGGATCATCTGAATTACAGTAAACGAGGCACACACCCATTTACATGTGTGTGAGCTCGGAAACGGTCAGCGACAGGATACACAGTGGAACTGGTGTGGTGTGCCAGCTCAGTTTTGCCTCTTTATAATTATGTGAATAGTGAGATGAAGTGATTATGCTACCCCACCCTGGGCAGCTATGAACATGTGGCACACTTTGTTTCATGAATATGAGCCATAACATGTTCAGAACAGGCTGGAACGATGGTCTCCAGCCTATCTCCAGAATTTTTATCATCCCACGGAAGTTCACCTCTAATCCCAGTCAACCCCACCCACACCACACACCAAAATGTTAAAGGGCAGAGACTGATTTGAAGTATGTGAGTTCTGGATTGATGAATAACAGTGCTTTTGTTCATCTGAATTGATGAGTTTGTCTGTTCACTGCTAAGAATTTATTTGACTTAAATAAAACCAGTTGCAATTTATCATATGAGGTACATTTTTAGTTTTTAAGTATATTTTTTCTTTTCAAAAGGCCTCCATTAAATGATCTAGCTGAACTCAACAGGTAGGTAGGTGGATTATTAGCGATATGGTGTAGCAGTGTGGTCAGCAAGTACCAGCATGTGCTTTATATATATATATGTATATGTATTCCTATACATATACATATACATATACATATACATGCATATATATATTTGAAACTGTGCAGAATAGTACTGTTCACAAAATTCATAATTAGGTGACTCAATGTTTTTGACACAGCAAAATTAAGTAATGCCTGCTGAAAATGTGCCTTATGGTGATATGTTTCCATGTTTATTAGGGCATTCACCATTATAAAAACTAACCACAATCTAATCAGTTAGCTACAAGCTAAAGTTGCATGCTGCTTCTCTCTGCTCTCGATTTTGAAGTAAAGATAAAGCAGTATATTCAGGGAGTGTTGGTTGGCCCTCGTTATTGTTTGATATTTGCCCTACCTTCTGTTCCAACTACTACACAGCAGCAAACCCTGCCTTTCTATTGTATCTTTACAGACTGTAGGCAATCCAACAATTTTTCAGCTGCCCTCTAGCTCTTCATCAGTGTTCAGTTTCTGACCACAGAGAAGCTCTTGGCTGGACATTCTTGTGCGACAGAAACAACAGTAATGCTGATGCCATCACTGGTTCACCGGTTGTCCTACCTTGGACCACTTTTGGTAGGTACTGAGCACTGAATACTGAGAGCACCCCACTAGACCTGTCGTTTAGGAGATGCTCTGACGCACTAGTCTAGACATCACAATTTGGCTCCTGTCAAAGTCACACACAGCCTTACACTTGCCCATTTTTCCTGCTTCCAACACATCAACTTCAAGAACGGACTGTTTACTTGCTGCTTTAAACAGCCCCAACCCTTAACAGGTGCCAACAAGATAATCAATGTTATTCACTTCTCCTGTGGTTTTAATGTTGTGGCTGATTGTTGTAAATAGGACCTATTAGGTAGGTGGAGCTCATAAAGTGGTAGAGCTGCTGTTGCTTATAAAGTGGATGCTGAGTGTTCAGTAATTTTCTTCTATCACACTGCAATTCCTGTCTGAGCCTTTAAAATTATAAATGTGAATGCAGAGAACTGATTTACACAGCAGATGAACAATATCAACTATACGCAAAACATCAGAAAGAAATCCCTAATTTCAGTCTTATTTCTCTGTAAATATGAAAACATATAAAGAAACATAGCCTTGGCTAGGCTAAAGTAATGAGATTTGATGGTGGAGGGGGACATTCCTGCGGCTGTTTTGTTAAAAGCAGCTGCATGCTCTATAGCACTCTGAATGTATTCGTACTCTGTGGTTTATCTATCCACTGTGGGAACCAGATTGAGCCTATACAGCCAACCACAGGCAGCCAACCAGTCACAGTGCCCCAGAAATATTTCTACATCACCCCCACAGCCGCTGGATGAGGCCAGTGATTCCATAATTTAGAGAGTTTTCTAAGTTTGGATACTGCACTGTGTTTAACTGGCATGGAAGCCAGTGCTTGCTTGTACTGTTTTCTTTAACATAGACTCAGTGCTAAAGCAAAAAAAAAAAAAACAGTTTAATGGAGTTGATTCAATATCACTTCCAATGGAATGACATATACATTAAGATATAAAATGACAAACAGGAATATAATGAAATTTTTCATGGGACAGGACAAGGACAAGATGAACAATACCTATAAACTAACAATTAGATATTTTTTTCAAACAAAAATGTTCTTATATTAAGATTACACTAAGAACGTTCTTCTTGTGTCTTTTCCCTGTTTTTGTAAGTTCTTTGTGTCTTTCCCACCTGTTTTCTTGTCTAAGCTGTTAATGTTCTCCTTGTGCCTTTGTTTACCTTAGCCATATGTCTATGTATCCATATGTCTGTGTATCTGTTGTTGTTTTTGTAGTTCTGTGATTTTGCCTCTGTATTTTGTCTCTGTGTTTTTTGCCCGTGTTTTTGCCCTGTTTATCTCTGTTTAGCCCTGGACATTGTTTTCCTTTCCTGTTAATAAACTTTGTGCTCACACTTATATCCATCTCCTTGTCTAAGTCTTAACATGTCACAACGTCAGTATTAAGGGTGTTAGTAAGGACATTTTGAAATACAGTTCTCAAAGAAAAAAAGTCTCTGTATTCCTTTAAGAAGAATGTGATTATTATATATTTTTATCACACTGCCAGTTTCTAGCCATTACAGCAACCAATCTCACACTAGACACTGAATTTTAATTTTTAATAGATGACTTTTACTTGTTTGGATATTTTGGTATACTTGACCTCACGGCCTGAAACAGGGAGAAACACCTTTAAAAAACATTAATTAAGACAATTTGGAGGAGAAAATCGGTCTCATTGCTATATCTGGCAGCATTCTCTCAAAGCGTCTTTGAGTACCTTTAAAAGTGCTCTATAAATAAAATGTATTATTATTATTATTATTATTATTATTATTATTATTATTATTATTATTAATAATAATAAAAGCTAGTGCAGCAGGGAAGTTTGCTTGCAAGCTGATGAAATTCTATATTTCTCTGTGTCTGTAGTTAATACTGACTTACTTCAAGTCCCTAATACAAACATTGTACAGATACAGGCTGCACTACGTTCTATGAAATATTTTGTCTTTGATAAAGATCTATTTCAGTTTTTATGTTTTTGGATCACAACAGTTTTAAAAGGCTTACCACATCTTCAGTATGAGGGTATCATACACGCACACACACACTCACACACACATAGCAATGTCTGTTTGTCTATTCATTATGATATTTTTTTTGGAAATAAAGAATTAGGAACTTCTGCTTCAAAGGTGTTGCAATCACAAGGCCAAGTGTAAGAGTTTCAAAATGAAATTTGTGGAAAATGCTTTCCCATGCGCCTCGCGTCCACTGTCTCCAGCATGTGATAAATTATGATAACATCCGTGAACACATTTAACAATGACCAGAGACTTTCTAAAGGAAGCAGAGGGCAAAGGGAAGCAGGCATTCCCCGTGTGGAGTGTTGGAGTAAGCAGAAGTGGGAAAAGGCTTCAATGCCTCAGATCTGCTGCCAGGACAATATGAAAGAGTACAAATAACAAACGCTCTCATTAAGTCATGACATTTCCAGCCTCGTTCAATGCCATTTCTGTCACAAGGACCTTTTCTCTCCCCTCCTGTATTGCTCTCTTTTCCTGTCAACTGTTGAAACTGTTGAAATTGCTAAAAAAAAAAAAAAACTGTGACAGTGAGGCCAGTGTAATGCAGGCAGTTAGCAGGCCGAAATCTTTGAAAGTGCCCCTCTCGAAGAGGTACTGAACTTTGAGAAAGAGATGATGATGTACCTTAACATCTGCACAGCTCTGTGTGTGTCTCTGTTGTCCTCAGTCAAAAGGGGCTGTGTGATAAAGGCCGGTATTGTGGAGTACAGTGTGGGAAAACACTCCATGTCCTGCTCTGCTCTGCTGTACACTGAATGAGCAGCCTGTATAAAGAGCTGCACAGTGACTCACTCTGCTCTTTCCATTTACTGAATTTGTTCACACACTCCATTCCACCTGGACACACACATACACACACACACACACACTGGGCAGCAGACCCTGTAACATTTTACACTGGTGGTTCAATCTCACCTATTTGCACTGTCATGTAATTTTGCAAAAACACCCATTAATGTCGGTGGATGTCACAGAGCCCTTATTTGCTTCAAACCAGGCCCAGGTTAGTACATTGAGCTCTGTGTACTGAGATATGGGTAGTGTTTCCACCCTTGCTAGTCATATGTTTTCTGCGCAGGTGTCATTTAACACACTGTTAACATCCAGTGCTTGTACAAACTGGCAAACTGGCATGTTGGCCTCTACTGGACTAGCTGGTTCATTTTATTCTCTAATGGAGAGTAGATTTCATGCTCACATAGTTTTTCATTCCCATGTCCCTCACCGTTCTTTGCTGGAGTGAAAATGTGCATTATAAGTTTTCCAGTGTTGTTAAACATGTGTATATATGATGTTTATTAGCTGGTGATCTGTTTGAATAGTCTATAATTAAGTGGAGTCTATTATATTCTAGACATTTTAAATGAACTATAGATTAAAATGATTGTGCAAAAGGAATGGTTTACTAAAGACGAAGAAAAAAAACACATAGCCTGTAATGTGACAGAAAACAAAAGAACATTGATCTGCATAATATAGAAAGGATTAGTGTGCGTGCATGTGTGTGTCAGAAAACTAATTAAAGCCAGCATGCCACCAGTAAACAATTTACTGTGATATTTACTGAAGGTTTGCTGGTTGAGACATGGCAGTGCCGTGTTAATATGAGCAATGACGTCCGGTTCATTTCCAGTTAGCCGCAGACCACATAACACACCAACACATGACAAATAATAGTCCAAACACTGTCAAACACAAAACATCTGTCAAACCGAGTCTGACCAAATTATCAGGAGAGTTCTCCAAAATAAACACAAAAACCAAAGCAGGGAGCAGGGCCCATCCACTGGGTCACCTGAAAATCTGTCAAAACCATGGGAAATTACTCCCCCCGTACCTGCAGAGCCTAATAAAGAATGCAAACGGTCTGGGCCAAGCGGACGCCTGGATGAAAGGCAAGGTAATAAGAAAGAATAAGTGTTTTTGGCTGCACAGTTTTTCCATAAAGTGCAGGGAGTGAGGGGAGAGTGCTTGCCAAACTGCGTGTGACGAGTCCAAGAACCAAACCCTTCAGGGAATTACTTGAATAACAGTAATTGTGCTGTTTTTCATATATGACTTCTCATACAAGGATTTTATTCAAATACTTCTTCCATGTTGCCTCGAATAATGCTGTCAATAGCACGTGTACAGCTTACAGCATATTTTATTGTTGACTACTGTAGCTACACTGCACTTTATATCCAATTCATAATGGCAAATAACAGCAACACAGCACAGCATTACTTTCTTCCCCCTTAATGACAAACGCCAGGCCGAAAATAAAATGCTTTAAGTAATTTTGATGACTCTTAAAGGTCAAAGTAACCCATTCAGCGCTGTGATTTTAATCAAACTTGACAGCAAACTCTCTGCACACAGGCGCGCTCAGCCCATGCAATGTGTGTGTGTGTGCATGTGTGTGTATGTGTGCAAACAGGCTATAATAAACTTCATGAGCAGTGACTCTAATTTCACAATGTTCTCCAAAGGGAAAGCGAAATGATGAAAAGTTGCATTTAGCGGGTTTCAGGGTAACATTTCCATTTCAGAGCATACCGTTATTTATGCTCCAAGTGCAGCTCGGGCCATTCCTACACAAGATTGTGCTACAGTGCTGTTGTTGCAGTGCTTAGGATTATTAGAAACCCCCCACCCTGACCCTCTCTTGGGACTCCTCATGATAGGTTCCATATGTGGCCCACACCACTGCAATTGTAGCATGTAGCTTTGCACTCATGGAAAAATGTACAACAACAGAACGTTCTCGTTCAGATGGTCAGATACACTTAATAAGGACAAGGACTGTGGAGCTTGAAAGGGAAAACATTGTTTTTCTTTTATCGGGTACAATTGCCTTGGCACAGTCTGTGAACTCGTACCGGAGGCAGCTCTGGTACCCAGGGCACATTGCAGCACTCCACTTTAAAATGTCACTCTCACCCCATTTGTATTCTCATATTATTGCTAAAGTGAAACCAGATGTGATTTTGAAGATGGTCCAATACCTCCATTTGGGATTTCATTTAACATTTTATCATCTAGGCTAGTAGTTTTCTCAGCCTTCAGGCAAGACACATGGCTTTGATTACCTGATTGGGAAGAATAAAGAAAATGTAAAGATACATGTACCTATCATAGTGTGCAAGTGTGTATGTGTGTCGCGCTGTCATTCTCAGAGAGTTATTTTCGGCACTAAAATTTAATTCCAGATTTGCTGCAGACACTGCAAATGATTTAATCACAGCATTAAAACTATTTATCAGTTTGTTCCATATTTTGTCATCATTCCAACCTTGTAAGCTTCCAACATAACCCTGGGAAAGGAGGGGATTAAAAAAGTACACTTCCATTTTCTCTTTGATTAGCCTGCTTTGTAAGAAGCACTTGAAGCTTTGAGGATACAGTGAGTTTAAATCGATGAAGTAGCTGAAGTAGCATCCAAACAGAAGTTCAATTACTGCGCAGAAAAGACCAGCGGCAGTGGAAAGATTGCTAAGGAAAAGTATTCAAGCTGAAGGGCTTTCTCTGGAGAAGAAAACTGGACTTTAGTAGCAAGGGAACTACTCTTCTAAATAATTGCTCAGTTTGGGAGAAGAGAATTCAAGATTTTTCTTTAAAAAAATGCCCAAGTAAATATGGGCTATATTTGAATTATGTAAGTGTTTATACAGTTGTATGAATTCGGCAGTGACATACTGCCAAATATCTATGTACAACAGACACACACACACACTGATCTAATACCTGCCTAATAGGTCCCTCTTATGCCACTGATGGGTCCTCTGACACATATATGTTATAGCCAGCATTACCTTTTTTTTTTTTTTTTACCAATTCTGGGTACAGTAGTTCTTCTGTGGGATCACACCAGACAGGCTAGTCCCGTACCCATCAATGAGATGGGTTTAAAGCACCATTGATGTTTTTTTTTTTTTAGATGAATTAAACACAGGGTTGGGATACAACAGACTACAGGTGTACAAAATGTATTCAGAATACATAAATAGATGTAAGTCATGACGTGAGTAATTTTAGACTAGTTGGCTAAAGATACCAAGAGAGAACAGTTATAGTTCAAAACAGTGCACAGCCCCTAGGGAAAGCTTAAGCTTCTGCACTGTTGCCCTGAAAGTATGCAAAGGACCCTCTTGGTCAGCATATTATAATAGTTTGTCTATTACCATTCTTCAAGATCTGTTTCAGCAAGGCTAAGTTCTGTGCTATCTTAAAAAGAGAGGTAGTGGGCTCACTCAGGTTCCATGAGATTTATTACTCTTGGACATCTAATCTGGTGCAGTACCAACCACCTGTGGAGTTTTTTTAACCCATCAAGGACCCCGCCATCACCACATGGTTGGAAATATAGCACAGATAATGATCTCTGGACATTCTGAACAATGTCCAGACAACATTGACAATAAGGGTGGCTAGTAACGTCATAAACCAAGTTTGTGCTAATGTAAAAACATCCATGATGGGCTCTGTAGGACCTTTAAGTAGAATCCAAGGTTGATTGAGTTAGACAATACAGTGGGTAACAACACACATCAGAAACATGACTGTGTTGTCTCTTTTCATAAGAGTGTTTACAATATGCTGTACATCAAATTGACTTCATGTTCCTGCTTTCTCTTGAGCCCCTTCCCCCCAAAATGTCTGGACCAAACTCAAACTCTCATGGCAGAAAGCTCCAGGGCAGCCCGTTCTCTTACGTGCAAAATGTTTGGCTTTAAACAGTTTAAAAACAAATGGTGTGGGCAGAGACAGTGTTTTCATCTCAAGCAGACTGCAACTGAGATGACGCATGACAGGCCATCTGTGGTGCTGCATCACCCTCAGCACCTTTCAGAATCTTTTTGGATTATTTCCATATAACACCGACTGGGGTGTCACTTCAGCCTACATTCAAATCTGTTTGTCTGCTTGTAAATTTTTATGGAATTTGATATGAGGAAGAATGACCCTGGTCTCAGGGGCTACAGACTTGGTTTTTGCCTACAATTCCAGCAGGGTCCACATCACTTCCCTCAGCCTCTACTGATACACCAGAGGCAGTACAGAGAATGAAACAAGAGTTGAATGAACCTTGTACCAACATCGCCAGCAAAGCTCACAGCGAGATTACAGCTCAGTACACACAGACCTGTTCAGTTTTAGATGTAATCAGTGTGTGTGTGTGTGTGTGTGTGTGTGTGTGTGTGTGTGTGTGTGTGTGTGTGTGTTTATAACAAGCAATCACGTTCTTCACTTCCTACAGTGCAGAATCAATGCACACAGGTACTTTCAAAGTAGTGAACTGAAATATTACCATCATGATGAAAGCTTAGGGCTGTGTTATCCAACCAGGAATAGACCCTCTTCTAAATAAATGCCTTTAAGTATATATGAGTTTGGTTCTAAAGTACAATATGAATTTCTTATTTCATGATATTCAGTATTAGGACTGGGTTTTACCCATAGAGGACACATAAATGTGATTGTGACTAAAACAAAAAAAGTTCAGAAAAAGTTCTTGCAATTTTTTTTGGTGTCACTCCTAGTGGTTCATTCACAGTGACATTTTCACATAATATTAAGAGCAACTAGATTTTTCAAATTATGTAAAAAGTAAAAAACTGTAAAAAAGTAAAAACTGAGATATGAGGTTTTGTTCAGACAGTGACTATGTTATTATATTAATTTATAGTAATTGTAAATATAAGGGCATTTAATATATTGTATTTGTGACAATATACACTGATACAATGCTAATAGAGTACTGCACAAAAAGTCATCTGAAAAAAAATTATATAAATATATTCATTAGGCCAGTATAATTTATTTCTCTAAAAAAACACACAAAATATATACAAGTACACAATACACTGTCATTTTATTTCTGTCAGTGCAAATGTAACACTTGAGACGGCTGTCTAGCCTTGGAGATATAGATAAAAAGACTGGGGGTTATCTCACTTAATCTGATCTTGTCTGTAGGTTCCATATCACCGGGCACTGCCTTCAGAATCTGTACATCTGTCTCCACCTATCCCAGAGCAAAAAAAAAGGCAGGTGGTAAAAGCTGGAAGGCATGCTTAAGCAGCTGGGGGTGGCAGCAGACCAGGCAGGCCCCGCATAAGCAGGAGTCTCTTCAGCTCTGCACTGCAGCTACAAGGCTAATGTAGCTAACAGGTAAAGTTTACAACATCATGCACACTGCATGCCTAAGCCATCACATACTTGCCTGACAACTCCATATAAAATTATTAAGTAATCTCAAACTGACCTATTTCAGTCTTTGTTCTGCAGAACACCAATCTTCAGGGTTTCCAGTCAAGCAATGACGAAGACTTCCAATGGATCCCAAATCAGAAGCATTCAGTTCTCTAGAGAGACTGCAATTGCTGTTTTGTACTGTGCAGGCCACCTGTCTGAATTTCACTCTATGATCAATGGATTGCCAGAAGTGGGAAAAGATTAAGGGCAAAAAAAAACTTGTCTTACTACAGATGGAACTCAGGGCATGCTATTTATTCTCAGGGCTATCTAAGGAAAGGCAGTATGAACTTGGCACTTAATCAAACATCTTATATTTTACATAACACCCTCCTCCCAGGGCACAGAGACGTGTTCCTTTCATTACATAATTCTGACACTTCCAGGTGTATGGCTATATTTACATGCTTCGTGCTGAAGTGAGTGGGGAACCCTTTCTATAAGAACCATCCAGCTGCTTTATTCTCTTCCCTCCAGCTCATCAACCAGGACTCATGAGTCCTCTCCATGTGAATTTACATCCTCTCTTGGGCCCTATCCTACATGGGATGTTTTGAGTGTTGAGGTTCTTATTTGTGTGTGTCTGTGATGTCAGCAAGACTACTAATGCTCTTAAGAACGCATTCATCGACAGCAAAGCATGGTTAAAACCCATCGGGCAATAATAGGATACCAGCAGACTGTTTAAGAAATAATTCACATTATTATAGAGCTATGTTTTTTCCTTATGTTCTGATATTCATGGCCTAAGCTGAAGGCCTAGCTCTGACAGATACTGTTCACCAGTTTGTGTTTGTGTTCTGAAGTTGTGTAACAGGGTACATGCACATATAGCTGCAATATTGATTGAATGAGTGAACAAACGCTGCAGGGTGTCCTGTTTCTCATTTTGGAGCTTACAAGTGCCCTCCATGTGCCCTTAGTAAAAGTGGCACAGACTCGACAGCAGCCTCATACCCAAAACTGATTAAGGTATAGGCTGAACCAATCAGAGTGGAGGGCTATTTATGGCTGCCTGACCAACATGGGAGAGAAGAAGGCATTTAAGTGTGAATTAAAATGCAAATTTTATACATTTACAAATGGTTCCTTTAAAAGCTAGCACCTTTGAGGACCCTTGCCTTATACAGCAGAATGTTTTGCTAACATACTGAGACACCACCGAGCTTAGTGTGGCATTTGGGATGGGACGTTGGAATACTGCTAAATCCTGTTCTGGGGTTCATGTGCAGATAAAATGAAAATATAATGATGTTCAGTAAACTATGTTCCAACTTTTTTTTTTTTAAACAAAATTAAATTCTCAGGCTAAATACATTTAAAAATAAATGTGGAAAAAATATGATTCAGTATTTTGTATACAGTATATTCTGAATCATACTGAAATAATACAATTAGACTGACTCTTGGGGAAATTCATGATGAATAGTTTCCTAAAGTATCATAATTGAGTGAAGTCATGAGGTCAGAAATGTAAACCCCAAGCAGACGGCTTTGCAGGTTGCTGCAGTGTGTGTGTGTGTGTGTGTGTGTGTGTGCGCAAATTGTCCTCCTTGGCTGATACTTGGTCCAGATTGGTGTGTGGAACTCAGGCAATAAGCTCATGAAGATTGAGGTCATGTCTCAAAGGAAAGGCCCCTTGGAATCTCAGCCAAAGCCCAGCTCCATAAACAGCACCCTCCACCAGAGGGCTTCTCTCTCTAACACACGCACACACACACACACACACACACACACACACATACAGACACACTGCTGGTATTACTATATTTGTGAGGACATTCCACTGACTTGTATCTCAGTAACGCTTTACCTACACATAGCCCTAAACTTAACCTGAGTAACTATCAGACAAACTTTCAGCTTCTTTAGATTTTCTAAAAATAAAAGTGAATAATACTGGACAGATTATCCAGTACTCTGGTCATTATTTGATCCTCAGAAAGAGATAAATACATGTGTGTGTACACACGCATATACACAGAGAGAGAGAGAGACAGGCAGCAGTTCAGAAGAACAGAAACAGTGTTGACTGTGAGTATGTCACAAAGATCAGGAGAGCTGGCTTTGCTACTGAGCTGCACGGGCTAAACCCACAACACTTCCTGATAAATATATCATATAAATATATACTTCAACCATGCAACACAGCAGCCATACTAAAACACCCCACAAACAATCGTGTACTGTGCAAGACCATAATCGCCCCATCCGTAAGGTGTCCCATTTCTCATAATTTTAAAGGGCCACTCACAAGCACCCTTAGTGCAGATTTTGGCAAGTACCACATCGATACAGACTAAACGGCATCTCAAAATTCCTTGAGACAGAGCTATATAGAACACTCTTGTTTTTAGGTCAACAAAGCCTCGTAGTCTTCAACTGCTTTTGACAAATTATTGCAACCTTCCTATCTAAATATGATCAAAAGTCTATCAAAAACAGCTCTAGAGCTTTAATCAGTCATCACATATTCAAAGTTGAATGAGAGGCATTATTAAGTTTTCATGAGGAGAAATAAAGCACCAAAAAGCACATATTTCACTATCAGTTTCATGTTTTCTGATTTACTTGGCTTGTTAAAACCTCAGCTATTTTTGTGAAAAGTACATCTGGCATTTCCCACGAGGTCATTTTTCCTGCCTGGCGGTTTTCCTGTGGTTCTTCTGAGTCAACATTGTGCAGAATGCCTTCAACACAGAGCAGCTTCTTCATTAGCAAAATACACTTTTGCTCTTGTATGAGCCAAGCCAGTGTGGTAAAACAGCACTTTTACTGGCATGGCTAAATTTGGCTGATAGGGGATTTAATAACAGTTTGTGAAAACTGTTCTTGATGGTTTTCAATAAAGCAATGGCTTGAGACATGTTATAATAATCCCTGTGGCCACAGCTGCTCTGTATCTTGTTTTTCATTTGTTGTTAATGAACAGTTGCAGGTCTACTCAGCTAAGCAAGGCGTTTTGAAGAAAAAAAAGGCACTGCAGTTTTACTTGAGGAACGAAGGTTGCCTGATTTCCTCTAAGAGTGGAGAAAATAACACTGAATAAAGACAGTTGTGGGGTGAAATTGTATACTATAGTGGAAAGCACTGATTAATAGCCGAAGCTGCATTGCACAAACCAGCAGATTATCAGAGCACAGCTGCTGAGTGTAGGACTAACACCAGCAGCTGCGCTATCAGGCCTCGCAAACAACAGCCTGTCGTTCACTCTAATACATAGCCTTTTAAGTCATTTGAGAACTACCCTGACACAAGATTACAGACTGAGTATGAATATTCATGATGGATATTGTGCATCTGAAGGATTCCGGTTCCTTATATTGTTTTTTCTCAAAACCATGCCTGTTTCACTGAGTTTTTTTTCTCTCACCCTCCAGAAATATGCGCATACAATCAATTCCTAGTTAATGAATGACTTCACTGGCTAAAAATAACTAGCTTTTGGATGTCTTCCTTACTTGCAGGTTGTTAGACACTCTGTCAGCACTTGTAATGTCACCTTTCCGCCTCAGGGTGTCATTGCATTCTAAGTTCTCTTCTCTTTTTTTTAATCTCCTGGAATGGTGCAGTAAGTATATCATATGGACAAAAGTATTGGGACACACCTCTTAACTGTTGAATAGAGGTGTTTCAATTGTACCCATTGTCACAGGTGTATAAAATCAAGCTTATCAAGACATTTTGGACAATGCCACGCTTCCAACTTTGTAGATAAAGTTTGGGGAAGAACCTTTTCTATTGCAGCACGACTGTGCCCCAGTGCACAAAGCAAGGTCCATAAAGACATGGTTGGATGAGTTCAGTGTGGAAGAACTTGACTGGCC
>JBBPCZ010000115.1:27066278-27118722 GCA_037974445.1 Brycinus macrolepidotus | reverse complement strand
CACAGAAACTCCAAAATCTTGAGGAAAGCCTTCCAAGAAGAGTGGAAGCTATTATAGCTGCAAAGGGGGACCAACTCCATATTAAAGTTTATGTATTTGAATGCAGTGTCATTAAATCCCTGTTGGTGTAATGGTCAGGCTTCCCAATACTTTTGTCCATATAGTGTATATAAGGAGGCTGGTTCTTCTTGGTTTTACAATACAGTGCAAACTCCCTTCTTGGTTCTTGAGTGGTTTGATGGGAAATGGTGGACTGAAGAGAAACATTTTCACTGTTTACATTGTGGTGACAGAAATCAGGGATAGCCTAATGCAAACTTACTTATTATCCAAAACTACCAGTGAATCCACATGCATCTTCTGAATTTTTATATTTAATGTTGAGTAACACTAGTGTTAAATGTCTCAGACCATATGATGTCCAATGACGTCTTGTAACCATATTGCATAATAACTTTCTGTAAAGTACCTTTTAACAGTATTAAACACTTGCTGTCATTCCTATTTTTACCAAAACCACTTTAAACGACTGAGCCAATCAATGTCTCTACAATGGAGCATTTGCATCAAAGCACTCTGAACCTTTATCATAACACTATGCAGACATTCTAAAACATCAATGGAATCCCACTTCCATAATGACTTTCAGGTAGGTACATATTCTGTAATAGAAATGTCCTCTCTTATGTAAGGTGCAATCACATATCCTCAAAATAAACACAGAAACAGTCATTTCACAGGCTACTCTGATCAGAAACACACAGGTTCAGCTGCCACATGGTCCTGTGAAAACTGACGTGATGTTCTTGGCAGAATGTCGATAGATATTCACCACCAAAGGAAATTTCAAATAGCTGTTCACAGGTCAACAGTAGGAGCAAAATATGAGCTCGCCGTTCCTGTGAGGAAAAAAAAAAGTGATATAGGAAACTGAATGATTTCCACTAATTTGCACCCGATATATATTTTAATCACACAGACAGTGGAAGGCAGGAAATGATGACTGGTGTCCGCTGCCCTTCTCCTCTGAGTCAACACTAGGAGCAAACTGTTAAAGTGGGAAAGCACTTATTTAAATAGAGGCTATTTAAACGACTCTTACAGTGTCTGTTAAATTTTGCTAATAACCCTTTTTTTGTGTGATAATACACAGTTTGGCAGATCCCCATTTCGGGGCTCTTAAATCCAAACTCTCAGGGCAAGTAGCCTGTAATTAAAGCTGCTGCTGATCTCCGACTAAATTTGATTCAACCACTAGAGGGTGCTTGAAAGGCTTGGAAAAACAGTGTAGTTATTTCAAGGTTGACATGTTCTCAAAATGTATTGGATGTATTATTAAGTGCACTTGAAGTGGTAGGCTACATTTCAATTGCACATATTTGCTGCGGCCTACCCACATGGCTTTTATTACATATGCTGACTCTGACATTCAGGAACCAAAATGTAGCTGTAGCACATTAAGCCATCCTTTATAGCATGATCTAAAGAAGATGAGGTAGAAAATTGATCAGTATGAAAGGAAAACATCCTAGTTTTGCTAAAAGTGCCTGAAAATGACAATCTAAAGTAAAAATTTGTAAAACTTCTGTAATTTGAAAACTTGCACTTTTAATGTCTCTATAACTTACTCAGTGCCTCAGAGTATAATTTCAATAAGCACATCATGGGCAATAGGGCCAAACCAGCTCATGTTAGCACTTCTTTATTCACCCCTAGTACTCCACTGTAAAAATTCAAATACATTTAGTCAGTAGTTTGTCTATATTGTTAGATTTATATTGTTTACATTTGTGTATATTTACCAATAAATTCTATCCTGTACTTTATTTTCTAAGTGATTCAGGAGTGATTCTGGGTTACATTTCACTGGATAATGTACATGTATAACTGTGTATGCGACAAATAAACATCTTGAATCTTGAATATTCTTATATATAATACTACATGGTATTGCAAATTAGTGAATCACAACTGAGACCCTATTAGACAACAAGGAAAAAGATATTAGCAGTACATTTAAAGGTTTTAGATGAAAAAACACAGCATCTTCCAGACCTGAACTCTAACTTCTAAACATGGCTGGCTGTATCAGTCCAACACTGAAAGAGTCATGTTAAGTGCTCTTGACGAACATTCTAATTATGGGGGCCCTGAAATTCCCAGCTCTCAATACAATTATAAAGAACATAGTAAACTACAGCAGATGTGCTCTAGTACACGGCCTTTTCAGCATATGGGACACACACACACACATACTTATATTTATATATTCAAATCCTGAGCAGCATTATTTTTGCATACTAAGAAAATATATATATATATATATTCCCCCAGTGTAAACTCAGCAAATAAAGAAAAACAAATTGATCATTGCACAAAAATGCAAAATGTAAATTTGACATTAATGTAAATTAAGTTTGCAAAAGTTTGGAATCACTGTTTTTAATAAAATGCTGCAGATCATTGTAAGTTGTTGATCATGCTTCAACTCTACAATTTCACAGACCTATTTTTTTTATTTTAGATGTTTCCAGAATAATCAGAGCTTTTATAGACTGAGAAGTCTGCAGAACACTAAGAATCTCATTATAATAAAATTAACACCCAGAAATTTGAAAAGTAGTGATCAAATCTTAGACAGAAACTACATAATATTTGACATTATATTCTTTAAGATTTCATAACTTTTTCGTGTTCCAAAAAACATTAAACATCATAAACTATTGTATAGAAACAATTGAATACAATAACCATAATTATTAATATGACAAGTGTTTTCAGACTTTTGAACAATGTACATCTGTCTTTCATTTCTTGCAGATAGAGGAAGATAACATGGATAGTGGTGTTTCATATTTTGTTGCAGTTTAGTTGTATTTGTGTTTCAAAAGACATGCAACTCCAGCAAATGCAGCCCATGACTGGATAAAGTGACTTTTTTAAGTTATAAAACAGTTTATTTTTTATTAAAAATGTTACATAGCAACCTTGAGTGCTACCCCAAACACTGTTGGAGCAAATACATTTCTTGAACTTTTAAGTTTATTTCTCCTACTAATACATCAAAAAAAAAAAGAAAGAAAGAAATGAAGAAAGAAAGAAAGAAAGAAAGAAAGAAAAAAAGAAAAAGGAAAGAAAAATTGATTACCCCTAGGAAGATTGTGTCACTTTAAAATTAGGTTGGTACTTTTCCAAAATCCTTTGTGCAAAGAAATGATGACTTTTTGTTTTGACCGACAACCATTTTCTGGTTTCACATCTCGTAACACATACCTTGTAAAGAACTGAAAACTGCCAATACAATCCAACATATTTTAAGATAATTTAGAAATCCACTTGCTATACATCTTTTAACATGAACAATCAGGAGGGGCCTTTTGTGTGCTTCACTAAGTGCTCCTAAAACTTCTACCCCTTGATCCTCAGGTGTAGTCTGAAACCTTGGTAAATCTCCTGAAAAGAATTCCTCTGAGTGAACTGTGATCACAAGTTTGTGCCTGCAAAGAAAAGCCACTGTCTGACAACAAAGTAGTCCTGGACATAGTACTTCATCATGAGCAAAGCAATCCCATTTTAGACCTTGCAGATCAGCGAAGTCCAAAATTACAGTAGCCAGTGAGTATGATACAAAGTGTTTTCAGTTTGCTAGGGTTATGTACAAGCACCTTGGTTCTACATTTGACAAACACATTCCACGTTGCCCTGGCAAATAAGGGAGGGAGCCTCACTGAGAGTGAGAGGAACAGAAGGGGATGCCAGTGGATGGTGGTTAGAAAAGCATGTGAAACTTAACTCACATTTTACTGTCAATACTCTTTCAAGGAAAGCTTAGTTAGTTTTATTTACAGGTAGCTGTGTAACACACCAAACTGCAATGTTCTGTTCTTTTGTGGTTCTTATGGTTTGAACAAAATGTAACTTGTTTAACCCTTGCAGGCTTGAAATATGAACACACTAAACTACCACACTGATACATAAAAAAGATGCACAGTAAGGATTAATATGCAAAGGTACAATAGTTCACCAGGCAGCTCTCCTGCATGATGTCAAAATAGTGTTCTGTGAATTGATTAAAATATCATTGCTGCGATTGCACTGATTTGTCACTCGACTTGTTTATATCCTTTGGGCACCTAGAAGTTCATTGAGAATTCCTGCTCCTCCGTTGGGACGTAAAACCTTCCACTAACTCCAGCACTCATGCTAAGGCAATCCTTTTTCAAACCAGACAACGGATGCCTGTAGACAGCATGATTAGAACAAGACACAATCAGCCCAGCTGGCCCAGGTTCAAAGAAACGTGCAAATCATAAATTTGAGTGGCAGAAAAGGACAGATAACAGAAATAAATTGCTCCTAAGTTTAAGCGCCTATAGGACGCAGCTAGCTGTGTGGTCGACAGCATGGCCATGCTTACTGGAAATAGGGACCATTTGAGTGTGAGTCAGGAGTGTCTTCTAGGCCTCTCCAGTTATTGGAATGTCAGGCTCCTATTTTTAAGAGAGTTTGGTGCTGGGATGAACTGAAGAGAGCTGCGGGGGACTAAAAGCTGGTTGGGGGTTGAGGGCTGATATGGGGTAGAGGCCATGGTGGAGAATGTCTCCATACGAGGTCCCAACCGGATGTCTGTACAGGTGGGCTGGGTTGGCCGCCTGGGCCAAGAACTGTCTCTGCATCATTATGGAATGGATGGCAAAAGGGGGCATGAGTGGCGAAATGACAGCCTGGTTCTTCAAGTACTGCAGTGGATGTGAGTAACCAGGGGGTGCGTGGGGGCCCAGGCTGTCACACATGTCCTGTACCTGAGATACAAAAGCCCCTGGATACAGTCCTGGGAAGATGGGGGAGTGCAGGGGGAACTTGTGTCCCTCAGCAGCATAGCTGTTGATATGCACCGCATGAGCCGGCTCTGCCGGCTTCACAGACTCATTGTCAGCCTCTGGGGTCCGCACTTTCACTGTGACATCTCTGGGTGTGGAGCAGTGCATGGGTGTCACAGCCCTGATTTTCTTTTCTGTGGGTCCGTTCTCCAACTCCTCCAGGTTCCTTTTTAGTGGTCGTGCTGCACCAACATTCTGTGGGCTGCTTTTGGTGCTCAAGATGGGTCGAGCCATCTCATCTATCTTGTAGCTCAGCGTTTCTTCTCCTCTGCCATTGTGTGCTTTGGGTTGTGGTTCTGCCACCTTTTTAGGAGTGGAAACAGTCATAGGAGGTACTCGGCAGGCTCTGGGGTGGTAATCCAAGCTTGAACCCTGACTGTTGCCTGCTTGGAAGAGAGTGCTTTTGACATCCTGTTGTATTATGGAATGTGGGAGGCCACACAAAGGTGAGGTTGAGTGGGGCAATTTGTGTGGAGAGGGCTTTGGGAGACTCAGATCTGTTGGTTGCTCCTCTGTCATCCTTTCACTAGAAGGCCCTTTTTCTTTCTGATTCAAACGGGCGCAGAAAGTCAGGCTGCCACTGTCGGGCTGCTGGCTCTGGGGGAAGCCATGTGCGGTCTCAGAGTCCCGTGGGTAAGCCTCTCCGCTCAGATACTTGCTTAGCTGTTCTTTGCTCAGATGGTGCTCAGTCTGGCGGTAGAGGCTGTGGAGGTGAGGTGAAGAGTAGAAATCACCAAGAAAACTAGGTGCTTGTCCAGGACGAGGTATCTCAGTAGATTTCTCCATAGTGGAGTGAGGGCTGGCCCTCACAATGTAGGGTTCTCCCATGGGGCTTGTCTGAGACTGGTGTAGAGGATGGTGCTGGGCTGGTTCAGAAGGGTCCCCCTCACTACACACCTCTCTCTGACAGGCCTCCACTGAAGGCCTTCTGTCCTCACTGCCTCGAGGCTTGAAGCTCTGAGCATGCTGGATAACAGATGGACGCTTCATCACTACACTTGCCTCAGGTGCAGTGGAAGAGACCTGGGGGCCATGCTGTCCAGCAGCTGCTTCCTCTGTGCTACTGGCTGATGCCTTTTTGTTGACTAATGGAGGAGGTGGACCATAGGGGTAATTACTGGGCAAGCCAGTGCCACTAACTTGAGACAGCATCTTTTTCTTGGCTAATGGAGACATTATGCCAGGGTTGCTTCTAGGATAGAGAAGGGAGTTGTAGCTAAAGCTCTCCTCCTTGGTGGGGAGCTCAGCCCTCTCTGTTGGGATCTCTGGCACTGAGAGGGGTTGCAGAGGTCTTTGCTTCAGAGTTGATAGCACCACATGGTTCTGATTATCTTTTGACCCAGCCTGTTCAATATTTCCCAAGGTATGATGGTATGATGGAACCTTGTACTCTAGTGTCCCATGTTGCCATTGGTCCTGTGTGTGAGGATGGGCGAAGGGGTGGGAATGGCGTAGTGGCATAGAGGCGGCAACAGGAAACACATCAGAGTCCTCTGATTTGAGTGGTGTGCCATCTTGCGGAAGTGATGCGTGCTTGCTCCTGCTGATTGGTTCATGTGGACCTCCATCCCACGGGACTTTCTGGAGCACCAATTTATCCTCTTCCTCTTTGACAATCAGCTGCAAGTCACCATCTTCCATGGTAGGACTCTTTACCTCACTCTCCCTGTGAGCTGAAAGCTGGGACTGCTGTGTTTTCTGTTTCTCCAGCACCTCCTCCTGGAGCTCGTCTTTGTCCTCTACGTCCTCTGCATTCTGAAGACACACAAGGAGACAAAAAAGCCACTTAATCATTGAAATATGTAGTGCATAAGCATATAATCTAGCTGGACTGTATTATTAATACAAACTACTGCAGACCCAGAGAGATGCTTTCGCATCTCTCAGGAGAGGCCCTGAGATGGAATGAGCTCAGCAGAGTGTGATGGCCAAACTATGAATAAAGCATTCTATTTACGTGTGGATGAGATTAAAGCCCATACATAGTTGTGTGAATCTTTGACAGTTGACCGGAAACCTAACCTTCAACTACACCAGGTGCTAAGCTTAACGGTTAGCTTAAAGCTCCATTGTTAAAGTTTATTCTACTTACACAAATTATATGACAGGTATTGCTCAATAAACACTGCTGGACCATCTATCAACAACGAACAAATGAATACCAAAATTCCACTGGCTACAAATGAAAAAAAAAAAAAGAGGTCTGCATAGTGCTGTGGAAGTGACAGCATACATCTGCTGCTGACCTTCAGATCCAGCACCTCATGTCACAACACAGTCTACGCACTCTAGGAAAGCTTCAGATGTCTCTAATAAGCAGACACATGCTGCAACAACAGCCGCATGGTAGCACTGCAGAAGAGACTCCAGCCCCACCCTTCCGTTCATTACAAACATTGGTTGCAGAAAGGCACAGATGTTTAACATCAGTTAGTGTCAGGTAAAATGTTGGCTCATCTTTTTCACTCTGTTCCCCCACTCAGTTCAGATAATTATGCAACTGCTTATGAATAATGTGCATATTTCTCCTTATGCGGCGCACAAACTACAGCGGTGCTTGAAAGTTTGTGAACCCTTTAGAATTGTCTACATTTCTGCATAAATATGACCTGAAACATCATCAGACAGATATGTAATATTGGATCATTTTCCTCAATAAATAAATGACCAAGTGAAATATTTTTGTCTCATTTATTTAACTGGGTTCTCTTTATCTACTTGGAGGACTTGTATGAAAATCTGATGATGTTTCAGGTCATATTTATGCAAAAATGTAGACAAGCACCACTGTACATGTCCTGATTACAATCCGCTGACACTGGTGCTTTCCAGCATATGCCTCTCAAAATGTCTCCTACAGCTGAGATCTATAACTTTGGTTGAAATGTTTTATCCCCCTCTACTTTGCCTCCCTCTCTAGTCATTCACATGAACTCCGCCTCAAAAAAGAATTCCATTTTCAATTTCTCCCTTGTCCAATGTACAATCAATTATCTGGAGAGGGCTTTCAAATTACAGAACATACCAGACAGATGAGCTAGGCATGCCACTGGAAAAGCAGTCAGCCCCTACAACAGCCTTCTTTGTTTCTAAGCCACAGCCAATCACTCATTTCAGGCACAGCAGAAATGAATATGTGCCATACAGCAGCTCTAAAATGTGTTGAAACCTGACACTTTAAGAGAAAATTCTAACGGCCCTTTCATCTTCTCTGTAATCACTGGATATTCATGCGAAAATAATAACCTAAATCCCTTTGCTGAGTTGCATGTGCACCCTCCCTTTTTTCATGTTTTTGCTTAACTGGAAAGACATTTGCAAATCACCATGGATTTATTGGTTTTCAGGGATAAAAATAAGCCTGTGGTTTATATAAGAACTAAAATATGGCATCAGTTTACTCAGGACATAATAGCTGCTCAGATCTGACAGCAGGCATTTCCAGTGCAGCACTCCCCTTAGTGTCATTCTGTGCACAATAGGTCTTGTCAATAACAACAACCTGGTCATGATCTTTTCTCTTCCACTTGTTTTGTGAAGCAAAACTAGAAGGCTGAGAGAAAAAGCCTAATGTGTTCTAGTCCAGTGGTTTACAGGGAGAATATAACTGAATAAGGCAAAGCGTAAAATTCGCCTGGAGTCAGTGAAGCAGGGAAATACTATTTGATTTACTGCGCTGTAGTGCAGCGGTCAGAGTCTACGAATCAGCTAAAATAATTATGTTAAAACCAGCTGCTCCTGACAGCACTATTCTTACAGGCCTTTGATGGCTCATTTGTTAAAGAGACAAAAGGCAGTGAGCCTGAAGTGGCCTTTCATGTTTTGTTTTTTTCAATCTCCCTCTCTTTCTTCTGTGTGTTTTGAAAAAAAAAAGTGTTGCTATGCAGCATCAGTTGAGTGAGGGAATCGGTAACTGACCAGTTCTGGAACTTTGGCTGAGGTGTCCTTCTCATTCCGGCCCTTCAGATTTTGGTCATCTTTGAGTCGCTTCATGGCCGGAACCTTTGTCTTGTAACCCCCGTCCTGGGCGCCGGCCTCTTGCTTTCGGGGTTTGATGGGGGGTAGTGGCTTGTCTTCCTCCCCTTTTGTATATCTCTCATAGGGCAGAATTAGCCTGGAGAGAGGGGAAGTGAGACAGGTTAGCACTCTGGCCTAAATACCACAGGCTGACTCACTGCGTGCTCTTTCTGCATTCTGCCTGCTCTCTTACCACATTAAACAGTCCCGTCTTCATTCTACTGGAACAATGACAGATGAGGAGTTCCAGGAAAATGCATCTGCTTTCTCAATCACAATATTTAGTGCGCTGAGGCCACTATTTCGCCTGAGCTGCACACTGATCAAAGCTGATTACAGAAGTTAAAACCAACACAGCGAATACTTTCAAAACTCTGGACTTATGGTGCATGTGTCACACTTTTCAAACAAACACATTTTTCATGTTCTGCATTAACAGCTTAACAGATGGAAATGTTGTAAAGTCATAGAACCTTGGAAAACTACTGGGTACCCACCTACAAACAACATAATTGGTCGCAACTATTTTTTATTTAGTGATGAGAAGGGAGGATGTAATCTCACTGTGGACTGCATATGGCATATCTGGGATTCAAACCTGGACTGTGCGCTGCTGTTCTTGAAGTGGGAGTTGTTTTTTTTAGAACATCTTTTACAGGATTTGGCCAGAAGACCAATGCGCAAGAGATGGTTGCACACAAATGCACACACTCTTTCCTTCTCTGAAATACCTTGTCCTCAATGAAGCATGCAGGGGAAATGGAGGATAATGCACTTGATCCTAATTAAAAGCATTTTGGTTCCCAGCAGCTGATGACATATGGTCTTTCCCTGATTCAAAGCTGATTTATACTGCAAATGCTGAAGAATTACTTTTTTGCTCTTGTTCAAGCCTGAGCTGAACATAAGAAGATGCAGACTGCTGCTATCAGCCTTGTCTCTTGCTTTTGCTGATGGAAAAGCTTGATAGAGGCTGTGGTAATTGGATGGGGTGATACATAGCACTGTAATCTGCTGCTCTTCTCACGTAGTTTGAAGTTTTTATAATGTGGCTCGGTGTGATTAATGAGTCCGGGTGGGAACTGTCAGAAGCAAGCGGAATTATAAATTTCCTGCACAAAATGCCAGCCATAATCAAAATAAATAATTTTTACATCTCACGCATTTGTGATCTGTAAATGCCAAAGAGAAGCCGAGAGAACCGTAGATGCGCTAAATTCGTCAGACCTCTCTATCTCAATTATTTACGAGTTTTTGTTTTTTTCCTTCCTTCCTAGCTCATATCATTACAAATCTCACTCATGCTGTGTGATCTCTCTCTGTTCTCTCTCCTTTTCCCTTCATCATTCCATTCTTCCCCAGTTTAATAAAAGGCATCTCCAGAGGAATTTATTTCCGCTATTTTGTTTGGCTGTGTGTTTACTCAACAGCAAGGCTGCCCAGGCCTCTTGGAGCTGGAGCTGCACTGAGCATGCTCAGGCAGGAGGAGGCATGCTGGAGAACTATGCTGGCTGGGGTTTGGCAGCCGGCCAACGGCAAAGCTAAGCAGGAGCCCAGAGGGAACATTCATCTTCAGATCCCATTACCAAAAGAGTTTAAACATGTTACAGCTGCTAAAACTGGAAAACAGCTCGCTCCACGCGGTCAAATCAAAATAGCGGGCAGCTGCCAAATACCTGATTCCCACTGTAATATTTCAGTTCATGTTTATATAATAGAGCCATAATAATGCACACAATGGCTTTTATCTTGTTTGCAGCTAATCCTCAGAAAGCTTCAGTGCCACCCTCTCAACTCCCTAACAGCCCTAGGAGCCCTCCCCAAGGTCTTATAACCCTGTTTTAATTTGTGTACAATGGTCAAACTTAGGCTTATTCTGAACTAATATTTCCATGTGTTTAAGTTCCTAGGCATAAGTGATACCAGATGTCATCACTTAATATTGTGTATTTTTGTGAAAGTACTTCGCATGCTCAAGCACTGAGATAAGAATGGAAATAACCCCTGCTGCAGGGTGAAAAGTCAATGGAAAAATTTCCACAAAAGCCATTAAAAAATTCTGTACATATCCATGTAAGGCCACACCAAGCCACTCTTCCCTTCCCCTTTCACTTAACTAAAAATCTATGCCTTATAAGCAAGGCCACAACTTTTCCTCAGTTTGGGAGAAAAATGCTTTTAAGAGGTCATGAGGGTCTGCATGACTTTAATTTTTGAATTTTTGTTGTTCTTCATTGAGCTTGGCAGCTGGCAGCTAGACAGCGGCATAACTACATTCCATACAGCTGGTAAGTGGCATTGCGCCAGGAACAGGAAATCTGCAATTAAATGTTCCTTTATGAGAAGGCGGGGGTGGGGTTAAAGAAAAAAGAGACAACAGAAAAAGAATGGGAAAAGGCTAAGCCCATTAATGGACTGGCCGGAGAAGCGACCCCTTTGAAAAAATAAATAAGTAAAAGTTTGTTGATTGTCAGAAAAGGGCACCTTTCTGTCACAAAGGGGGTTGCAGAAATCAATTTCACTGGGAAATGAACCAGAACCATCATGATAGTCCTAATGTGCACTCCCTACAGAGGCACAAAAAATAGCTTCAAGTGCCTGCACAAAGTATTCCATTTACTACACTCTGAAACAGCTCTCCCTCACCCTCCTCCCCATGCTGTCAACAAGCCACACATCTCCTAAGTAACTGATTACATCTCTGAGCATGCGTTTAACCTAACAGTGACGCTAGGACCTGCCAGCAAGTTGGGGGGGGGGGGGGGGGGGGGGGGGGGTCTGTGGTGTTATGCTAAGTGAGTCCTTCACATCAACCTACTTCTATCAGTCCATTACAATCACCACGCCACTTTAATAAACCATGGCCTCAGAGGTCACAGGACTGTTCTCTGTACTGTAAGCACCCTTGGCATTTCTTCTATTTTTCTTGCCTCTAGCTCCAAATGAAAACTGAGCACCAGGTTATACAGTTATGAATTCACAGTGGAGGGCAAAGCTTTAGCAATTCATTTTTTCAAATCGCAGATAGCCCTTTCCCAAATGTCACAAAAAGAACTGAGAGTGATTAGTCATCATTTTTTGCAAATATGTGAACACTCCAAACAAACTCGGTTTGCTCCAAGTATGTGTTCACTTCCTGTGCACTGTGAACATGAAGCTCTCCAGGTTCGCTTTGCCTTTTGCCATTGTATTCTAGCCCTTTAGGCTTGCCATATCATATGGACAGATCTTATGGACAGAGGACTGAGGCCCCATCAGAGCTGAAGTGAACCAGAAAGAGAACCTCTTTCAAAGTCAAATAAAAGTCAAATAAACTCACAATGTGAATGAATAAGAATACCTTTTCTGTTGGACCACTTTTGGCCAACTTTAGGAGGACTGAGTTTCGTTTGTTTGAAGTGGTACAAATGTCTGATACTGGCCCTGTCATCAGACGGTCACAACTTTGATCCACAGCGATGCCACATCGTTGACTAGGAATCCAAGAGAGAACAATAACCCTTGCTCTTTCTGGTCCTCCCTCTCCCATTCATTGCTTAGTGTTCTCCTTCAAGCACGCTGAACTGTCAAATGTGCTTGTCTTAGCGGTAGTTCAAATAAGACTAATTTAGGAGTTAAATGGGGAAATAAAAAAAGTTTTTTAATGTCTGTATTCTACTAGTATGTAAATATTTCCTCCAGCAATGTCTACACATTTATTACATTTTTAAAAGTAATTTCTGATTTATACTATGACAATCAAACCTATTATAAACAAACTAAGTCCTCTCCTAAAAAACTGTAAACAAATCAAATCACTTTAAGTTCAAATATTTGCACACCTGACAGACACACACAGAAAACAATCCAGTGTGACTGTAATGCTACAAATTTGATTGGATAAATCCAAGTCTGTAATCAGTGGTTGCATAGTATATTTATGGTTTAAAGCTTACAGAATATCTATTATGTTCTGAAAGTGCCTGGATGACTTAAAAAAGCAATGTGACCAGAAGACCAGGCTTTGAATGCATGTATGAATAGATCTTATTAGACAGTCAAATCAGGCACATCTCCATATTTTAAAGGCAAATAAATATATTCATGGCCTTTAAATGATTGGTATGACTACATGAATTTGTCTAAATTGAAGTCATCCAGCAAAGCACTGACTCTTTTATGCATAACAGTTCTCCATCATTAATTCAATTGCGTAATTACTTTAGGAATCGTGGGGAGAATAAAAGACTCTTCATAAT
The DNA here is from genome assembly GCA_037974445.1 of Brycinus macrolepidotus. Taxonomy (NCBI): domain Eukaryota; kingdom Metazoa; phylum Chordata; class Actinopteri; order Characiformes; family Alestidae; genus Brycinus; species Brycinus macrolepidotus. Next base: position 27,105,587 of record JBBPCZ010000115.1, on the reverse strand, counting down.
GCTGACAGATAAGGGCACTGCCACAGAGAGGGCAGCTCAGCTGAAAACCATGAACGAGTGTGTGTGCGCGTACACAACTCCACTGGGAGTGGGCAATAAGATTCTGTTGCAGCATCTCTCTGTCCTTACAGACTCTAATCTGGCCTCTTACATAATGCTCATTTCCATAGCGAGCAATTCACAAAAAAGGTTTTAAAAAAATTCAGTTTAAAGAACACAATAATTACAGAAAGTGCTGCATTTACCATCACCAGCTCTGCCTCTGATTGCAGTCCTGAGGTCCTTGTCCCTGGGAGGGGGGGGGTGTTCAAATTTGGTCTTTCAAAAGACGCAGGCCAGTGAGACAAGGCAGGTGTAAGGTAAGATGAATGAGCATTTTAACTGTATGCATAGGATTTTAAGAGTAATCAGTCAGGATTGAAAATGACTGATTTATTTTGGTCGAGCTGTGTAATGCTTTTATGACCTAAATAATGTCAGACAAGTACATGAGCGCTGCACTTTAATGCTGTGCACTCACTGTATATCGAAACTGTACTGAAACAGAAATCAGAATCAGACATAAAAACTGGGCACAACCCGCTCATGCTCCTTGAATAACTGAACTAAATGAGGTTAACTGTAGGCCACCTTCTTTTCCAATCTCTTTCAAAAGGGTTGACTGTTATAGGGTCAGGAAGCAGGCCTGAGGTCAGTGGGATTCTTCCTGGAGGGAGGGAGGCCCTGCAACTGCCCAGTTTCATTACCCTGCACTCTAATGGCCTCCTTTATAAGTGTGGGTTTGTTGATCACAAGTGCATGAGCTTGGTGGAAATGAAAAGCCAGCAGCATCGCACAGCCAGAAATGGTGAAGCTGAGGTTAGATTAATAGAGGGGAGGTCATTTAGCCCTAGAAGCAGATAATGAGCTGATGATTTTTTTTCTTGTCTTTTTTTCATGCTTTTAAGTGTGGGAACTAAAATTTCATTTCTGTTTACCACTTGTCTCCATGCGAAAAAATGTCCTGACTGGGTGGGTGAGTGTTTGAAGCCAGAAGCTGTTTATCACTTCTCTGCACTATACAGAAAGGCTTGACAGAGTTAACTTACTAGAATTTAACAATGCTGCTGGTAATGCCATCTCTGCTATTAGCACAAGATCCCAATATTTAATTCTCCGCTTTCTTTTGTTAGCTAAAATAGCAAAACAGCATGTGTGAATGGCTGTTAGTTTACATAACCATTACGTAATCCCGTAGGATCACATTTGAAGTGTGTGTGTGTGTGTGTGTGTGTGTGTTGGGGGGGGTAACTAGACAATTGAACGTTGCCACAGTAACACAGTAACAGACAAATACGCAGCACAAATTTATCACAGAGAAAGATGTTACATAAACTGACATTAAAACGTGGGCAGCTATATTTGGCTATGAAATAAAGAGCAATAAGAAACATTATTAAACGTCAGTGTAATCAATTCAATAGTGGCACTAATATTTTTCAAATAAGATGAATTACTGTCAGTGTTGTTTGAAAGAGACATATTTTGTCAGCTTTTTGCAGTGCATCATATATGTGATGTAATTCTACTGTTTGGTCACAAGGTGGCACACCTTCCAGCTTTGAGAACCATTCTGAGAAAGCAGTAAAGTATTAGAACAACACATACCAAGATAATCAAGCCTATTTCCAGCAAACCTTATTTTAGACTTTTAGAGGTAGTGAGGAAGAAAAAAATCTGACCTCCCTTTTCTGCCCCCCAGATCCCATCACAATAACATCCAAGACTAATTGTTGACGCCAACAATTTTATGCTTCCATTCATCTCATTCTGATCCTCTGGCTGCGATTTGCGGAAACATGTACCCAAGGTCAAACAAGACTGCACATTAAAGAAGTCCCACTAAGCCTGAAGTTCGCTGTAAGTTCCACACAAAAAAGAGTCTCTAATGACTGGCTACTGAAATGCCACTGCCTGTAAATCACAGAGTAGGGGGATGGGGGCAGAATGGTAGCTGGATGGCAGTGCAGCATGTTTTCTCTGATGCTAAAGGAATGTTAAAAAAACAACTGGAGGCTTGTGACTGAACATAATGGAGAGAACAGCTGAGCACCAGGCCTGAGGCGATACGGTGCAGCCCAACAGCTTGCAGCAAAGCGGCATTTTCATCATGACGTCTGGAAGAGCTGGGATCAAACTTCAAGCTTCAGAAAAGGGAAATAATTCAACACACTTGGAAGAAAAAAATGGATTGAGAATGCAGCATGCTTTTATTCTCTGCAGGGGGAAAATGTTGAATTAATCACAGAGACTAGAGAGAGAGAGAAAATGCTGGATGGTGTGTGTGGGTGTGAAGGTGAGGGTGGGAGGGAGAAAAACAGACATTGTTCCATAAGCTCTGCAGGATCCCTGAAAAGTTTTTTTTTTCTTTTCTTTTGGTGGAGAAGTCGACCCTTGAACTCCTCTGGATTCACATAGTTAAACAATGTGAATGCGGGGGCATGTCAAAGAAGGGGTTTTTGTCGGCAGTGGTTTTTAGACCTAAAATTACTTCATATGTTCCCTTAAAGCATAAGCTCATTAACTTCCAAAAGCTGACTTTAATTATGAAGCTGGGTAAATAATATGTAACCAGAACAAAATTCTTGAACTTTATGTCCTGGATAGTCAAAACCTTGGAAACAAAAAATTTCATTGTTTGAATTTTTGCTTGGATTGCATCCAAATGAGAGTCAGATTCTTTTGTAATAATTTAAAGACCAGCCCTGGGTTTTCTACGTCCAGCTCCTTTGAGCGTACTGGCTCTTTCGGCCCAAAACAAACATGGGCCCCTCTCCTCTTTCCCCCTTTCTCCCACCCACTGAGGACAATCCAAAGTGATAAAGCATAAATAAGCCCTGCAATGAATATGAAACTACATCAATACAGCGGTTGCTAACAAGAAGGGGGGAAAACCTTGTTCCAAAACAAAGCCTTGAAAAGAACCTTTTTAATCTCCACTTTATAAATAGTTAAGGAACCTGAGCGTGAGACACTTATGAAAGCAAAGACTAACCTTTGTAAATGTTTAATACAGGTCAGTTACACATCCTGCAGCAGACCGAATCAGAAAAATCTATTAAAGCTGCTGGACAAATTCAAACAACAACTTGGTGGACCTGCAGTTAGCTGAGTCTACACTTTTGATAGGCACAGGCTTTTTTCTACTGCAGGCAGCAGAGAAAACACCTCAGAGCATCATTAACCAGGCTGACACAAGCCACACTCAGGCCGCTGCTATTAAATCAGAGGCTTTTGTCTCGAGAAAGAATAGAAGTGACAGCATCTTACAAGGGCAAATGAGGCTGCAAATCTCCATGCAAATTGTGATGATAAACTAATTAGATCTATCAGGGATTTAATTAGGATTTGTCAGCTTCAAACACCCACCACGTCACACTGGGGTCCTTTCCATTAGGTAAATTTCATCAAGGGTGTAAATACAGATGCAGAGATAATCGCAAATAGACGCCTGTCAATACTTGGCATTTCCGTAAGCGCAAGTCTTTCTGATGTGACATTAATGGGGTGCACTGCAGTGAGGTTTTAGGTTTATGGAGCAATGCAATACGCTTTGAATAACAATACAGCAGGATAATGCATGTGATATTGCTATTGTTCACAGCAGACTGCGAGCTCAAATGAAACGCTGACCTCTCCAGGGACACAAACAGCTAATGCAATGCTCAGATGATGCTGGACTACCTCAAAGATGGATCATTAAAATTTACTAAATGGACCTACATTAAAAAGCTGTCATCCCCCAAAAAAAGAAAAAGAAACAAAAAAGCTATAGGTTCAAGGAAGCGTGGCTCGTTTGAATTTAGAGCAAACAATCATTCCAAAGGGGAGAGAAAAAAAATCAATAAGCGCTGGGAGGGACTGACATGTTTCTGTTTTGCTCTCTCTCTTTCTCGCCTTCCCCGCCCCTGCTCCTCCAAAATGCTAAAACACACTTTGTCATAGACTAACATGACTTTTAGTTGATCCTTCTAAATGAACAGCCAAAAAAATGGAATAACGTTACGTAACCCTGCAAATATTCACATTAGGCAAAGTGGATGATGCATTCTTCCGGACCAGAACTTTCTTGTAGAACCAGGGTGATAAGCAATTTATAACAATCAATAACCTGGAGATTAAAAAATATCAATAAATGTCAATATTTTCAGTGTTTATTATTACTGAACATACTGTATATGTTAGCTGAATCACCTTTTTTTCTACTGGACTAATTTTGGGCCATTTAGAGTCGTGGAAGCTATTGCAGAGCTGTAAAAAAGGCATACAAGAAATGGACGTACTACAAAGTGCTGGAGAATGCGGTTATCTGCAGAGTGGCCTGTTTTTTGGAACAAAGCACACTCTCTGAACGGAGGAGTGGGAGGATTAAATAAATAAGCCAGGCCTGACTGATCAGTGCCACTGACCTATATAATTAAAAAAAAAAAACGCAGGGAAGGGAGGGCAGAATGCCGCAGTCTCTCTCAAGGTTATTCATGTCATTTATATGACCCAATTTGCAATCTACGTTTCATTCTTACTATTTTTGCCTCCTCCTCCTTCCTCCACTAGAGCAGCAGATAACTAAACTGATGACAGCAGTAGAGCAGTCAGAGCCTGACTGCTGGGACTGTAGAGGATGTTAAATATTGATCCACAGTTATTCTAGGTTGACCAGTTTTTAGTGGCCTAAATGACAGGTCAAAAAAGACCAGATTACATTCAAAATATGTAGGCTAACCCCCAGTCTCGTTTTCCCCATCACACCCATTTTCACATTGTAGCTACATAACCCTTAATAATTCCAAACTGACAGAGATTGCTCTTTTGAAACCATAGAACATGATGAGAAAATCTGCATGGTTGCCTTTTAGAGAATCACGTTAAAAGCTTTGGTTTACCCTCTCTAAAATAAAGGAAAGGAATGGGGGAGGGGATAACCAACAACATTTAACAGAAGCAAGGTAAAAAAAAAATCCATTCCCATCTGCGGCTGGATGTTTTTAACAATGGTGCTGCCAAAGGAGTTCCAGTGAAAAGCCACTTCAGCTCGGCTCCTAAATGTACAGCATGCTGCTGAACAATGGCAGACCAATCCTGAGGCACGAAAAACTGAGAGCACACAAACAATGAGGCCCAATTCTCAAAACCTGAAAACAAGCCTGCTATAGAAGTGAAAGTGCATCAATGCCATTCAACTACACTGATTTGGAAATACTATTATAATCTATTATGATAAAACTGAATAAAATATGAACTCATTTTTCAGCCAAAATGAAATTCTCAGGCTATAATCTGCTCGTACAGTTTTTTTTATTGCCTATATTCCACTATTGTGTAAATCGTTCCTCCAGTTATATTTGTGTATTCAGTACTTTAATTTGTGCATTCAGTGCTTCAATTTGTTTTATTGGAAAAAAAAACAAACATATATAAAAAAACTATATTTGAGGTTGAAATATATTTTGTGCAAAGATAAATATTAAACATTCATTTACTCGCACACATGCAGTCACTGGCATTGCTTAACTGTGCTAAATCAGCAAGATTATTAATCAGAGTGAGCCCTGCAACAAGAGAAAATATACTACCTAATTTTCTGTATATGATGTTGCTGTCCTGCTATAAAGCATTAGCTTTAATGTAGGCTTGTTGCCACATGTGTTGGCTAAGAAGTGTGTGCGCCTTCTCTGGCTAATCTAAATATGATAGATGAATATGATAGATGATAGATGAATATGATAGATAAATATGAACTCAAAGAAAATACAATAATATTGCTGTATTTTTCTGTTTCAGTATGTACAGAATTTCCCTCAATATGATTTCCCTTTCGATATGTAAAAGATTGTCCTTGGCTTCTTTTATGACCAAGTCAGCAAAGTTATGCTCTACTGGTACTGCCAAGCAGTGGGTGAAACTCAGGTAAGTACTAATACTAATACACAATAACTGGCAATCCAGTTCTTAAACAGAATAATGTTGTTTTTAAATACATTTGTAGCATCTATGTCTTCATACACTATATGGACATAAGTATTGTGACACACCTCAATCAATCAATTCAGGTTGCCCTTTGCTTCCAGTGTATATGAATGTATTAACTGTTTTGTGAAGGCTGTGATGTCAGATATTTGCAACCCTTGCACCCACTACAGCAGTTTAGTCCATGGCCTTTGTGAAGAATGGCTTCATCAGCAGGGCAAATGAACTTAATTAATTACTATGGCTCACAGCTGCACGAGCGAACACCCCAATGCGTTCTCTGTCCGTTCCATCGGCTTTTGCCAGTGTATAATTTGCCTATGATTTTATATGCAGGTATCGATCAAGCAGCAGGTTGAGAGCACTGGGGCTGGAGTGTGGCCAGGTGCCGCAGCCTCGTCCACCTACTCTCCTGACCTCCGCTCTCCGCTCACTCACATCAGAGCAAATAGGAGCTCCTTGCAAAGCTTAAAGGTTGCATTGGATTGCTTTTTGAATAAGTCAAAGAAGGCCTTTTTTGCCACCACATACTCACTGATCCATGCCAGAACCAATACTGAGCTCAGCATGCTACATGAGGACCAAGGATACGAAAATAAACAAAAGCACTCATAACTCAGGACATCCCCACACTTCCTTTTCTCTCCCAGCTCTCTTTTAAGTACGTATATTATTATTTTAATAAGTAAGGAGGGTAGCCATGGGCCTTAAATCTCTCCCCCCCATCTCTTCTAATTCGATGTGACTGTGATAATGTCAGTGTGTATCTCACATCTTCAGAAAATAGTTAACACATGAGATAAGGCAGGCAGCTTGGCTGAACAAAGTCAAAATGACAAAGACATTGGGAACAAAAGCAGGGTTCATGAAACTGATACGCTGCTGGTCCTGTAATCCTGTAATCCACACCCCCTCATTACCATGTCCTAAATGTTTCATTAACTGCTTGTATTTATTAAGTAATGCAGGGAATTGGCTCACTCAATAGTTACACATGTGTGAGGCTCAGTCTGTGCAGTTCTGAGTGTTCAGATTCTGGTCATCCAAACTGATGCATAGGCTGTAGACAATTGGTCTTTAGAATCAATCATAGGGAGTAACTGGCCCAGACTGTTATATGAAAAGTAATCAGATCAGATAAGATCAGACCAGATCATGTGTGGTTCAGGCAGTGTTTCATTTTATGGCACAGCTACATTTGTTTAGATTGCTGCTTTTATTTTGTTCATAAAAAACATAAAACAGCTTATTTGTTTTACTACTTATTAACTTTATCAACTGCAAAACTTTGTGATGCTGATCTCCCTTTGTTTTAAATAAAAAAATATATACTTTTGTGAGTGACGAATGAAACCAGATCTGCGCCAGAAATATTATCTTGGATCGCAGAGTCAAATATTCAAATATTCAATATTCAAATCAGATTACTGGCAACTGTGTAAACTCATCCTTGGTGTTTGATAAGTTGTGTGTGCATGTACCTCTCGTAGTGCCTCCGTGTGCATGTGGCAGCGCTCGTGCTGCCTGGGTTTCCGCCCAGTTCATCGTAAACATTTTTCCACTGTCGGCGAGCTGTTATCTGCCAAGAGACAGAGCCGGTTATGAAAGACGGACAACCGTGTTCAATATAGTTACAATACAACAGTACATTTGTGCAAGTACACTTCTGGAACAGTAAGGATTGTGTTGTTTGGTTCAGTGATGTTATAAAATGCAGGCTGTTGACAGATATAGTAAAACAACTACGGTTTCTGAGACTCAAACTCTGTTAAAGAAACAATGTCAATATTGCAGACAATTAAACATACACTTCATTGATGGCCCCTATTTTTGCTCTACAATATAAATGCTGTAGACCTACACTATGAATGTAGACAACATGTGAAATGCTACTGAAATGGTACTGTACTTCCAACATAGGCATAAAATGCACACTGTGGTTAAACATTTTATCCTCCAGTGTATCAAACCGAAGTTAATTTAACACATGTAGCTTGTCTTGTTGAAGTAGGTTTTTAGCAGGAAAACCGTAAAACAACAAAATCCTACAGGCCCAAATTCAGTGCTGCATGTTATTTAATTAAACCCTACACAGAGCGTTTTTTCTGTTGCTAAATAAATCGTCATGCTTCTTCACCACTGTTATAGTCACTCTCTTAGCTCAGATACAAGTGTATAACAGGTGCAATGCATAACGCGACAAGCAAATGCAAATAGATGCCATTCTGCCAAGGTCATTTGTGTCTAACGACTTGATTATGCAGAATCTCCTGTACAGCATCTCTGATATTCAAGTCTAAACTGATAAAACAGAACCACCCACTGAACCAAAAGGCCAGCAACATTTGATTAGCATAATGAACCTTCACTGCGTTGTGAGTGTTTGGGGTTAAAAGATTTTCAATGGCTGTTCCCAGTTGTTAATGGCAGCCTAGACGTACATGTGTTATGAAAATCCCGAATCACAATACTAAATGCATAGTACAAGAGGACACTAAATAGCTTGCTAGAATTTCCATGTTTCACATATTTTTAAAATGATAACTTGGAGTAAATCAAATTGTACTCTTATTGCAAATATAGTCACTCGGCCAAGACATGCTTGTTGTTCAAAGTTTACTTCTTTAGTTATATGCTGGTGCTACAAGGCTAATGTAACTAACAAGTAATAGAAGCTTATGTCCCAATAAATTATTACCATGCAAACAGCACGCCTAAATCATGACACACTAGCCTCACACTGCGATAAATTGTTGAAAGCAATCTGAAACACATTTTCTTACTTGGCTTCTCTCAATTTGATATATTACTATTTATAATAATTACATTAAATTACTACATTAGCTATACTGGTACATGACAGAAACTTTTCACGACAACACAAACCTTACATGACAACTGACATAAACTTACATAAACTTTATTCCAAGTTTTCAAGTTCTCATAAAAGCAGATTGTCCAATCTGAAGTCATTTCACCTGAGCAAAGACAGTTGAGGCTTGCTAAAACAATCATTTATAAATGTAAATATAGGTGTATATCAGCTGTCATGTAAGTTAATTCTCCATTTCAGTTTTACTGCTATATTAGCCTTGGCTGATCGACTACCTTTGGCGTAAGGGGTAAATTGTGAGTTCAAATTTTTGCTGAGCCCTCATGTTAGTTCTCCCATGTCTGATCTCCATTAAATGCTTCAGTCTTAATATCCCCTGACTGTTGTTTATTTTAACATGGCTATTGTGGACTTGGGCTGGTCTTGAAGTCACAGTCCTAAAGCAGTCAGGAAGAGTTCAGCCATAGCAGAGATGCATAATCTCGTCACTGTGCATCGTGGAAATGTTTCCAGTGACATCATTGCACCCCCTCCCCTTCACAATGCACTGATTCATGTTACAGATGTCAGCTGCCTCAGAGCCATGAAGACTTTGAGTGTCCCAAACCGCAGCCTCACTTGTGTACATGGGGACTAATTTCATTACAAAACATACACAAGGAAGGGGGCTTACAGTGCCTCACAGACAGGCAGTCTGTAGTATTGATGAGCAAGATAAAAAAGACCCGAGGGAGCGAGAGAGAATGAGAGAAAGGAAACAAGGAGACCTTTAGAGGCTTTCCGATCCAAGCAACTTGGCTGTCTTTCTTGCTCCTCTCTTGACAAATAAAGCGGTGTGAATCTTGGGGTAACTTTAACTGATTAAATGGAAAGGCCCCATATTATTACTGCACAGATGTCAGATGTCCTTCCAAGTAAATTCCCTGCGCTGAACCGCTTGCTGCTTGCAGAATAATAGCCCCTTAACAGGCTCAACATGGGTACCCGACAGGCCTTACCAATTTCCACAGCAGCAAAAAGGGTTACACATGTTTTCCACTTAAACATTTCTTTTTTAGAACGACCACAAGGAGCTTGGGCCAAACCTAGAGCCGAGCGAAGGCCCGGGCATTACCATATTTGTCTGGTAAACAAACGTCATGGCGGGCCATGAAATCTACAAAATCCTTTGACCTGTTTTTCAGGAATCAGACTGAGCCAAAGGGAGAAACGGCTTCTGCCAATAGCACTGAAAACATTCAAACGGATCAAAGTGTAAACACTTACCAATTCGTATCCTCCCAGCTTCTGAGCAGCTTGAAACATAGTCCAAAGGTTTACTGTTAGAAGGACAATAAGTATAAAGATCAATACCACAGGAGAAGAAAAGGGGGGGAAAAGCAGTCTCACACACACACACCCACACCCTCATACACACACACACACACACACTCTTCCAATCAAGCGCACTTCATCAACTGAAACATGACTGAAAGCACTTGTCAACAATCCATTCCCTGCTTTTTTGGCTTGTGAATACTCAACAGGGGTATTTTATGCTTCCACGAAAGAAAACAAGATAAATAAATAAATTAGTAATTAATTACTAAATAAACCATAGTAGGTGCATGTATACAGTAAGTCTGAGCTGAAATTTAATGAGAGACTTCTGCTGCTGGGAGACTAATCAATCAAGATTCAATCGCAACACACACACACACACACACACACACACACACACACACGAACACACACACACACAAACACATACACACACACAGTCCATTGCATTTGTCAGAGTGGCGTTCTCCTGTCCCCATATCTGGAGATATTGATTTTCACCTCCTCCCCAGCAGCTATTTCAGATGGACTGCAGGATTATACTGCTAGTTCTTTTTTAGCCCTGTGAATGACATTAGGCCCGCAGCTTAGAGCTCTGCTCTCTACATCTATAGAGGCTTTCATGCATCAGCTATATCTCTCTCTCTCTCCCTTTTTCTCTATCTCACACACATACATAAACACATACACACACACACAGATGGCTATGTGAACAATGACTTTGGACCAGTATTTTATGAGAAGGTAAAGCTTTCATGCTCCTGCATGTACCAAATGTATTTCTGAGGTAATTTAAGAAAACAACCTCAACCATCAAAAGTGCACAAAATAATAAATCTAAAACATGTGAATTCCAACTGATTTTAAACATAACATCATGTAAATATCAAATATCCTGTAAACATTATATGTTTAAGGGTTGATGCAAATATGAGATTTTATTCATTTGGTATCATATGTGTTGTTTTACACTAATATCTGTCACGGGCCCCCACGCCCGGCCCGGGTCACCGGAGTTCTGAGCCTGGCACTTCCCTCTCCCGTTTTCCCTCTCAATTTGGTTTCTCCCGCTCACCTGATTGTTTACACCTTTACTCCATTTCTCTCTCTCTCCCTACAAATACCCATCCTGAGCCGGAATCTAAGGTCTGCTCTCCATCTTGCCTACTGGCTAGCGTGGCGTGTTGTTTTGTTTGTGTGTGCCCTTTAAAACAAAGTATAGTGAATTAAGAATGCCTGGTAGTCTCTCTTCAGCGTCAAAGACACTGACCAGGCAGAACAAAGGAGCTTGACCAGACACTCTCTGGGCTTCCCTCTTCTACATCACAGTGGCCTCGAAGAGGCTTCTGAAACTGATTCCAGCACAAGGGCTGTTTCTGTTTGCTGATTATCAGAAGCTATACTGTACCCTTCGTCTGCTTTTCTCACCAAAACTCCTGAAATAAAGTATCACCAGCACCTCCAGCAAGTGCGTCGCTTTACCTGGGCTAGCCTGAATTATGACAATATCCACACTTTCAATTTAGCAAATGATTGTGTTAGTCTTTTTTGCCTTCTGACATTTGGTGTGAATTAGTTGTTCATGTTTATAAATACAATACAATAAATACAAATCCACTATTATGATTTAACAGTAGGACTGGCTCAAATAATGTGAATACTCCAGTATTTGTTTGTGTTGGTATGTTGGTTGGTTAGAAGATTTAGTTATTGTTAATATTTTGTTAACAGTAAAATATAGAAAATGTTAAAAAATGAATAAATGAGTTTTATCATTGTAACTTTCCACATGGTTATTGTGAAATTACATGTGTGTCAGCACTTTACACTGTGGACATGACAAGACTGAATCATCTCAAATATGTATCAGACAAAAGTTGGCACCGCTTCTTCGGGTTATTTGAGATATTGACACAGTTCCAACTATGACCACTCCAACTGAGATGTGCATTATGATCCAGTGTATCGTGCTTGTATACTTTTAAATCTGATTATTGTGGGCTGAGTACTGATCATTTAAAGTTTGGAATTTTGTGGGAGAGTCACCTTGGGAATGGATATGGAGAAAGAGACTTGAATAGTGGAACAGTCAAGCATATTGACGTCATCCCAGTCTGCCAGATAGATGCAGTAGGATGCGCAAGCAGAAAACACACTGAAACGCCAAACAAAGCAAAAAGCAGGCGCGGCACAAGCTAAGGAGATGCAGGCTCATAAAAAACCTTTAAGACACTACAGCACAGGTCAGTTATGAAATGAAATACGTATGTCACTGTTGTTCTGGTTTATAAAAAAAACAATCAGTCAATGAACACTTGTCTTTAGCCCTGAGGCAGCTGTTAAGTTCAGTCAAGTAGGTTTACTGTTAAGGCATATACACAGTACCTAGTAAAAGAAACAATGTTCCTCCAGGATTATGGTGCAACACAAGAACAAAAACAGAACACCACAAGACTACAAGACTAAGTGCAGACAGGACAAAATACACAGAGTGCAAAAAGAGAAAGAGAACGAGGGCAAGAAAAACACAAGAGCAACAAAACAACAAGACAACATTTAGTGCAGTAGACAAAAGCAGCTACAGTACGGGTTTGAATGAATACAGCACTATGACAGGTACTGTGTTCTAGCAGCCGAGTCCTTAAGTGTGCAAAACTGCAAATATTGCAGTAGCCAGGAATAGTAAATAATTATGTAAATAATTGAAGAACAGAGAATGTTCAGTATATGAGAAATAAAGATGTATTTACAGTGGCAGTTGAGGTGCAAGGTGTTCAGAAAGAACAGTTCAGTGTGCACAAGTATTGCGTTAGGAAGAAGTTCAGGTCACGCCGTGATGCAGCTAGGTAACGGAGCTGGTGTTCAGGATTCTACATGAGGTTCTCTGCAATGTGAACAAGGAACTTGGTGCTCTGGACAATCTTCACTGAGGACATTCAGCGGAAAGTGTTCACGTCGTGCCCTGCTGAAGTCAACTCCCATCCCTTTTGTTTTGTTCACATTCAGAGACAGGTTGTTGGCCATGCACCAGTCAATTAGATGTTGCATCTCCTCTCCGTTCATCACCTTGTTGTTCCTACTGGTAAAACCCACCACGATCATGGCATCAGCAAACTAGATCATGCGGTTTGAACTGTGCATTGCTGCACAGTCATGGGTCATCAGCAGAGGGCTGAGCACAAAGCCCTGGGAGGTCTCTTAGTCAGGAAGTCCAGGATCCAGTTGCAGAAGAATGATGGTGTTGAATGCTGACCTAAAGTCTATGAACAGCATTCTCACATAAGTGTCCTTTATGTACAGATGGGTGAGGGCCAGGTGAAGGGTGGTAATGATAGCATCATCTGCTGAGTGGTTGGGATGATACACAAACTGCAAGGGGTCTAGTGAGGGAGCAGCTGTGATTTTATGTGCCTCATGACGAGCCTCTCGAATGGGTGTGATAGGTGTGGGTATGATGGGACAAAAGTCATTGAGGCAGGACACGGACAACTTCTTTGGCATGGAGATGTTGGTGGCAGCGATGGTGCTCAGAGAGATACTGAAGATGCCTATGAGAACATCTGCCAGCTGGTCTGCACATCCTCTGAGTACACCAGGGAAGTTGTCTGGTCTGGCAGCTTCTGTGGGTTGATGCAGAGTTTTCCTCATATCAGCCAGTTAGTTAGCCAGCAAGCTGTTTGAAGCCACAAGGTGACTTCTGTGTGTGACAAATATGTTAATATTTAGCCTCAAGGACACTAAAGTGTGTTAGTTTGAGAGTTTAAGTGAGGCTAGGTCAGTTATGAAATGACTGTGTGTCACTGTTGATGTGGTTTATATAAAAAAATCATCCTGTGAATGCATGTTACTAAGTCAGCAAGCTGCCAGTCAGTTCACTTAGCCAATTTAAATTAACTTTTGTGAGTGAAATTTTGTTCATATTGAGCCTTAAGGACACTAAAGTGCTTTAGTTTGAGAGTTTAAGTGAACCAGCCGTGAAACGCAATTTTTCTCTGAGCTGAAAACAAGCCGCACCTGTTTTTAGCTCTGAGGCAGCTGCTAGTTAGCCAGAAAGCTGCTAGCCAGCTCAATTAGCCAATTTTAAAACAAGGCGTGATCTAATCCCACTCTGGACTTCTACACTATGTGAACAAAAGTATTGGGATGCCTGACCATTACACCAACAGAGACTTTAATGACATTGCTTTCAAATACATAGACTTTAATATTGAGTTGGTCCCCCTTTGCAGCTATAACAGCTTCCACTCATCTTGGAATGCTTTTCACAAGATTTTGGAGTGTTTCTGTGGGAATTTGTGCCCATTAATTCTGTAGAGCATTTACGAAATCAGGCACTGATATTGAATGAGAGGGCTTGGCTCGCAATCTCCGTTCCAGTTCATTCCAAAAGGTGTTATATGGGGTTGATTTCAGGGCTCTGTGTGGGCCAATCAAGTTCTTCCACACCAAACTCATCCAACCATGTCTTTATGGACCTTGCTTTGTGCACTGGGGGCACAGTCATGTTGGAATAGAAAACGGCCTTCCCCAAACTCTGTCCACAAAGTTGGAAGCTTGCCGTTGTCCAAATCCTGTGGCAATGGGTATGACTGAAACACCTGAATTCAATAATTAAGAGGTGTGTCCCAATACTTTTGTCCAAACAGTGTATTTTAACACAATATACAAACTTCTCATTTGTGAAGAGTGGAGCGCTGGTGTGGAATCACACCACATTTTATCAAAGAAATGCATTTTAGTTGACCTTATTCTCATCAGAGATTTAGTTCATCCTATATATTAAAAGAGCATCTTATTCCCAAGTTTTTTGTCAGTGTAATTGGCTATGAGGAAGTGGCTGACTGACATGACATGAGTGGAAGAAAACAAACTAGGGCTTTTCTGATGATTGTGTACATCCATTTAGCTGTTTATCTGTTCTCCAAGCCCCAGAGGCAGCTCTATGGCTGTGGTTTGTGTGAGGGAGGGAGGGAGGGAAGAGGGAAAGAAAGAGATGTGATTCAATGGACTCCAGCAACAGAAGCAAATAAAAGGTGTCTCTGCGTGCATCTGAAATAATATGTTACAGCCTGGCAGACTATCAATGAGCTTTTGATGCCTACTCGCAGTGCACAAATGTTGCTGTTCAGACCAGGACAAAGATTTCTTCTGTGTGTGTGTGTGCATGTGTAAGTAGGAATACAAAAAGATAAGAGAGAAATAAAGTGTTTTTGCTTGAAGCCTTTCTATCACACAGACGTGCCTTGAACAGAGTAATTAGGTTTGGAATAAACTAGTTAAAAATTCAGGTCAGATATTGCACGCATATATCCATATTCATAAACTGGGGGATGTGTTCATTGATGACTGCGGCAGAATCAAGGGGGGAAATGAATATTAGTAGTCTTGCATTCAGCAGCTTGGTAGTAAAGGGCATCTTTATGCACAGTACGGAGTGTGGATCTTAACTATTTGCTTATTCATGTCATGTTTTGGTGAGAAATGAGCTGAAGACATCAAATTAGAACGGGACGAGCTGACTAGTGATAACTCTCCATGCTTTCTTAAGCTACACCGACCTGTTTTTAAACCCAGCTGAGAAGACTGCAACTTTTGTTTTGTTTCAAAGAGAATACCAATTAGCCTCAAACTGAAGGAAAGGTGTTTAGTGCACACTGGACTGACAGATAACGTTCCTTTTCAGTTTTTGAGCGGTAAAATCTGGAGGTCTTGCCTTATCAGTAGAAGTTGATACTCCCAGCCTGCTTGATTTTTTCAACTGAGCCATCAGTGTGGCTGTAATGTCACTGTCAGCCAGATGGAGCAACCATGTCCTTTTACTAACAGTTAAAAAGGTTATAAACAGTTACAAAGCAGTGCTTGACCCTCAGACAAAGAGAGAGAGAGAAAGAACGAGAGAGAGAGAGTAGTCTGAATATAAGTAAAAATAAGACACATCCTAATGAAAACACATCCTTTACAGGGAACACACTTAAATATTCACATTTCTGCACAATTTATTTACATGCTGCGTTTGCATAATGTAAAAATTAAAACATATAAAAAGTATAAAATGCACAAGCCACATTTTTATAAAATGTGCAGACCTCATTTTGGTTTGCTCTTTTGTGTCTTTGCAATATGTTAAATACAGCAAATAACCAGCAAACATGTGTATTAAGTGTGTCCTCTGTAGCAGTTGTGTACTCATTTTCACGTATTAAAAAAAAAGTCACACTCAAATTTCTGCAAACAACTGCATGTGTTATTACTAGACAACAAGATGATACTGGTGTATGATAAACACATTTAAATGTTTTAAACTTGTAACTGAATGTAGTCATGCCAACTCCAGCTTCCTTGGGTTGAGCTATACCGTGATTGACACCTAGAGGGGGTATCCACTTGATCGGGGCATTAAAACAGATTTAAATACTTTGGTAACACTGTTACCTCACACGGACATGCTAGTAAAGCTTTCTGAGTAGTGCTCATTTGAGTTGAGGAAGCACAGTGAACTTACTCTGCTTGAAGCCTAGGTAGGGTATCCGCTCAATGGGGGTTTTCCTCTCTTTCATGTACTTGTACAGAGCCACTAGGAAGGCTTGCTCTTCCGCCCGACACTCCTCACCTCCTTCCTCCTTCGGCTTATCCTCGCCTTGGACTTGTCGTTTGTAGCTGCTACTGCTGCTTTTGGGTTTGAATACCATGGTCTTTGTTTCTCCTTTTACCTGGTCACCGGTGAGCAACAGAGGACAGATGGAGATAGAAGTTAGTTAGCTTTCTGAGAGGCTACTTCAGGAGAAAAAATAAAGTCATTTCTATTCCAGACCTTAGGCCTTTTTGTTATGCCCATTAACTTGCAGTACCGACAATCCAGATACTTGCTTTCTAAGCACTAGAACGCCAAAATGCCAGTACCTGTCCAAAGTCTGTTTCTCCTTGAACTTTTGTTTCACAAAAAAATATTAAACAAATCAATTTGTCTCCTAAACCAGATTCTTCAATGTAGCCCCTCGGGCATGATGCAGCTTTGTCCATTCTTGGCATTCTCTCAATGAAGAACCACCTTGGCTGATTTTCTAACAGACTAAAAGAAGCTCTAAACATGCTGTTGAGAGAGTGCTTGATAAATAGTAGTCAGCATGTCATTCTCACAAAGAAAAAGTACTGAATCTATCAGAACAAGAGCAGTTACTTCAAAATTTAGCTGGAAATCATAAGTAAGTAAATCATATACCCTTGTATGTTTGCACACTGGAACATCAGTTTGAGTTTGTTTTGTTTACCCCCATGTTTTGCCAAATCTTTTGTGACTGGTTAGCAGTTAGTCAACAGTGATTTATTTTTAAAGCATGTGCTTCAACGGTCTTGTTTAGGGGCATATTTCAGCATGGTTTTACACAGCATTTGGTGGAACTGTAGTACTACCACATATCATGTAGTTTTTCCACACTAATAAAGCACTTTTTGGTTTTCTGGGTATTTTTCCTGTCGCTGTATTTTAGACATTGATCTTGACAAGTCCACTACTCAGAGCACCAGTTAGTGGATTTATTGCAATCCCTACTACCAGTTTAAGCTATGTGGTAATTTGGTGTGGTACCAAATAAACTGGCCAATGAGTATGAGTAGCTTTTTTGCCATTATGTTGTACACTCCTTGTAGCTGCTGAATACTACTTTTGGGGGCATTAAAAAAATAACAGTAAAAAAAATAATACATCCATACACTCATCTTAAGATCAGAATGTCTTTAAGACTGTGAAAAACATACATTCAGTAGGCTGTTTTCAGACTTTTGACTCATTCTGAACTTGAAGTTGAATTTATTGGCCATCATCACTGGCCAAGGCAAAGGCAACGCAACAACCAACACTGGCCTTTTAAAATTCAGCTGCTTCTACCTATGTTGTACATGACTGCACTACAAATTCGAACTTGAACTATTTAGAGCTTTACGCTGCAGTCAAAAGCCAGCTGCTGTGAGGCTAAATGTGTGTAGCCCATTTCAGAAGTAGAGGCCACACTCGGCCTACATATGAAACATATTCAACATCTTGAGCATTTGAAGCTCTAAGGTGCTATGAAAAATAGATGCACTGAAAATTTTGTGATCCAGCTCCTTGGTTTTTAAGCACCAAAGCACCGAAGGTGGGCGTTTGACCTGGTGGCTGAGTGTGTGGAGCCTGATCTAGAGTCAGATCCCAAGTGCCGGCTTCAGTCTTGCTGTCACACTCGGCAGTCGGCACTGGCCCACATGCGTCTGCTTCGCCATCTGCTCTCGACAATCAAGAGCATTTGTTTTCCAAAAGGAGCTATCAAGGCTAGCAGGATATATGAATGAACAACAACAACAGCAAAAAGGAAACAGTAGAAATGCTACATCATGTTGCTACTAAATAAACACAACCTGGAATTGTTGCCACGTTCAACCCCAGAACAAGGCTTTTAAAAGGGTCCACGTGTTATCTCAGTAGCATGTGAGAATGATTTCACACCGAACTATGAGGTCTTTTGTTGCTCGTTAAGATTGTTTATTAGTAAGGCTAAAATAGCTCCCCTTTCCATGCCATGGGACAAACAGTGAGGAATATTACAGATGTGAACCAGTTGATTAAGCACTAACTTATCTTACATCACACCTCAAAAAACAACAGTCTATGCTTGGATTTGCTCAGCTGAGTGAAGTGACTTAGCAATGATTTGCAGGGACAGTATTTATATTTTTGGCTAAAATAAGAAGCAAGAAACTGTATTTCCAATGTTGGCAGCTGAAAGGGCAGGAAATTGCACACAGGAACAAAGGTTGATTACAAAACGAGAGGGAAAACTGTTACGGATGTTTCCAAGAACTTGACAGTGGACCTTTCAGTAAATATTACAGAGACTTGAGGAAACAACAATTTGCCACGAGAAATGAGGGACAGAGGAAGTGAGTAAGAAACTATACTGTATGCCCTATATAGGTACATTGTGTGTATATATGATGTCTATTGCTTATCTCTTAGAAATTGCTAGCTACTGTTGGTGGTGGCAAAAGCATCTTGAAATTGTATAATATTTGAATCTTACTCTTGAAACAATGAAACAAGTACAATTTATAGACAAAAAGTGGGAAGCTTACATCTTAAATTTATAGCACTTGAATTCAACTGATTATATAACTACCTAGTACAACTAACAGTATTGGATATATTATTACATTTAAAATGGGCAATAAATTTTATTTAGGTCAAAAAATTGGTGCACACTTTATTGAAAATGTGCTACTGCAATTGATCATAACCCATGCTAACATTCCAAAACTGATACAGCTGAATCTGCATCTTCAGAAGGATTCATTTTTACATTCCTAGTTACCTTGTACTTGCCCTCTGCACCAGTGTCCTTGCCATTTCCACTCTGGCCCTGGGAATCTCGGCGCTGTGAGAAGGAAAGCTTTTTCTTCCGAGGCCGGCCCTTCAGATTGGGAGCTGTGGAGAGAGCAGAGAAAGCCACTTACAGTCCAGCAGGCAGTGACAGTGATTGCAACAACGCACCCACTCAGCCCACAGGTTCCTGACACGCACTCCCAGCCCTATAGGCCCCATATAGGCACAAGAGTGACAAATAAGCCATTGCTGCTAACTAAAATACAGTAATGATGAGCTTCTTCTAAAAATGTGGACATCAACTCCGGTGGGCACGAGCCTTGTCTAAAATAATATGCTGCTGCTGGACCATACCTTTTATTTTCAGAACCTGGCCTTCATATACATCACTGAAATCATGTTAAGTTGGCACCCATTACACTGGAGCATAATTTGATCCAACAAGCTTGGCTTTTTAGGTTTATTTGCTCATTACTGTATTTGTTATTTCAACATTTGTAAAAAAATATCCCTGTGATGTAAGCTATGAAGGCATGTGTCAACAACTAGATGAGAGTCAATAGCAGCCTACGGTCAGGTGAGAAAATTCCTAACATGCCAGTTCTCTGAATAGCATTTCGAAGTTAGTACACGTTCCCACACATAGTTAGTGTGTATGTTCCAGGGTCTGACAGCATTTCAAATGTATTAAAGGTTTAGATGCCAAATGGAATGTTTTAATCCAAATAGAAGGCCAACAGAGTGGCTGGATCACATTTCTGAAATTTTCTTAGGGGCACAAGGCCAAGCTTTTCAGTGGCTTGTTCTTCTTCTTCAGAATCATTAAAGCATTTCACACATTCGGAAATTACGGCAACAGGCATCAAACATGTTTCAGTGGCCAGGAACAGAAAGGCTTTCTGATTCCAAAATAAAAACACCCCAATGCCTGGGTCCAAGGAGGTGACCAGATGCAATATTCCATGCCTGCTGATGATTAAATCAAAGTCAAGGTTAGCTGGGCCCAAGGCTACAGCCACACTTTATTTCTTAATAGATTTTGAGGAGAGACAAACTAAAAAAAGCTGTTAAGGGAAAGGAAAACAAAGTTTTAACACAGCCTAATTGTATTCCAATTGCATCCCCATTATGTCATTGTTCGTATAATTGCTCGGTGAGCAGCAGGGGGTGGCGAGAAAACAACAGCATCTGAAATTAAACCCATTCTTATGAGAATAAACATTTATATAGGAGCTTTTTCGGTCACCTTGACAACAGGCAAGACTGTTTTGTTTCACGCAGGCCTCTGTGACAAGCGCATTTGCACTGGCATCAGATACAGGTCCCACGGAGCCTTCCGCTGAGGTAATGGGGACGTTCTGGGAGAACTGGACTGCTCCTTATTCAAATATCAGTTTGTCTTTGTCCCTGGGATTAATGTACTCACACAGTCCTTTCTTTTTTCTTTCTCCCCCTCACTCTATCCTCCCTTATACTAAAAGTCACACCATAATTTGAATTCCAGTCTGGTGAGTAATGCCTTGCCCATGACTGTTAGAGTACATTAGCACTTGTTCTTCATTCCTGTTTTGTCTTTCCTTAGTATAAGAATGTATTAAAAAGAGCCGTGGATGGGATTTAAAATATTCCAGCCAGTTTCAGCCTTTGTCTGCCTTATCTGTGTAACATAATCAGTTACCACAGATGATTTTTTTAACACATTTTCTTGTACTTACAAAGCAAAAAAACAAACTGTTGATTCAAAACAGCTCCAACAGAAGTCAATGCCCATTGCTCAAGTATGTTTTAATAGAGATTAGGTTGAAAAACACTGGATATGTCTTTGACAAACTTATTTACAGTAAAGAAAGGGGGTGGAGAGGCCAGTACAGCATAGCATCACATGCTCAGCAAACATCTGCCTCTTTTATTCACTGTCTTAAATCCTACTGTGAAATTACAGCAAAAGGAGGAGGGAAGGAGACATCCAGAGAGAAAGAGAGAGAGAGAGAAAGAGAGAGAGAGATAGAGAGAGAGAGAGAGAGAGATAATATGTTATTTCCGCTTCTCTTTCTTGCATTATCAACCCCTTCAGCTTCCCCACTAAACAGCCGGTACAGGCATGTGACAGACAGGGCAGCCCGAGGCTTCAGATTTTTGGGACGCTACGCTGTGAGGTGGGAGAGTGCTTTGGGGCCTCCATTACTCACACATAAACAGATTACTGGCTGGCCAACACTGGAAGGCAGCAACCAGAGTCCACAACTGTCACTACTACGTTCCCCACTTTACCGACTTTCCTCAAGACTGACATAACAGGTGCCCTGCCTCCCCCTCCCCTCCTCTGCAGAAATGTGTCAGTTGGACTGCAAAGAAAACAAAGGATAAAGTTGTGTTTTTGTTGAGAAAGGTTTGGCTCTGCCACTCCCAGAAATGCAACCTCCACCTCTTGCTTCTTCCTCTTCCTCACATCCTTCCATTTGTCCAAAAAGTGACACGTAACTATGTGACAAATGTTGGGAAGCTGATTAGTGTAACTCAGTTACGAGTCTGTAGCATTCCTGTCACCTGGAAACTGATTTGATGAAGGAGAGAGAGAAAAAGAGAAGGCAGGGATTTCGCCCATTTACGTTAGCTTCAAACTGTGAACCTTGTTTTTTATCCTAACTTCATATTGTGAACCTTGTATTTATGCTAGCTTTGTACCGTGAACCTTTATATTTGTGCTAGCGTAGTGCTTTGAGTTTTATAACCACACTAGCTGTATCTTAGCATGGGGACGCATCGCTACTGTCTCTATTTAGTGAAACACTGCAGGCACGCTCTTACACTTATTTAGTTCTTTCCTTTGGCGCTGTCCTAGCCCAGACCCCAATGTATTATGCACACATACTAACATATTTTGTAAATAATTTAAATAGAATGGTGGATGTAATCATGTTTCTTTTCTCTCACATCATATGAAATCTAACAGCAGAACCAAGCTGGATGATGCATTTGTATTTATGCTCCTTTTTCAGTTATAATGAATTCCTGCAAGCTAATAACCCCTTGTTAGGTCCTGTTTTCCCCTAGACTGATCCTGGAGTCATAACACTGGCATTAATCTGACCAGAACTATCTGAACTTGGATTGCATGAATACCTTGAATGAGGCAGGGCTTGCTTTTTCAGCACAAGTGTGAACTACAGAAATTGAATAAAAGTTCCAACATTATGGTACAAATCTAAATTATCATGGATTTATTATTGTCAGTGAAAAAACGTTTATTTTAGTTATTAATAAATATACATTATGGAACACACAGAAAGTTCTAGAATGAGGAAACAAATCAATGGAAAATACTATAAATAGTTAATAAGACATTTATTAAATAAGAAAATACAATTTTACCAATTATATTCATATATTTTCAAAGCACTGATCTTGTTGTTGTTTAATGGGAGAAAACTTTAAAGTTCTGATACAGACCTTGAATCATTTAATCTCCCAAAGAAACGCTCATCTGTAAGCGAGATTGGTCAGAATGCTCCCCCCACGAACCATAGAAACACATACAAGCTCAGTACAGCTTGGAAAAAAAAAGTGCTGTGTCTTTTCTCCTTCATACGTTAAAGACATCTTAATCATTCACTTCCACTTTTCGCCTTCATACAGTCATTGAATATGACTAGACACATACAGAAAGTTTTCAGACCCCTTCAAGTTGTCCTCATTTTCTAAGACTCATCTGAAAATGGAGTAAATTCATATTTTCTATAATCAGTCTACACGCAATACTCCAGAATGACAAAGCAAAAACAAGTGCTTCTAGTGTTTTGTTAATTAAAAATAAAAAGCTAAAAATATCCCTTAAGTATTCAGACCCTTCACTCAGTACTTGGTTACAGCACCTTCGGCAGCAATGACAGCCTCAAGTCTTTTTGAGAATGAACCAACAAGACTCTGGCTGGGCCACTCCAAGACTTTTCCTGAAGCCATTCCATTGTTTTCTTGCCGGCATGCTTTGGATTGTTGTCCTGTTGTTATGCAAACCTTCGCCTCAGCCTGTGATTCAGAACATTCTGGAATAGGTGTTCCCTGAGGATTGCTGTACATTTTTATGCATCCATATTTCCCTCTATTCTAGCTAGTCTCCCAGCCACTGTTGCAGCAAAACATCCCCACAGCATGATACTACCACCACCGTGTTTGACAGAAGGGATGGTGGTAATTAGGTTACGCTCAGTGCCTGCTTTCCTCCACAAACGTCGTTGGGCATTGTTTCCAAATAGTTCCATCTCTGTTTTATCAGACCAGAGGATTTTGCTTATCATAGTCTGAGAGTCCATAAGGTGCTTTTTGGCAAACTCCCAGTGGGCTGTCACGTGCCTTTTAGTGAGAAACGGCTTCCGTCTGGCCACTCTACCTTGCAGGTCTGATTGGTAGAGTGCTGCACTGATGGTTGTCCTTCCGTATGGTTCTCCCAGTTGCACAAAGGATCTCTGGATGTCACTCAGAGTGACCATTGATTTCTTGGTTACCTGCCTGACCAAGGTTCTTCATCCCCGATCACTCAGTCTGCGTGAACGGCCAGATCTAGGAAGACTGGTGGTGGTTCTGAATCTCTTCAATTTGAGAATGTTAGAGGCTAACTTTTAATGCTTAGTTTGGTTTTCACTGTGACATACCCCATCAGTGTTGAGCCTTTCTTAATTATGTCTAATTAATTAAATTTGGCACAGGTGGAGTCCAGTCAAGTTGCAAAAGCTTCTCAAGGACCACCGAAAGGACTAGCATGCACCAGAGTGTCAGAGTGTCAAGCGTCTGAATACTTAGATAAATGTAATATTTCATTTTTTTTTATTTTGAATAAATTAACAAAACATTGGAAACACCTGTTTTTGCATTGTCATTGTGGAACATTGTGTGTAGACTGATAATAGAAAATACGAATTTAATCAATGTTCGGATGAGTCTTAGACATAACAAAATGAGGACAATCTGAAGGGGTCTGAAAACTTTCCGTATGCACTTTATCCAAGTGTCAGTAAAATGTTCTGCAAGGCTTTGCTTCTCAGTATTTGTACAGAAGCGTTTAGTTACATTCAGGGTTTAGGACTGGAAGCCTCTTCTGGAGTCCCAGTGCTCCAGCCGTGCTGCTGCGCTAACTAGCATACAAACACATCGCAGCCACGATCAATGCTGAATTGCTTTGACAACTTCATCTTTAATGCAGTGGAGCACTCCTGTCTTCGTCTCGTTCTTGTATTGTGTTACTGGCAATTTGTTTGTTATTCTAGAGGACAATTAATTAAAAAAGTCTTTCCAAGAAATGTCAGATATTACACAAAGAGGGAAGTTGATTTTTTATCCACACTGGAGAAAGAGAGAGAGAGACTGAGAAAGAGAAGGAAAGAAAGAAAGAAAGAGAGAGAGAGATAAATACAATGGACAGATGTCCAAACTTATATTACAGTTAATACAATGATCTTTCAAAACGGACTGCCACAGAGGTGACCTCGTTCTATGCCACAGAAGTGACCTCTGGGACCTACCACTGTACTAGCTGACAAACTCTTTCTGCTACCCTCTATACCTAGAGTGGAAATCAGAGAATGAGACTTATTAATGAAATTGAATGACTTAAGTCAAAAGCGGAGACTGTCCAATTTGAATGACCTTTAGATCTTGTCCTATTGGATATTTGGCTTAAATTATTTGTGTAACTGACAAATCTTGCTTTGCAAAGTACAATCCTGAACCTTCCTCCACTCATCCAATAAGTCAAAGAGACACTTTCTCCATCCAACACTAGCCCATTCCTAAACCACCCTGCTCTTCATCACCATCATCATAGCTTCATCCTCGATAATTCAGTTCATAGTGTGAGTGCACACGCCGCCGGGCTAGATGGATTATATGAATATATACAAGACAGAAACATTCATATCAATGTACTAGAGTAGGAGTGGTCCGTCATTTCACATCTAACCACATATCACACAGCTCACCATCTGTAGGAGAGACAGGAGGAAATAAATCTCCACCTATTCCCTCCCTCTGTCTGTTCACCTCCCCCCACTCTGATTTAATTCTCTCTTCTTCTTTTTGCTTCCCTTTTACACTCCCTCCCTCCCCCCTCCACTTTCTGATTTAATACAACACTATACAGCAGATGGCAGTGTGAGGCACAGAAGGAGCAAAACATACACGATGAATAAATGATATCGTTCTCGCTAAATAATGCTGTGTGCCACTAAATCCCCATCTGAAGAGGCAACTGTTCCATCTTTTAATCTCACACAGTGTTGAGCTGCACAGAGGAGAGGAATCAGCAGAACGCAGCAGCTCTCAGGCCGACAACGTTTACAGCTTTACAGCACAAACAAACGTGGGGCCGAACAATGAGTCAATGTCAGACCATGACGTGCATGCCAAGGTCAGATGCTAATTCAAGAGGGAGCAAGTGGTACAGTGGCACTGCAAAGGCTGCAGATGCACACACACACACACACACACACACACACAGATGCACACATGCTTTCACAGGCATTCCCCCAAATACTGTATAAAATCACACATGGTCAGACACCTAGCTAGCCATTTTCACTGCTACGCAAGGTGGCTGCTGTTTATTTACCCATTTATTTCTGCTGAAGCCGGCAGTGTTATGTCATTGGCCAGCTCTGGTGCACTGTGGGAGAATGCTGTGTCAGCTGAAACCCACTCTATCCTGCCTGCAGTCTTATGACAATTCATTCACCTCTTCTACCTCAATATATCCAAATCGACAAGACTTACATAGCTGACACGTACACTAGACTCTCAGTTTCTTGTTTAATACCATTGTAGTCAGTTGTCCTGAATGATGTAGATAATGTATAAATGTAGATAGATAAAGTGTATTTCTGCAACTGCATTTTGCAATCTCGGTACTGCATAGGAGAATATTGTGATAATGAATATATACAATACATTGTTAAAGCCTTTATATATCATTGTTTTACCTTTATAAATAATACATATAAAAAGAAGAAGTAATGTGTCATTTTGGATAGCAAATACATGAGCTGTAGCTCTCATAATCCTTATTGTAGAGAAACCTGATTTGATAAGCTGCTTATTGCACCATTTCACATCATCAAACCACTCTAAACTTTGAAGAATCAGTGGAACTCCCCTTTAATCACTATTGTCACCAGGCACAAATAAACCAACCTCAATGGCCAGTGACAGACTCTTACAGTGCTGTAAACATACTGCTGTAACAGTCTGTTAAAGTCTTCTCCCCTTAGAAGGGCAGCAGAAAAGCACAAGTCCCAATGAATTAAGCACCAGATACATTACAGCCACCAAACTATGTAAGAGGAGTGAAAAAATACAACATGACTAATCCAATTATGGCTACAGCTTCATTCGCCCTTTGTTCTTGTTCCACAGAAGTGCTTTTATACAGCTCAGCACAGCAATGCACTCTCTGCATATTTTAGCTGGCCTTATTAACATTTGACTAACAGTTATTTGATCTTTACCTAAATAATGTGGCTCTCTCTGCCGCTCTCTCAAGTCCCCACACTTGCAAGCTTGATTAGGATCCGTATACATATATATATATATATATATATATATATATATTTGTGTGTCTCTGGGTGTGTTTGCTGTAATATAACAACACACACACACACACACACACATAAAGAATATATAACAATATAATGTAACAATGTAATACAACAAATATAAGTCTATGTAAATCATAAATCTTTTCTTTTTTTCTTTCAAAATATTCTGATCATTGTAAGCTTTTGTAAGCACAGGCTTACATTAAAAAGAGAAGCCATGGGAATAAATGGCAGCTTTGCTGGAGATTTGGCTTGATTTATTTATATCCGTCATGTTAGAGAAGTTATCTCATTGACAGCCAGTTGCCCTCTAGTGTCCCTGAGAGGTATTACTCTGAGCAAAAATGGCCTTAACCATAACCAAGCACACACATGCACACAGAAGAGACCCTGCAGAGTTACAGGACATTACATTAACCCTTTCCTGGCCCTGTCACATAACAAATGGGGCAGTATCCTAATGGCATCCTCTTCACTGAAAAGAACTAAATGAAAGGCAGACTGTAATCTGTGTGCTGTGACTACAACCATGTTAGGCTGCATTAAATCATTTGGGAAACATGAGAGAGGAGAGGCTGAACAATGAGTTATAGGAGCCTTAAACTCAATGATGATGTATTCAAAGCACTGTTTTGCTTAACTGACTGATATGAATGTTAATTCTGAATTGTCACATTTATTAAAGTCAAATAAAAAAGCAGAAACTCTTGAGTAATATGTATAGGGTTTCTGCTCTTTATTTGTAGATCAACAAAAAGTGTAGTTTTGGCCTATATTCTGTTATCAGAATGTTTAACTAATTAAAGTTGGGATTGCTATCAAAATGCTTGTCAGGTTCTACTGTGTGGTGAAAGGAAACAAATCACGCCCAGACCACACTAAGATGAATCCCCCAACAGGTCACATTTGAAAACAGCTCAGACAGTAATGTAATAGGCCAGTGTGACTGAAGACGTTACAGTGTGCATTAATCTGAGCCAGTCACTCCTCCACAAAGCGCCTGGCAGGGTGTCCGAGGAAGGGTCAATTTATGGACATACAAATTAATGGTCCCCACCGAACAACAGATTCAGCGTCACCTGATCCCACTGTCCACCGTTTACTTAGCACCATCACCTATAGGCCACATTTCATCCTCTTTTAGCAATGGCACATTCCTGGAGGGGTTGTTAGTGGAGCGGGGGGCCACAGCCTGCAAGCATATCCACTCCAGGCTGAGGCATGTGTAATATCCACCAGACCAATTTCTCATAAATCTCATTTATTTTTATAGTCCTTGCCCTCTTTTTTTTTACCACCCCCTTCCTCTCTCCTCTGCTATTAAATGAAGACACTAATATGCAGCCTGGTTTGACTGAGCGCTAGCCATCTATGTTGACGGTTAAAGCACTGAATAGTTAGCACTTACGTTCCAGGGGAATTTAAAATGGCCAGGGACTACATTTGTGAGGTGAAGAGAGCAATTTGGCTCAAAATAAGAAAAAAAAGTAGAGCAGTCTAAAAATCACTGATTAAATGAGATAATTAAGTAATCTGGGATTTGTAATGGAAATAGTGAAAGAAAAAAAATCTAAATGTCCTCAGCAAGGACCTGTGGAAGACGAAGCTGCTTTGTGCTCAGAAAGGTCTCAATTAATCTACGCATCCTATGGTAAATTCATCAAAATAAATTGTCTGGTGTCCATGGGGAGGGGAAGGATGTACAGTGTGAAATTTGCATTAGAACTGCTGATGCAACTGTGTTCCTGACAGTGCAGGGCAGAATGCAATCAGGGAGGGGAGGGGGGAGAAAGTATGCCTTGCAAACACCTAGAGTTTGTGTTACACCTACAACTAGGGCTGCAACCAAAAATTATTTGTATTGACTAATCCACTTATATTGGTGAAATGGAGGTGCAGTGGTTAGCACTGTCAGCTAAGGCCAAGAAGGGTTTGATTCCTAGCTGGGGAGGCCGAAGGTCTGCCCTGTATCTATGAGTCTGCCCTGCAACGGACCGGTGACCAGTCCATGAGGTTTTTCCCCTTTGACCCTTTGACCACTGGGATAGGTTCCAGCACCACCAGCAGCCTTAATTAGGATAAGTGGCTTGGATAATGAATGAATGAACTGCACTGGTTTTGGACTATTATACAATTATAGCTAATTAATAATATTTTTAGTATAATAATCTTATACATATTGAATCAAATATTGTATGTATCAAAGCTTGCAGTAGGGCTGGGTATTGAACTTCAACACTTTTATTCAAAAGCAAATGTCAGTCAGTGAGCATTTGGGCACGCTTATTCCAAAAGGCTGCCAGATGACTGGCTGTGTAAATTGCATTTTGTAAGCATGTTAATAACGTTAGTACTTGATACTAGCAGTTATTTCATTACTGTCAGTCACTATATAGCCACTTCTAGCACTTCATGTTTTTTTTTCTGGTTTAAGCCACACCCACTTCTATAATGTCAGAAAAAAGTTACGGTCCAAGAAAATTTTAGTCCTCCAAGCTACAAACAGTGTAAATGACCCTCAAAGATACAACATGGCCCTTGCGGTTCAGTTTCAAAGACAGATTACATTCAGTTTCACAGAAGCAAGGTGCAGGTTTTAAGAAGAAAAAAACAAAAAATCTGGACATCAGAGGGTGTGAATGTAGTCATAAAAAATAATATATACATATATTTGCCAAGGAATAGGGTATAATTATGTTCCCTAACTAAAGTTACTTAAAAAGTACCCTTGAGGGCATCATCACAGTGATAGCACAGTGCCTGGAAAGATACCATACAGCAGTATACCGAAATCTGTCAGAATGATAACATGCATCATATGCATTATTTAGCGCTTCTGTTTTGTTTGTGAAATATTTGTCCATAATCAAGCTAATAGACTGTTGAGTTTTTTACAGTCCTATCTAGAACTTGTTATGTATGTGTGCATATACGTGTATGTGAATGCGAGGCAACCTAGGCAGGCTTTCCATTTTGCCTGTGTGTCCTGTCACATTCGGGGGGGAGGAGGGGACTCAGGGACAGCAGTGCAACGTGCAAGTTACAGATGACACAGCAGATGCAGCTGAAGTAATTCACTCTGTCTTTCTCACACACACACAAACTACTGCAGTGCATAGCACAGGTCTGACACTGTAAATAGACTAGGAAAATGGTTAGTGTGTTAAGTGTATTATGTTGTCAGTGTAGGTTTCTGGACAGCTGTTGAGATATGATAACAGGAAGATGAGATCGTTATTGAGATTGGTTGTTAAGATTTTAGTAATAAGCATTTTGTTTAGCATAACAGAGATAATTTGAGCACAAATGAAGATATAAATGTACAACGCACCAAGCAGAGTAATCATGCAAACAACATGAAAGACTTGTTTTCACATTTTTTTAACGTAACTATCAAAGTCCCTACATCCATTAACAATTCTCTTTACATACATTTAATTTGGGTTGCCATTCTCTAAAGAATGGCATGGAGCAAGAGAAAGAAAGCAAGAGAGTGTGAGAGTGATAGGTTGAATCTAACAATTGCTGTTTGTTCACTCCTGCTGACATAATGTGAATTCCATGGTGGCTGCGATTACCAGGGAGATAGGGCAGCATATAAAAGATCTTCTGCCTGCCTCTCAAACTTTGATTTTCACTGAATATAATTACAAGGCCCAGCATGTGCTCTTTGTCAAAGTAAACACAAAAGGAGGGCACATCATAATACTGCACTGTGCTCCAGCCACTAATGATTTTCATGACAGCTTAAGCAAAATTAATCTCCTAATGCATGTAAACGTTCTTGTTTACGCGCTGTCTTTGTTCACACGGCCAGGTGAGCATTTATGCTTGAGTTAAAGCGACAAGTTAAAATGAAAGTCAAAATAAAAGACAGTCCATCAGCTGAGATATGCTTGGTAAAT
This sequence comes from Brycinus macrolepidotus, assembly GCA_037974445.1. Classification (NCBI taxonomy): domain Eukaryota; kingdom Metazoa; phylum Chordata; class Actinopteri; order Characiformes; family Alestidae; genus Brycinus; species Brycinus macrolepidotus. The sequence continues at coordinate 27,074,588 of JBBPCZ010000115.1, read as the reverse complement.
CTCATCAAACAAAAGCATGTTGCATAGTTGAAAACAGTAGCAGCAACCATCCTAAACTCTGAATTTTATACATATTTCTATTAGAAACCAATAAGCAAGTCTATTTGAAATTACTTTACATCTGGTGCAAATTTGAGACAAAAGATAAATTAGGCATGTAGTTTGAAAACACTAATAACTACTAGCTGGCTATAAGCTTCCATTACTGGTTAGACACATTAGCCTTGTAGCTCCACTGCAAAATTAAATAAGAATGTCTTAGCTGAATGACTTTGGGTTAAGGGCAAAACTGTGTAAATTTGATTTCTGAGCCATTTCTTTAACTGAATGTTAATGTTAAACTTTACGTCTTTGGAGGTAGAGGAGATCTGAGTTAGAAAGGCTGAATAAAGAGAAGGAGCCTTCTGTTATCTGCATGTGTGATTTGAGATGGCTGGCCCAAAGCCAGGTGCTAATCGTCATCATGTAGCTTGAGAGCAGACCCCATTCCACTGCATCCCCATGACAACCTGGCTACCAGCGGCGCATGTATATTTACCAGAAACTTAATATAACTTTGAAGTCAGCGCACCACACAAACCCACCCCCCAACAACCCAAAAATATACGTGAGCCGTTTGAAAAGGCTGTCTGGGACTGATGTGATCGCACCGCTCCCGCAGAGAGACAGAATATTATAGCCTCGTTTAAGAATTAGCAGCGAACGGGTAAGGGGGCTGATGCCACAACTGTGAAAAAGCTTTGTAATTGTGATAGAATTTACAGGAATCCATTCTGGCTCTCTGTGAGCTCCTTTTTTCCATAGCAGAAAATGCTCCATGCTGTCCTATTTTTTCTTTGAAAATGCCTCTGCCTCTTCATGAATTTGACATGTTTTTAGGCAGCTACGGAAACTCATTCTGGTTTGTAACTCATGCATGTCATCCAACAGACAAGCTGTATCATTTTGTTCACTCTGACTTGTGACATTTCTGAAATGGCCTGAGCGCTGTTTTTAATGCATATTAAAGAAAGGGCTTGCATGTGTTCTTTTGTGCAATATTAGCGTAGCACTGGGGCCCAGGCAGGGAAGCCATGGATATGGTAGTGTCCCAGTTTCACTATGAGGGGATCCAGGCTTGCTGGCCCCCAGCACAGATGGATGCATGCCCACTAATGCATTCCACATCCCAGGACATATGATAACAAAGGATCAGCTCCAAGTGCTTGGCATTGCCCCTCACTTCCCTGTGACCTAAAGAATGCAAGACTCCTTAGCCTCTCCCTCTCTTGACTTTCTCTATTCCATCCACCATGTTGCAATGGGGCAATTTGCATATCACTGTCAAAAGCTGAATCAGTGAGTTCTGCTCTCCTGGTGCGTTAGGTCAACAGAGTTAACCTGCTGTGGCCCTATAGGAGGGCCTGGTGGGATGACAACCTGACCGCTGATGACAGCCTCTATTTGTCTTATAGGCCATGCCTCCACCTGGAGGCGGATCTGCTCCATTGGTCGACAGGACATTAGCATAAATCCGTACATCTGCATATGTATAAATAAAACGTTCCAATAATGAGGCTGGGACAAATGGAGAGGCAGGATATTGGGTCAGCGCTTAGCTTTCACTTTGTTGTAAGGAGAATTAATTATAGTCTGTGAAGAACAATTACAGTCAACGTCAGGTATTCCTTTGAACACTTCAGCTAGAGTGAAATAACCACGCATAAACAGGACTTGCTTCCTTTGAATTTCTGCACTCATGTTCCTCTTACATGTTAAAGCTACATCTTTTATTAATGCTCACAGAGAAGGGAAATAAGTCATTCCAGGAAGAGGTAATTAAGCAACTCAAAGAACTATTGTTCGCACTCCGCTCATTCATTCCGATGATGGAAAAAAGAGCTCCACATTCTCACAACAAAACATGCAGAAGCTCAGTGAGTAGTAACCTCTCCAATATTAAAACAATACATCAGGAGGGCATATTGCATTACCCTACACTTTAACTTCAAGATTTGCTATTCATATTTAAATTCAGACTCAAAAAGCTCATCAATTCTCCTCAGAGTTATATTTTAAGATGTATCTATCTGTAACAATAGGCTACAATACACTGTATACAGCATGGTCACTGTATCTGCCTCTATTTGATTCTCTGGTTCTCAGTTTGACACAGCACATAATTGTGTGTTGGAATTTGGCAGAGGGGACACTCTTAGGCTCAGCCACTCAATGACAGTGAGAGAGAAAGCATTGGTATTCAGCACACACAGCGTAATTTAGTTACTTGGCCGGTAATAAACCATCTTGCCGCCTCTGTAAAGTGTATTCTAGCAGAACCCTAGCGGAGCTGGGGAGAGAGAGCATGAATATGTCACAAGGTCTTGGAACTGACCTTTAAAATGACTAAAGTGTGGGGAGCTGTGAAATAATAGTTTGTCACAAAGAGGCGAAGCCGCAACCACTCCAGGAGTGTTTAATCATGACATGTCAAAATAATGAAGTAGCACAACAGCCCCCTCGCCAAATGTAATTATCCCAAGGGAGGGTGGGGTAGTGATGGAAAATTCTACACATATTTGGGAATGATTTTAATTAGCGAATGATTTTAGATTTTCTCTGTATTGTTGTTGGATTTCTTCCACAGGGATCTTTTAGGTGTTGCACTCTGTGTATGAAGCTGTTTGATGTTGCTGCATTCTGTAATTTCTGATGCTGAACCACTTTTTTGTCAGGTAGGGCAAAGGAGTGTAAGCCAGATGCCGAAATTTGGGAAAAATATCATGAACGGGACACAGTTCAAACATTCTTACCTCAACACCAGCTCATTCAGAGCACTGGACCTTTTTCTATGAGAGCTTCTTGTGTTGTAATTATTCTGTACATGCCTTTTGAAATGACCTTGTTGAAACAGCTCCCATTCACAGAATGATGTATGATTTGGCTGCAGCCCCTCTGCTCACAATGGCTGGGGAGGCACAATGCACCAACTAATTGTTTAACTGAAGCAGCGGGCTATTAAGGCTGCGATTGTACAGCTCTTCAAAATGGTAGTCTATTATTTCTGCATGAACAGCCCTATGCTACGCAAAACTGAAATTAAGGCTCTCCTGAGTCAATCCAGTGCCTCTAACTGATATCACTGTAATAAATATCAAACATACACAATCTAAAATAAATAAAATAAACACAAATGTTTTGAAACCAAATTGGAAGGCTATTACCCTATTATTTGGGATGGAAGGCTCTTTTTTTTAATTTCCCAAGCAGCCCAAACCACTCAATATGATGACGGTTAATTACAGTGAAACATAACACGGGCCAAAGGCATCCCCTGAGTTACTGATATGTCAGCCTGGCAAAGTAGAGCATAACCACGACAACCGTTATCTGGACAAAGACAGAGGCAAGTGACTGGGACCCCTACCACATCTTTGGCATCCTTCATTCACTCAGGAACAGTCCCAGAATGTGTTGAGGCATTAAACTAACTGGGAATTTAGCCATCCCAATGGAGAAACGATCCTAGTGTATATCTGTCCACTTGTTATATCTAGCAGTGCACCTCAAAACGGAATGGAATCAGCCATAACATTAAAACCACATGCCTAATATTGTTTAGGTTCCACTTGTGCACCTAAAACAGCTATGACTTGTCGTGGCATAGACTTGACAAGACCTCTGAAGGTATGCTGAGGTATCTTTTTAACAAGACGTTAGCAACAGATTCCTTAAGTCTTGTAAGTTGCAAAATGGGACCTCCATGGAGCAGTTTGTCCAGCACACGCAACAGATGCTCGATTGGACAGAGATCTGGGGAATTTGGACATCAAGTTCACGCCTTAAACTCTGTCATGTTCCTCTACTATTCCTGAACAGTTTTTGCATTGTGGTAGGCTGCACTATGCTGCTAATAGAGCCACTGCCATTAGGAAATATGGTTGCCATGAAGGGGTGTACTTGGTATACAACAATATTTAGGAAGGTGGTATGTGTAAAAGCAACATCCACACAAATTCCAGGACCAAAGGTTTCCCGGCAGAACATTGCCCAGTGCAATTACATATGTCTATAGGTCATTTGTCATACCTTGCTTAAGTGTAGCCAGCCAGCTATGCTATTAAAATCGCATGTTTACATGGTGATTATCCCAATGTTCCAGTAAACATAATGCCTTTAATGACCTAATGAGGTCACACACTTTTGTTCTGCTGTGTAGATAATTTCATCATATGTAGGACATACAATACACATACACCATTAATGCACTTCAGGGGCAAGAGCTGAATAGAGAAGGCCACCAGATCAAAAAACAATGTTTCTTGTTATAGCGGGAAACACCTGATCGCAAATTGAACGGCCTTTAGAAGATATACAAACTGGTAGCATGTGTTACGTGTTACAATGATAATGCAGGAAGGTTACAGATAAAGTATGTCTTAAAAATGTTTACATTATTATCATAAACAATAGACAAGGACAACGACAGCTGTCTTCTCATCTAAACTGACCTTCGTATTTTCTGTCTGAAGAGTTAATGGGAGCGAGAGCAAGAAAAAGAACAGAAAGAGAGAGTTAGAGATTGAATAAAGTAAGGAGTACATTTTTTTTATTAATGTATTAGGCAATGGATAATCATTCTTGTTGTAGTTTTCCTGTTAGATGTATACAAACACTGAATGTACAGGTCTGCTGCTCCTCCTAAAACCTCCAGTTAAGAAAAATTGGGCAAATACCTGGTATACACAAACACTATAACCATCAATGGATATTTGAGAAAAATGTACATAACATTATATCAGCAAGACACAATAGTAGTAAATGAAAAAGTAAAGCATTCGTTTACAGTGGCTAATATTTTCCTATTATATCATGGCATAAGAGTATGAGATAATATTTAAGCTTCTACTTAAGAAATATTGTCGAAAGTTTGATTGGTTGAGCCACACTTGAAACTGTTGTAAAATTTGGGTTATATGAACACATATGATCACCTCAAAGCAACTGAATTCTGCATTAATGCATCAAGCCATGATAATACATTGTATAATAAACTGTATGTATGATTCAGTGTAAAACTGCAATGTAAATGCAAAGTCAATAATATGTTACTTAAATGTCTTAAATCAGGGGTGCCCAACACGTCGATCGTGATCTACCGGTCGATCGCAAAGGCAGTGCGAGTTGATCACGGAGCCCTGCCTTTCAAAATAAACTCTACCGCGCCAGGAGGCCGGGCAATGTAAAAACGAGTGTTACGTGCGGCGGCACGTTTATTTTTTTCCCTCCCTCTCTCGTTCTCTCTCTCTCTTGCTTCGCGTGCTCTTTCTCCCTCTCGCTCTCTCTTTCAGGACCGCCCCCGTGAGATGGTTGGCTCGCGGAGTAGACGTGGATTGGCCGATTTTTGCTATCGTCTTGATTCCATATTGTATCCCTGGTCGTAATATATGGGGCTCGTCCGGGATATTCCAGGGGCACCGACGAATACAGGAAAAGACAATATACAATATTAATAAAATAAAAAAAACAATATATATATATATATATATTAAATATAAAGTACACTCGGTATATGTAAAAATAAATATATGTTTAGCATTTTTATTGTTGGTAGATCATTTTGACTTGGTCATTTTAAAAGTAGCTCGCGAGCCAAAAAAGTGTGGGCACCCCTGTCTTAAATGCTTGAAATGTGCATTGTTGATTAGATCTGCCTAAATTATTAGTATTAAACCCAGTGTGGGAAAACAGATGTGTAACACTGATTGATGCTAACACAACACAGGAAACCGCACTGAGACTCTAGCATAAATTATCATCGTGGTGGTAACTGGGTGAGCAAATATCACAATAATATTATTAATATTATTGCTTTGATTAAGTTTTTTGGTCTGCTTTGTATAGCACTATGGTGAACATGAACTGTTCTTGAAATGTACTCTATAAAGAATGGAAAGTTCTTGTTGTCCTTCGTCAGCCTACGGCTACTTGGGAACAATACTCACAAAACCACATTACTTGCAAAAAATTGCTCCTTGTGATTTTTTATCAATTATAGCTTGAATCTTTACAGAAATTCTGTGCTTTGCATCATGCCCTTTACTTGTGCTAAAATCACAGTAACATACAGACTGTCATGGGTTATTGCTTTATTACCTGAAGGGAGCAAACCTTGGCAGTGGACTCCATGAGAGAGATGCAAGTAATATGTGTTCTTTTTTAACAATGAACTGCTGCACAGGTATCATTTGCGGAAACATATTTATTTGTCATTTTTAACTCCCTCATTATTGTCTACCACCCTGCTGGCTGAGCTGTCATCATCCTTTCTGAGTTATTTCACTTTTATTTATGCTCATTTTCTTATTTGTCTACCCCTTTTCTTGTCTTAATGCTTTCCTGTTGGTCACTAGAGTTTGAATCTTAACTTATTGGCCACTCAAAAAAAAAAAAAGCGCTGATTTAAAGTGACTTCTTCCTGTTTTTCTTTTTTCATTTTCTTGCCAGTTAGCATAATAATGTTCTGGCACCTCAAATCTCAAAACTTACACTATAATTTATATCACTGATATATATCTAATTCTGGTGTATCATTATATAGCACTGTAGTCACAAAAGTTTAAGTCTCGACAGAAAGTAATATCAAATGCATCCTACCAGAATAAGACTTTAAATATGTCTCTTGACCTAGCTCAGACCTAGGTTTGAGTGTTTGGGAACACTAATCCCTCTCTGTTCTTAGCCATGCATGACTGAGCAAGTGTAGATGTGTACGTGCAAGGAGGGGGTGAGTGTTCCCACTACTCATTAATGCACATCACAGTTAGAGAGACCACATAAGGGGCTTTGAACTGCACCCTCACCATGCGTTATAACCACTAATCCAGCCTCCACCTCTGGCCCTCCCAGCCGTCCCAGCCCCTTAACCTGGGTCCTACTCAGAGGCCCCACTACTAATTTTGACTCAGAGCCATCACCTCACGACCTCTCTGCAAGACCAGAGATGAATACTGATGCCCTCACAGGAGCAGGGCCCCATTTCACTAATTGTACACATGAAAAATAAAAAAGTAATACACACACACCAAAGGCTAAATGATATTGAAGATGAAACTGTGATTTATGTGATATTTTACCCAAATAAACAGAATATTCTTTTTAGGGCTCCAAGATATGGACAAAACACCATATCGCAATTATAAAACCACATATTGTCACAATTATCATACCTTAAAATATATAAAAACATGATAGTGAATGTTGAGGTGAGATATGGGATTGGCCTTCATTATTTTGACCAAAATTATTTCCTGGATTGGTTTATTTCAATGCCTTGTCCCAGAGAAACATCTTTGGTTGGTCGGGATGTTCACAGCACACAATAAAACATTCAGTGAATGGTTATAAGCTTATTCATGAATTGCAGATTTCTATAATATCACTTCAGTACTGGGTGATGATATCGATTAACAAAATGATAGTGTGCAGACCCACTACACACACAAATCTTAGAACATCCTAGTTTCTTGAAGCAGCACTAAATTTCCTTGATTCCTAACAAATCAACAAAGACAACAGCACAACGTCCCAACTGGCTCTTGAGTGACAGCTGCTAATAGCCATGCTTTCGGGTACATCTTCATGCACTTTCATTTCTGAAATGCTGCTAACATAACGCTGCACCAGCTCCTATGACAGTAACACTGGAACATGAAACTGAGAAAAGAGGCAATGGGGAAAAATGATTCATCGGAATGTAGCACTATAAATATACATCTGAGTGACAAGCACATGCTATTGAAGTTCCTCTTTGAGCAGCTTAGCCATGGGCTGCAGTGTTTATTAGCCATTGTTTAGAAGCCTTTTCAGGGATTAATTTGATGAGAAAAAAACACCCAAAGACTCTAAATAGAGTGTAACTGTGTGGTGTGGCGCCTAAGAAAGAACAGAATATATATATATACAGCTCCGGAAAAAAATAAGAGACCACTGCAATTTATTTTTCAGCATCTCTATGAGTATGACAACCATTCCATGCCAGTGTCTGTTAAATTCCTGTACAAGCACATCATTCTGCTTTATGAGGTACTGATTAGGTGATCACCTGAATCAAATCTTATTTAATGAGGAAAAGTATAAATAAAAACACTGCTGCAATGTGACCAGTTGGATGGCATAACACTACTAGAAGTACGTCAAATGTAATTATTGCCATTTTGTTTAAGAGTGAACAAGAGATTTGTGTTCCTTGAAATATTCAAGTTCTGTAAACACTGCATCATTTCTCTTATTTTGATGTATTGTCATTTCCTTTAAAATGATGCTTTAAAG
>JBBPCZ010000115.1:27029385-27056241 GCA_037974445.1 Brycinus macrolepidotus | reverse complement strand
CCCCCCCCCCCCCCCCCCCCCCCCCCCTCCCCCCCCTACATAAAAGCAACAAAGAACTGACATATTGAAAATATTTCAGATGCAAACTGACTCATGATGTTAGTTTTTTTTTAAAGAATGAACCTTGTATAACCAATAATAATAAAATGTAGTGGTTTTGTTTTATTGCTTATTATTATTATTATTGTTGTTGTTGTTGTTGTTGTTGCTACTATAAATGAACTTTTTGATACTGTGTTAGAAATAAAAAAGTTCAAGTTCTAAGCATACACATTTCATTTTTGAAGGCGGTGTCCCAGGACATAAGATTTCAACAATGTGGTTGAAAATGTGTGACAGCCAAAGAGAAATGTGACAGGTGTGATGGTTCAGGCTGCCATTAGGAGTCACATGACCTGCAGGGGTCAGGGTTAGGCCCTGCTGAGGAGTGTCAACAAAGCTGGCCTGTGTTGCCTACGGGGTGTATTGACCCTGTTGAACATTTGCACAATTTAAGACACCATTTAAGAATACACATTCTAAATTTGTTTCAAATGCAAGATTAGTTCAGTAGCGAGGCCCAGCTTCTGTCCACTTGGCTGTGATGCGAATCATTTGTGGGTAATTTTGTCAATTTAGCGTTTGTTTCCTTTAGGTAGTCTGAGAAAGAAAGAGATTGAGAGAGAGAGAGAGAGAGATTGACATGTGGCCAAAGGAGCAGGCAGGCAAGGCAAACCCTGTGGATATTTCCATTAAAAGATGGAGCAGATGAAACTGGAATTGGCAGGGGATGTCCAGGATCGACTTACTAAAAATATGTGTGAGTGAGAGCGGTTGCAAGCTACACCACTGCTTCCTGAAACAATGCTGGCCTTTCCTCTATAATGTACTGGAACCTTCTCAAAACTGTCGGACACCTCTCTCAACTGCCAAGGCTTTGGAAGCCCTGTTATTCACTTCAGAAATCAACGGCTAGGCTAAACACAGAATATTTCCTGCCAAATAACCGTCACTCTGGGTATAAAAAAAAACCTCAAGCGTTTTTTCCCGCTTCTCTGATTTTCTCATCTGTCTCTGATGTGTTTCAGAATGGCTAAAACCAAATCTGTTCCTTTGCAAGCAGCCCAGTGCTCAGGAACCTCTTTTTACATAAACAATGACTTCATATGCTCAGTTCACAATTTAATAAATAACACACCCTTGTAAGTAAAAAAAAATATGGCTTGTTACATGGCCCTTATTACAATGTGCCTGTGCTGTGTGTAAAGCTTAGGCTGGTGGAAAAGGCAGTTTAATCTAAGAAATGCGACTCTTATCCACAAGTTGTCAGGTTCTAGAACAAACATTGCGTGTACACAGAGCAAAGAAATGCTGTTTATAACAGAATTAAGATTGCGCCTTTGATATTTTCCAGTAATTAAAGAAATCCCTGGCTATTCATAGCCGGCTCATGTGTCCTTTATATACAACAGATAAACCATTAAGCACAACGTGAGCCATTTACGCAAATCTGCTCTTGCTGCAAGTTATTATGTAAACAACCAAATATGCGGCCAGTTGGAAGGGCCTAATCTGGATTCCTGCATGCTCATGAGCTGACCCTTTGGCAAAGGAACTGAAATTGAGTCCAACAAGTAAAAATAAAGTACAGTAAGCTTTTTAAAACACAACACTTGGTAATCAATGAAATATTTACATCACTGTTAGGGGTATAATCATGTATAATTTATGCAGACTTTAAACATTTATACTTAAAAGAAAGAAAGGCATACAAAAGATGCCTAGATTAGAGTCATAAAGTAATATTTATTTTTCATATCACTGTTCTAAAGTGGATTTTCAAAGCACTCTCTCCTGCCGTCAATCAAGGTTGTACATTAGTCTGGTGATTATATTATTATATTGCTAAATACTGTCATTCTGATATGCATTTTATGTAATATATTAAAATCACATTAGTGAATTTGTACTGTGACATGGTCTATATTATTATAAATGAAAAGTTTACTTTTGCTGGATTACATGAACACTTCTATTTAAAACTACCACAGAAATACTCATCTGGGATTGCGACTGGTCAAGGTCCTCACAGCACTCAGTAAAAAACACTGTGATTGATTAGAGGGCTTCTTTGCATATGTCAATATAACAATAAAAACAATAACAAATAACAAACAGCGCAGCCCATGTGCTTCTGCAAGCTATTCCACCTCTATAGGGGCATAAAAACACCTCTCTTCGTTTTGCTGAGTATTATCTTTCATCGCTGACCCCTTTACCTTCGTTTTCAGGTTTTGGCTTAGAGATGCTGCCTGGTCAAATTCAGATCAAGTGCGTGTCTGTTTCAATTACCACTGGCATGATCAAACCAGCTCCAAGTCATTTATCTGTGTTCCAGTGCCAGAGCCCATCACCATGCCAAAGGCTCTTGTGCGCCCATCAGGTAATTAAGATAAAGCACAACCTCCACAGGGACATGTGTTCTGTCAGTTATTTTGGGGGTTTAGTTTTCCTTTTCAAAAGGTTGTCCAGGTGAATTCTGTAAAAAAAAAAAAAATTCGCTTTGCCATCCATCCTTCACTTACCCTGCCAACCATTCAACAATTCATTAATTCATTCACCCAGTCATGTACTTTTTAAGTTACTAATTCAGCAGCCCTCATTCTTCCACAGAAGCCATACGAGTGTCACCTAAACAGCTGCTATCTAGTAATACATGAATCAGTCTGCAGTTGACTTATCAACACTCTACCCACATTCCTTTGTGCAGCCTGCCGCCAGGTTGGACACGTATAACAATAGTGATGTAAAATGGAGAAACTGTAGTGCTCAACAAGCAAAGGTCAAAGGAAAAGGTCAAAAATGTATTTACACTTTTTCTCTTATCCCAGATGTAGTTGATCAGGCAAGATATGTTTAGTGTTCTAAATGTACACTAAACATATCTTGCACCAGAGCTGCAAAGTTAACGCTGGTAACAGACATTGAAAGTCAAAAGTCACCTAACTCAACTCCCCCTCAAACAGCTTTTCATTATGGTGATGCAGACTTGATGATTTACTGTGGGTTATAAAAATTAAAAAACACATCAGATCTGGACCACATTGATCAAATTCCTCGGTATTTATGATGGTCACTACCACAAAACTAGACCCTTCTAAATAAGGTTTTGGAGAATTTGAGTGACTACCGACTTTTAGTGTTTGTTAATAATGTTGGCCTCATAGCTTCAGTAAAAAACTTAAAAGCAAAATCTGGGTTCAAAATGTGTCTTGGCTGATCAACTACATTTGGGGTAAGTAAGAAAACTGTGAATTAGATTTTTTTGCCAAACCATTCCTTTTACGTTACTAGCTAACTGTCCAGTCTCACAAGAGTGGCTACCAAAAAATGCATCTGAAAGAATAGGTCAAATCCACTGTAGACAAATAGAAATATTAGTGAACAGTAAACCATTAAACGGTCAATTAATGCAGTCACCTGTATTTCCCTGCATGTGCTGCTTACCAAACTCATCGCAGATGCTTTCATTCTCCAGTAGCGTGGGGTGCTCAAAGGTGTCCCTACAGTAGAGGATCTGGGTGTTGCTGGTGAGTGAGGCGATGCCCCCCAGGGCCAGCACAACCTGGTCTGTCAGAAGGGAGGCTGGTCGCTCTCGGAGTCGTGCGATGATGGAGCGGTAGCGACAGTACTGTGGATAACTTAGCACCAGGACCCTCTTCTCCTCTGCATCATCACCTGCAAGTGCACAGACAAAGAGAGATCAGCAAGTACATTCAGTTTAATGCAGATAACATGAGGCTCAGATATCAGACGTTGAAACATTTTACATTTACTTTGGCAAGTGGTACTTATAAAGCTGCCCGTTTTTTTAAGTAACATTTTACAACAGGCACATAAACTGCTAAGCTAACTTGCACAGTGCAGAAGGTCACTCCTTACACTCGCCGTCATCTCCAGCGGTCTGTACATTTCGTAATTCAATTAAGGTCTTTTGCCTAAAGCTGGAGAGGCTGCTACATGATGCTTATCTATCAAGACGCAAAGATAAGCCAGGCAGACCTCTGCTCGGGTTTGAAATATAGACGTGCAAGACATGATGTTTTATTACAGCCCAAGCTGCTGTTTTAACATGACAGCCCTCTGTTAGGATTGGCAATATAAAAGCCTCTGGGCAAGGAGCCACGTCATTCAGGCCTGCACGATCAGAGCAAAAACCAAGAGACTGTGTGCACTTCCTTCTTCTTCCATCATGACATGCCCAGGCAGCATTGAAGACAATAAAATAAAAAGACAATAAAAAAAGATAGGACTCCGGATAGTACCCATGCCTAAGCTCAAAATACAGGCTCTTGTAATGCACCATGCAAGCGGCAGAATGTTCAGTCACTGGTGGATCTCGATAGACTGGAGTACTCCAGAGTTATTTGGACACGCCGGACAACTCAGAACAGGCTGCTGGGGAGCTATAAAACATGATCCACTTCACACAGTCAAAGTGAGCTGTCACTCCACTCAAAAGGCAAAGCAGGAGCGCAAAAAATGGCCTGGAGGCACCACACTGCTGAAAATTATGAAGATTATGGCTTTGCCAGCAGTTAGAATTGCTTGATGTTGACGGAAGTAAGGTGGCATAATCTTCTATTAACTATTCTCGGAACATGGCCTTCTGCAGTACATATATTGCAAAATGCTGCAATATGCAAATGAGACAACTAACCAATCACCAATTTATTGTGTGCTGTGAGCACCAATTACAGTTCTGGATAAGTGTTTTGTGAGTATTCTGATGAGCCAAATGAACCTAATTAAACAAATATTAATTATTTTAATTAAAATAACACAGATTTTGCCATGTTTAACCATGTCATGTTAAACTTTGCTTTTAATATATTGCATGGCATAATCACAATATTTATCAATATAGTCCTAACTGCAGTACTTGGGTTTTGTCCATATCGTGCAGCCCTACAAGGCGGTTTGTTGGACAGATGTTGGAACCCTTCAAAAATGTTTTTACGGATGATCAAATTATTCCGCTTAATGTTTGGAGAGAAAGGGAGGATACTGAAGCAGTGGAAGGCAGGCTGATGTGGGCTTCTGGCTGAAGGAACTATGCTGACTTCAGATGAACTTGAGCGCCCCTGCTCCACTGTGCCAGGTAGATGAAAAAGCTAAACATTGAAGCTCAGATTTATCTGTTTATCCTTTTATAGGACTTTTATTGCATGTCTTGCAGTTGCTGAGAATGGATGCCTCTCTACTCTTTCTATCCCATATTGCTCTGAATGCACACAAACACATACGGACATCCTTGGGAAGATGCCTATTGACTGAGCAGTGAGTGGGATTTGCCCATTCAGTTAGCAACCTGCATTTTACAGAGTTTTTTTTTACATTGTATACATAAAACATCAGAGCATTACTGTCCATTTATAACAAGACTTTTTCTCCATTGCCTAATAGATTAATGAAAAATGAATTTACTCCTCAACAGAACAATCTCTCCATTCTCCCTACCCTAGTCTTTTCTACTTTCATTTTTACTTGTAATTAGCACAGCTGACGTTGGTCTTAAAATGTCCAGTTTTTTATGGGACACCCTGACCGGTGTTAATCGTCCAGGGATGCTGTGAACATTTCCTTGATTGGATTTCACTCTGGGCCCGAGCAGAGACTAGAGAACAAGGAGAAAAAGAAGAAGGAGCCACAAACTGAGCTCCCCTGCCACACAGACATTTCGTTCACAAAATCTAACCTTCTCCAGAGAAAGGCAATCTTATCTCTTTGCTATTTAATTGGTGAGAGCTGCACTATCATTAGAGAGCACTGGAAATCACATTATGCAATTTTCCTTTAATACTCTTGACAAGAGGCCCTTTTTGAGAGGTGGAGGAAAAGGAGGGCAGGTAGGCACTGATTGGTCACAATATCAAGCCATCAGATGTGTGTGACTAATCCTCCTGTCTTATCAGATCCCCAGCAAGGGACTCTGTTTCTTTAACTATGGCAACATTTTCTGCGTTTACAGCTCAAGTGCTCCACAAAATGTCAAATGGGCCTCTGTGGGAATATATTTACATAATACCTCTCCACTTTGCGCCCCTGCGAAAGAGGGCCAATTAAACTAAAAATGTGGACATACGTGGTAAAAATTCATGTTATTTCATCCTATAAAATTCTTGTAGGTAGGCCCAAAAATCTGTGACATCAATCACAGAAGGGATCGTGAAAGGTCTTTATTTTCAAAGGGGCTTTGTTTTGGGAAGTTTTTGATGAGAAAAAAAAAAACAGACCTCTGGCTTCATTATTTACCAGGCAGGAGAGAAATGTCAAGTTATGAGATCATATGATAACAAACGAAAACAGTCAAATCCAAAAAAAGATAAAGCACAGAAACTCACCAATTATAACCCATAGCACTTTTCTGGTGAAACCCAAAATATGTACGTATTACACTGTAATTATGATGCATGGACTATGAAAGACTACATGACCCAGATAAACATCTGATAATGCCTGTGTACAGGCGTTGCTCTCGTGCCTGCCTGCTTGTTATGGAAGTTTATAGTGCTGTATCTCCAAATCACCTGTCAGAACCCTCTCAATGCATCTGCTCCAGCCTGAGTTTTTTTCACTCCCATCCGCAATTACAAATATCTGGATAGTGCTGGATGACAGTGTCATCAAAAGCCCCTTTGAAAACCTGAGTGCTCGCAAAGACATTGTTCTGTATCACCTACCCTACCCCCCCCACAACAGACGCCTTTGGTATAGTGACTAAGCTTCAAGAAAAACAACTTCCAGAGCACACTGGCCGCTAATGTACATGCAGAGGCTTCAAAGCCTCTCTAAATGGCCTGGTGGATTCCCAGCAAGTCAAACAGAGGTGCTGAGATGCATTCCAGTACAGCCCCACCCTCTGAGCTCAATGCATTCTCACTGTCGAATGAATCACACTTGACAAATGAGCTTTAATAGTTACCTGTCTCTTTGAAACATGCAGGTCAAACTATCACTTCGAACACAGGGCTACAGAGAGTGAGCAAGAGACAGAGAGAGAGGGAAAGACAGTGAAGAGAATATTCTTGGCAGAAGCCGCTTATTATCCGTCCTGGTTACAGTGGCCTATTAAAGCAGATGAGCGTTGATGTTAAGGTTATTGGCATGTGTTATTATTGATACCAACGTGCCTCACGCAACAGAACGGAGGGAAAAATATATGTCATTGCCACGGCAACTGTTCTAATGGAACACTTCTCGTCAATAACATCTAACACAATTACACTTCGGTCATAAACCCATGAATCAATGCGCTTGATTTGTTTAATGCATGTTTGAGCGCTGTAACCTGGGTGTCTGCATGACTTTGTGTTATTAGCCAGTTACAGTGTAGGGAGGTGGGGAGTTTTTGTGGTGGATGGAATGCTAAAAACAAAACCTTTAATGCTCGGGTTTTATCACGGACTGATCTTGGTACAATAGATCTTTTGCTAATTATTACTACACACAAATCAACCGCAGCATCTACTCGGCCAAATAACGTCAGCCTATTCATTTTGCAACAGCCTGAACCACCGCACCCTGGTTGGGTCATTAACAGCATACCGCTGCTTTAATTGTTACTTGGATTGAATGCCAAAATGCATGATTTCACAGGCTATTCACAACAGCACTAATCTGTGCAGACGATACATACCTCATCCAGAAATGTTTTGGATTGTTTTAACAAATATAGTAACACAGAGCTAAAGGCCAAACTATTATTTTCATGGTAGTATCAGAGAATAGTTGGTCAAGATGTAGTCCATCAGCCAAGACCTGTTTGGAGTCCATTTTTTTCTCTAATTTGGAACTAGACCTGAGAACCAAACATTGCTAATAAACACTAGAACTGAACAGTCACTCAAATCTTTTCCGTGAATACATTTAGAACACAGTAAGATTTACCACGAGAAATAAAAATGAACAAAATTGCATCCAATTTTGTCCAAATTGCAGTCATACTTAAACCACATTATTAAAGCTGTGCTATCTTAATGAAGAGTAGGATTTGATTTGACCAGATTTAGAGATGTTTCAGGGATTCACAGATAAAGATTTGGGTGACTACTGACTTTCAGCGTTTGTTAGCAACATTAGCATGCAAGCTGCATAGTAATATATGAACTCCAAACATGTTTTGGCTGAATGACTCCAAGATAAGTGTCTAAATTTTGTAAATTTGAAATTTTTGCCCAGCTATTCCCTCACTTTTTACCCTCTGCAGACTATTCTAGATCCCTGCTGCTACTGGTTAACTGCCCTCTGTGTGTAACCTCATACAAAGCCAGGACACAGAGAGCAGCAGGGCATTAGCCTCTAAAGCCGTTTGTCTTTATTTCTCAGGTACGGGGCCATCAGTGAATGGTGGGTTTAGAACGGCCGGATAACCCAATCGGCCCGCCACGGATCATGTTACTTCAATATATTTAGCTTTACATATTTTAATGACTGTAATTCGCCTTCAACTGGGTGCTTATTCTCTTCTGAAAAATGTGGCTAAGAATGCTGCAGCCCTAATCAAACCTTCTCTTCCATCCTCTAACATTATATCTCCAACTGGACTTTCTTTCTCTCAGTGCTAGGAGTCTCCTGAAAGCGCGTCATATTTTCACTGAGCCCAAAGGAAACATTCAATTGAAAGCAGGTGCCTGGAAAAATACAGCACTAGTTTGTTCCTGAGCTCAATTACTGAGATGTGCTCTCGCCTGCTTGTTAAATTTGTGATTGCGTTTTTGTGCGCCAAGAGCAACAGCGAAAGATCTAAGCCTAACAGATTGCTTGGGTCGCTTGAGACGTACATGAGCGGTGGGGTTCGCTCCACTGTGCGGCACACCTCCATAATGTTGCTCTTTATTCGACTTGATCTTTGTCCCAACTCCAGGCCCAGTTTGCCAAGTCAAGTAGTTCCACACTATCCCCCCAATGTCCATGTAAAACACTTTCCTCGTGATTTATGTTAGCTGATATTTTATTGGACTGGCCTTATGAGTCCAATAAATATGAGTCCACCACTTCCTTCATTGCTCCACAGGAGCAAACCTAGGCTTCAGTTTTGCTAGATCTTCCTCAGCTCATCATTTAAATGCCTGTGTCACTGATAAGTTGCGAACTTTGAAGAGCAATAGCTCTTGTAATACAAGACAAAACAGGAGATATTTGGTTATTTCAAATTATTTCCAAGCCTGACGAAAAGACATTTTATAATTCCAGCAATGCGTCTGTCTAAACAATAAACATCCTCACACAAAATGAGGTCACAAGCACAGACTTCTGTTGTTGCTGAATGTGCACCAATAGAAGGTTCACCAGGAGAACTGTTCAAATAATAATGAAATAATTTTTAAAAATAAGCAATACCAACATTATTACTGATGTTTTAGGCACTGATAAACCTGTATATTACACTGACCACAATCTGTTCAGCCTGTAAAGTAAAATGGGACAAAGTAAAATAACAGATTATAACAGATATAATCTGCCTTCTCAGAGCTCAAATGTGAAGTTTTGCTTACTCACGTTTTAAAGGACCTAACTGCCTTGGGTCTAATTATTCAAAAGACACAAGTTATGTAATCATAAATCTAATAACCTGAGGTGATTTAATATCACACATGAGTGAATTTGTGTTCTACTGTGAAGTGAGCATTCCCTTTGAATTCACGCTGCAGGAAGACTTTAGCACTGACCTTTATGGAGCACTGCAACTGCTTTTGAGTTACAGCAATATAGCACGATAAAGCTGCAAAGCAGCTAGTACAGAAGTCCCTGTTCAATGCAAAATGACAAAACCCCCTTTAAAGATGCTCTCTAGGTCCCTGAAAACGCTAGAGAATGAAACAAGTAACTTGTTTTGGAAAATACATCTTTCATGAAACACAATAAGCGCATTTACGGCAGGCACACAATAGACTGGCAGTACCGGCACTTCATAGGATATGACTGCAAGTCACAGGATTCATATGTATTTTTGATTGCATTTGAACAAGCTCTCTGGCAAACTGCTATGAATTGTTTAAAACTTGCTAATGTGAAACACTGTTTCAGAGCCGCTCTGTTCAAAAGCACTTTGAAATCTGAGGAGCCCAGGGGACACACGTCCTTAAGACAGATTTTTTTTCCTTCACAGGTCCCACATGTCTGTTACTAAGCTAAGAAATCATCTTATTTAAGTGACAGCCTGTTAAATGCACTTTAACTTAGCAACCTCACGAAAGACTAGGTTGATCTAATTGCAATTTCATTGGTGAGGATGAATTAGATATGGTTATAATGTTCCAGTAATTGATCTTTGCATGTGGTCCATACTGGACTCATATGATCTGATGTGGGATCAGACTTGGCAGACCTGGTGTGATTGCTCTGTTAGTACAGTACAAGCAAGTAAAAATACTGCAATGAGAACAGTACTGTGGAGCAAATAAGCAGAATTAGTTTCGGTCTACTCTCAGACTCTGCTCTGGCACATGGATGTGTTTATCATCTCTTCATAACAGACAGATTCTGTTTTCAGCTGCGGCACACTGGAAGCCATTATAAAATACTTGATATAGGAGCCTTTGATTTCACACATCAATTATCATATGCATTAATTAGGCCTGTCACTATTAATTGAGCAATTGAACATTTGATATTACTTTTTCAAATTTGTAACTACAAACGTATGCTCATTTGTGAGATCCTGCTGGTGTAGGTTTCCTCTCTTTTAATGATGAACAAAAAAACATTTTCAGTGTTAATATCTGAATCTGCTAAGCACAGCTTTTTAATGACCTGTAGATTTCCTGTTTGTCATCAAATTGCAATCAGTAAGATTAATGGATAATATATTTTAATGACTTCATTTGTAATTAAATATTTGATTTCAATCAAAGAATCGTGGCCGCAACAGTATGCGCCAATTTCTTAATTTTGTAAAAGCAGTAAGCTACTCAAGGCTGTGTGGTGCAGGGATAATTCCTTGTGTCATGCAAAACCACAGTTATGCAGGGCCTTTAATGGCTTTTTGCTTTAGAATATCACAAGACAGACAAAACAAGACAATTAAAAAAACAACGAGTCCAGAAAGAGCAGAGAACAGCAAATTTCAGGAAGTTTGGTGAATATAGATAATTAAATCTGCCCAATAAGCTGTGATTTTTATTTTTTACTCATGTGACTTATTTACTTGTTTTGGTTTGGTGTTGAATATGTCACAAACCAGGACTAAAATTTCTGCTTTGATCCAGACCAAGGAAAGTGAACTACACACCCTTAATCCAAGGTCAAACTCAAAAGCTAGTCTGCCTTCCTGCTATCTACTACTCCACTCCATCTCATAAGCCAAGCACAAATATTTGTTTTTTGGTCTCATTTATAATAAGCAATTTAAATATGTATAAACTCAGGATACAGGTGTCAAACAAAAAGCAACAAAGACAAGAGCTTTAGTAAAATGGAAAGCACACTGTGTTTGCTGGCAAACCCGCTCCAAAGAACGACAGCTCTCTCTATTTTAGCACACGAGTGGGAGAAAATGATTACAGTTTACACTGAACTGAGAGAATGGCAGGAAAGAATGACATTACTCGATGAAACTAATTAAAAAGTATTTAGAACGTGACACAAAGGAATGGATTAGATGCCAGAAGGGGATAAGAAGATAGTACACTATCAATGTGC
This sequence comes from Brycinus macrolepidotus, assembly GCA_037974445.1. NCBI lineage: Eukaryota > Metazoa > Chordata > Actinopteri > Characiformes > Alestidae > Brycinus > Brycinus macrolepidotus. The sequence continues at coordinate 27,044,559 of JBBPCZ010000115.1, read as the reverse complement.
CATTGTGTCCATGTCTTCATCCACACTTACTGCCAGACAAGCCTTTTTCAATTACTGCCCAAAGAAGAAATTGCTTATAATTGCAGGGGCTGTCAAACAGATGCACAAAAAACAACATGCATGATTATGGATTCTTAGCTGCCTTGAATGGTCCGCCGCTGCTTCCTATGTTTGAGAAAATAAACAAGAGATGTAGTATGTGCTGGAGTTTTATTTTTAATTTCTCCCTCATCAAGTCTGATCAAAGTTGATAAACTTATTCCCTACAAGTTTCATAGCTACAGAAGTGGATAAAAACAAAGAGATGTGCAGTGATCTTAGGCTGGTAACGCTTGCCACCATTTGATTTGCAAGATATAGAATAAATTTCATCCAGCACTAGATAATTCTGGTAGAGATTGTGTCACATAAAATTAGTTAATACTGGTACAGACCATATATGTATTTAATCCCATGGTGTGAAATGCATGGGGGGAAGTGCAGCACTGATCGCAAATAGCAATTATTCAATGGGTCACTGGCCCCTCACTCTCTGCCAGGGCCAAAGGTCAAGCTGATGGGCGGTAGGGCTGGCTGCTGATTTGCTGCACACTGCAGAGCCACGGTCCTGTGTCCATGTTCAGTCTCGGGAGCTGAGGAGAGCAGTGAGAGCACAGTTGACTAGATAAATGTGACCCACAGAGCTTTTCTGGGTATGGTGGGCATATTTGTCACACACTGCTCTCTGTGTCTTCCCTGTGAAAGGGCCTGCAAACCTGACACTTGTCACTGACTGTGGTGGGGGCACACTAAAACTCTTAAAAAACACACACACATACACACTAAAAACACACACATAACACATATCTACTGAACAGTAATTTTTAGACTACAGCCCCATTAAGTCATTTTGCCAACAGTCAAGACATTTCAACATTTTTATATATAGTTTAATATACAGTTTTTCAACAATATTCTACTGGTTTGCAGTGGAATACACTGGTTGGAAACCACCTTCATATTTAGGGATGCACAATATACCGTCTGCTAATCATTATTGCAATGTCAGTCTCAACAATACTGAGTCTTTTACCAATAACAGTATTTCTGACAGGGTGATCAATCACAGCTCCAGGTGAGTTACTGGGTGTTTTGAGGAATCGAAGTCTTCATGACTTCTAAATTCGTTGAAAAGCACCGCAATCGCAATATGTAGCAAAAAAATTGCAATACTGATATTTTATCCATATCTTTGTTTGCAAAAGTCCCTTACATTGAGCCCTTTTTCACTTCTTTACAGACTCCTAATGTAACACACCAAGTTCAGTTTATCATCCCTTCAGGAGAATCTGACTGTGGCAATGAGGTGAATATGCTTCAGAAATTTACCCTGTTGCCATATCGTATTTCTAAAATCAGTCTAAATATCACAATCAGGTTCCTTTTTGGATACTAAATGAAGCATAAGCAGAGATGTATTTGATTAGTGCATAATTATTCAGCCACACAATAATCATGCAGTGCCTTATGACTAAAGAAACTGAACTGGTACACCGAATGTCATTTACAGTCCACTGCCAAACAGGGGATTAATTAGCCCTAGAGATACAAACTGTGCAAATTCCAGGACGTTTAATTTTTAAGGATAGACTTCTTGAGTTTCGCAACTACCCCCCCCACCACCACCACCCCCACCACAAGTGTGCCCGACATGCAATGATTGGCTGGCGATAATAACAGATTAGTCATCCTGAATGAATGGGGCTTGGCACGGCACACCATAAAAAGCTGCATTGTACTATTGTACTTTTCTGACAAACACAGCCGGCCCCCTCAGGTTCAAGTGTATAAATCCACAATGGACTGCCTGGAGGTGGTGGGCTACTTACTATAACAGGGCACTGCGGTATTAACATTTAACTGAATTTCCCCCATTTAAAAATGCAGCCGTTGAGGAAGGAAAAAAGAGAAGGAAAAAATATTAAGTAGTCAGATAAATTATTTTCCATGTTATTAACCTTAAAGAAGATTCCACCCTTCCACTGAGCTTCTGACTTTTTAGGGGGCCTATTTCATGTTACAGGAGGGGGAAAGTCACATCAATAACTTGACTGTTGTTTCAGTCTCAGTTAATGGACAGACAATGAAAGTATTCATTTCCTCAAAGGTCAGCCCAGGGAGACATGCACATTGTTCTGAATGATGAGCTGGCACAGCCGCTACCTCAAGACTTGGGCCTGAGACTGGCCTACTGGAAGCGCAGAAAATGGGGCAAAGCAACAAAAACAAACAGAACAACTAAAAACTGATCAATAATTACGGCACACACTATTCCTCTTCCCCCACCTTCTCTTTTTTGTGTGAAAAACACAGAAAACCTGTGCCGTCAGTATTAGCAAACGAACAGACATTTTCCACATCAACCCAAGGCCTGTAGATTTAGAAACATTGGCACAGATCCACAATGTAGTCATAGAGGGAATAACGATATAAGCAGATCAGTGGGTTATAATGCACAACAAGCCCTGTAAACTTCCAAATGGGCCAATAATCAAAACACAATGACTATAAAAAAGGAATTGGTGGATAGAAAAAAAAATATAGAAAATGTACACTGTGAGATGTGATGCAGTTTTTAAGATGAAATAAGATTAAATTTAAGTTTTTAAATTAAATAAGATGTCACACAGAATTAAATACTATCTGCGTTGGATACTGACTATTAACACAGAATCCAAGTATGTGTTTCATTCACTTTAACTGAACGGCAACGCTGTCCTTGCACGGAACACCCACAGTCCGTTTTGTTGAGAAAAAACTGGCAACTGAAATATAATTTCAAACATAAAGAAATATGCTTAGGGTATCTGCATAACAAATATAGGACATAATTTGCCGCTTCCAATCTGCATGTAGAAACATAATTTGTATTTAGTGTGGAATATATTATCTTGGTTGTGAGTGCTAACGTGTCATCTGTTTTTCTCTCTTTCACCCTCTTTTGCATTAGCCTCCTGCCTGTGTTAGCACAAACGTTTCTCAGCCTGCCATTTTCAGGACATATGAAAATGAAATTCGCACAGATCCTCTGTTCCAAATCAAATGCAGCATTGAAGCTTTTTTGACGTGAATGTCATTTAATTGGCAGGCTCTGCAAGCATCCCCCAACACGATGAGAGCCTGAAACATCCCTCCTCACTTTCAGAGAGAATACAGCAAGAGGCTCAATGCCAAATACTGTTATGGAAGATGAATTACTGCCATCTCTTTTACTTCTGTTGCCACTGTTTCTGCTGATGATGATGGGTAACTGGCTGGCTGAAAGCAAATAGAGCCTTCGTCACAGATCAAAGTGGGATCAGGGCATTAAACGGGATGGGATAAACACAAACTGGGCTCTGGTCAATCGGCCCTTGGCACTGAAGATCTCGAAGCTACAGAGTCCACAGTCTGTCTGTCTGCTCTCCTTCTTGCTGATCCATGCATGATCCATTAAGGCTTGATGAGCGTGTGAGAGAGGGACGTGCAGATGGGTGCACAGACATAAAAACACATGAACATGTCAAAAGTGCAATGATGCATTTTTACACCCATGCTCTGAAGCTGACAATTCCACTGCATTTATTTGTACGGACAGAATCCATTACAACTGGTTAGAATAACTCTGAATAAATGTGCAATCTTTTTTTGGCCAAAATAAGTTTCTTGGGCCAAAAATGGTAAAAATCCCAAAAATATTTTGTGTATTGTATATTCCAGTACTGTGTAAAAGTGTTCCGCCAGTCACATTTGTGTATTGAGTGTATTTTTTAAATAATTCTGAATAGTACCAAAAGAATCTCATTAAAATTTATTATTACAATATGGATTGAATGCTGACCTAAAAAGTTGCTATTTGAATTATCTAACTAATATAACATAATGTTAGAAAATTCCTTTATTTTACCCCAATAGCTGTCAGGTTAAATGTGCAAGGTCTTTCTTACACTGAGTTTCAGCACTGAGATGGTATCATATGACTGACAACCAACACACACACACACACACACACACACACACACACACACACACACACACACACGCTTCTTTAAATGAAGCCATGCAGTCAAATCAATATTCAGATTTATTCCTGCACCATACTGTCTGCCTGCATTTATGTCATTTCACCTAACTAAAGGAGAAAAGCCCCTCCCTGCGTACTTGTGGATACAATCTCACAGACAAGCTGTTAAGTGGTATTGTTCAGGTGCTGGTGGAGTAATTGTGCAGGTACGTCCTTGTGCTCTGTGAAAGACAAGACATTTCGGTATATTGCTCACCTCTGGCAGCAGTTTACTCAAACAGCACACACAAACGACTGGACTCCTGAATCAGCATTTGTTACCCATAGTTGTCCCTCCTCTGTTGTTAGCTTACACCTCAGGCATAGCCTTTCTACCATCTAGCTTCCTCTGGTAGTTCAGAAGGGTGTGGTTTCTAACACGCCGTACACAGCACTATGGTCCACACACTACAATGGCACTTTTCTACCACATACATCCAAAACATTCTGTGACACACAAGAGCGTGGATTTTGTTACACTGACCTATGACTAGGAGTGGGCAATATAATAAAAATATAGAATTGCAAAAATTGCAAGAAGACATCTTTACATTACACAATATGCTATGATAGTTAAAAAAAATAAAATAAAACTAAGAAATGGCTATAAAACTGTAAGTGCAATGATTTTTATTTTGATGTAGTATAAAAAGAAGGATCAGGAGAAAACAAATCAAGCAAAAACATTTAATACAATACTGTTGCATGAAAGTGACACCAGAAGCACTGACGATACCTACAATATACTCAGAAAAGTATATTGTGATGCAGTTTATCATTATTACGATTATATCATCACGTATCTACAGTTGATCGATGTAGAGCATTTTTACTGAACGCTGCATGGACTGGCAGACGGACAGACAGACTGACAGTAAGATAGATAGGGAAAGATGCTTGCTTCTGTTAAACTTGTGACCTGAATTCCATCCGGACGCACAGTAATGAGCTGAAGGAGACTGGCGATCTGCATCATCTGGAAATTTAATGAGGGAAAATATATCCTTAAGACACAAAGTCAAACTTCATCTGAATATAACAAGGCCAGAAGGGAGATACTTTAATTACAAGATCAGGAATACATCAAGTCAATTTGTGACTTGTTTTGCTTTCCCCTTTTTTCTCCCCATCCCCCATCCCCCATGTTCAGCTTCAATGAGAGTCATTAAACTTCTTGTTTTTTCATCTAAGACAGCAACTTGGCAGTCGATACATGAAATATGGGCATGTATAAGCAAGCATTCCTATACTGTCTGCAATTACTCGACCGTTATGACGCAGTGATATATGAAGTCTTTTAATGTCACTCTGTGCAGATCGCTCTTGCTGTTTTACTTGTTCCCTTGTTTGTACTTCACTTTAACGTATTAAAGGTGGCATATAAACCAAGTTCATTATTAATCATGCTGAAAATCAAGCAAAACCCACTAGAAAAATATTTTTATTCATAAACCAGTCAATGCAGTATGAATGCAGAATCATGGCAGGTGGCGGCAGAAGTGAGCAGGAGAAGGCCTTGAAATAGTCCTTAGGTTGAAAGCAACTGAAACTGAAACAGGCCATCATTAAACAGACTTGCCTCCGAGTATGGTCCAAATAACTCTGTTATTGCCATGTGGCATCCCCCTGAGCATGCTGACATAGGCCTAATATGGCAAAATCTTTATAGTGATCCTCCAGTCTCCCATGAGACGAGACTCAAATTAATCGCAAACGCTTCCTGTTACAACCAGCAGGCCAGGCATAGCTTTTTAAAACCTAATTACAAAGCCAAGGCCAGCTTTTTGAATAGGTACAAGAGATCTTCGACACGTATCAATAGACTAAACAACTCCATTGATTGTCGAACACCTAATGAATTGTAGCAGAGATGATTAGCATGGCATAAACTGATGATAAATGCCTAAATATTTATTTTATTTTTATTTCACTCCCCCTCTGTCACACTCTACCACTGGCAGAGAAAAAAAAAACTTCTCTCCTTTAATTTTTAAAACACTCCCCATTTTGCAAGTGAACAAATGCTTTTTTGTTCAGGGGCTTCAATTATAGCTAAACTTTCTTATTCTCTACCTCCTTTTCACCTATATGTGCACTGTGCTATTTCACTTATGATCAAGGCAATTTCCACATCAATCGCAGACAGCTCCCTTTCTTTACCTGCATTAAGCAGCACTAAAAACACTCCGGTCCAAGAAAACAGATGGAACAGCCATCATCTTCAATCCAAAAGGAACCCTCACTGCTGCTTGTCATGCGAAAAATAAAAGGCAAATTAGTTTATTCTGTGTCATTTGCAATTTGCTCTAATTCAATACACCCTTCAAAAGGATAAATAGATTGGCTTAGAAAAGCCAGCAGAAGGTCAAAACTAAGCCCAAAACTGACATATCTAATTCATGTGGCAGTTTCAATTAATGGTTTATTTCCCATCAACTGAGCTGCTTTTTGAGTTTGCCTTCTACAACTAAAAAGCCCTGCCCTGCTAAATGATCCCTTTCTTTCCGTGAGTAACAAAGAAAATACAGAGAGAGAGAGAGAGAGAGAGAGAGAGAGAGAGAGAGAGAGAGAGAGAGAGAGAGAGACAAAAAGACAGAAAGACACAAAGATGGCCACTGGTCCGCTGCCAGAATATTTTGCTTACCAAGCGTATCTGCATGCACTCTGAGTAAGTGCATTTAGAATCCTGTCAACATAAACAGGCTAATACAGTCATTAAAAAGCAACTTATTAACAGTACAGAAGCACAGCCTCACAGTGAGCACAAATAAGGTTAGGAGAATGGCAGTAAATAAATCACACATCTTTTTTTGTTGCCCTCCTATTGATTCGCATTTGCAGCTGTAGCCTCTATGTACAGCTTAAGTGACAAAGCATCCATTATTGATTCCCCTATCTAATCTCAGCATAGGCAGCTAGTACATCAGCCATTCAAGGGCAATTTAACATTTGGTTCCATGGACTGAGACAAAGCTGTATGCAAATTCCAGCAACTGGCAAAGTCAGTCCATCCACTGCTGTATAATTACTCCCTCCCGCTAAATGGGGAAATATGTAAGTATAGCTCTCTTAGATGTCTTTTCAATCCGCCTGCAAAACCTAAACAGTCTGGAGCAAAAACGGACGTTTCGCTTTACTAGTTCTTGCACTAAAATAAGACAGTTCACAGAAACACGTGAATATTCTTGTTCGGCTGTTATCCAGCAGGTATCAGCTATGCAGAAATGCAGCCAAAATGACATATTTATATGGCCATAAAGCCTGCACCGCGGCGTTTATACCCAACAGTGAAGGACTTTGTGATAACTTAAGCATGTTACAGATGTATAAACATATGTCATGTTGTTTCAAACCGATACTCTATGCTGTAATAAAAGAGAATGTGCTAAAAACTGAGACCAATTTTTCCCCTTAACAATACAATCAGAGAATAAACATAATCTTGCTAAAAGTAGCGTGCTCCTAAATTAAGACACAATAGTGTATGGCACCAGTGTGAGATGTAAACAGAAAAGAAAGGATTGGAAGTGGATGGAATACTGATATGTAGGTGGTACTAAGCCTTTTTTAAACCCTAGAGTTGTAGTTATTACTGTCCTTTTACTATAGTATTTAAACGTAACCACATAATTACACTGGGGGAAACAATTACACACTGTTTGTTAGCCCATATATGCACTTTATGTTTACGTTACTTTTTTTTTATTATTACTTAAGAGAATTATTAAAACATATGTATTCTTGAAAAAAACAAGGCTCTGTATAATAAATTATATAACGAAAAATGAAAGAGTACTGAGAAACCACAAATGAAAAACAGTATGTTGTTGCAAAGTTTACCAGCACTGTTTGCAGAGAAGTGGCCCCACATCGCCATGCTCCCACCTCCATACTTCACTGGGGTTATAATGTTCTTAGGATCAACCCTTCTTTCTCCAAATTAGACTTGGTGATTTTCTGTGTTTTATTTATTGTTTATTTTGCTTTATGTTATGTTATTTTATTTTATTTTATTGTAGAGTACATCTGTACATTACATTTTAATTTTTATGTAAACATTTTTTACAGAGGAGTTTTTCAGGGGGTGTAGGAATGAAAATGACTGTTTCATTTATGTATTTATTTTCTCTATGTCTGTTATTTGTGCTACTTTCAGGTCAACTCAAAAAGTGTTCACCTGAAAGCAACACAAACAACAGACACGCAATATAATAGTAAGTAATTCACTGCCCCACAGTCATCTTCATTCCCACACCCCATGCAAAAATCTGTGAAAAAATAAGTAAAAGCAAAACTCTAAAAAATGAAAACGATAGGGGAGGAAATATCAAATCAACACAAAACTCCTTTTTTGTGAAATGTGCAAAGTCAAAATACATCACGCATGTACATATTAAGTTTATACATGCACTCGTAATTATATAAATACACAAATACACAAAAATACAATTTTTTGTTATTATTGATGTAAAATTTATGATTTTGGAAGTAACAAGCAAAAAAAACACTATACATGTAAATATGAAATGGACATATGCAGTTATATTAAATACCAAAACCGAAAGTGTCTGAATACTTGTTTCTGCTCACTGTACATGATTAACTGCGTAGCTGGTTATGTAGTGAATTACATTTACATTCAGTTTACATCATGCATCAATGTCAAACCCCCACCTATGTAGCACTCTGGCTAACCCTTAAAAGAGTTGTTGTTGCTTTGCCCTACTATTTAAATTGCTTTCATAATTACATAGTTATAAAATAAACTACATTTCCATTTAAATCCTGTCCCTGTTGAGCCCACCCTTCTGACATTTCTCTGGCTTTCACCATTTTCAATTCATAATAAAAAAAATCTCTTCCTCTAATTATGAACACAAACATGGTAATTAGTACAAGTTTAAGTTATTCACTTTACACAAAATCTTGCGCTGTATGCTTCCCTCATACAAATCGCTGGGTGGTTAAGTGGGGGGACGAAACAAAATATTTTTAAAAGTGGGGGGGGGCAATGTTTCCGGCGTCCATGGAAGTTACCAATTACTATGATGTCATCATCATGCTAACAGGTGGCAGTTTGATTTCATGTTAGCAAAAGCATTTTCTGACTGAACTTTTTCCTTCAAAAACCATCACCAGCTCTCTAGCCACCATCCTCAAATGATAATGTCTGTGTTCCACCCTGACTGATAATTGAGTCAAATAAAGTGAACAAGAAACACTCATATCTGTGAAGACATCCTGTTTGTCTAGGGTAACTACAAGCATTGCTTTGCTCTTGGATGCAGGTTAAATGCCCACTTGAAATGAGTTGCAAATATTTGAGGGATTAAGAGCTCCCGATGATTGATTGCGGGTCTTAGAGAGCACATTTTTCCACACCAGGAGGTAAACACTGGCTGCAGCACAGCGCACTTTATCTACAGTCAGTTCTTTCTTTGAATCTGTCATTTGCTTATGAATGAGGATTGCTGTCATAAAGCCCTGGCAGCCTGACCTTCTTTTACAAGACAGCTTTGAAGTGAGTGAGAAAGAAGCCCTCGAATACTGGCATCGTCAAATAGTCATTGTCTCAGCATCAGGATCCTATAAAGAGCTGTAAAGCTAAGAACCAGTCAGAATGATAGAAGAGCCTGTATATAGTGCACTGTCACAGCAAGCAAGTTACCATACGTATACATACGTATAGTAAGGCTGTAGAGCAACTACACTGAAAGTATACTGACATGTATTGAGACTGGGATATGCAATATCTGAAAAACACACTGGTATACTCTTATTGTGACACGAAACAAGACCAGAATGCATACCATTGACCATAATTATGACCATGCTGGATCACAAAAATGCCTTTATTAAGCACTGCACAATATACTGTTTGTTATCACAGAAGGCTGCAATATGCAAATGAGCCCTCTACCCAATCAAATTTACCATGTGCTGACCAATCACAGTTCCAGAAGAGTGTTTCTGTGGATGTTTTGATGACTTTTGTAATCCAACAAAAGTACATTATTTTGGCCAAACAAAATGTGATCTGCTGAAGGGATTATTTGCAGCATTGCAAAGACTGGAATTCTAATAACTATAAATAAATGATATACTATGCAGCCCTAATACTCTGTTTCAAAAATATGTGGGTGGAATGTGGAGGTATCTATAACGAAAGCCAAAGCCATTACCCAGTTCAGCCTTCTCCCTCAGGACGTCCTTGAAGTTGAGGCCACTGTTGAGGGTGGACTCCCTGTATCGGTGGAGGGCTTCCCTCTGGCCGTTCTTGCCCAACTCCTTGAGTGTGGAGGGCTTCAGGGGCATTGCCCGCAGGCCCTTCTTCCAGCATGAGGCGTCCCACACTGTCCATTTCACCAGATCCTCCAACTTCACGATGACCTTCTCTGACACTGCAATGACCTCGTCCTGCCGGGAGAAGGACACTGCATTAGACCATGTTACAGGGGCCAGAGTGTGTGTTGGTGTGTGCGTGCATATGTTTATACATCCATACATGTGCATGGAAGGTTCCTTTTCTCATAAGTTCTAAATCAGATAAGAACACTACTATTATAGAGAATTTATCAGAACATGCAGCACATTCCAGGCAGAGAGGCAGAGCTCAAAAAGCAATGTAATTACACCAGCAAAACACCATTTAACTGTTTAATTGAAAGCAGTCTGAGGCACAGTAACAGTAAATAGTTTGGATAAGTTGTTCCACTCTATGGCACATAGCCTGCGTAGGTTTATTTAAAAATATCATAATATGGAGCACAACAGTGATCAAACTGGACTAAATTTCCAAAAGAATGAGGCAAGAAATGAGTTTTGTCCCTGATGTGGTAGAAGACAAACAGAAAAAGTCTTGCTCATTGAAGGTAATCTGGAGAACAGATGCATCAGTATTTCCCAGAAGTCTTGATCAAGCACTTTTGACTGAATCCCCAGCATTCTCTTCCAGTGGAGTAACATTGTAGAGTCACTAACTTCTTCCTTCCTGTGTGATGTTTCCCAGACATGACCCAATAAAGCAAAGATCCTGTAAAAAGGACATCTTTTCTTAGATATCATCTAAAATGAATACATATTTTTTTGCTGGTAACTGAAGTCAGCACTGTTTTAGGTTGAAACGTGAGACTTATCTCACTGCTCTCAAACAAAAGAGGCCATTGTTTTCTGCAATAATACTATGCTTATGAATAAATGGACAGCAAAGCTGTAATATCCTGAAACATCTACTGGTTTGCAATACCCTATAAAAGCGCTTATACCCTATAAAAGCATTATTAGGCAACAGTCGTATACCAAACACAGTTTGCAACGTCAATGGGATCAGCTGTTAATTAAAGCAGCAAGGATATGAATGTAATGTCTCTAATTTCCTCTCATTTTCCATGGGGGGATGTATGCATTCCAAGAGGTTTACATAGCATTCCCCCTCAACGTCTGTATATTACTGCAGTCTAAACAACATTTTTTCCTGCTCCACACAAATGGAAACGGTCTCCCTGCGGGCTCTCCAGATTACGCACCTTAAAGTTATTGCAGCACATTGGTGAGTGCGGCCCTGTGCATAATAACCACTTAAGCGCAAAGGCATCTGTTTCCATGCCCCTATAAAGCTAAGTGGGTCAAACACTGTTAATCCTAATGGCGACACAGCAAACTTTAACATGAGATCATGAGCTCTACCCTGCTGCTTTGAAGATCTGACACTGCTCCTTGGCTTTGACTGCAATATCGCAGTAAAGTGTACAGTGGTGCTTGGAAGTTTGTGAAGCTCTTAGATTTTCATACAAGTCATACAAGTAGTAAAAAGAACCCAATTAAACAAATGATAAAATATTATATTTATTTGTGTACTTATTGACAAGAATGATCCAATTACATATCTGTGAGTGGTAAAATTAAGTGAACCCCTAGGATTAGAAGTCGATGTGAAGAAGAAATTGGAATCAGGTGTTTTCATTTAATTGGATGGCAATTAAGTATGAGGGGCCACACTGTTTTATTTAAAGAACAGGGATCTATCGGAGTCTGATCTTCACAACACGTGTTTGCAGAATTGTAACATGGAAAGAACAAAGGAGATTTCTGAAGATCTCAGAAAAAAAGCTTGCTGTGGCTTTTCAGTCTGGAACAGGTTACAAAACCATCTCTAAAGAGTTTGGACTCCACCACTCCACAGTCAGACAGACTGTGTACAAATGGATGAAGTTCAAGACCATTTTCGGTGGTTAACCGACAAAGATCACTCCAAGAGCAAGGTGTGTAATTGTCTGCAAGGGCACAAAGGAACCCAGGGTAACCTCTAAGCAACTAAAAGCTCATCTCTCATCGGCTAATCTTAATGTCCACCCTGAGGAGAACACTGAACAGCAATGATGTACATAGTAGGAATGCAAGGAGAAAGTCACCGCTCCACAAAACGAACACTGCTACAGTTTCCTAAAGATCATGTGAACAAGCCAGAAGTCTAGTGGAAAAAAGTTTTGTGAACAGATGACCAAAATAAAACTTTTTGGTTTAAATGAGAACAGTTATGTTTGGAGAAAGGAAAACAATAGATTCCAGCATAAGAAGCATATCTCATCTGTGAAACACAGTGGTAGTGAGAGCTGAAATTCCTCCAAGCCATTCAGGACTGATCAACAGTTACCGGAAATGTTGCAGTTATTGCATAAAGGGATCACACCAAATACTGAAGGCAAAGTTTCATATACTTGCCACTCTCAGATAAGTAATACTGTATTAATGATCCTAAATGAAAAAATGCCAAGTATTATATTTCTGTCTCACTAATTTAATTGAGTTCTCATTAACAACTTTTAAAATGTAATGATGTTTTGGGTCATATTTCTGCAATAGTATAGACAATTCTAAAGGGTTCACAAACTTTTAAGCACCACACTGAACCACACACACACACACACACACACCTTCCCTCATTACACAAGGCTCTGAAGAGCTTTAGATCTATACGTAGAAAGTGCCATGTTTTAAGTTTGGGGTTGTGCTGTAATAACAACTGGCTCCTTGTAATTAGACCTTAAAGGGGGGTGAGGGGGGAAGCATTAGCAGCCCAGTATGGAGCAGTAAAGTAACCCACTGAAGCCCCTTAAACAGCATCATACTGAGTCTCTCTCACTCCACTGAGTTGGGGGTCAGGCCAAGAATTTCCCAGGTCACCACAGATTCGTACACCTGCTTGAATTTCTATTGAATTATTGACCTGGTAACATGAAAAATGTGCCTTGCGTATCCAGAGTAAGTGCTTTTTTGAAAGCTGAAAGTTAAATTAACTTTTTTTCTTCCATTAATTGATCTCACTCTGAGCTCAAGTTAATTACTTTGTCATGTTCACCAATCCCCAAACAACACTCCCCAAAATATTAGGTCATGACAGCAAACAAGACAGTCAGTGCAGCATGACCCTACTGAGAACTCCACTGATATCTTTGAAACAGCATTCTAGGTCTCCTAAGTATAAATATTCACACATTCAGAAACTTACAGCTCATGTTAAAGACTTTCTTAATACTCACATGGTAACTGAGTGCTCAAGGCTAAACCTTGTCAAAGTAGTATAGCACTTCTGTGTAGTACTATCATAGCAAATTCTATTTCTTACCCGTCACACTTGGGAGGAGGTATAGCGAGGATCTATACTTCTGTAATTAGCACTTATCAGTGTCAGGGAAACAGCACCATTGGCTGGGACATAAATAACTTCCAAATATGCAACTGAAATCTGCTCTGTATCAAATGCCACTTAGCATGCAGACAATAGGCATTTGTGCAAATTTGGATGTGAAGGCACAACGTGGCTTACTGTGAAATATGATGACACCATATAACCAAATTAAACCCATTTGTCATGAAACACTAGATCTCAGAGAGACGCGCAATGCAAATGTGTGTTCTCTAAGCCCGAGGGGGAAAACAGCAAGAACGAAAACCTAGACGACAAAACTGCTTTTTTTGGCCTCCTGGTGGTTAACAGACAACCACCATCATAGAAGGATGACTGTAGAAAAGCTGTGCAGTGACAAGCAATATCATAACCTCAATATTACAATGTTTCCAAATATATCATGTTACCAGTTATATTGGTATAAATAAGTTTGCATAAATAAAGAAAATGACCTTGTGCTATGCCCCGTATGCTATAACAAGGCTGCTCAAAGCTGGCCAGTGAACAGAAAGTGACCCTAATCTCCCCCCAAATGAGAGAACAAATGTATTTTTATACTACATATAATCTTAAATTCTTTTTTATCCTCAGATTCTCCATTGTTTCCCACACATTGATTTATCTGTGGCATCTCACAATGTCAACACTGACCGCCTCAATATCAGCATCTGACTGCGAGATGGAGATCTAGACAACTAATAACAGCCACTTGTGCGCCAAATTCTTTAGCTGATGTGAAGCGTGAAAAACTCGTGTTGAAGAATAGAATGTTACCTTTCGGGGGAAAAAGAAAAGGAAGAGAAAGACAGATGATCTCATTTGAACTATAAATATGTCCCAGTCATTCAAAACACAAACATGGACTTGTGCCAGGCAGAAGAGAGGGGTTTGGAACTCTGCAAAAGTCCCTGGCTCAGAGGCCTAGCTCTTTATGTCACTCCAGTAATAGCACAGAGAGAACAAGCTAATTAGATATTACTGCTGTTCCCTAAATCCACTCAATGAAACAGCACTCGGACAATATGAAGATTGCATGCAAATGCACAGCCACTATCAACCCATACGGTGCATCTGCCTGTGCGCAATACTGCAGGTTACATGTGGCAATGCAAACTACGGCGAGATAGAGAAAGTGTTCAGTGCTAGCTGGAGTCCGATACAGAAACCTATTTATAATACTCAAACCCCTATTTAGTTCTGCCCTTATGTCACATAAGCGCTATTCAAGACTATTGCCAATGTCGAAGCAGCTTTCGCTCCTGCCAAAGCGCTGATATTATGAGCAACAGAGCAACAAAGCTGCAGAACAACTGGGTCCAATTAAATATGGGGGGTGTGTGTGTGTGTGTGTGTGTGTGTGTGTGTGTGTGTGTGTGTGAGAGAGAGAGAGAGAGAGAGAGAGAGA
>JBBPCZ010000115.1:27007493-27021581 GCA_037974445.1 Brycinus macrolepidotus | reverse complement strand
CCCACCCCCACCACCACCACCACCACCTACCCCATATTAAGTCTGGCAGCAGCATAATAGCCTACCAATGGCCAAACAGCCGTAACATGATACTTTCCAACACTTGCTACGGGGTAAGGTGGACCTTTGTGATTGGAGGAAGGCATGGTTCAGTCATGTCGAGCAATGATTAAGCTCCTTTATTTGAGACAGTGAGCGGTAAGAGCGAGGGCATTCAACCATGCCATCAATCATCCAGCACAGACGTAAGGCTCTGCGCTGTCACATGCTGACACAAGGGGGGTGAGGATCGGCCCGGCAGGGGCTTCACTTTCTCTCAGGGCCTGACGTACCAAAGCATCTGGCATGATCGTGCTAGAGATATTTTACTTGAGCAAAGATATGTGAGCCCTTTTTTGTCATTGTTTTCAGTCATTGTGTGCGATGCTCAAAGTGTAAGCTTAGCCCAGCTTATTCTGAGTTGTGTGGAAGGGAGAGTGATGAGGAATTGATGACAGAGATAGGCCAACAAATGAGACAGAATTACATTTAGACAAAGAAACTGTCTATATTGAACGCACACAGGAGTTAAGCCAGAATGTCAGATTTTAAGGTTAAAGTGTTAATCTGGTGCATGGCTGTCCTCCGTAGGCACCATATAGGTCAGCAATGTTAAATTTCTTATTTTAGCCCATGGAAATCGAGCTGCCTGAGATATTTGTGGCATAAAAAGCTGATAGGCCATCTTTACAAGCGCCTCTAAATATTGTACTCCCTCCTGATTGCTCGAACTGCCTTGATAATAAATGAAGAGGACAACAACGTTAAGAATAATTTGCTTTACAGATTGTGTGCTTCAGTATCTGCTGTGCTGCATGGATTTCTCCTGGCTGGTGACAACATGAGTAGAGTAGATTGATAGCCTAATCCTTCTTTCTGAGCTGCAAAGCACATTTGCAGTTTGAAAGCTTGTGGGGGGGAAAAATTGAATTTCTTCTACGTATGTGTGTGTGTGTGTGTGTGTGTGTGTGTGCTTGGTGTGTCAATATGTTACTCTGGATGGACAAGTGCTCTCCAGGTTATCAGTCCATTGATCCACATATCAGCTTTTTTGGAATAATGCATAAAACAAAATATTTTATATTTTGTTTCTATGCCAGTCTTTGAAGATTGAGAGCAATGAACACAAAAAAGCATTAAGATCGCATCAGCGTTCTTCTTTATCAATATAATTATCCATTGTCCTCTCTGGTTTCACAGAATGGTTTTGAATTCGAGGGAGAAAGCATTTAAAGAGATTGCTCCAGGCCATTCAAGTGCTGCTCACCTAACCGTTAGTAATTCACCGGGTGGGAGCGAAAACCATGTCAGCAGTTTTTTTCCCTTTCTCCCCTTTGGAGATAACATATAAATTAATGACAAATCACCACAAGCTCTACACCACCACTGGTGGCAGGAATCACGTATTGCACTCCCTCCCCCATTGCCCCAGTTCCACCAAAAGAGCAAAGCAGAGGGAACTTCTCTGTGAACATATACACTCACAGCTATTTATTTGGTGATTAATTATCTGTTATTGCAGGTGGAGACATTTAAACCCTGCAAGGGTAAGCTTATCGTCGTCTAAAACAAATCCCTTGTGGCATTTAGGTCTTTGAAACATTTATCTCCTGTTTCTATATAAATGTCGGTTACATTTAAGTTTGATGACCGTGCCTGTGTGTTGATAATTCACATCTACTGGAGATTAGCAGCTTTTATGTCTGCATGCTATGATAATTTGAAATGAATGCCTATTTTTGGTCGCTCGCCCACAAACAATTGGTTATAGAAGTCTTCAGGTTGGGCCAAAAAAAAAGAAAAAGAAATGGGCTGCCAGATCTGAGTAACATATGAATATATGTTTAAAGCACATGTGTGGAGCAGCACACTGGGCCACAGAAAGCCATATAAGGAAAACATCAGATGAAACAGAGTGCTTGTTTTGGATTCATCCTCATGTTTATTTATTTATTAGCTATGGGAACCAAATATTCCTAATCTCTCACTGCACCAATGTACCGTTAAAAGATGCCCGGGCAGTTAAGAGTGTTTATCAGTCATCCTTATAGGCACCATCTGTTTCTTTTTTTTGTTTGTTTGGACACAATGACACAAGTAAATAGGATGATCTATGGAATTGGCAAGCACAATGACAATAGGGGGTGAATGCATTGGATCAGTTCAGGCTAAAAATAGCAGCATCATCATAAGCAATATTGTTCTATTCTTCAAAGGCAGTCACTAGTATCTTTAGGCTATCTTCTACATAAACTAAGGGAGGAACAAGTTCTTTCCAGCAACCTCCCCTTCCAAACAGGAACACTGTTTCATGTCTCACATACATGTGGTTTGTGTTATTATTCTTTTTTTTTTTTTAACCACTTCTTGATCTTGGTCATTAAGAAGAAAGGCTGCCCTCTTGACTAATTTCTCATGTAGAGTCTTTCCAGTTTTAAACGATTCTATATTATGAGTTGAACAAGCACTTCTGCTATTCCACATACTGATGAGAATGATGAGAACCACATGCCCTCCTTGCACTTCATCTTTTCCCAGAGAAGCGAAACATGGACTCCCGCAGGATATTACAACCAGCAGACCCCTTCTGCATCCATTGTGCTTTTGAAAATGATTCGCTTGGCAGGTTTCTGAGTAAACCGATTGCAGGTTGCTGCTTGCTCGGAAAGAAAACACCTTACTTTTGAGACAATATGGCTGGCAAAGGCAAACACCCATAAGTACATCATAAATACTCTTGTTAATGGGGCTTGGTCTATCTGCGAGGCTGTGGAAAGTAATAGTCATCAGCTCAACTTGACGGAGGGCTATCATTAACACACGGATGGATGACTTTAATTTGGGGATCGACAGAGGAATTCGCAGGGAACATTACGCCTCGCCTCTTCTGCTTTGAATACTTGGGCAGAATATTTAAAGCTTTCCTTTACACCAGTTGCCTTGGTGATTTTCTGATAATGCGGGTAAAATCATATCACATAACACAGCATATGAACTGAGTACAACAGCAGCTGCAAAACATTCCTGTAGCTATTTTAATCTCCTAACCCTTGAATCTGAGTCCTATTATTCACTTATCAATCTTCAAACTAAACTGATTTGGTAATTATTGTAAATATAAATTAGCAGAACTCAAAACAATGTAATAAGCACAGACACACACACACATAGTTATACATTTATATGGCATTATACATAAATTAATTGCTGAAAAAGGAAACACTGTCACTCTTCTATTAATTATCATAACAGTGTAATCAATATAAACCTTCAGGGCCAGTCTCCCACACCCAGATTAAGGCTAATCCCAGACTAAAAAGTTCCAATAGGGATAGTCCACTGGCACTGCAAGTCAATTACACGAGTGACTACTTAAATATTTAACACCAAAGTTTGCAAACTACCAACATATTTTAAAATGCATGGATACAATTGTAATTCTTCTTTATTCAATTTTTGTTCAAAGTATTATAAGAAAGTAAAATTACCATCAATCAAATCACATTGTTTCACCCTTACATGATTATAAAATATACCTTTAAAACACAGGAAGATTATAACCCAAATATAACTTAATTTGAATATAACTGCTGAAAAATACGCATAATACAAGCTAATTAACAGAAAGAAACAAAACCCCTAGGAATGCTGGGATGTCCTGGCTGCACTCTTCATTGTTTTCTGACTCTGATTTGAATAGCTTTTAAGTTCACTCAGTCCAATCCAGGATTTTCAATAATTGAGGTTTACAGTGTGAATTATTCGTTAACTACTTTGAAGCTAAAATAGATATGAAGGTGAAGAACCACATAAGTGTGGACCACATACAGACCCTTAAGGTGTAAGTCCTGTTTTGAATGTATGAGACTTTTTTGTGATACAGAAACCAAAGTGACTAAATATTGTGCATTATGAAGTTTTCACTGCTGAGTTTTAGAACAGCATTAGTGCTCTATTGCATAACAGGAGAAATGTAAGTCCTGGGCAATTATTACAACTGGTGAAATCAGCCCTTGTGACCTGTGTTATTTGGACCTCACAGGTTAACAGAGTGGCGGACCCATTGTTTCAGACGAATGGCAGCCCCCCGCCGCCCCCATTCACCCTCCCTCACTGCGTGAATCTATTCGCTGACAAGCACTCAGTGTGTGCCTTGGAGTATATGACACAGGCCTGGTAATATTAGATCAATATCCATGTCTACTCCTACAGCTGCACTCGCGCTCCATCATTCAGGCGCATATTGGATTTGATTGTATTACTGCTTAAAGGGCCTTCCTTTGAAACGAAGCTAATTGGAGACGTTGTTTTATTTCTCCATGATGTGGCCATGATTGATCGCGCTCTGCACGCAGGATGAATATGCTAACCGAGCAGCTAGTGGATACAGTCATTACCATACAGTGCAAGCCCCACCAAAGCCTTTGCATAATTCAAACTCCTGCATGTAATAATGCAATTCATTACAGAGGAGCCCCCATGCTTTAAGGATTGATATTAAAAATGCATTATTCGACTTGTTATACAACACACGTTCTGTCTGCCACAGAGGCGCAAAACTGCTTTGCATTATATAAACCTTAACGCTAGCCCAATCCCAATATGGATTAAGCCTTGAGTGAGGGCCGGAGAGGGGAAGGCAGTGTGGACGGCAAACTGCAGAGTCAGGCCTCGTTGAGGTTTAAATTTTCTCATTGGGCTACTGGCTTATGTTTCAAGCTAGTCTGTCCTGGCCAGCCCTCCCTGATGTACTTTTTCCACTTTTCATGAAAGCAGACATTCCTCTTAGGTGTCCCAGGCTATGACATGAACAATCGCCCACGCACGCATTTCACAATGTGGATCAAAAGGCTTCAAGCATTCTCCACAATCTCTGCTGACAAGCAGCAGTGTCAAACAAGGGACCGCTCCTTCCTCTGGGCAGAGTAGAGGCAAACACAACAGCTCGCCTCACAGCGCCCACTAACGTGTGCACTGGCAAGCTAATATTAACACCTAAATTCCATTTCCTTTCTATAGACTCATGTAGCGTGTAGGTTTGGCGCAACAAGTAAATGTTTGCCACTCCACATGTTGTGAATCACTAAGCACCCGTGCTTTGTGTTTCCAATCACGGGACAAAGAAAGTTACTGTCTGGCTCCAGCTGTAATGACCTTTTTATGGGCCTTCTGGTTTATTGACAGGAAATATCAAGTGTTCAGTGTACACTCTTGGCCCAAATAAATGTAACACATCTATCGGATGCTTTCAAAACACAATGGGCCGATTTTATCTTATCAACGTAACCAAGTGCTGCTCGTAAGATCCTGACCTCAAAAACTCTGACCTTCTCGCTGACATACGAGCAAACAGAGGCCTTATCAAATCATTTACATGGCAGAGCTTTAAAAAACAAGGCAGCCAGAAACAAGGGGATCGGGCATTTTTTCACATGTATGAGCACAGTACTCGCTGGAGACAGTCTGCATTCTTTTGATAGAAACTGAAAAGGACTAGAATGTCAATAAAACCCCACCGCCACAAATGTTTTGTCTCCCCTTTTTCTTCCCTGTTTAAAAGCAGCAGGGGTAAATATGAACAAAGAGAATTTTTTTCTCCAGATAAGGCACTGAAACACTCAAAGCGACCAAAAGATTCAACGAGGAAAAGAAAAAAATGAGAGAGAACGAAGGCCTGGGGTGGAGCTGCTTTTCTGTGGCTTGTACGAAGAGGAATTAATGATTTATACACTCAGTGAATTTCATTATGTAAGCAACATTAACGGCGCCTAACAGGACTCGAGATGAACATAAACCATCGCAACAGATAATGGGGCTGAACTACGGGGGCTGCGGAACTGGGCTGTAGAACAGAGGAAAAGCATATTGTTAGTGTTAAAGTGTCAAGTTTCTAAAGAGGAACTATTTTTATGTAAATGATATGGGGAACAGCAGTTGAAATGACACGAGTTCCATGGAAACAAAGCAAAGTGATCTGCAGCATTTGCATGGATATGAGTCCGAGGCAATAATCGAGGCAAAACACCAAACCTGTTCACTTTAAAAGGGTTTTATGTTTCGGAGCACGCCTGTCTCTGCTTTTTATTACCACTATTTCGCCTGGTTTCCTGCGACAATGCAAACATTATTTTTTGTCCTCTGTAACATGACTGTAACTGCAGTGAATTGACTGTGGCTCTCCATCGTTTTTGCAATGAAAACAAGGTCTTAAATTACATGGTAATTTAGGAATGCGTGGAAAGCCAAAAAGCTACCAGTCAAACATTCTGGATTACCCCTGTAACTTTCCTCTGCTCAAAGAAAAATCTGCTCTCAGGACCCAAGACCAGGGTTGGATTTTCAAACCTCTTCCTTTTTCCAGCTTATCCTGTAAACATGTTTAGTACTCTTACCAAAAAGGTAAACCTAAAATAAACTTACTCACTTGATATGAACCAGAGGTGACACAAATTACTATCCACATGTTTCTCTACACAAATTTTTAAATGTAATGTTGATAGTGCTAAATCTATAATCAACCATTTCTTTGGGGACTATTACTATTACTACAACCATTATTGACTTATAACGCCCTGCATGTACTTTTCCATTACAGTGTATTTAAAACGTATATACAGTCAATTCTAAGCCAAAGCCTTGTGCCAAATCTTTCACAGAACGACTTAATGAGTTTACTTTAGTACATAAAAATCCCTCATGTTAATTAAGCTGTATGTTAATTAAGCTGCAAAAATTCAGTTTGAAATTAATTTACATTCACTTTTATGTATATATTTACATTTTCAACTTACAGCTGTTAGCCCCACTCATTCACAGTAAGGCTATATGGGGTGCTTCAGTCCAGACTAGTTTGTGAATGAAGCACAATACAGGGCAGCCAATAGGAATGAAGATTATTTACATACATCAATCTTAAAAGCACAGCAACAAAACGGCCTGTTTAATTCTAAGGGGTAAAAAAAGGTTGAAAATGACGAGGTAAAAACGAATTATGACTGTATTTAGTACATAAAACTACGTAAACGTAAGAACAAAAATTCAAGGAAAATGCCCTCTACTGGGTCCTTTAAAAATATATGCAAAACAACATATGGCATATAAATGGGTGTCCCCACCACTGCAAAAGCACATAAATGGGTGTGCCTACCACTGCAAAAGACAATGGTAAAATAGAGGTAAATCTGAAATAAACATTTTCTTCAGGGACTATTTTGTCCTACAAAGGCCTGCATGTACGTCACCGTCATAATGAATATAGTCTGGCGTTTGGGAATTCAAATGGTTCTTTGAGTTGTCAGGGTTCAAAGTATAGCAGCCTGTAAGAATTCTTAAAGAGCCCCCCTTTTTTAAGACGTGAAATGCTGCTGAAATGTTTCACACGAGCAACAGGCAGTCTTAAAAGCCTTTTATGTTTTCCTGTTATGTTTGCACAAAACAACAGTGGAATTACTTTCATCAACAGGAAGGAAAATGATCACAATTCAGTATTCTGGACCTCATTGTGTTGAGCTGGCAGATGCCTACAGTCATTCTATGACCACAAAACGCCTTGTGACTCATATTTTGAATTACGCAGGTATTTTGAGAGGTAATAAACTCATTTGCTTAAAGAGGAGCAAGTGAGCTCAATGAAATACACTTTTTTTTGCTGCTCTTACTGTTATGATTGAAGCTGGAAGCAAAAAAGGGTTCCCCTGCTGACGGCACGCATTTTTGTACAACAACCTGGCCTTCAGCAGTCATCTCATTTTTAACAAGGTCTTATTCTGCAGGCAAACCTGAGAGCTGTCGCAGCCAGGGCACTTGAGAAACAAGCAGATTAGGTTTCACAGGGTGGCAAAGATATGCACTTGCGCACAGGAGGAAGTATTCACAAAGGCATTTGATAGCAATTAATAGCATTCTGAATGAGATCAGTATGTAGGACGAAGGGGAGCGAAGGAAGCATGGACTGGTGCAAAAATGAGGAAACAGTTTGAATTCAGAAGTTCTATACAACTGTATTTCTGTGTCTACTGAATATATTAGCAATTAAGACAGATATAGATTATTTTGACAATTAAATAATGAAAGACTTGTGCCAAATAATAAAATTGGACTTAACTGGGCAATAACAAACCACACAGATCCTTTCAAGGATTCCAAAATGCTTTAAAGATAAAAGATAAAAAGTAGGCCTTTGATTCAATATCTTGGAAATCACATTTCCCTGTATTTTTAATGAAAGACCATTATGTAAAATGTAAACACCATACTACATTCACTCCCGAGTCCATACAGTCCATTTATGGAAACTGAGCTGTAAAACAGCCTGCTTTAAATTCACTGTTTTTTTGTGATTTTACAAAGAACAATAAATCCACATGTATTCACCCCTTCAGTCTATACAATGCAATCTGAACGAAGGTCATTTACATATAGAAGTCTTAAAGGCACAGTAACAAAAACAACCTGTTTACACCCAAGGGATAAAGAAAGGTTGGAAAATTGTCATGTATAATTAAATATATTTACTGTTTTTGATACTTAAAACTACATAATCACCATCAGCAGATGTTACGGAAAAAATAATCAAGATAAATGTCTGATATGGGCCATTTAACATATATATGAAAACAATATGTGGCACATAAACAGTGTCCATCAGGCTTTGCTTCTTATTTTCAGAAAGGTCTGTAGCATTTAAAATATTCTTAATCATCATACAGACTGCATACTACTCATTGCAGATTATCGAGAATTCAAATAAGAGAATTTTTTAAAATCAAGTTTACTCAAGTAACAGCCCTAATGTGGATGTGAGGAAGGTTTGGAATAATGCATTAGCAATACATTGGGGAAGCAGGCTAAATAAACAGCATGCAGCTCTCAGCCAATTTGACCTTATTTTCCACCATGTTCAACTGCTTGATGGGCTGGGTCTTGTTGCGTCAGTAACAAAGCCTTTGTTGTTTGAACTGAAGTGGTTGTGAAATATTTTTTGCACGGAAGCCTCTGTTGTCAGTCTGTGAATCATGTGAATTTCTTGATTAAAAACATAAATCTGGATGCCACATAACATTTCTGAATCCTCGAGCAAGATGTAAGATATACAATACAATAACTGTGATGCCTCTATTTTTAATTAGCTTGATGGTTAACCACATATGGCTCTTTTACTGCAAACATATTATAAACAAAGCTTTCTATTTGACATTCGACCATGGAGAAAATCCCCATTGGCACTGACAAGAGGCAGGACCGTACCAACTGCCAAAGAGAGAAATGTAAACACGTCATATAAAGCGCATGTTTACGTTGCCGCAAAAGAGCAGGCCATTAAAGCCTGAGATTATGCACTGGACTGGAAGGGGCTCCCTGAGGAACGCCAGCGGGGCTTGTTTCATCAGCCTCAAATTCAGGGCTCATGAGACAACCGCTGCAAAGCCTGACCCCTCCCTGTGAAATTCTTTTATCAACGTTAACAGCAGGTGAAAGCTGTCCACAGACTTGTGTGCCCTGGGTGATCTGTAATGTGGACCCTTGGCCAGCAGAGGGACTGTTTTTCAACTGCTCAGTGAACTGAGGAAAAGGTCACTTGGCTCTTGGCTCCGTAACGACTCTATCAATCAGTTTGGGAACAAAAAAGAAAGATTCCAAACAACAAGCTGTACGAACATGTTCTTCAGGAATTCAGCCTAAGTATCTCAGTTTACTCCTGCTGTGTCAACACAAAGGCCTGCGGGCTAATGAACAACTAAATCAACAAGACAGAAAAAAGGGAGTGTGTCACAGACACAGGCAAATATAAATGGAATATGATCTTGTGATAACTGAAGATATCTTTAAAAATGTATGCCATCTGAAAATTGCAGTCTATTAAAATATAATAAGTAAATAAATATAGTGTATAATAAGACTATATTATAAGACTATTTTGCCTTACATGTACCTTACAACACCCTGCATGTACCTCTCCACTAGCAACGGCCAAAAGCTTATCTCAAATTTATCGTAATAATTCAAACATCGGGCAGCATACTTGTAACGTCTTCATATAATAACTTTCTGTGAGTAGCTTTTAGTTTAGAAGCATTAATGACAGAAGTACATGCTGTCACCACCACTGTGAATAATGCACTATTTCACATCAAAACCCAATGGTGGAAAACTGTCGGAATTCCCCTTTAAACAATGTGTATTTGAGGCAAAACAGTGACCATATGGACTGGATAGCATGCTTGAAAAGAATGGAGAGAGCAATAAGGAGAAAGGGAGAAAACATTTTATCAGCATTTTTTGAGATACTGCAGTGTATATTTATAGTTGTAAGTGGCTATATTTTTCAAATGCTGTGGAAAAGCCACTATTCAGCTTTAATAATACATCACTTTATATTGCAACTCAGCTATTTAGGCTGTGAGTTACATTGCATTGCCGTAGTGCTGGGCTGCTTTTAGACGGCTAATGACTAGTGGGAAAAGTTCCATGCAAACATTATACAAACCACTCAATTAGATATTCCTTTTGGTCGCTAGCTGTTAAAGGATATCCTAGCCATGCATTTCACCTTGGCAATTTAAGAATGAATGTATTTCTGAAAGAAATGTATTCACATCTGCTGTCAACACTAGAGGCACTGATGTAAGTCAGACCTATGTAAAGGAAACAAAAACACATTCTCAGTAAATGATCACACTCCTTTTGATTGTGTAAGCCCTCAGGAATGTAAGTGCATTCATGAGGCTGCACTCTATTGCTTTATAAATGACAGGAGAATGGTTGGTTTGGTGGTTTAGTTAATAAAATAAAAAAAGTACAAAATCTCCCTCCAGATTTACAGTGGCATTATTTGGACGCCACTCTCTTCAGACAGTCTAACTTGGAGGTGTAGGACTCCTCTTGAAATCGCAGCTTCTCTGTGAAGTCAGCCTGTGGGACATACAAGAATGCATTGAATCATTAAGGTCCCTAAAGCAGCAGCCTGAAGTCATGGGATAAACACTTTGGTGACATGCAGTCGTGAACATTGAAGTCACTGATTCAACTCAGCACAAAAACACTACTCACTCCAAACTTGTACACACAGTTTACAAACAAGTACGCCACAAGGCAATGTTGTAAAGCAGGGATCTAATCTTTAATAGGGGGAGTGAAGTTTCCTTTCCCTGACTCTCATTGTACACACAGGCCTATTAAATGCCTCCAGCGCACATCTGGAATGGTAACAATATGGTTGGGAAGTCACCCACAGCATTTCCAGCATTTGCCTTTTTCAGAGTTTCTACCATATAAGGTATGATGAGATCCACATGAGTTATGACACTCCTGGGAACTTTCGCAACTAAAATATCCCAGAGAGAGAGAGAGAGAGAAAGAGAGGGAAAAAAACTAATGTTATGAAGCTTCGCTCACTGGAGAAAGAAGAGCAGTTCTAGTGACAGAGTTAATCCACATCAAAATCAAACCCTTCAAACTAGCTGGAGCAGAGCTGTGATACTAAGCACACTGTTCAATGTCAAGCCACAAATGAGAACAGGAATGAAAAAACAAACAAACACATAACAGCCAGTCAGTGTGAGCTGGGCAAGATTTCTTACCAGTCATTTTGCACAAGGCTATATTTGGCTTTGAGTGAAATATGTAATTGACCTTCCACAGACATTAAAGTGGGATAACCTCAGGAGAATTGATGGAAATAGCACCAGTCTTACAACAGATCATTCAAACACAAGTCCCTACAAACAGCCTCTCGACTTACAGACTGCCTGCCATATGACATAAATTATGTGCGGGATAGAAGGTTGTCATGTTCTAGGGCAGTGGATTCGAGTGAGTCTACAATGATTAATCCCAACAACATGATTTTTTTTTTATCTATGTGAGACTGTCTAAAGCAAAAATGTTTGGCTTGTAAAAATGTACGGTACAGATGACACAATTGAGCAATCCACCGGGGTTGTTTTCTGCAACCGCAGCACACCCAGTAATTTGATTCCACCTTAAGTCTACCGTAAAATTAATCAGAATATCTGCCAGGAGCTGTCTAATGTAGTCCATGTTATGCAAAGAATACCAATGATATTAAGATGGGGATCATTACTCAAGTTTTAATATTAGATTTTTTTTTTTTTGGCATAATCACTTGGAGGGAGGAGGTCTGTGAGAAGGTATGAGCTCAGATATGATATTCTCAGTAATGTCATCCCTGTCTCCAGCCTGCAGCTTCTCCCCTTGGGCTTTTCCTTTCACAACATTACCCTAATATCTAAGAGTTTATTAGCATACGTGTTAGAATGAAAACTGCAAACGTGAATAGAAGTATACGGACAAGGCTTTTCACTATATAGTACCATGGGTGCTGGCCGTGGGGCATGAGATATAGAACAAGGGCAGCTTTAGGAGGGCTTTAGGGTTTCATTTTGTGGGAGAGTGTACCTGCAGCTTTGCAAGCATCTCTTTGGTCATTTCTCCAAGCACTTCTCGCACATCTTCGACACTGAAGCCTTCTAGGATTCCATGTCCCTCTCTCTGTTGACTTTCAGCAGGCTTTTCCTCATTCTTCTCTACACATTCCAGTGCCTGAAGTGAATTCAACCTCATTATCCTTTAGAAGACTGTACACTCACTTATTGTATGCATTTTGAAACATACATCCAACATTAAACTCTTTTACTTCACAAACAATAGGATAATACAGTTTTCCACTATATATGCCCTTATTTTTACCAGGGCTATTCAAACTTTTGCATACAACTGTGGAGAACAATACCATTGCAAAGTTAGCACAGCATAAATATTACAAAATATTTATCAAAAGTTTGAGTTTAGATGTTTTATTCTGTATTTCAAGAGTTCTGTAAACTTTAGCACACAGTTTAAATTTATTTGCTGAGCTTAGCTTGTATATAAACAATAAAATGTGCCATAACTTTTGCACAGGGTACATTTTTTTTCAATATGTTAAATTCAGCAAATAGCAAATAATTGTGCATTAAAATGTAAAGAAGTGTGCTCTCTGTATAGGATGTGTGCTTATTTTCACTTCAGCAAAAAATGTAATTTGACCAAGGGTGTCTAAAATTTTCCATGCACCTGAACATTGTACACACACATATAAATAGTTGTAATTGTTCCCTGGACAAGATAAGGTTTTCAATAACCATAAAAACTACACCCAAGGTAATACGGGTGTAGGAAAATATGGCACTGACAAAATACAAAGTCTCTTCTGCTGAGAGACTCCATAAGGAAGCTATTAAAGGAGGTATAGCCCCTACATGTGGCCTTGCTTTGAACTGCATGTCAAAGGATAAAACACACAGTACAGTTACTTCAGGTGTGCCTCTACAATCTTGTTTTGAGCTAAATCAGCATGTGTGTTGTCTATCATCAGTGCACTCAACATTTTTACATATAAAGTAATATATCAAAGAGTGCTTTTGGGAAGAAAGGGGATTTTGAGAGGAATTTTGGCCTGAGGACAGAGAGTGAATTGTTTGTGAAGTACAGTCACTCTCCTCCCTCACTACGGCGCATGGCCTGTGTTTTCCAGATGGATTGCAGCACGGTGTGAGCGAAAAGGAAAAATGTTACTCATACTTGGAACCAGATTCATGTTTCCTCTTCAAAATGATTCACATGTGAAACACATTTTCTCTCTAACTGCTCATATCACAGGCTAAAAAAGTGAACTATGTAGTACAAGAACAACATGACTGCCTGAGCCAGCGTATTAAGCTTGGGCACTGGAAAAATTATGGTCTGCATTAACGTGTTTCAAATGTTACATTAGCATCATTTTCTTTCTGTTTATTTACTTTGAGCACTATCTGCAGTCCATATATTTGACCACATTCAAACGATGGAACTTTGTCCTTTAAAATTGCAATATGCATAAGTTTTACAATAAACAAATTAAGTTATGACAAGTAAAATGAAGACAAAATATTTGCAATTCTGCATTATTTCTACTTTGCTATTAAGTTCTAGGTTACTACACTCAACAAAAATATAAACGCAACACTTTTGTTTTTGCTCCCATTTTTCATGAGATGGACTTAAAGATCT
>JBBPCZ010000115.1:26993031-27003645 GCA_037974445.1 Brycinus macrolepidotus | reverse complement strand
AGAGAGTACTATCAAGTATGACACCAAGACTCTTTACCTGAGGGGAAGGATGGACGGGGGAGTTATCAATATTAATGAAAGGGGGTGGTGTTTAAAGAGTTGATTGGGCCAGCCCAGTGTCAATTGGGCCGCAGATCTACGAGTCTTATGGGCCGGTCAGACCAATAAATAAGTAAATAAATGAATAAATGCTCGGCCCAAATAGCATGTCGGCCCACCGGGATAATGCCCAATACACCAAATGGTCAGTCAGACCCTGCCTGTAACTAATGATTGTAAGTCGCTCTGGGTAAGAGCGTCAGCCAAATGACCCCTTTACCCTTTATGAATCCCCCCACCCAGAAAGGTGTTTCTGAACCACCACTATGATTCATCGTAAAGTGGCACTTTATAGTCAAGCGTGAATACAACACACCACAGCACACAGTGTGAACTATGTGAAATTCCGTCTCTGCATTCAACCCATTAAGGGTACCTCAGCAGTCCTGGGATTCAAACTCACAACCTTCTGAGCGCAGGGGCAACACCCTAACCACTAGGCCACCAGTGGAGATATAATTATTTCCTGCATGATCTTGACTATATTTACATCAGCCTTATCTTTGGTCCTAAATGCCAGAAAGCTTAGCTTGGTCTGATGATGGAAACTTTTGTGTGCCATTCTGTCACAGACTGCTGGCGTGAGATTTAAGATAATTAAAGAAAGTTAAGTCTTCAATATTAATTAAAAATCTATATTATTAGATACATGTCAGGAAGAATTTGTTCATAAGTATTTTTAGGACTGCTAATGATTGCGTTTTAGGTTAGATTTGCGGTTGGATTTAGATTATATTTACAATGTAGAAAGAAGCTGATAGACACTAAACACGTCTTTCTCCTGCTTATGTGAAAGTTTATTTTATGAATATGTCCAACAGAAGTGTAAGTGCATTGCATAATTGCATAATGGAGCTGAACCAGAGGTTTGAGGGTAGGGAAATTTATAATAAAACTGTGTTGGCAAAATCTGCCCACTAGAGGGCGACAAACAACACAAGGAACAACATCAAAGCATGCCAACGATCACATTGGTTTAATAAGGCGCAATTTTATTTTTTAAACACACTACAACAGTCAATTTAGACATCAACGATCATTCAGATTTGGTCTCTAATTATGGTTTAATGTCTAATTAATGTTTTTGTAAAAAAAAAAAAAAATGAAGTTCATTTTGGGTTTTGTCATCTTATTTTAACAAGCACTATGAAATTAATCATAAAAATAAAATTCTGTTCAATGATCTGATGCATTTAAATGAGAGATTATCACAGATTAAAATCGCTTTTTTCATAGGATCATGCAAACCAGTTCTGCAGTTAGATAATCCTCAAAAAAAAGTAAGTTATGCAATCTTGTTTTGGAAGTGGTCCAACGACAGGGCCCTGGCCATTCGTTAGGTTCAACTACTATTCTCATTATTAATTTTCTGGGTCAGTATGAGCAATACAAGCAAAATGAAACTCCATCAAAAGCCACTCGTAAATGCTTGGACTGTCAAGCTGAGGATTATGCATAATACACTCTCATCGAAGAGAGATTAAATGAAACGACCCCCTTTTCCCCCCAGTTGAAACACTGTTTTGAAGGACAGCTTGATGTTATCAAGAAGCCCAGCCTTTTCTAGGACAGCTTGGTAGAAACTAGGAGTGACCTTGATAGAGCTATTAATGCTGAAGACAGACATGAGGGAAACAGCAGTGGGCAGCGTTTGTGTAGGAAAAATGTTTCTTATTTGTTCTTTGTTCAGGATTTATAGGTATCTTTTGATGCTGTAATCCTGAAGGTGGATGACTGCATTCATTTAACCCATATTCTGTCTTTGTATCCACAGTCTTTTGTTTAATAAATTCAAAGGTACCAAGTCAGTACAGCTCTTAACCGAGTTTGTAATGATCCCATTAAACACTTTGCTCATAAAAGGTTACTAATGAGACAGAGTAATAGGGCCCGTATCATGGAAAAGTAAATTTTCTTTGGGAACAGATAAAAAAATACAAGACTAATACAGGATATGGGCTCTTCAAAGTAAGCAAGTCTACTGAGCCACGGAAATGGTCTATGATTAGCTGCCTTTGACTGCTTTGTCCTGGGACAACAGTAACTGAATACGGCACAACACATAACAATAGATTGCAGTCCTTTTTTTCTTGCCTATGATGCAAACTCTCTCCCAGATAACCAGTGTATGCAAAGTGGCAGAGACAATTGCACACAAAATGTCCTGAATTATCACTTCAGTAATAACACCTACAACATCTATGACTGAATTACTTACTTAAGCACCGATGTACGTCGCTCTGGATAAGAACGCGTCTGCTAAATGCCGTAAACGTAAACGCAATTAACACATAGTCTACTTACAGCAGCATAACTGGGGTTTTATGGTTCCATGTGCAAAAAAAAAAGAATATGTCCCTCTTATAAAAATTACATTCAGTGTTAAAAAAGCTGATACTCTCATGGCATGACACTCCAACTACTCCAGCATTAACAAAAATGTTCACATTAGACTACCTGTTTAAACTGATAAATAATTAATATATTGTGTTGCAGGCTGTGAAAGATCCATTTGAAAAGGTTACCACAGATGAGCTGCAGCATGAATAAGAAGGAGATGAGCAGACATCAGGGCTATGTGTGTGTGCTGCCGATATTGAGGTACAATTTTAAGAAACTGGATCTTTCTGTGAGTCATGGGTGTGCAATTGTATCAATCTCCGTTCCAGGTCTTCCCAAAGGTGTTGGATGGGGTTGGAGTCAGGGCTCTGTGCGGGCCAGTCAAGTTCTTCCACTCTGAACTCATCCAACTATGTCTTTATGGACCTTGCTCTGTGCACTGGGGCAGTCATGCTAGATTAGAAAAGGTTCTTCCCCAAACTGTGTCCACAAAGTTGGAAGCATGGCGTTGTCCAAAATGTCTTGGTATGCTGAAGCATTAAGATTGCACTTCACTGGGAGTAAGGGGCCTAGCGCAAACGCAGAAAAACAGGTGTGTCCCAATACTATAGTCCAAATACGATCCTGACTATGCAGATTTGATTATTTTCCTTTTAACTTTTTTATTTCCAACCAAACATTAACAGTAAAAAAGACTGGTACTACAATGCTTAAAATACAACAAGCATGATTATATGAATTAAAATGTGAACTAAAAATGACAATTTTTTTATTCCACAGAAATCATTAGGCCTTCAATATAAAAATCCATGTTAATCCATGAAAGCAAGTGTTAAGTACAGTCATGAGAAATGTAGATCTAGTTTATCCACACAAAAAACAGGTTTTTACTGAGAGTAGCTAACATGTTCTCACATGTCTCCCATCCCCACTGTCACCCTGGTAACAGTGGACACGTGACTCCTGCCTTTCCCGCCCTTTAGCTGCAGAAGGACTGGCTCAGTCTGCCAGTCTGCCAGGCCACAGTATTAACAGAGTCCTCAGCCGACATGAAAACCTCTCTCTCGCTCTCTCTCTCTCACACACACACACACACATGCACACAGTGCCTGCATAAGTCAAAGTTACATAACAGAGATTTTCTCCAGTCTTTCCTGAGCATTGAAGTCGTGGGTAAAGTGGAATAGCTCTTCACACTCGCATGTGTGTTCCAGATGGATTAGAGTGGGCTTACAGTCACATGCCCTTATATGCCATATCCGACTACTCCTATGCGCATGCTCAAAAAAAGACATCAACTGATTTTAAGGTCCCTAAAGCATTTTTGCAAACTTGATGACCACATCTAGGCCATGCTTGAGGTTATATATAATATGCCAGATAGAGCTGCGAAAAGATTGCACTCTTAAGCAGCAGCCCAAAATAGTAAAGTAGCATCCCAAAATGTAAACCATGGTAGTCATCGCAAAGTAGATCTCATACCACATCTGGTTAAAATGTGTCCACTGCACATGACTGAAATCAGCGCAGTCATTTTTATGTGAATTTTGTAGGGAGGTTAAACAATTTACTTTAAATTAATTGTGATTAATAACATTGTTTGGTTCATCTGTTTGTTATTAACTGCATTGGATTTATCTACTCCTAATTTGCCTGAGCACAAAATAGGCATCTATAGATTAACTATTTACACCTTAATCGTTAACAAACTATCAGGAGAAATTAAGCTTATTATCCAATATTACGCCTAGGGTAAGGTTTAGGAATAGTTTCATACTTGAAGTTACAGTTAGTGATAGGGTTAAATTTAGAAGTTGATTTAATATAATCTATTACAACCAACTTAATTTAGAAATAAGGCTCTTCACAATGAGTTAGTTCCCAACATTCACCTAAAAGAGCTGACTCATTCGAGAGCAACACCGTGCTATTCCACACTTCTATTCAAAGTACAAGTGTAATTAGCAAAAACTGAGAAGGAGACTGTCAGGCCACAAAGAGGCTCCAGTCTGGAGATTCGCCCACCCCCCCCCAATCTGAATCCAGTCCTCCATTCCATTAATCCTGTTCACATCTCCACAAAGACCTTTGAGGACTTGATCAGAGTCACAGCCTGAATTCTAATCACATGACGCTGATGTTTTGTTGGGTTTTGTAGAGACTTTTTGTAGTTAAGGTCCACATTTAATTGCTTTTACATTACATTACAATCATTTGGCCTACACCTTTGTCCAAAGCGACTAACAATATGAGGAAACATTCAAGTTTCAGGACAGTGTGAGAACCAGAGGAGAGTATTAAGTGCTAAATCTTTATGTAAGAGTAGTGCTAGACGATGGTGCATTAGGAGAGGAGATACCCTCTGAACAGATGACTTTTCAGGAGGTTTTTAAAGCTAGAGCGGGATTTTGCTGCTCCTGTCGGCTTAGGCAGCTCATTCCACCAGCGGGTAACCACAAAAGAGAAGAGTCTGGACTGGGTTTGCCTTGTGTGTAGGGATGGCAATGCCAGACGATGTTCCTTGGTGAAGCGGAGGGAGCAAGTAGGAAAATAAGGCTCTATGATGGGACTAAGGTAGCTTAAACTTAATTTGGGCAGCCTTGGGTAGCCAGGGAAGGTCAATTAGCCGTGGGGTGACATGCAACCTTTTGGGTTGGTTGAAAACCAGCCAAGCTGTTGCGTTCTGAACCAGCTGTAAGGGTCTTACCATGCAAGACCCACTATTGCTGCCTGGAAAGTAGTTGGTCATTTCATTTCAGGGGAAGTATGGAGTTTATGATCCAACCCACTCATCCTTAACCAGGTTCACTGGAGTGGAAAAACACCTTGGACAGGTCACCAGAGCTCCTCACAGAAAGGACCCTCTGGAAATTTAACCCAGGACCTTCTTACTGTGAGGTGACAGTGCTACCCATTGCACCACTGTGCCACCCTGCACGGTGTCAATTCAACTTAAAAAATATAACTGCAAGGGAGTATGACACAATAATGTTCCCTAGCTATGGGTGCTAAAGATGTGGGTACCTTAATGTAGGGTACCACTCCAGTGCTTGAGGGGTACCACCCGAGTGGTGCATCCCTGGAGAGATAGCAGTAACAAAAATTAGCAAAAGAAATCAGATACTATTATAATACAAATAGCAACATGTAATGGAGGAAAGAGTCTAGCCATTGTGCAAATGAGTGCACATTTTAAAATGTACCAAGTATAACAGGGAAAGAGGACTTCTGAGGCTCGGTCAAAACTCATTTCAAGGAAGAAACTGTGGAGGTGATGGGTTGTGTGGGGACAGATGGACCCGAACCATCTCTTTGATGGTAGTTTGGTGATGCCAGGATGTGTGGGGTATACACAGACAAACCCTGTTCGCTCCTTTGTTCTGGAATATGTACAAGACTCTGGTGGAAGGGAGCTGGCAGCCTATGACTTTCTTGGCCTCGGAAGGAATAGAGGAAATGGCTGAGGTAATGAGGAACAGTAGAAATAGATAAAGATAGAATAATACAAATGAAATCAGGCCCGGTAATTGTTTTTTTGTATTTTCATTTGAGAATTCAGGAAAGTTTTTAAAGCTGGCCATGCTGAAATTTTAAGCAGCATATACATGGTAACATGATGGAAAAAGATTAGCCTTTTTTCTCTTTTTAATTTTTGGGGTCATTTTCATTATACAGAACATGCTACATGCTGCATGCTAGGTTGAAGGGACAACAGACACACAAACCTGCTCTCTGGTCCTGGATTAACTTTATGCAGTGAACTGAATGGGTGGGTGATACCACCAATTTTCTTTTGGACACTTAAAAAAAAAAACTGATAGCATTTGGATAGCATCATGCTACAAACACAAATACAACATTATGCATAAGTAATTTGATAGTTTATTAAATAACATTCTGTTTATAAAATAAATAAATAAATGAATAAATAAACACATAAATACATATGTGAACAAATAAACAACCAACATTAAAGACAATGACCCGCAAGATCAAAGGCCTTTTGACAGCAAGAACCAAATGAACCAGCCATTTGGTCTGTAGCAGCTAATGACAGTCAACACCAATTCTGCCAACATCACTGAGAAAGAACAACCACATTGTACTAGTCAGCATCATTATATACTGATTATTTAGTAAAACTAAAGACAACCTACATGGCTAATGACAAAGAACATTCTATTTTTCAAGTATTAAATTTCCCCTTTATCCATAGGCAAGTTAAACCACCTGTCTCACTTGGTTTGGGATACATTTACAATGATCTGGTATGTTGTACACAAACACCCACGTGTTATTAACAGTAGAGTACATATACCAAGAGTATACTGACCGACACTAACTATGTACCGGAGAAATCCTCAGCATTATCCCCAGTTTCACGTTTACATTCGTCATCTCACATTTTAGTTATAAATGTGGTGAGGAAATCCCCATTTACTTTAACCATTAACAACTATGACAATCTTCGATGTGTAAATAACGTTACATTCCTCTATAGTATATGTTACTTCTAGCATAATCATGGTGAAGGTAGTACATGTAATTGGTGGTTATGGATGGGTATGTCTGTTGGTTAAGGTTGGTTTGTTTTCAAGTAAACCCTGAACTAAGCCATAGCGCTAAGCCCTTCTAATTATAAGTTTGAACTTTCCATTCAGCAATAGCTGTGCTATGCTAAAGGAACGGAAGAGGCTGTAGAAAAATACAGGACGAGCTACTTGAGCTGTAACATTTCCTGGCACTAGGAAAGGGTAGTTGTCCACTGGTGCGATTTGGCCCTTGTGACCTAATGGGTTATTGCATTGACATACCTGATCTTTTACATAGGGCTGGTTCCAAAGGAGATGCTGTAGACCTTAGACGGTCACAATGCACAAATTATGCACAGCATTAGCTTATGAATCTACAACAAGCACACTCTTTGCAAAGCTGACAGTTTGCTAAATCTTTGAGGTCACAGGTGTCACAAGCATCAATATAGGACAAGGTAGTTTATCAGTGGTGTAATCCTAAAGCAGATCTTCTGAAATACTGATTCTAGTGAGCTACTGTAAAATTCAAGTGTGAGCTGTGATTAGTAGCATAGGAATTTCGCACTTGAAAAGCTGCAGAAAAGTTTGGTTCCTAAAGCTATGAAGAGACAAAGCAACAGAAATTAGGGAGCAAAAAATAATTGAAACCAATGAAAGTTTCTGTTGATTCCTGGTAGGTTTCTAGTGGTTAGTAATGATATTTTGTGTTTTCTGAAGGGCTGATAACACAATGTAAAGGACCCTATTGTTTAACAGGTGATGTGTGGCTGATTGTTAATGCAGTTAATGGTTGTCCAAAAGAATCTTCAGTTATTGTACAGAAAACTAGTGAACTCTAGTTATCCAAATCCCATTAAGAGGTAAAAACCATATTTTTTTTTGTTCTAACAATCTTTTTCAGCAGGGTCTAGTATATTCTTACATTCTGTTTCCAATTTCTAGCGAAACAGAATATTATTATCTTTATTATTGTTCTAATTGTTATTATCTTTTATGATTATTATGTGAATTAATTGATTTATTAATAATGATGTTTAAACAAAGTTCTCCATCGGCTCCAAGTCACCAATAATTGAGTTGAACAGGACAACAGCATACAGTTTGGTGACCTCTATTATTTGGAAATAGACTGTGCTTTGAACCTTTTGATTGCTGCTTGTCTGCTTGACCAATTGTAAAAAGAAACAAGAAAAAAGAACACATTGCATTGTCAGAAACATCATCTTAAAGTTAAGACAGAAAATGCTAGCTTTAGCAGGATGGTCCTGAGGGAGGTGCCATGTATCTCTCAGGCCACTGCAGGAGAGGAGGTCCAAAAGCACCAGCGACGACGTGTGTGATGTTTGTTCATAACCACATCCTCCTTCTCTCGCTCCTTCTTCACTCGCTGGTAATGGTCTTCCTCTTTCAGGTACCAGACTGGAGGCCAGCGGTGCTTTTCAAAGTACTCCTGGTTCTCTGGTCACATCACCACATGCAGACACAGAACAGTGAGTGACGGTAAGGAATAGGGCTGCATCATATATATAAAAAATTATAAAGATTCTAACCTATGTTCTCCCTGCTTTAAAGTGACAATTGGGTGAAATATCAAATGTACATAATTTTTTATGATTGTATATGACAAGTAATGGAATCCTGCACATACAGTACTGTGCTAAAATCTTAAGCACCTGAGCAAACTGTTTAAAATCATTTATATGGGCACTAAGTGTATTTTGCTTGTAAAATACATGTAATACGAGAATAAATGGAAAGTAATGCAAATGTTGTAAAACTGCAGTAAAAATGAAGTAAAAGGGAACAGAATTCCATGTTTTTTAAAACATATTTGAGCTAGTTCGAAGAATGTCCATTAATATTGATCACAGTGTGATATACAGTGTTAGAAGTACAAGGGGCGATTGCATGTCAACTACATTAGTATGTGCGCACATAAAGAAGCAATTTTTAGACTTCAAAAATGCCTTGACTTTTTTTGGATAAGGTAAAAAAAAATTGTTAATTTGCTTTTTTGTGAACATTTCGCTTTAAAACACCTTATTATCAAAAGCTTCTTGGGTGTGGTAGAAGGCATTATTAGTGCTGTGGCTCAAACTTAGGGTTTGACATCACTGCTCTGCATGATACACTTGTATCACAGATCAAGGTCAGGTGCTAATCCTTATGAAGACACTGGACAGACTATGCACCTATAGTTTATAGCATCGTTCAGAATAAACGAAAAATTCAAGTTTAGGCATTTGTCCAGAACCTTTGCCAGGAGAAAACTGGAACAGTTCTATTTCCATTAGCCAGTGGTCCAGTATCAATGGTCCAGTTTTATGCTCTTTGGTTCCTGTTCAAGACTGATACCAGCAGAACTAATTGTACTTGAGGGTGTTTCCTCTGTCTTTGGTAAAATGTGCAGCTGTCCATGACAGTTTAATGAATTTTTAACTCTTCCTGAAGAAGATAATGTTCCAAGCGCCATTGAATCACCAAACGATTTCTTTTTTATTAACCTTATCACTCATGATTGTCATTCATTCATTCATGTTCTGTAACCGCTATATCCTTACTAGGGTCGCGGGTACCCGGGGCCTATCCCGGGGTCTACGGGCACAGAGCAGAGACTCACCCTGGGCGGGGCACCAGCCCACCGCAGGGCGCACATACACACACCATTCACTCACACACTCACACCTACGGTCAATTTAGAATCCCCAGTTCACCTGACGCGCATGTCTTTGGACTGTGGGAGAAACTTTAGACCCTGGCCAACACAACAACAGCATGTGACATCATCCACTCTGCAACCGTAATACTTCAGGCGAGGCACCTGGACACTTTCATTCTCATCTCCTGGGACTTCAATCACGTCTCTCTGAACAGGACACTAAGCACCTTCACACAGTATGTGGACTGTCCCACCAGAGATAACAAGACACTGGACTTGCTGTATGCTAATGTCAAAGAGGCATACCGCTGTACAGCCATCCTACCTCTGGGCAGATCTGACCATAACCTGGTGCACCTTCTACCCTCCTACCTACCAGCTATGAAGAAGCAGCCACCCACTGTCAGGACAGTTAGGGAGTGGTCTAAGGAGGCCAATGCAGCCCTGCAAGGCTGTCTGAAAGCTATAGACAGGGAGGCTCTTTATGAGCCACATGGAGAGGACACTGACAGCCTCACAGATTGTGTCACAGAGTACATCAACTTCTGTGCTGATCACACTGTACCAGTGAAATATATATGCTGCTCCCCAAACAACAAGCCATTGGTCACCAAAGATGTCAAACCCTCCTGAATGAGAAGAAGGAAGCATTCAGGTCAGGTGACACCCTGTACACATCCAACTTCAAGCACAACACAGACGGCTGCAGAAATTCTCAGATGACTCGACAATAGTCGGATGTATCAGGCATGGGGACGACTCAGAATATAGGATGGCTGTGGACAGATTTGTTGACAAGTGTGCAGCTTAACATTAACAAGACCAAAGAACTGGTGGTGGACCTGAGAAGATCATGGTCTCCTGTCACTCCACTATCTATTAGGGGGTAGATGTAGAGATTGTTCAGGATTACAAATACCTTGGTGTGCACATGATCAATTAGCTAGACTAGTCAAAGAACTCTCTGGCTACATATGGGGG
>JBBPCZ010000115.1:26972654-26989692 GCA_037974445.1 Brycinus macrolepidotus | reverse complement strand
TTTGTTGGGTCTCATACAGTCAGCTGCCAGTTTTCAAACATAAAATACAGTCAGATATCTCCTCATCTCCTACCACATTACCCGTGAAACCTAGAGCAAGATATGCTTTGTCATATTTCCTTTTGTCTTGGTTTTTTGCCAGTTATTGGCACTTGCCTCGTTTCCCTCAGAAGCATCACCTGTTTTTCTTTTAGTACCTGTTAAACATCTATTTTTACCCTCTAAGGCTCTGACAGCAGTGAATGAACAGGTTGCTAACGTAATCTATATGAATTCTTTATTCTGCCTTAAAAATTACTCCCCAAGGTCTCTTGCGCCCCACCTGTCATGACTCTGCGCCCCACACTTGCGCCCCACATTTACTGCTGTAAATGAACAGATCACTCAGTTGAATGGATTCTGAAGAGGTCTGGAACAAGGAAGTGACGTTGTTAGTGAAGGCCCGCCTTGATGAGCGGTCTGACAGATGGGAATTGTCAATTGAGTTTTTCTCACCAACATGCAGGGTAACTGCCGGGGGCACTATTGCATTTGAATAAAGTGGCAAAAAACCCATGGCAATACGAAATGCAATTCAGTGTCTTGTTATTCTATTTATTATTCAAAATATTTTTAAATGAACTAAGGATTGCATTAGCACTTTGCACATTGAATTGCAAAATGTTCCTTCAAATTGCATGCTCAGATTGAATATTGAATTGACAAGTGCATGCTCTGATTGGATACTGAATTGATAACTGCATGCTCAGATTGAATACTGAATTGATAAGTGCATGCTTTGATTGAATATTGAATTGCCAATTGCAAAATGAATAACCATTTGAATTTTTGTGCTTATAATCTTCCATAATTCTTAACAAAATATCAAGTGTAATAGTCAAACATAGAAGTTTACTGGCTAAAAAATATTGCTTTAGACACCATACTGAAGTTATGCATTATGTAATGCACTGCCCCAGATTTTAACGTAGCAAAACAAAATGGATGTAGCCTTCTTCTGCAGCCCCCAGGAGCTGAAAGAAAATTGACTCTGTTATTTTTAATCTATCCTCAAATAAAATACTTCCCATGCAACTCTGTCATCAGCTTAATTAGGATATTGTTGTGTGTGAGATGTGATTTTGATCTGCCTGTAAGCAATGAGGGATGAGAAGGAAGACATAGGATCCCACATAAGGTCACACTGTTCTACAAAGGTGGCCATGCTGATATAAAACAAGCAGCTTAGTGGTAAAAAAAAAACAGCCAAAATAAAAATGGCATTCAAACCCAGTAATAACACTGTTATAAAAGCCACAAATCTGGTTTGCCTCAAGTTTTTTAACCCTATCCATCAATTCAAATTTTCCAACACAGTCAGAAATGACAATAATCTTATTTTGTGAAAAATGGTTAAAATATAAACATTGTTAAATATTCAATAAATATACTTGATGCATCGATGCTCGATGCTTACCTCAGACCATTACTAAGCACACTTCAGGGAAGTTCACAGTTAGATATAGCCATGGAACTCGTTACATAACACGCTTCAAAGGATAGCTCTACAGATTGCACTGCACTGGCAAGGGAGGTGTTAAAAAGTGAAAAATCTAAATGCTTCTTCTCTAATTCAAATGTGAACTATATACTCAGGATAAGTAGGACGGTGTCGTCCCCAAAATAAAGTTGTCCCAGTTGGCGTGTGATGTTGGCCAAGCCCACCACTTAGCAGAATGCATTAGGCCTGGCATCAGCTTCTTCATCCTTCACCATGTAAGCACTGGCCATTAAAGGAAAACTCAAATGTCGAATGACGTCTGTTTCCCCTTGCTAGAGAGAAAAAATACTCTGCTTTTTTCCATCAGCACTTTAACAACAAAGAAAGCAGCTGATATGCTGCATCGGCCCCAAAGGGCATATTTTCCTTAACTACATATAGGAGTGTGGTTACAGCTGCAAGCTTTGCTAATAAATACTTGCTGTAAAGCCATAAAGGTCTCTAAATGTCTGGAAGACATTTTTATTGCACTGAAGACATTGCCATGTCACAACCAGACAACACAAAGGGTAAAATTTTTAAGACAGAAATGATTTAGAATTTTTTTCAGGGTTCTGCTTTAAAATATCAGGATTGGTGTATTTTGAATTATTATTAATTGTGATATGGCTTGAGTGACTCTGAGTATATGATGAATGTCTGCAGACTCTGGTCTGAATCTTTTAACTGTATCTGAGCGTTTTAGTGTGTGTGCATTTGTTTGTCTATGTTTGTCTAATCTTGCTGAAGACTGAAAAAGAATCAATGTTAATCTTTCATAAGGTGTTATAAACATTATAGAAATGCATCAGCATGCCGACTGTGGCTCATTCTACAAAGCTTTCATACTCACCTCACTGTTTGCACTCTCAATGAAAGATCCTCCAAACAGAGCAGCCATCCAGTCACAGCTGGAGATCAGTAAAGGCTTGTGTGCATTGATGGTCCCGTCATCCAGCCTGAACACCACATCTTCCAAGACAGCCAAATAATACGATGAACAAAAGCTCTTGCAGAATTTCTGAATTACATCAATGTCATCCGTGCAATGTTTGGTTATGAGCTAACTACAAATAAAAGAGTCATTCTATCATGTCTA
Organism: Brycinus macrolepidotus; assembly: GCA_037974445.1. Taxonomy (NCBI): domain Eukaryota; kingdom Metazoa; phylum Chordata; class Actinopteri; order Characiformes; family Alestidae; genus Brycinus; species Brycinus macrolepidotus. Next base: position 26,987,074 of record JBBPCZ010000115.1, on the reverse strand, counting down.
AAAGCTGTAGTACGTGAAGATGTTGCGCTGAAAAAAGTGATGCAATTTAACTCAAAAATGTCATTTCAACACGAATCAGTACATGATAGACAGAAAAAATGTCTTCATACTGTACAATCTTATTTCATTCAGTGCTATGGAAAATACACTAATTTTTGTTGGGATAATGTCCTTTACCTGTGAAATTGTTCTTGGCCAGACACTCCTTAATCCTGTTTGCTTTTCTCACATGGAATGCTTTTGTGATCTCCTGATTCATAAAGCCCTCGTTGTTCATGATGTTCTCCACCATCATCCTCAGGTCAAAAACTTCCAGGATCTCAGCGATCTGGGCAATCTTCATCAGGTCCTTCTCCTTCTCGTCCAGCTCCCCGGTGTACAGAAATCGCAACACTGCACTGAAGGGCCCCAGCTGAATGGAGTGGTCCATCTTCACTACCATCATTGGAGCTGGAGTACCTGTCACTGGGTTGATCACGTTTTCTCTGTGAATGCTGTAGAACGCTTTACTCCAAGACGCCAGGGACAACTTGGTGCGACGGTGCCTCCCGCTAAAGCTCATTATCTTCAGAGTCCCATCACTTTTGGAGGCGCGTAGGGAGCAAGGCGAAAGATTGGGCAACACAGTGACGTCTTCCTCCGTGTCAAGGCTGAGGGTTCGCATCAGCTGGTCCCGCCCATGGCGTTCTGTTACCACCAAACACTGGGCCTCCTCAGAGAAGTCCATCTGAAAGAGGTCGAAGAACTTGGAGGATGAGGTAGACAGGTATATTTTGTGGGCAAATATATGGATGTGCTCTTGAACAATGAACATTACATCAGCACAGAGTGGGTTCTCTAACAGCTGCCTGGGGCCGTCCCGATTGTTGGGGGGGCACTCTGGGATCTTGATCAGTGGTGGTGGTGCTTTGGGGGGGAGGAAAGGTGCCTGCAGTAGGGGTTTCTGGACCTTCCGCAGATGGGACTTCCAAAACTGAAGGTGGCGCCTTGAGATGAGAGCAGCCCGGATGGCATTGTCAAAGATGTCTTTAATGCCAAACTGATCAAAGACACTTGTTTCATAATATGGAATACCCAACTCTTTGGCCACTTCCCTTCCTCGCTCTGGAGGCAAAATGTCTCCAGGTTTTATAGGCCTGTGAGAGGTATTTGAAAGACATATTGTAACATGGCATAAACATTGAGTTAACTGGCTGAAGCCTCTGAAGTTGATTCAATAATATTAATAGGCTACAGTAACAGTAGGCTATACTCCATCATACGAAGCAGTAGGCTACGGTAAGGGTTACAGCCTACTTTTACTGGAGCCTAATATTACTGTGAATTTAAAATAAAATCTGCAATTCTCTACAATAATACTATTGTCAATCAGCCCAAGCCTACCGAACAGCATACAGCAGAAGTCGTAACAATGACATAAGTAAGTACCTTGCTAATGGACGTCTTGCCCGATTGACAGCCTCCAAGTCAGCATAGCGTAGATCGAGCTGACACCCTACGAGGATGACAGGTGTACGTGGGCAGAAGTGTTTGATCTCCAGGTACCACATGGTCTTGACATGGTGGAGAGAGTTGGGGTTTGCGATGGAAAAGCAGAGAACCACCACGTCAGACCTTAGGATGTGAAAGTAAAGAAAAGGTGACTCAAGCAGATGCTCAGTCATAAACGAAGCATCATCATACTAACAGATTGCAAGACATCACCAGACACAGCATGCTAACAAGATGTGCAGCAAAGAGTGCTGTACATGACAGGCGCCAAGCGGTATCCGTAGCAACACCACAGTCCTGCAGTGTTTGGCATGCAGAGGAAGGACCCACCCTGTGGTCTCAATGCCAGCCCTGACATTGACCCTCTGACAGGATATGAAAAGATTGCCTTTGGTTCACACCTACGTCCTTGGAGATGTCCAACACTCACAGCAATGGACACCTTCGGCAATGCTTTTTCAGGGCCGCCTCAGTGGAGACCATTTCGAACATGTGAAACAAAATGACAGGGACCAACAGAACGAAAAAAAAAGAATAAATGAACAAAAAGGACATGCAGACATACTGACAGGTGGCTGGCATACCTTCTGGGAATGAGGTTAGTACACTGTCTATGCTGACAGGAGGTAACACCGGCAACCACACAAGAACAGTGAACAATGTATGACCACCCCCTTTCCCATCATCCACCAAAGGAACTGAGCAGCACTCTCTGACGGGGCAAGTGACGGACGCAGCTACCACACCAGACAGTCAAACTGGAAATGCAGAGAGTTATGAAGATGCTAGCGGACTTACAGTGTCTCGGTTATGTTTCTTGGGCTCACATTAAGACCATAGGTGCCCTACAAACAAAAACAGGCACAGAACAATGCTACGTAGTAGTTGGCCTTTTCAAAGAATTCAAAAAGCACAATATTCTGGGATAACGCATCTGGTCTGAGAACAGGTTTTTTTCATGATACATAGATATCACAGTAACATTGCGTTTAGTCATGAACAGTGTGGCTCAAAACCTCCTGCGGTGTGTGGCTCAGAGGAAAGCATATTAATATATTTATATCATATTAATTTATTTCATATCGAACATTCTAATATGGGCACAGAGGAGCTGTGAAACATTTGATACATGGCTTATGACCCAGCTCAGGTAACAACTGCTGAGCTAAGGCCTGCTCCAGGAAAGTCGATGGCATACTGAAAGCATGACCTCTTTGGCCAAACAGAAGCTGATAGCAAATGAGCTCAGGAGTGCAAGCATGCCTCATTTCAGAACAGAATCAATGAGCTGTTGGCAAAACTTTTCCAATTTGGGAAGTTACAGAGGCACAAGGGTCAGCAACTACCCTCTCTTGCAACATTAATACACCTGGTTCTTAAAACACTTACATTACCAAAGAACACAGCAGCTCCAATCAATTCGCTAATCAATGAGACCTTCTTTGGCCAAATCCTAAAACCCTGAGCGTGAATGGCCTAGAGGTGGAAGATATGAAAAAAATACAGTATCATGATACTTCATTTATAATTTACAGTATTTATGTTACAGTATTTATAATTATTGACATCTGATAAGTTGGAACGTACAGAAAAAAACCAGTAGTGCCATAAAAAAACCATAAAAACATTTCACACACTGCACTGAACTAAATCCAATTAAACATGACTAATTATGTACTAATTATAATAGCATCTTTGTAATGAAACATGAGCCGGTTGATTTTCTACAAATACCGGCGATATCCACAATATTCTCTGAAATCCAGGTCCAGTGTTAGTACACGATAACCTTAAAACATGCTAATCAGTTTACATGTCATGAAGAGACAATGTGAAAGCCAACTAATACAGATATTGTAGTCTGCTATACAGGTCATAAATCCACTATGACTCTTTACAATGTCTTTGTAACATATATTACATATTATTATTATGTATTTGTTATGTAAGGGTAGCATAGGGTCTTTCCCTTCTCTTTTTAAATACAGCACTATGAAACCAGGGAGAATAAACACCTAGATTTATGGCCTGCTGTTGTTGATGCAATTACTCATCACTAATTTAGCTCCAAACTAGGAACCATTCACTGGAGAAGACACTCTTTTTTTCTTCATGTTTCCACAGCCAGAGAAAGAGTGTAGGAAGCCCGAACAAATGGATGCACCTGGGGTCCTCTACTACATATACAGCACAATCGACAAGCTTAGTAGTCGAGTAATCTACTTGTTATATTACATTTAAGAATATTTTATTGGAAAATAGATAAAACAGGTAGCCTTTAAAATGACTCAATAATATATATAATTGTGTGATGAATACATATAGGAAATATAATTACTATGTGGAATCTGAAAAGAATTGTATTACCCTAATCACCATTACACATAAAAACTCAGAAGCCACTTGTAGATTCACTGGTCATTTTAGAGGGTAAATAAAATGGCTAAATTTGTGTTGCAGACATGATGACCTTTGGTTCCTGGAATCACGTCTGTAAAGCAATTTGAGTCAGGAAGTTTCTCTACAATGAACCATTTCGCATTACACGACTCTGATCTCAATTATGCAGAAACTTTGAAAGGTACTGCTGTTTAAACTTAGAAAGGTATTGCTGTTTAAACTTGCTCTGTGTCCAGAAATTTGTCCTCCAAATTTGACATTACATTTTGATGATCTCTTTCGGTCGCAATTTTGTTGAAGTGTGGGTTATTGGATTGCTGTATCGGTGAAAGGAGTCCAGTGATCTCCCAGCAGCTACCTTCATATCTTCATGAGCACAGGCTCTGACTTTATGGCTTATGGCCTCAGTGCTTTTGTTTTATTTTTAGGATGCAATAAAGCAGATATAGCTCCACAGAATGGAAATGTAATTCTGCTCAGTGACTGGCCCAAGGACGAAGAGCATGGCATGGTGAGCCTGCTCATAATTGGCCACTGTGTGTATCTATGTGTTTGTGTGTGTGTGTAAGTGTGTGTGTATGTGTATGTGTGTGTACATGCTTGGGTGTGACTTTGCTGACCAACACACTAAATCAAGGAGGAAACATTCCCTAATTTACCCAAGAAAACAAAGAATGTCATCAAGAAATCTGAATGTTGTTGTCCTGTTTTCTTAAAAGCCTCCCTCGCAACTGTCAAAGGTAAGGTGAACTAAAGCATCTTCACATCAACGCATACTCAAGCCGTTGAGCACCATCTATTGCACACTTTCAAAAGACACAAAGGCTTTGTTGGAATCAATCAATATGACACTCCCTTAAATATGATTCTGAGAGTTTTTTACCCAGTACAAGTTCATCTTAGGCATATTATGCAGTATCTACTATTCATTCATCAATTATAACTAACATTACATGCTATATGCCCTCCATGCATGCTAGCTGTAGAGAGGAGGCATTCTTAGATGGAACCAGAATGCACACTCACATTTACACAGCAGTGTACACTGAGTGAAAGGAATGCTTTCTGAATGATTGCCTAATCATCAAATAATAAAAAGTCAGACCCATTTAATTAAAGGACTAGTTTGACAAAAATGAAGCAGAATATTTACACTTATCCCAGATATACGCACACCACAGGTTTTTACCACTTCTCCATTCATTTCATAAACTGCAGATTTTTATTCTTGTCAAGCACTGGAAGGTTAATGAGTGAACAACTGTAAATTAATATATGTCAAATTAAATAAGTTTCCTTTATAACTCTTACATATGTAACAGTGCAGGTCTGATATCCTATTAACTGAGTGAAATTCTAGGCTGTCCTTCAACTTTAAATGCACTAGTTAACTGTTTCATCCCATTGGCTGTCAATTAATAGCTTGTTAAATATCTAACATTTGACTGGTGATCCACATTATAATTATAATTATAATTATATTAGGTGCCTTTTCATAAGCCAGCAGTGAATAATAAAAAATATGACATTTTATATGACCACCTTAATAAAGAGAAGGATTCGGTTTGAGTGGTTTGAAATAAGATTTAGTGGTGTATATTTTCAGAAACAATTTGGATGACTGTTGGCTTCAAGTGTTCTGAGCTACAATAGTTCTAAACTAAAAAAGCAAAATCTGGACACCAAAAATATCTTGGCCGGTAGACTCATCTGGGGTAAGTGTAAAATTGTGTAAAACTGATTTTTCAGCAAACCGTTCCTTTAACAGGTGATCAGAGGATGCATCCGTGAGCATAGCAACACTATGAACCACGATTGTGATGCAGCTATGAGGTATAGCTGAGCTATAATATTAGGTCCTATAAACTCATATCAAAAAGAAGTTGTCTGGGTATCCCAGCTTGAAAATGGCAAGAAAAGGAATCACAAGGAACAATGGAAATGAAACGAGAAAATAAATCAAAAGCAAAACCAGTTAAATGAGTGCTCTACAGATGGTTTGAAGATGATTCATAATATATACAGTGTAATATGAATTAAGAGCTAACAATTTGTGTACAGAAACATTGTCTGAAAGGGTCTGATAGCAGGACAATGCCATAATTTAATTGATCTATTATAAAAGCAAGGGGTCAATAGAATGTTAATTAATTTCTGTTTTGGTGCTTTGGTCTGTTTAGTGACTGCAGATACATTTACGCACTGTTGAAATGGGCTACGCTTACCTGCCGTAGGCAAAGCGTCTGTCCTTGTGGTGATCTCCAAAGGTGTCCCAGAGCCTGAGGGACACACTGACATCATCCACCACGTCTCTGGAGCGCTCTAACACCTGTGCCCAGACACACCATCATTTAAGTCTGACTTTTTTGGCAGCTTTTACTCTGAACACATGTCTATTGCCATTGATCTAGGCCTGTAACTGGTGATTATATTAGTAACTGTCTAATCTAATGATAATTTGATTATACTTTTCATGTGATGTCTTTACTTTTGCACCAAATAATGGAGAGTAGTGTCAATAAGAGGATCAGTATCGATATTGCTATCAGTTATATCCATCCCTATATCTGTGTGTGTCTATTAGGCCTGGTTTCCTGCTGTACAGAAGCAGCAATGTTTAAAATATGCCCCATGATTATGCACATTTATTGAGAAACTCAATAACACTTTTATTCAGTAGTTTTTAATCAACCATCTGAAATTGATCAAGTAATCATGAACACCCTAACTTATTGCCTATTCATATTTACAGTGACTACAATGCTTTTGTGCTCCAGTCAAGACAAGCCTTACCTCCTGGCAGACTCTGTACTGATCAATGGCCCAGACAGTGGGGACGTGGGTGGCCAGTATCTGGTATTGGGTCAAGGTGGTGTTGCAAGCTCGGGCACAAATAAGGCGCGTCTTCCCCACAGCATTGTCTCCAACGACAACGCACTTGATTGTTTCTACATTGGGTCTTTCGTAGTCCATACTACACTGCAGGACCCTACAGCAGGAAAGGGTTAGATATTAGGCCATAGTAAGTTGTGGGGCACATTGAGCAAAAACACATTTGATTTTGTGTTTCTATATATGTGAGCTACAGAGCACGCTGACCTTGGCTTAGCATCAGTGAAACCTCAATGTAATACAGGACAACAAAAAATAATTGCCCTGTATCTGGTTCTTGCTGAAGCAGGCAGTTTAAGTACTTGTTGACACTCAAGAAAAATCATTTAAAGGGCTCATATCACAGAATACCTTGATGGACTGTCCCCTAGGCCTTCATCAGTAAAAAGAGCTGCTTAAGATTTGCCTGAGGATCAGTAAACATAGTGAAAAGAAGTGTACGGCACTGAATGTGTCTCTGTATCTTTAATTGACAAAATGAGTTAGCCAGGCAGACACAATTCATAACATCATATCAAAGCAAGCTAGACTATAAAGCACATCCAAATGACCTTATTAGCGGGAGATTATTATCATACTGTCATGGCTGTAAGCGAATTAGATTGTTTATCTGATTACACAGCATGACATCACATTATTGATGTTGTCCTTTAATCATTCTAGTCATTAGGCCTGCACAATACATGGAAGACAGAGACAGAGAGAGAGAGAGAATGCATTGCTACCTCTTTATAGGTTGTTTTTTTCTATTTAATTCATAAAGACGTCTTTAGTTCAGCTAACCAAAGAAGAGCATCAAGCCTACCTGGATTCCTCCCGCTGCTTTATTAACTGGTCAGTCTTTCTTTTTAAAGAGATGTCCATCAACAACATGAAGGAGTTCTATTTCAGTCCACATGAGGAAAGAACCTCAAGGGCGGATATCAGGAGCCCACATGGACTTCCAGGGGCATACAGTTATCACAGTTGCCTAGTCAATGCTAAGACGAAATCTATTTACCAACAAAAACAAACCCACTAGTGATAAGTACAGAGATTGTGACACAAGCTGATGCAACTAAAGGTCGACCTCTATTCTGTCCAGTGCAGCTTTAGGCAGTTAAACTAAAATTAAATTCAAAATAAAATAAAATCATTTGGATGCCTTTGCCCTTCTGTTCCTGATGCTGGGCATGCATACTGTAGGAGATTGTATCACAGCCACAGGATATAGCATCGTAGAGTTTTACCTTGTAAATTGGGCTAGAGTGTCACAGAAAAAATGCACAGCTGCCCACGTGACAAATGGGGACATTCATAATATATGAATTCATGTGAATGGGAAGCTATTGTGGAACATCAGACTAAACTTGGTAAGCGTCAACCCTGGTGTCATAATTACCGTTAGTTTCAGCAGTTCAGCTGCTGGGCGGCATCCCTAACGCAGTGGCCTGATTAATGAACATTCACGATGTTTAATATGAAGATCAGCTGCTTTAATTTCACCCAGCAGAACTCAATGAAGCGCACAGACATCCCACAGCACCTAACGGCATTAGTAACAGTCCACACAAAGCACTGCAACTGAACTGCAAGCGGACTGCACCTGCCTCGTTAAATGCAGTAAAAACAATACATCTCACCGTTTCTTTGTATGCGTGCGTTTTCAAGAACCGAGGACGCTTGGACAAGTGCAAGTAGACAGGACGTTGGTGGCTCTGTTTCTACTGTAAAATAAAAAAATCCCTGAGTGCTAGCTGCACGACAAAAGCTGCACGATCATTTCGTAATCGCCACAGCGTTTCGGTTTGTCAAAAAAATGTTAATCCGGTTTGTCTAAGCTCGGGGGTTCGGGTCGGAGCACTCTTCATGCACTGCACTCTCTTCAGCCATTCAAATGCTATTTTTGAGGCGTTGTTATGGTTCTTTTTTCCCCCACCTGTATTCCGCCAAAGCCCGGCTCTGCCTGCGCTGGGATTGGCCAGTGGCTCGTAAATCCAGAAGGGCATGACAAGCCAATCCCACGGCAAGGAGAGCGGAACTTATTTGGAACGGGCGTGGCGTTATAGAACCCTCAGCCGCCTCGCGTTCCAGAACGGCGAAATGGCCAATCGTAGCGCCGAGAGGGCTTGGCCTGTACGGAAAACAGGTGGAGAGGGAAAAAATAAAAGCACATGACGCCTCTGAGAGAGAGAGCGTCTTCCATTGTGACGACATCGACCCCCGTTCTATTAATAGCGGGCGCGCGCGGGTTCATTCACGAAAACAAGGTGCTGTGGACGCGCCCGGTCTTAGTCTGAATGACAATAGCAGAACCAAATGGGTAGATGTTCTATTCACAGATGATAATTGTTCCACCTTGTCGAAGTTACTATGCTATAATATTCTGCACTGAAAGATAAGATAACCCTTTATTTGTCCCACAGCAGCAATGTGTGTGTGTGTGTATTTACACAGCGGATAGTGGATATATGTATGTATCTATGTTTGAACACAATGGTTATACATACATGTACACATTGAAGTATCCTCAGTTGCTTGGTAGCAGCAGGCAACTATTCTACACTATACTACCCTATATACCCTGCACTTTGCTATATTACAGCATACTATACTACGATATGTGCATGTGCAGTAAGACTGCTCAACTGCACACAATTTTGTACTTTATTTAGTTATAGTGCTTTTTTACCACAGATATCGTGGCAAACCAGGATCCCATGTCTGGATCCCTAAGGAGCATTACCCAGGAACATATTGCCAGAAAAAGTTCTTTAGGAACCAAGTCTAAATAGGGCAACCCATCTAGGCAGTCAAATAATGTTATACAATGTGCTCACATACACACACACATCCACTTTCACACACACCCCAACATAGTATCTGGTGATTTTAATTTTAAAAAAGCAGATTATAGACTCATTTCCGATATTATCTTCTACCTGTGCAAGCTGAACAAAGGGCTGAGGGCACAAGCCTTTCCGATTGCACCCCACCCCCATGCCCCACACTCCCCCTGCAAAAATTCAGCACGTCATCAAAATCACCACAAATAATGAATACAACTGCAGGGACAAGTCAGCACAGTCTCGCTCCATAGCTCACTGGGCTTCTCAATGTCTGTTTGTCAGCTTCAAATGACATGGCTAGAATTATGAATGAAGGCGAGCTGGTGGAGCTGTAAGCCCCTGGAGATTCACTTCAAGCGCCCTCTGATGCCTAGAAGTTGTGCAGGCCCTGTAATTCATAAATGAAAGTCACAGTGGAGTTATTTTTATAACTTGGGCCTGATCTCTTTGTTTGTCAGGTTGACGCCACGGCTGTATGGAGTGTGGCTGTGTCCCGTAAACAGGATTAGCAAGCCTTATGACCTAGGGAGGTTGAAACTGCCACAAGTCTGTTTATATAAGAGCATGCAAGAAGATGAAAAGGGGGTGTAGCTGTATGGGATTTTGCAGGTTGTAGGCTGATGGAAAAGTTGAGTAGTGAGATATGGGCCTTGTGTTCCTCACAAAGAGTAAGATTTTCATAGTGCATATTGCAGTTTCAAGTGTTCAGAATGTAACAAAATTTGCTTTTCTAAGCTAGTATATATTAACAGTGTACAATAGAAAATACGAAAACAGGTCACAAGAGAGTACAAAAAGGCAAAACTGTCTGAAAGCTAAGTCTGCAATAACACAAGTGTCAAATTTATGACATGTGACCACCTTCAACATAGAGTATTAGCTCCATTCTTCTGCTATGTGACAACCATGTCTTGATCCTGAAGTCAATCAAGAAAACCGACACTGGGGCTATTGAGAATCCTGCTAAGCTTTTAAAGCTCTTGATGATGCTGACAGGCCTACCAGGTGAGTGTGCTAATCACCCATTAACCCCTTAACATAGTAGTGGCACAATTAGACTTCACCCTGACCTCCTAAGTTCAGAAAAAACAAGGTTCATATTAAAAGAGTTATTTCTTCCTACTGTGGGATGTTAGTTTGGAGCATATGCAGTGCATGGTGTGATTAATACATTACACGACAATGTCAAATGTGTCAACATAATAAATGCTGCTTTCAATTTGTTAGTACCTTACTGCATGAAGTTAAGAATATTTGTGAATAACTACAAAGCGGAACTGAAAAATGCAGTATTCAGAGCTCTGAATGCTACTGATTTATGAGTTTTTGTTTGTAGAAGACCAGAACTGAAAAAATTATATTAAACCCAAGGGCTGTTTTAAATGATATATTGTATTATATGATATTTTAGCCAGGTTCCATGTACACTTTTCTCTAAAATGCATTCCCACTGTGACCAGATCCCCGTTGCCATATGAGTTAATAAGCTCGGCATGGAAGCTCTCATTTTCCAGAGTCCAAGAAAGCACTCCAGCCTTGCATTAGCATCCATCAAGTGTTGATTTGTTTCAGGTATGAATTTAAAACCCAAACCCAACCCATACCCATGCCTTCAAGACCCAACCAGACTTGACCTGACCTGGCTTGACTGGCACAGGAGATGGATTATCACTGACACTGTTTACCAGCTTTATTTTGTTTCTACGTGCTTGAGCTGAAAATGTGCTCTTGGGATAAACCAGTATTGTATCTGTAATAGAGCCAGTGATTATTCTCAGTATAATTTTGTGGAACTGAAGATCATGCCTGGCTGAGAACAGCCAAACGATGTTATAAGGTTACCAGAAAGAAAGAAAATACAGAGAACAAGAGGGAGTGATATCTACCACATAAAAAAATGCCCATTAGACCTGAATCTGATAATTACCATTGTATTTTCTGTGAGCACACAGTGAGTCTCCAAAACAGATTTTACCCCGTTCACGCCAGTGCTTAGCCTTGTCCTCTTATGATTGGATGAGTCATTATAATGCCAAGGGCGAATAGGGCCTTACATATTAGTTACTTCATATTAGTGAATTAGTGAATTAGTGAATAGTCTACAGTTTAAAGGGCTAATTCCATTAGGTAATACAAAGTGATGCAGAGTTTCTGCCTCAAGAGAAAAGCTCTCTAGAAATAGGGCTAAAATGTCTGGAGCAGTGTACATCAAAGCAGGCCTGATGGGTTCTCAGTTTCAGTAGCAAGCATTACCTGGACTTCAGTCACTTGTGGTCTGACAGGTGGGGCCTTACTTTTTAGGTCAGTGATCTTTGGCTAATGCACTTTACCAGACACCAGCATTGCTACTTTGTTGTGTGATTCATAGTGTTCTCAAACAATACAAACATGCTAGCCAGCACTGGAAAAGTGGTCTTTCTTCTTTCCCTTTTGGTAAAGTGTCACTCTGCAGAGGAGCCTCCAGACATCATTTAAACAAAAGAAGAAAAATGTAAGTACCAAAGGCCAGGTAGCCAGGCCTGAGGAGCTGTAAAGTGGTCCATTATAGTCACACGTGAACACACCACAGCACAGCACACAGTCTGAACAATGTGAAATTCTATCTCTGCATTTGACCCATTCAAATGTGTGGGGACAGTACCTTGCTCAAGGGTACCCCAGTGGTGCCACTGGCAGTCCTAGGATTTGAACCCACGCCCTTCTGGGCAACTCCCTAACCACTAGGGCACCAGCTGCCCATTAAAAATACAGTGGCAATACAGTAAAGCATTGAAATTTAGGGCATCTATGAGGGCACAATTATGTTCTTTTTTCTGAGCTGCTGTTATCTGTAAATTATAGCTGCATTTATACCTTTTTTGAGAGTTCTGACTATAATTGGTCCGCACAACACCCTAACTGGCTAATGCATGGGGGGACTCCTGGACGCCCTCCTGCCCTGAAAATTTAAGTTTTTTCCCTGTTTTTACACACCCATTTCAACTAGGAAAGGTTTGTTAATTAGTTAATTAGTTGGATCACATATGTTGGAAGCATGGAAAACACTAAAATGTGCAGTGCATGGGGAGCCAAGGTTTGGGAGTTTGCTAATTCAATTTTGAGCAATGCCCCAGCCATCTGTGGTCAGGGGTCCAAAAGAGCACCATTGGCCTCACTCTCTGGGTGAAAAAGATGGCCTTCCCTCTTCACCATCACTCAGTGTGATGCTAACTAGCACAGGCATCTGTCAGTTGATGTAAAAGAGTTGAGAGTGGTTGTTCTCCAAGCCTGTGAAGCTGGCCAATTACGTGGCTTCAGCATGAATTTCAAAAGATGTGGTGGCTGGTTTAACATGTCACGGAGGAAGCACATGCTAGCCTTCACCCACCCAGCTGGGATGAACTGTATGATGGGTTAGACCTAGCCAGCGGGTGGAATTAGACATGAAAATTGAAGAGAAAATTGGGGTTTAAAACAAAAACATAGCAAGTCAACCGCTCCCACAGACGGTATGATACCATCTCTTTTCTAAAGACACGAGGGACAAAAACAAAGTCTAAGCAGCTAAACTAGACTTCAAGGAATAAACAGATGGCAAAAGCTAAACTGAACTTAATCAGCCTTGGAAAAGTCTGTCCAAATAGCCACATTACATAAGTCTGATGCACCAGCAGGCACATTTACAAAAAAAGGGAAACAGAGACTTAGAGCAGAGGATTTATGCTCTCTGCTCACCAATCAGCACTCCATCTGGACTACATAATTCCAGCTTCCTACGCTAGGAAGCATTCATTGCTATTGCTAGACCATGTGCATAGATAGCAGGTAGTACGGTTTCAGGGTGTACTGAAAAGACCCCCAAGAGCCAGATAGCAGCTTAGATATGAAAGAGCCAATCATGACGCCCTTATTGCACTCACTTTATATGTATTCTTTATGCAACTGTATTAAAACATGAATCTGTGTAGCCTATATAAAGACCATGTTTCACCTTTATAAGTAATTCATGATAGTCCACACATGATGAAGCTTTCTTGACATTTGTGATGAATATCATTTACAGAATGCCATAGGCTCCGCTGATTTGCTTTATTCAAGTTGCTCTCATACAATGTTGTCGGAAGGGTCTCATAAAAAATTCATGAGTTCTTTATGCGCTTCCAGCCTCTGTGTATTATACTGTGACTCATATACACGAGTTTTTTATTATTATCTTCTTAACCTATTATAACTAGTAAAGTAATCAGTATGTAATACATCTAACAAGTGAAAGAATCACATTCTAATGAGAGGTAATGTAAGTCTAGTCACTGTTCAATGTGTACTAGTGGACATTTATGACATACTAATTCTGTATCTACAAAGAAAATTAACCAAAGGGTTTGTTACAGCTGTCACACAGTTATACGGTCGTATATGTCATGTAGTTCAGCGCACATCTCCAGACATTTGCAGAAAGGGGATTTCAGTCAATAAAATTGATTCAAATAATAATACTTTATGATGAATGATAAATGAAGTTAAATGATGTTAAAGTACATTTAATGTGAAACACTAAAAGCATTTTGCTCAGTGTCCCGTTAGCCCAACCAATGTCATTACAGATAACAAAACATGCATACATTGCCCTCTAGTGGTTGTACACAAGAGGTGACGCAGAATCCAAACCCCTGATATAAAAACACCAGCTTTGGAAAAAAATGCACACACAAACACATTACATTTTTTGCCATTTAACCCATAAAAATGTGGTGCTTCATTTTGAGGAGGAAACAATTTATTTCATTTACTGATGCAATAATAATAATAATAATAATAATAATAATAATA
>JBBPCZ010000115.1:26945333-26970905 GCA_037974445.1 Brycinus macrolepidotus | reverse complement strand
TTACCTGCAGAGTACCTGGAGTTAGGACGTGCTGTACTGAACCGCCAGGAAAGAATGAAATGAAATCCAAAAAGTAAAAGTAAGTTAGTAAGTTAGTAAAAAGTATATGCCGGTGTGAGTAAAAGTAGTTTTACCAAGGGCCCTCAGTTAAAAGTTGTCTAAAAGGACAATGCAGTAGTCTGGGATAAAAGTTCTTCAAACTTCCAGCCATCTTCAGAAAATATCCAGACCTGTGTGAGCAGGTTCATCTTCCTGTTGCATAATTTTGGTCTGTCTTTGGCCACAGGATTGAGTGACTTTAGATGCTTTTTCTTCCTCCAGTGTACCAACATTTACCTTGGTGCTAAATCTCCATGGTAAACCTCCAGTGTTTGATTAGATGTGAAATCTTTACCTAGATCTTCAGTGTTCAGTGGAGCAAAGCCAACATAATGGCATTCAGAGATTAATGGTTGATTTATTGCATTTGTGAACTGTGAAGGGGAACACGAAGAGGAAAAGTTCTGTTGGGATGTTAATTTCAGTGGGAGGAAAGCCCCCCTCTTTTGAGCTGGTGATATTTTAGGGTGTCTGGTAAGCGAGAGTGTTGGAAGCAAGAGCTTGTCCAGCTGCGTTTCCAGCCCATCTATGGAAAGCAACTTAAAAGTGAACTCTTTCTCTCTCTCTCTCTCTCTCTCTCTCTCTCTCTTTCTCTCTCTCTCTCTCGCTGTGTGTGTGTGTGTGTGTGTGTGTGTGTGTGTGTCTTGTGTTAGTCTCTTCCTTCTGCTCTTCACAAGTGCCTTCTTCCCACAAGCCTAGAATCTCGGTCCTATTCACAGATTTTTTTTTATGTGTAGGAATTAGGGCCAGAATGTTTGTCTGTAGCAAAAATGTAGCTGACAAATCACTGATACCACTAAAACAAGGAAAATTTGAATGGTTTTATTTAAGTGTTTTTATGCCACTTGTTAAAGAGATAAGTTGCTTAAGGGCAGACACCAGCTGTTCCCATCTTTAATTACATTACTGCATTGTTTTAACAAAACACCATCATAATTAAAACAACACATACTTTTAACATGTAATTTTATAATTTTTTAGGTATGGAATCATACCCACTTTCTTTTTCCAACACCAGTACTGATATGAATATATGAAAGTAGGCTGTCATGATTAAACTACTCAAAAAGAAACACATGCTTAACAACCTGACATCATACAGTGTAACTGTGTTCTATTTCAGGTTAGACTAGTCAGTGGGTTGGTTTGGTCAGTCTCTGCATGCTAGAATACAAAAACCTTAATGTGATGAAAACTGGTGAAAAATAAGAACAAAACAATTTTGACAGGCGAGACAGGATTTCTGCTTACATAGCTAGCAGCAATTATACAGGAATAAGTTAAAGAAGTGAATCTTATAAAAACTTTGTTTGGTGATGTATTTTTCATGGTTAGTTTAGCTGCATTACTGAATACAAGCCCAGTTCATGTTCCATTGCTAACTTAGTGCACAAAGTTCGGTTCCATTGTGAGTGGAATAATGTCAATAGATGAATATAAACTTTGTTCAGAATGAATGATTTAGCCGGGTTTATAGTAAATTCACATAGATTTACAGCTGTTCATATTTTGTAAGTGTCAGCTAAATGGATTAGCTGGCCTGCTATCTCTGTTTGTCTCCATCTTTCAGCTCTGCGGTGACTAAACCAGTGGAGACGCACTCAGTTTCACCAGAATATTTAATGGTTAAAACTAGAGCCAAACACATTAATAATTAAACAGTGCATATCATGTGCAATGTTTAGTGATTTTCTCATGGTTTTATGGTAAAATATTTTGTTTGAATTGGTCTAGAGTGTTCTGGAATTCTGGTTGGAATATGAAGGGTTAATAAAAGACATGTCAATGCTAGTTTTAAAAACTTAGGAGATGAGGCCAAATTATATTTGACAATTCACAGTTAACTGTGCACTAAAGCACCATTTCCTTAAGAAAACTGATATCAGTGACAAGTGTCATATCCACCCAGCCTTGGATACAATGGCAAACTTTTCCTGCAAGTGTTTCCTTAGTAATTCCATAGAAACACAGCTGAATGGATAGCAGTTATGATAGCAGGGGATGCTTCACATTACTTCTGGAGATATACAAATGCCCCATTGATGAGCTGATACAGCACTTTGTGTGTTGTGAATAGGGACTAGCTGAGCTGGTTCTTGGCTTGACAGGCTCAGCATGCGAGGGTGACATGGAGCGATGTGGAGACAAACAGAGGGCATCCCCACAGCTTGGGTCTTTTTTCAGGCGCGGATGACTCTAGCAGCGCTGATGACTGATACTCTTGCATGATGCCACTGGTCATGAGATGTGACCTTCGTCTGCACTGTGGTGAAACTGAAGTCATAACAACAAGCCTTTTCTCTCTAAGAAGGATTGCTCATGCTGACCTAAGAGACTCAGATGCCAAGGCCTGAGTTTCCTTCATCTCCTCCAGCAGTGCTTCAATTCACTGATGGCTGGACCACCAGCCGCCATGAAACGAGTCAAGCATGAAATCACTTTGTGTACGTTATTTCCACACGTAAACATCTTTGTGCCTTTCAATTTACTTACTGTGTTAATGGAAACTCTTTTATTCATGTAGAAATTATGTACACGTTGTATTAAAAATCACTTTCATATACTGAGCACTGGACCTTCTGCACCTCATATGTTAATTGTGACACTGTCTGTTTGGCATTTTTGCATACCAAGTCATCAAGAATTTGAGAATTTGCTGTTGTAATAACTCACAAATAATTCATCAGCACGAGAAAATGAGTTGTGCTGAGAAGTAAACCAACATTAAGCATCTACAGACTTTGAAAAGACACAGATATATGACATTTTATGACTTGAAATGCCTTGAAATGCCTTTGATTTGTAGTCATTGTTGTTCTTTCCACAAAAGAATGAGGGTAGTTTTATTGAGAAATCAATATTAAGTTCTGAATCAGCGTATTCTGTGCTACACTAAAGATATTTATTTATGCTGAATCCTTCATTCATTCATTCATTCATTTTTTTTTTTGTAACCGCTTAATCCTTACTAGGGTTGTGGGTATCCGGAGCCTATCCTGGGGCCAACGGGCACGAGGCGGTGTGTGTGTAGTGTGAATGGTGAATCGTACCTGCTAATTATATTGGGCATTTTTATTAACTTTTCCAAATTCTAAGGAAGGCTAAAGGGAAAATAATACAGCATAATGTAAAATGTACTGAACTATACAATAATATAATCTATAAATATTACCCATAATAATTGAAATGTTCTCATGTGGTTGCTGTGTTCTATACTAAAGATACAAGTAAAATGTAAGAATGTAAGCAAATTAGGTCTTTGTTCACAGTACGTATAGTCAGTTATTGAATCAGAATCAGAATCAGAAAACTTTATTAATCCCGGAAGAAATTGCTTATGTAATGACTGCAAAGACACACAGAGACACAGAAACAAGAACAATGTAGAAAAAAACTCAGTATGAAAATACACTATGCTATGTACACAATTGCTGGTTATAAATACTATAGATAAGAAACACAGCTAAGTGAAATCTACGTTGTCGTACTTAGTAGAGATCAGTAGTATATAAGTAATATTGACATAAGTAGTGATATTGCACATGTAAGGCTATACCACATAAGATATTACACATAATAATAATGTTTAGCACCTGTTAGAACATTGCAAGATATTGCACATGGTAGACTGTTGCACATCACTGAGCACTTTATGCTGATGAGTCTATGGCTGAAGGTACTTCTCAGTGTTGCCACCACACTGTGGAGTGGGGGATTAGCATTGTCATTGTCATTGTTGAAGCCTAGACAGTGTTCTCCTTTCAGCCACAGTTTCCACGTTGTCCAGTTCCTCACCCACCACTGAGCCAGCTTTCTTGATCAGTTTGTTGAGTCTCTTTGTGTCTGCCACTTTCATGCTGCCACCCCAGCATGCCACTCATAGCATAGAAAATGGCACTGGCCGCTACAGACTCGTAGAACATCCGCAACATGGTGATGCAGACTCTAAAAGATCAGAGTCTGGGTAGGAAGTACAGCCTACTTTGACTCCTCTTGTATGTGGCCAGAGAGTTCTTAGACCAGTCCAGCTTGTTGTCAGTGTGCACACCAAGGTATTTGTAGTCCTGAACAATTTCCACATCCCCCCCTCTAATGTACAGGGAAGTGACAGGAGATTGTGATCTTCTCATGTCCACCACCAGTTGTTTGGTCTTGTTGATGTTGAGCTGCAGCTGATTCAGCTCACACCAGCGCACAAAACTATTCACAGCCATCCTGTATTCCAAGTCGTCCACATGCCTGATACATCTGACTATGAAGAGGAACAACGACAGAACTGTTCCCTGAGGAGCTCCAGTGCTACAAAGCACTCTGTCAGACTTACATCCCTGTAGCCGCACATACTGTGCCTATCAGTCGGGTAGTCCATAATCCACGTGACTAAGGGAGCATGAACCTGCATAGCAGACAGCATGCTCCCCAGCCGGGCTGGCTGAATGGTGCTGAAGGCACTGGAGAAGTCGAAGAATGTGTTCTTCAGGGATGTACTTGGCTTGTCAAGATGGCTGTAGGCATGGTGTAGCAGGTAGATGATGGCATCATCCACTACTACATCAGTTTCTAATCACAGCAGTGTTAAGTTTGTGATTAAAATGCAAAATTGAAAGTTTTTTCATGAGATACTGCTGCTCTTAAGTTGGGTTTCACCATGCTTGGAGATGCACTAACCTTTTATGGGCAACAATGGACCAAGCATGCTAAAGGAGAGGCCGCATTTCAAGCTTTGTTAACTTGGAAAAGACTGTTGTCATGTCTCATGCTTGTAGAGCTTTCTGATAACATTCTCTTGACCTTCTTTATTATAATTATCTTTGTTCAAATCACTTGCTTAGTAATGTTTAAAATGATCTTAGGGGGATTGGGGGGAGTTGCGTATTTGAACTCGAAAGCAGAGGCTACCTTGATTCTTCATGTTGGCATTCCTATCAATTTATGAGAGATAGAATATTTACTTAAGGGGATGTTCAGAACAGCACTCAGTGACAGCTGTATTTGTGTACCTCTATTTGACAGCACAAGAATAACCGTCTCTGTTTGTTTGGCACAGTAATGTAAGAAAAATTGTGTCACATGTAGGCCAACCTGCAGCATCAAATAATTTGTAAGTAAGCGCTCAGTCCTGCTGACCCCACAATCTATATTGCGAAGCTTGTTCTGAGCGTTGTATCTATATGGTTTAAACTTTAAATAAATAGCTTTCTAGTTATGGTGTGGCTGAGTTACCTATCAACATGTTTAGTTCACGAATCCATGACAAATCTAAATATGCACTTCTTGTAATACCAGTATAGCTAGCTAACATTAGTCATGTCATAACAATGAAAAGTAATCCTTCTGTTCTTTAAGAAAGTGCAAAAATGAAAGGTTAGCTGAGAGAAATACTTAAAAAAAGCATTCAGTGTAGCTGCAGGTGAAGCATTTCGAGCAAGCTAGTGGACTTGTCTAAATCTCACATTTGCTTTTGTACCATAATTGCAATGTACTATGATTATTGGGGCAGGGCAGTGTAGAAGGAGCTGATGGGCAGGTAAATGAGAATACTTTAGAAAAAAGGGTGCAGTACAAGATTAGTGTTAGTATCATAATATAAAAATAAGGGTCTACTGTTCTTAGATTGCTAACCTGCAATTATCCTCATGAAGTTTTAATTTGCACTTGAGTCGGTGTCATGGAAAGACGTGTTAAAAAGTTCAAATGTTTGTAAAATGCAGTAAACTATTTTTGAAAATGTTTGAAATAATGGGGGCTTTAGTTGTGACACAGCAAAGTTTGTATTTTTATAAACAGAATAGATTTTTATGAAAAGAATGACTTGCATGCCTGTTATCTAGCGAACAGTTTAGGTGTGTTTATCTTGTCTGTTCACTTAACGAAGGAAAACCACAACAATTGCAAGGCAGGTCACATTGCATGCCACACTGCTAATTAAGTGAAAGTCAGGCACAGGGTTACACTGTGAAAGAGATGAAAAATCCAACCATTGTGGGTGGTCTTTGGACAGCAGGACCTACAAAATGCTGATAAACACTTTTAACAGTGTGCACATGCTCATTTCCATTTATTTTTGGTTTCAGCAGTCAGCGTCTGAGCGATTCTTTTTGACAGTGTCACGTTCATCAGCATTTTGTTTTTCCTCCAGTCTTGAAGACAACCTTACACTCCTTATCTTATCAGAAAATTTAATTTGTTATGGTTTTCCTGTGAACAGTAAGTTCAGGAGTTGCTAAATATCAGTGCATGTAAGCAAAACCTTTTAACTGCCAGTATGTGTAATCTGTTTACCAACAGCACACTTTAACGTCCTCACAGCACTCCTGTTTTCCAACTAAGCTACATTACTTCAATGCAGCCCACTCAGGGGATCTACAGCTAGTACAGCTACACACACAGTATTTCACAGGTGTTCTTAGTAATTACAGGCATGTTATTCTCTCCACCAGTGCAGCCAGCTTGAGGTATGCATGACACTTGAGTTATGATGTTTGTGAAACATTGATGCGTTATCTAAGTAAAGATCTTGCATACTTACTTGTGTGGCGTTTTTTTTTTTTCCACAAATGGGTGGTGAAAACAAGGCTGAAGATTCACTTACAGGACATTTAAAAGTCTGGCGCAATTGGTAATCAAATATGGATATTAATCAGTAAGGGGAATTCACATTAAATGTGTATCATAGGTAATATTTTTGCCTGGAAAGTATAATCATATGCCTAAAACAAAGGCTGCCTTCATGTTAAAAGTCTGTTAAAGTAGGGAAGGATGGAAAACGTCTATGGCTTGTTAATGTGAAAGGGAGGAAACATGTTTGTTTCTCTTTTAGGTTTTGCCATGCAACCAATTTAGTTGTGAAAACATGCCATTTGCTGCCTTTTGTGAAATGTGCAAGTACAAAGCCAAGGCCATAGAACACAAAAAAATGTGGGGGAAGGGGCAAACTGTTGAATGTTGGTTGGATCTGCAGTTTCTCAGCTGTGCTGTGTGCTACAGCTCCCTGCCTTTTGTAAGGGAACGGCTGATAAATGTGTTTGTGTGTGAGGGGAGTCCACTAGGGAGGCCTTTTAATGCATCTTGGCTCATATGAGTTTAACAGTGATGTGTATGTGCCACTGACATGTGTTCTGGTCTCAGCAGAGCTGGGCTTGGCCAGTTTGGTTGTATGACACTTTTCTTAGCTGTCTCCTCATGTATAGCCCCTTGGATAATCATGGAATGAAATATACTGTATCTTGGTTTGTAATATGTTATTAATCGTGTTTATACAGTAATTAGCTGTGTATAAGCCTCCCCCCCAGACTGTGCAGTAAATTGTGAATATCAGTTGTGGTCATGGATCTTTTTGCGAAAGGTGCTTGGAAGCTTTTGGCACCAGTAGTTAAACAGGAAAGGTAGATGAACAGCATTGATAAAGATTAATCATGTCTGCTTTTCCCTGTTCAAAGGCTGTTAACGTGACCCAAGCTTTATGTCTTTGATCCAGTGACGCAAAGGTTGTAATGGTGGGGAGTGGTGGGGAGAACTATTGTAGAGTATTTACTGTAAACGCTATGGATTCAAGCAACATTTTCATAGAGCATAAATATTAAATTGTTTGAAGCCTTTTTACTCAAAGAGAGTCTTGACAAGCTTGTACCTAGAACTGCAGCATGCTTTAGATTTGTTTGTTTTACGTAAGGTTTGAAATCTATGTGAAATATGGCCTATAAAATGGAAAGTTAGAAAAGAATGAAGGCTTTGGAGATCGGCAAGATAATGCCATGCAAATACTGTTCTCTCACATTCCACCGTGTTGAATGGAAGAACGCTTGCTCACCATGCTGGTACACAAGCCCTGCTTTCATAGCTCCACATAAAGACTAGAACTGATTAACAGCATTTCATTTACTCATTAACCATTGCCTTGTGGGATATGGCTCGCTGATCACGTTCTAGCTTTCCTCTGTTCTCTTCCCAGAAACAATGCATGCTTTTTATTTTTTTAATAAAGATCCTCTTAGCTCTAAAAATGTTAATTGTTGTATGGGAATTGTGGGCCCATGTTGATACCGAATGCATAAATGTTTGTAAAATGTAGAAATTTTAACTACATTTTCACTTGCACGATCATTACAGAGAAATACAACACAAATTTATATAGGGGTACAAACACAGTAAAATGAAGAAAATTCTATCATAAAAAGGTGCCGTAAGGATTCTCTGAATGATTCAACTGAAGAAACATTTTAGGTCTCTAAAGAACCATTTTTGTAAATGTGATATGAGAGTGTGAAGAACCTTCTTAAGTTATAAGAAGCCTTCATATAATGTTTAAAGATTGTCTAAAAACCTTTACATTATGTGGAGGTTCTTTAAACTTATAAAAGGTTCTTACAGCTGTCTTAGCGTTGGCCCTGTCTTTGGGAGATCACAAGTTTGGTCCCAGGTGTCACCTCTGTACGTGGAACGGGTCCAGGGTGAAAGCAGGAATCAATGAACCAATGAATAGTGTTTTAATCCAGAAAGTCCAATAATACAATTTCAAAGATAAACAAACAAATCCAAAAACAAACATGACTAAAGTATAACTGATTTAACAAAAACAAAAACACACACACAAACTCAAGCACAGGCTCACGATAAACCAAACAGCTAAAAAGCTGAAATACACAGTCACTGGACAAAATGGTGAAACTCTAAACCAAACTGGAGTGCAAACGTGATCAGTCACCAAATCAAAGCTGGGGAGCGATTACTGGAAACAGAATCCTCTGAGGCTGATCAGGATGCTTTATGATGAGAAAGAAATGGAAAGCGAGCCTTGCTTGGTCGTGGTGGAAAGTCAGTGTGCACGCTGAGTAAAACAAACACAAGATAGAATGACGGTGACCGGACAAAGACTGGCTTTAAATAGGAACAACAGAAATAAGAGACAGGTACGCAGAACATGAACAAGCTAACCAATGAAAAGACAGATCTGACTAAACACATAACTGAAATAAAACACAGGTGATAACGATAACAAATGTTAAACTGAAACTAGTGCTCGTGAAAAAGAAATAGCAAACCTCAGCTCAGTAATCCGGTGACAGGGACCGAGGTAGGCGGGGTGGAGGTGGCAGGACTGTGACACCAAGTGGCCTCCTCCCCTAGCATGATGCTAGCCAGCAACCATGCCTGTTAGTTGATGTAGAAGATTTGGCGGTTAGTGTTTTCCTCCAAGCACGATAAACTGTCTGATGATGTTACATTTTCAGCAGTTTGCAAAGATGTGGTGGTGCTTAACATGACTTGGAGGAAGCACCTACCATCCTTCACCCTCCTGGACACTACTAAATCGGAGAGATTATTGGGTAACATCCAATAATGTATAAATAAAAATTCACATCTCATTTACAAACGTCAACCAAAGCACCAACTGAAAGGTTACATTAAGGAACCGTAAATGGTGATTATGTGGAGTCATGCGAAGAACCCTTTTTGGCACTCTTTTTTTTTTTAAGACTGTTGTCCAGCATCACCTAAACATTCAGCTCTTCTGGAGAACAATAGCTTATTTAATAGCAGTTTGAAATTAGAGTCAAATCTAAACATCTGTTTGAAATTGATACTTATTTAATGCAATTATCTACTGATAGAAATATGATCAACATTGTGACGCATCACTACACAGCACTGGCGCAAGCTGGTTGGTTAATAATAAGGTAGAATGTTACTGATTCGGCTGAATACGTCATATGTACTGAGACCATCAAAGAAACTGACTGGAATGCATAAGTAATATCTTTAAAGCTCAAAGCAAAGCTCATAATATAAAACATTAACAGCTCTGCACCAAATCAGCACTAGAACGTGGATCTGGCTTTCTAGTTAATGACTCGTGGAAGCCCATTGTTTGTGCTCTTACATGTTTTGGCTCATCGAGCTGTGGTAGTCATGGAGAACCCATACAGTTGTGCTCGTTACTATGGGGACTGTCTCCCATACTACGCCTTGGGCAATTAGACAAAAGCACTCTTATGCTGTGAAGGCCTCTCTGTTCATCTAAACAAAGACGTTATTGCAGAAATATGACATTCGTCTTCAGAGGGATATCTCTCTGTATGTGTCACTGCTATTAAAATATGTTTCATTTACAAATTGTCAGTCACTTATAGTTGGTATCTTAAGCATGCTTTCACATATTCTCTTCTAATATGCTAATATATCATTGTGCTAATATGCAATATCCTGTCCAAACAGCATCATGGTTAAAATAACAATCATATAAAAAGTATCCAAGACAGTATAACGCAAGAAAACAAACTAACACACTTTTTTTCTATGAGGAGAACTAATGAAAATGAGACTGTTAACAAAAACCGAACTAATGTACGGTGGGGGCAGCTGGTGGTTAGGGATCTGCCCCTACAATCGGAAGACTGCCAGTGGCACCACTGAGGTACCCTTGAGCAAGGTACCGTCCCTACACACTGCTCCCTGTGTCGCTGTCGCTGGCTGCCCACTGCTTCACTTGGTGAATGGGTTAAATGCAGAGATGGAATTTCACACACTGTGTGCTCTGGTGTGGTGTGTTCACACGTGACTATAAGGTGCCACTTTACGATGAATTATAGTGGTGGCTCAGAAACACATTTCTGAGTGGGGGGATTCAGTGCCATTGATGCTGGTGATTGATTCCTGTGACTTCAATTTCGTGCTGTTCACTCTGTGTGCTGTGGTGTGTTCACGTATGACAAATGGACACTTTACGCACTTTACACACATTTTACACCCCCAGCACAACAACATTCATGTTAAGTTTCTGCTGTTAAATTTAAGAAATAGAACTGTTAGGAAATAACAGAGTTGAGTGTATCAATCTAACAGTCATATCTTTCAGTAAAGCACTGTTGAACTAAAATAGAGTATTAAATAAAAGTGTAACATAAATATAAAATTATAACAATTAATATTATTGATGATCAGAATTTATTGCCCCTTAAAAATTTTTTTGGTCACAAAATTTTCAAATGGGTTTGGCTCTACGCTGTGTAAAAAAATTACAGTAAATTACTGGAGCACTAGTGCACTAGTGTAAATTTACAGTAGATAAAGTAGTTAGTAGATTATTTTACCAATCACAGTAAATTATACAGTAAAATACTCTAAAAATGAGCCACTTTTACAGCAATCTGCAAATTACTACAGGATTTTTACAGCATATTTGTATAATTTTTTACAGTGTACTATTAATACTGTAATATTAATTGCCAGTTGTCCAATACAGTGATGTACACTATCATTCAAAAGTTTAGAATAAAAAAATTCAGTAATCTAAAATGGTATGGTGGCAGATATATGTATAAAATAACTCATCCTATGAAATTTTACAGGTTTTATATAATTACAAATATTAGTAAAAAGTTGTACAAGAAATGAACAACTAAATAGTTAAATTTTAGATGTGCTCAGAACAATGATTAAAATTAAGGGAATTTGGGAGATGCCCTTATCCAGAGCGACTTATAATCATTGGTCACAGGGACAGTCCCCCTGGAGCTACTGAGGATTAAGTGTCTTGCTCAAGGACACAATGGTAGAAAGTGAGGTTTGAACCTGCAGCTTTGTGGTCATCAGGTTCATGGGCAAGTATTTTACCCACTAGACTACTACCTAATTTGTCCATAGTACATTGCATTTTCCACTGGAAATCATAAAATGTTTGAAGCTATAGTCACAACAAACCTGAACCATCATAAAAAGCTTTTTAAGGAGTTAAATATATATTTATTCATCTATGTTGGCCTTTTTAGAAGAAAAACTGTTAAGAGATTGTTGACTCTTTTACTAACATAAAAGCAAAATTTGCTTGCCGTTATTAGTTATTGTTATTATTTTTCAATAGTGAATTGTGCTTTAGTAATTTTGCCTTTTTTTTTTTTTTTGCTAGCACTGGCACATTAAATGGAAGAGCCTGTCCACACACACGCACACACATACATACACACACACACACACACACATGCACGTACACACTACTGACTTGCTTGGAGCCCAAAGCCCATTGAGAGTTGCTTTATTACTTTAATGGTTGAGATTTCTTTGCTGCAAATGTTAAATTGTTCTCTTGACTGACCTCTTGAAGATGTTGGAATACTTGGCTAATTACATGCTACTCTCTACACAGTTTTACACTTAAAAATAGACAAGTGTTTCAAAGCCCAACACTTTTTTTGGCTATCTGAGTGCTTTATCTTCAGAATATAAAGCTTATCTTTTGATCGGATCCTGTTGAAACCTGCTTGAGAGCAAGGGTAGTGAGAAAGCTTTCTGGATAGTCCTCTGCACTCATCATAAATCATTATCAGACAGGCCAATCCTCTTTAGCACCAGCCTGCAGAATGTCTTTGATAGTATACATTGTGGCCCTGTTGTGCCCTTATAAGAAATATTTCCAGGCGACAACTATACTGTGTTTTACAGTCTTTTGATTGGATCCTGGCACTTTTTGTATAGACTGAAAAGGCTGTTTATTGACAGTACATGCTGCTGTTTCCCTCCAAATGTGCTATGAAGACATGTTGCAATAAAAGACATGCTGCTTTTCCCCTTCAAATGTTTATTTTGACAATATTACAGCACATTCGGTCCAAATTTACTATGAAGACATTTTACTATAAACACTAGGCGCTATTGCCCATAAAATGTTTATGAAGACAATTTAAAGACAATGTGTTAGAAAATATGTTGTTTTAATTCTCAGTCTTGAATTTATATACCTCTTTAAAAAATTCTACAGACATGTTTTACTTACTTAATCGTTTGATCAAGACACAAGTGAAATGAATGATCTTGCCCTTTAGTACGTGCCTCATACCAAGTAGATTGGAATTTTTTATCATGAAATATGCAAGACTGAAACTGCAGAAGGCTGCAACATGCAAATGAGCCTCTAATATATTGTATTAGTGTTGCTGATACTGGCACTTAAATGTAGTATCAGTATTGGCAATAAACAATAACAGTGGCACAATACAGTTTCTGATGTGCACGTACCTTACTGACTGATGCATGCATGCATACCAGTTCGTGGATTGTAACTGAAACAAATAACACTCTCTAACAGTATAATTGATGGTATGCCAGTTGAATTCTGTCTTATCTAACTGTTACACTGATATACCACAGAAATATAACATACAAACAGTATAAAACAAGCTAG
Source organism: Brycinus macrolepidotus (assembly GCA_037974445.1). Taxonomy (NCBI): domain Eukaryota; kingdom Metazoa; phylum Chordata; class Actinopteri; order Characiformes; family Alestidae; genus Brycinus; species Brycinus macrolepidotus. The sequence goes on along the minus strand of JBBPCZ010000115.1, from coordinate 26,957,629 downwards.
TCTCTTTAGCTGAATGACTAAGTTAGGGAGTGTTGGGTAATCCTCTTTTTCCTTTGTGTAGTCAGTTGCAGTCTGAGGTAATGTTGGTGAAGGTTATTGTCGAAGGGGGGAAACATTAGAGAGAAATATGGAGGAAACGCATGATTTTTTTTTTTAGTTGAGTGAAAAAATGATAGCTTTTAGCCTACAGTTATTTCATAATATATTACAAACCCCATTTCCAAAAAAGTTGGGACACTGCAATTAAACTTGCAATAAAAACTAAAATCTGTAATTTGGTCATTCACGTGAACCTTTATTTAATAATCAAAAGGATGAAGAAAATATTTTCAGTGTTTTCACTGGCAAACTTAATTGTTTTTGGTAAAGATAAACCAAATTAGAAACTGATGCCTGCAACGCATTCCAAAAAAGTTGGGAAAGAGGCAAAGTAAGGGATTATACAAGTAACTTTCTGGAAGGTTCATCAATTAGCAGGTTAACTGGTAACAGGTGTGGGTACCAAGATTGGGTATAAAAGGAGCATCCACCAAAGGCCCAGTCTTTGCAAGCAAAGATAGGCTGTGGCTCACCACTTTGTGCGGAACTTCGTGAAGGAATTATCTATCAATTTAAAAACAAGAAGCACAAGGTAGTGAATAATTTAGGTCTGTCACCATCTACAGTTAATAACATTGTGGAAAGATTCAAAGAATCTGGAGAAATCTCTGTGCGTAAAGGCCAAGGGTGGTAACCGCTGCTAAATGTGCATGACCTTAGAGCCCTTAGGCGGGATTGGATTAGAAACCATCATGCTACTGTGACGGACATAGCCACATGGGTTCAGGAGTACTTTGGGAAATTATTGTTGCTGAACACAATTGACTGCTCCCTGAAACTGTATTATGCAAAAAGGAAGCCATAAATCAATTTTGTGCAGAAATGCTGATTAGTTCTCTGGGCCGGAGCTCATCTGAGATGGACCGAAAGACAATGGAAATGTGATCTGTAGTCAGATGAGTCAGCTTGTTTTTGGGAAAAACGGACGTCGGATTCCACGAGGCAAAGATGAAAAAGACCATCCAGACAGTTATCAACGAAAGATGCCAAAACCAGCATCTGTGATAGTATGGGGTGCAACAGTCCGCATGGCATGAAGGATTTGTAAATATGTGAAGGCACCATTGATGCGGAGGCTTATATTAGAATTTTAGAGAGAATTTTAGACATATGCTCCGGTCAAGACGACGTCTTTTCCCAGGAACTCCATGGATATTTCAGCAGGACAATGCCAGGCCTCATTCTGCCCAAATTACAAAAGCATGACTTTGTAGACATGGTGTGTGTGTGCTTGACTGCCCTGCCTGCAGTCAAGATTGGTCTCAAATTGATAATGTCTGACACATCATGAAGAGGAGAATCAGACAATGGCGACCACGAACTGTTGAGCAGCTCTTGGATACAGCAAGAATGGGTAAAAATTCCATTTGCAAAACTGCGACGATTTGTTTCTTCAATTCCCAAATGATTAAGAAGTGTAATTAAAAGAAACGAAGATGTGACCCAGTGGTAAACTTTCCTCTGTTGGGCGGCTGGTGGCCTAGTGGTTAGGGGGTTTGCTCTGCGATCAGAAAGTCGTGGGTTCGAATCTGTGTGCTGTGGTGTGTTCATGTATGACAGAATGGTCACATTACACTGTCCCAACTATTTTGGAGTGTGTTGCAGGCATCAATTTCTACATTTGTTTGTTTGCCAAATAGAATTAGGTTTTGTCAGTTAAAACATGAAATATCTTTTCTTTGTCCTTTTGTCTGTTGAATAAAGGTTCGAGTGAATTACCAAATTACAGATTTGAGTTTTTTTGCATTTTTGGAAAGTGTTCCAACTTTTTTGGAAATGGGGTTTGTATACTTCTAGAAGTGCTTCTGTTCACTCTTACCCTGCTGCTATGCTGCTTCCACCGGTCAGCTGCATCAGACGGCATTGTGGTCTCAGGGCCTGTTCTTCAGCTTAACAGAATTGGTATGAATATCAGCAATTTAGAGGCACCTATTGAGTAGTTATAGTTAGTGTCAGTACTCAGTATCAACCAGTACTTGAGATATTGGTATTGGAAGGGGAAAAAGTAATTTCAGTGCATCATTAGATCATATGCAATATTTTATCGTCCAGCTGTGCCCCGTAGATCAACAGTGATCATGGAGATGGGGATGTGGTGCCAGGGTACTGAGAATCATTTTCATAAAAACACTTAGAAAAAAAAGCTTTCATGTGCCACCAGCCCGGTTTTCTCAGAAAAATGAGCCTTGAATACTAGCAAAGGATAACTTACAGGTTGAGGAAACTCAAGATTGTAAAGATGCCTCTGCTTAGCATGTAAAGTTAGCTTACAGCCTATAGGTTATTGTTGATTGAAACGGAATTAAACATTTCAGTGCATTTTATTTGTATTTCATTGGAATAGACATGTCTTTGGATAAATTGATAATAAAATTTAAATGATTAAAATGTCTTTTAATTTTTCTCATCCGTTTTATGTAAACCAGTTACTTAAAGACAACATCATTCATTTAATGTCAGCACATTTTTAACTTATATGTGAGTTAAACAACCCTACTGGTTCCTTTTTTGTGTGTGTCGTGCGTGAAATGCTGTAGTATGGAATACTTGTTTAGCAAGCATGATCAAAAAGAAAGAAAATAAAAGGGCTACTGAATGTGCTGAAGCCAGACATCATATCAAGACCGATATAGGATATGGACTACACATTAAAAGAAAACTCCACAAGAAAAGATTACTATAAATAAATATGACAAGTATTATTATGTTGTTCAGCTTAAAGCCATCTGACGCTATCGGCAGTTGAAATCTATCTGCAGTTCATAATACTACCATAACTCAGCTCAAGCCTACCGTATAACGGGCCACAAGATATTTTACTGTGCTGTGAGCATCCTCACCAACCACAGTTCCAGCTGAGAGATTCTGTGGTAGTTTTGATCAAGGTATTTAGTCCAACAAAAGTACATTATTTGGATTCTATTATCAAATTACTGTGGAGCACTAATGCCCATGTTACACATAGAAAGGCTCATACAAATATGCTTCCTTGCACTATGTGACTACAGGGCTAGTATTTACCAAGCATTCTTAAACTGACTCCTTTTGACTTTGAGCGCCGTGTAGTACTCTTTTTCTCTTCTCCCTCCCACTGTCCAGCTCTTAGCACTGGACTCTATTTATCTCATTAATGCTGATCATCATTCTTGTCAGTGGGCCTGATCTCCCTGCACCGCGTGGTGTGGCCTTTGCCTGAGGAGGATCAAGAAGAGACAGGACCTGACAGCTGATGCTTCTGCTGAAGAGATTAGTTCAGATGGGGCTGCACTATCTGAGAGATGGAGCAGTTTTCCAGTCTATTAGCAAAGATGAAATTTCGCACGAACCCAGAGGAGTACTGCTGCTGTAACCTAGCTAGAAAAACAAACAGAATGGTAAGTGAAATATTTGGGGAATGTACACGAATCAGTGCATAATAAATCACTCTGAAGGTGGAGATTCATCCACATCAATGTTGGAATGTTTATAACAATAGCCTGTGAAACAGTGGTTACCAACCCTGATCCTGGAGATCCTACCTACCTGGTCCTACCTTCCTGAAAAGTCCTAGATGGGAAACTGTACAAAGTACATCATGCGTTTCAAAGAATCTTTTGTGTCTGCACCTTGGAAAGAGCAGGAAATTACCAGCAGTTTATCCTTCTCATCTGAAATAGTATGTGCTGTTGAATGGCTGTATCCATGGAGATTAGGAAGGGAATGATGTCATCGATGTGTGTGAATTGCCTTAAGCATGTTATTTACATCAGCCCATCAAATAATCAAATTAAAAAGGAAATTCTAATTAAAAAGGGTGATGGTAGCCTAGTGGGTAGGATACTTGCCTCTGGACCAAGAGGTCATGAGTTCGAATCCTACCTTCAGCATACCACCACTGGGTTCCTGAGCAAGACCCTTAACCCCAGGTTGCTCCAGGGAGACTGTCCCCTGTAGTTAGGGAAGTCGCTTTGGATAAAAGCGTCTGCTAAATGCCGTAAATGTAGTCCTCAAAAGCAGTGCTTAATCAAAACATCAAGATGGTACATATTTTTGTGTTTGGGATCTCTAAGGCCCTCTCTAAGGCCCGTTTTTCTACTGATAGTAATACCTTGGCACCTAAGAAAGCATTGCCTCTGTTATATTTATTTCCACTTAAAGAGCTTATGTAAGCTCTTTAATTTGAGCAAGGTTGTTTACACGTGCCATTTAAAGTAAAGCAAAAATCATGGTGTTGACACCGGTATCAACCAACACGGATAGTCAGCACTGGCTCAGTTGTTCTTTCGATACATTCCTGGATAATAGTGGGCAGGTAAGGCAGATGGCTGCAGGCAGTTTGAGAAGCTGCTGTAGAACTCGGAGTAAAAAGGAGACAATGGCATGCTTAGCCTAAAGCTAGTCCTGACAGCCTGCATTCTCCATCAGATCTTGACCTTTCAGTATTGCACCCAGGCTAACTTTTCATTGCCTATGGTTTATATTCATCCTGAAGTTTCCTGAAAGCTTGCATTCCATTCGAGACCCATTTCTGCAGAAGAGATCACAAGACAGTATAACGAATAGCATTGTTTCCAGCACAGGGATCTGCTAGTCATGACATCAGTGAAGTTACTATGTTTTTGGGTTTTTGTGATATTGTTGTTTATACTGCAGGAATCTGTTGCTGGTCTTTGGTGTCTATTTTGTAGAAAAACATAAAAATGTAAAAACAAACAAACAAACAAACAAATAAATAATGAATTCCAAAGATTCATGATTTGTTGAAAGCTTGATTTGAATAATTTAATATGAAATAATTTTGCAAAGATGTAGGTGAGGTGAAATGACAGTTAACAACATAGCCAGTTAGAATCAATGTTAATATCACTTCATATTTAATTTGAGTTAAACATGAACATTCATGACACAATGTAAATGAACTGAAATACCTGATTTGAGTTATCATACTTGATTTGATCAGTTATTCATTAAAAATGATTGTTCTTCACCAGAAAATATCTGCCCAAATGAAAGCACAATATTAATACATACATATACATATATATAACTTACGTATTAATGATGGAGTTCATATGGGGCTGGTTCTGTAGGTGTTGAGGAGGTTAATAAATACAAAAATGGATTGTTTTAAATCTCTTAAACTGTACTCTTGCTGTACTCTTCCTTATGAAGCGCATCATTCAATTCAGTGAAATCTTTCAGTATCATTTTCTCAGTTTTGGTGTTTCAGAGCTGATTGCCATATCTTGGGTTCTGATTGTGATATCTTCAAATAGTAATATGTTTGTTATTTTTTGTAAAGCCCAAAATGTCCAAATTTCATTATGTGAAGAGTTTCTGCAGGCTGCCACACATACTATTTTTAAGTATATAAATGGTTAAACTGAAAATATACTCATTAAAATTATTTTAACACACCAAAGAGACTTTTTAATGAGATTTTGATATTTCTTTCACCAAAAAATCAACCTCAGTTTACATAAATATGAAATTATTACCAGCACCACTACTGTTCACTTGTCCTGGGTTACACTTTGTGGTATGAGTTTTCTAAATGTGAAGTCAAAGTTTGATCATCATTGTTTTTTATACTGCAGCATATCATTACAACTGGTGTTTGGTATGTAGTGGTTTCGGTTCTTGAGCTCATTATAAGTACTGTTTTCCTGCAGATTTGGCACTTATAATGGGAATTGACGCTAAAGGCAAGATAAGGCAGAGCCACTGGTGGTGTTGTAACCTCATGGGGCAGGCCTGTTATGAAATGGGCCAACATGTGCAGGCAATACTGACATACTTCACACAGAACATGAGAAAGAGGGGGGGAGCGGCGAAATAAACATCTCCTGCCGTCAGTTTCGGAATGCTAGCCAGATCACCTGCCTTTTGAGAAATGCTTGTGTTTTAATTAATACAAAACTAGATAGTGTATTGTTGACCTGTGAGTAGGTGTGAGGTGAGACAGTGATATGATTGGCCTCAGAAGTTATTGCTGTTTACAGGCTATGTCCTGTGAGGTGTTGTGTGAGGGGAATGTTAGGACACAAGATGCACTCATCCGTTCAGCTTTCATTACTGCGGCTCAGACAATAAAACCAAGTCTTTCTCCTTTAAAGAGTGTGGTCAGAGGTGAAAGATGTTTAGCCTGAAGTTCTGCTTGGTGTACTAGAGCGGTCCTATCTAATCAAATTGACTGATCAGGTAAACAGGTGTAGTGTTATTTGTTGACTAAGATTCCATCAGTCAGCTACTTGTATTTTATTGCTTTTGGAATAAAACCTTGTATCTCTTAATTAATAATGTCAGACCAATAGAATTTCTCAAAGGTCTTGTTTTATTTTACAAAATGTATTGTTCACATGCATTACTTGTGCAATGTTCTGGGGACCGAGGAGCAAATAGTATGCAACATGAAAAATGTGTCATTTATGAAAGGTTCAATTTAAATAAAAATGGCATTTTTCTTACAGTTCGACTTTGATTGTGATGAATTTCCACTCAACAAACAAAAGTGTGTGAGGCCTTTTCAGGCTTAAAAATTGTAATAACAGCATTAAAAACATACACAACTAGATTACATTTCCACAACAAAATGCAAGGTGTGATTGCACGCTTGCTATGGTGACTGTGGTTGTTGCTAGGTGGTTGCTATGGTATTGCTAGGTGGTTACTAATAATTGATATGATGTTGCAAGGTGGTTACTAATGGTCCAGCAGTTATGTTCTGGCACCTCTAACTTTAACTTTTTAACGATGTGTGATTTAGCTTTCAAAGGCAGACGTCTGGTTCCATTCACCAACACTGTGAACAGTTCTGACTCGCTGAGTTTCTCCAGAATGGAGTGTTTCTCACCAAACCCACTCTAAACCTCTCTGTTTACACCTAGAACACTTCATTATGTGTTTTATGTTAGTGTCGTTAATATGAATACATTTATCTCCAAGAACAGTGAAGATACAGGTTTAAATCAGCTAACTGAGCTGGCTAGCAGCTTGGCTAACTAACAGCACTAAAACAATTGTTCACGCACTGGTTCACGTGCTGAAGGGGGGGGGAAGGTGCGTGTTGGAGGGTGTGGTACTATTTGGTTAGGAGAGGGGAAGGGGCCACGAAATCTGCCATTTGAAGTGCAACAGTTCTATAGTCCAGTGTTTTCTTCTAATACTATGTTTTCATGAATATGTTGGCTTAGATTAAAATCAAGACTTTTAGTGACCTTTGAAATCCACATATAATATACAATCTTGAATAAAGACAATAGTATACAAATAACATGAGTTAAAAAAGAAACAGCCTAGACTTAATACATTTAAAACTCTCTCACATCTCCAAAGTAATTTCTTTCTAATCTTAGAGACTGTGGATATGACAGTGTTTAACTTAACATTCAAATTTTAAAAGGAACTTTCCACATTAACCATTAGTTTTAAAAGTGCTCTATGATTCAGAAATAACTATGAAACTGCTATAAATGTTATGTGAGAGGAATTGAAGTTGTCAGGTTCTGACCAAGATAGACCCAAGTGTGGAGTAAAACAGGGAGCAATATTTATTCTGTAGATCAGCGGAATACAAAAAACAGATACTAACAGTGTTCCAAAACCAGTGCAGTCTGACAAACAAACAATTCCAAATTATCATACCAAAGAGCTGAGCCCAAGATTTGAATCCAAATAGTCTGGATTCAGATCTGACTCAAGACAAAGAATCTTGAGTCTAGAAAGGCAAACCAAATCAGCAAATAGAACAAAGGGACAAAATAGGAATCAAAGCAGGGTAATTCAAACTCAGTACAGCAGTACTTAGATCTCGGGTGAATTAAATCTAGACATTAGGAGTTGTTGTGCGGAAGAGGGGCAGAGTCTGGATTTAGTGTTCTGACAGGATCTGACAGAAGTTTAGACCATTGACAGTACACACCCTTGTCTACATAATTGCTATCTCAGAACTTTCACAATAGCATGCCCATTTTAATGGAGGCTGTTTTTCAGCTCCTTGCTGCACTGTAGAGATCTTGTGAGGTGTTTTTTCATACCATGTGAATTTGTGTGATTTGAAGTACTGTTGTGATAACACTGACAAATGACAAATGTGCCAGGACAACTATCATGCCAATCTAACTGTGTACAGAGTGCAGAATGCTCACTTTCACTTTTCAGTATTGAGCAACTTTTTTGCAGAGCTTGACTAGAAGTTTCTTGGGTTTCTTATCACTGTACTTCTCAATACTGGGTCTTGGTTCACTCTCCTTTTAGAATGAAACAAACAGTGGCCATGTAGTGTCAGTTATATGACCTCGGATAATATCTGCAATGTTAGTAACATGGTTTTTCTGTTGAAGAAGTCAGTAAACTATGTGCCCCATAAACTACTAAATTAAGAGTGGAGTTGAGAGCTTCTAATTGCAAACCTGGGGAATATTCCGATCAGCCACAACATTAAAACCACTGACAGGTGAACCTGGTAAGCAATGATTAGGGTTGTGTTGTCGTGGGAAAATTGTTTTTTGTACATAAACACCTTTTTTACATAAAATGCTCCAAAAAGGCTGTAGCATACAGTTTATGTTAAATGATTCTCATATCCTGTACAAATCACAAAGTTATTAGCCTGTTATTTCCATGTACAGGTTTAACATAGCTAACCTAGCCATCTGGCAACTTTAGGCTTGTACTTTAATACTTGCACATGGTTACCAGAAAAGTCAGTTCAGTTGTTAGTCACAGTTATTTATATGGAAATTGATCATCTGGTAAATATTCATGATTGTCTCCACAAAGTGGAAGTGGGTCTTCACCTGTTTTTGCTCTATATCCAATACAAATGTGTTTCCATTCTGACCTAATCTGTAGACCAAACTATTCAGCAAAAATCCCAACACCTCAGTCAATGAGCCTCTCAGGGTAACTTGGTAATGGTAAGTAGATTTATGAAGTCCAGGTCACTCATGGAAAACACCCCTGTCCCTCCACAAACCTCACTCTTATGTATACTTCTTCATTTGCGCTGTTTTGTATGTCACACGTCTTAGGACTGTTGCACTATGTGTACACTGTGGAACCTGAGCTTCGTCATTTCGTCTCTCTGTAAACTTGTATATGGTTGAGATGACAAAAGTTCACTTTGACTTTGACAAGTTTCCAGCACTAACTACCTGGAATGGTATGTAGACTCCACTCTTTCTCATTCTTACTGGGTTTCAAGGAAGATATCCCCACCCCTTCTGACTAGGAGTTCTTGCCAAAACTTGGCATGTCAATTGATGATCACCTTTTATTTTATTTTGCTCTTGTAAGATCAATTATGGTGTGTGGTCATGTCCTCTTCATTGATTCCCCTAAAGCAATAGTTCTCTACTCTACTCCTGGAGTATCAGTGTCCTGCAAATTTCCAGCCCCAACCCACATTATTCAATAAATAGACCTGTTATTAAGCTCAAAGAGCAGTTAGGATAGGGCGTAGTACTGAGTCTTCAAAATCAAACTAAAGAACAAAGAGGCTGGCATTATGTTTCAAAAGGTACAATAGGCCCACTATTTGTTTACTTAAAAAAATCTCATTGTAATTATGTAGATCAAAGTGCAAAGAAAATTTGACCCATGTTTTGAAATTTCTGAATAATTCTTTCACTGAGATGTAAACAGTTATGCTGTAATGATGTAAAATGGTGGATTGTGGAGCTACATACCAGCTTCGATTTCTTTACGGTAGTGGGGTAAGGAGCCAGAGGTCATTACAGCTGTATATAGCCACAAACCATAGTAATTTTTTTTTTTTAAATCCAAAATCACCAGTGAAGGTGTCTTCTGAGTTTTTATATGTAGTGTTGAAACATGATTCTAAAAAAATGTTTTCTTTGGGGAATATATTGCCTTAAACTACTTTTTAAAAAGTACATTTTATGCCAAAAGCGTATCCCAAAACTTTCTGGAGGAATTCTTTTTCCAGTTATTTCACTTCTCTGGTCCTTCTACTCCCACTTCCGGTTCCCCGGGCTCCATCCCAATCCTTTGTCACGGGGCTCCCCAAGTCTGAAGGTAACACATTCATACTGACCATAGTAGATAGATTTTCCAAAGCATATCACCTTGTGCCCTTGCCTAAGCTCCCCTCTCCTAATGAGACATCTCTGTTGCTAGTCCAACATGTAGTCAGACTACATGGGTTTCTCCATGATGTGGATTCTGACCAGGACCCTCAGTTTACCTCAAGGTTCTGGGGGGGCCTTCTGCCGTTTCGTTGAAGCCTTGGTCAACCTCTCATATGAGTTCTAGTGCCCAAACAGAAGGTCAGCTGTTTAGTAGATAAATAGGACCTCCCAGGGCTTCTCCGTGCAGCCACCCAGATAGTTTAACCTGTAAGCTCTCTGCCTTCACCCTAGGTGTCCCTGGTTTGATTCCCGGGTCTGCAGTCGTTGAGAACACAGCCATGTGAATTACAAAGACACAACCCTGCAAAACCCTAACAGAAACATATTGTGTTTGTATCCACCACAAAGATACATTACAGGATCCACAAAACCTATTCATTCATGAATTCAAGACTAAAATTAGAGGTTTAATACGCTTCTTTACAGTACTGCTCTGCTTGTGAACATTGTAGGGGAACAGAGGTAATTGCACTTGAGGTGAGAGTGCATCTTACTAAAGGCACCACATGCCCCTCCAAAATGTTTATCTCATACATGTGCCAGCACAAAGCAAGCATTACAAGTGTTGAGTGTAATGAATAGAGAAGGCTTCTTAACTGCCAGAGACATAAGAACACTCGTAAGAGCTCAGAGTAATGTACCTGAATATAAAAAGATGTCTTTCTGCAAGTTTTTATTAGTCATGCTTACTTTTGTGGTTTCTGACACTGTGTGACATGACATACTATTATCTGTCCAAACTGACAAGGTTATGAATAACGTTCATATGGTGGATGTTTTACATACTTTTTTCATTCTGGTAGATAGCAGTACGTCATACAGTGCCATAAGTATCACAATTCTTAATCCTTTTAAAAAACATTACTTTGACACAGTCTGACACAACTGAAGAGGAAAAAAACTGAACCCAACTAGTGTATACATGTCTTCAGTCAAAGCAGGTGTATATGAAATAAAAGGCCCAAAATTAACTTGAACATGGCCCGATGTGAAAAGACGGCTTAGCAAACACCACAGCACATTGCTAAATAATAGTTTGATCTAGTTAGAATTTACAGATTAACTGTTATATGTGTGTGTGTGTAACATTACATATATGCATCAAAAGTTTTATAATCACATCTTAGCATCTTCTCTTAAACCGTGAGGTGCTTGGAGATATTTACCTCTAGTCAGAAACCACATAAGTAATCTATTTGAGATTACTTAACAACTTGACATGATGCGAGTGTGTTATGATTTAGGCGTTCAGCGTTTTGGATAAAAATTATACACATTTGAAGTGGCGAAACCATAACTTTAATAAATCTTTTGCTTTGACTCTTTCAAGTACCCCACACTGACGCACATGAAAACCAATCTGTGTGAGTGGCACTGACTCTGATCTCAGTACACAAGCTCTGTGTGACAGGAACAGCAGTTACGAACACTAATCTCTTCAAAGCAATGAAGCAAGTATCCAAAATGGCCAAATTGGCATATGTATAAAAAGGTAAAAGCTGTATTCAGCATACATTTTTGTCTGCAGGATGTATATAAACATTCTTGCTGTGTCCTTGACAGTAATTTGTTGTAGTAAAAGTTTGAAGTAGTAGAAATTTGTTTACTTACCATCAGTCCTCCAAGCACCTACTCCAAACTGTTGGGCCATACGGGTAGCATGAAAACAACGCAGCCATGCTCCCTCACCTACGTCTGGGTGTGAAAAGCCGAAGCCTGTACTGCCACAACGAATTGAGGCTGACAAGTAATACAGTGGCAATGGAGCATTAGCAAGAGCAATGTTATTTCCTGACTGAGAGAGAACAAGGGGCTGACTCAGATGCAGGCCTAAGAATTCTTGGCTGAATTACCTTCTCTGTGAATCTTCAGTGATTAGTTGTCTGTTTTTAATTTTTTTTTACTTTTCTACATAATCTGAAACTGCCTGCTGTCTCTCTCTCTCTCCCTCTTTATATATATATATATATATATATATATGTATATACACACAGCTCTGGAAAAAAATAAGAGACCACTGCAATTTATTTTTAAATCAGCATCTCTATGAGTATGACAACCATTCCA
>JBBPCZ010000115.1:26926880-26945233 GCA_037974445.1 Brycinus macrolepidotus | reverse complement strand
TTTTTCTACCTCTTTTTCTCTTTTTTTTTGTCTCCTGTCTCACCCTCTCAAGCTCCCTCCCCCCCCCCCCCCCCACCTCCGCCCCCCTCCCTCGCCCTCCCTCCTTGTGTTTGGCTGCTAGGGAGAGCGTGCCTCTCCATCAGCACCATTTGGACTTAGAGTGGAGCACCAGTAAGGCAGTGGAGCCAATCGTTGGCTGATCATAGAAAGGTGACTAGCAAACCAGTGTGGTGGATTTTTTTATTTCCACCAAATTCTTCTTTTCTCCAGTTTTTCCATAGTATTAGTGATATTCACGCTGACCTGTGGAGTGTGTAGGAGCTGGAGAAAAGCAGCTGAAGTGCTGCTGGAGTGTGTTTATGTTGAGGAGCTACACCAGAACCAGGCAGGACTTCTCTGCTGGACCTTTGGGTTTGACAGAGAGTTTACCCATAATCTATTAATCTCTACATGTTGGACTAAAAGCATCTGAGAGGATCTTCCAGCTAAGATGAGTGAGGAAGCCAAGGAAAAGGTCAACAGCAAGTCAGTTCATCGCAAGAAGAAGGGCAAAAAGGTAATGTCCACCTAAAAGTCCTAGTTATGGTAGTGTGAGTGGTGGAAATAAACATACTTTCATTGTCAGTAGTCTTTTGGGTGGTCATTTTGTCTTGAAAGTGTTGTCTTTAAAGATCAGAGCTGGAGAAGCCAACAGAAGCTTCTCTTTTGTTCTGGAGCTGAGTGGAAAAGGGGTGTGTTCTCCATGACATGGTTTTGTTTTGAGGCTGCACTTGTTCAGGGGGGAACCAGGGGTCTTCCAGTGCCTCCCAATGACCTGGGATATTCTCGTTGCTCTTTGTTTGCTGTCCAGCTTCTCTGTGGGGTCAGTTGTTCATTGTTCTACCGAATAAAGCCTGCTTTCGAGTTCTCCCTCCTTAGGACTCGGAGTTTTTTAATCTTGTGGCTTCTTAATCTGTACTCACCCTAATTCATGTTTTTGACACGATTTTCAAAATGATGGGAGTCGAACGTTTCGTTCCAAATCGGGTTATAATGACCGAGGAGGGAAAAGAATGAAACAATAGGACTGTTTTGTTCATGTCAAGCCTTCTGCTTTTGTAAATTCATCCAGCGCAGAGCCTGCCTCCCTATCTCTTTCGCTCACGCTCTTTCTTTCTCACTCAGACACACTCCGTCTCTCTCAGCTCAGGCAGTATAATCAGCTTAATTGCACCCATTCAGAAGTATTGGCAGCATAGCTTTGTGTGAGTCAGCTTTGGGAGTCGGCACTGCCTGGTACTCCTTGCTTGCTCGCAACTTCAATGTTGCTCGTTACAGAACGCTTAGAGAATTCAAGGAATTCCCTTTGTGTGCAACAGGCGCCATTTTTCCCCTGTTTGCCTTTCATTCGGAGTAAAGTCCTCCAGTCTTCGAGTAAATAACAATGTCACTGTCACGTGTAATGTGCTCATTTAGCAATGAAGAATTTGAAGTGTTTATCCTCTCTGTGCAGTCTTTCTCTGTCTCTCTGTGGCACTGCAACCTGTTGCCAAACACACAGAGAAGAAATATCAGCTGTAAACATAGTTAGATGCAGAAATCTTGAAAATTAGGATTGTATTATTTTTCTGACCCTCCATTACTATTTAACATTGCTTATTTATAACCATTTGCTGGTTATAGATATATTTAAATGCACAGTTCATCGTACTGTAAGAAGCATCATATTAATGCATATTCTTTTTGAGCAGCATTACATGTACCAAGTAGCTTTTTGTAATCACCTGAATCACTCTTCTCAGCAACAAAACCTTTAAAAGGATGACTGACGCCATATAGCATACAGCAATTAATGGCCATCAAGGACCGTGACTAAGGAATGCCAGAATTTGCTCTTGAAGATTTTGTTTTGTCTCACAGAGTGTGTATTGTTAGAGCACAATAGCCATGCTAGTTGCACTCCATTTTTCATAGCTCGCTCCCTGACCTGTTATTGTCAAGAAGTATTGTTTAGCAGCCAGGGCACTGATTTAAAGGAACAAAAGGTGTCCTTAACAGTTGAATTGCAGTCGGAAATATTTTGTCCAGCCAGAGGCCAGAAATTAGAGTGAGGAGAGGGACCTAAGATTTGTGGAATTTATTGTAGAGTTTCCCTAAAATACGAAGTAGAAAATGGATATTGAATATATTTTTGTGGGTGATGTGGACTCACTTGGATTAATCACAAACCGAACTGAGGCAGATTGTTGTAAAGTCACCTCTGGACATGATGCTTCTCGCTAACAAGCACGTCTGGAGAAGCCAGCCGGAGAGAGTGCTAGATGTTTCCCTGGCAGTTAATTAACCATTAACTAACTATCACTTTCTGCTTCTGTGGGCACCCCACCATTTGTTTATTTCAATCTGCCCCCCCCCCCACTTTCTGTAAATATTACAATTTGAGGTCAAATTTTAATTGTAGATAGTCAACATGGTGGGCTGCCCCTCCCGCATGTTGATGGGGAGAAAATGGCTGCTTGGTGATGATCTAGACCTCCACTTCAGAGAGAGAAAGAGACAGAGAGATATGTATGAGGATCCCGATAAGGAAATATTGTGACAGATGAAGATTTTAAAGAGGTAAAAAAAACAACCTGATAATATGAGCCAGTTGTGCATTAAGACTTGAGTAGTTGGCCTACATTTACACGTCTTAATCAAATCCTCAGCAACACGCACATTTTAAGGCAGTCCATTTTGTAGTAGCAAAATATAATATACTTACTTTATCGCAAGTATGAGTAAAGCTGTCACAATTACAGCCCCTGTGTATTTTCTCCATGATGCTGACAAATAATAATAACACATATGGCTTGCTCACTAGGGGGCTCAGACCCGGATTCTGTAAAGCTGCTTTGTGACAATATTGATTATAAAAAGCACTGTATAACTAAAAATGAAATGAATTTAATTGAATTGAAAGAATGACTTCAGTATTCAAATACAGACACCTTTACCAAGTGCTTGTGTGCACCCCTAGCTAATATAGCGTAATTATCTATTACATAATTTAATTTGGTCAATAATGAAACAGAATAAAAGTGGTTTTAGTTGAACAGTACTTTATTGATAGGATGTTAGCCATTAACTAAATTCAGTTTCAGTTATCAGTTTCCAAGATAAAATTGCTGATAAAACTGTGTAGTCTTAATATTGCCAGATTTTAAAAGTCAATCAGTCAGGCCCTGTTTCCAAACTGGTCTTAGGGCAGTGAAACAGCAGGGCTGGAAGTCCTACATATGTGCATAATGCCATTGAGACATAGTCTGGGTCATCGACTGAATGAACACACGTCCTCTGCTAAGAGAGCGGATAGGGGGACCTGAAGCTCTGTTAGGTGTCTGTAAGGGCTGTAGCCATGGTGACCAAGGCACCCCTAAGGAGCAAGAGTGAGCAAGAACAAAAGAGAGAGAGATACAGAGAGTTAGACGGAGCCTGTGTTTAGTTCACTCTTCCTGGGAAGCCCTGTTGATAACACTAGTCTATTTTTATGTCATGTTTTTATGTCATGTATTAAACATGATAAACGATAGTGCTTTTTCAGGAAATATTACTATTAGTTCATATTCCAAAGATGCAGAGTATATTTACTACCCTAAATTGATCTAAAACAGTTCTCTTTGGTTGATATTTCTTGGCGGATTGTGAGAGGTTAGTTGCAATGATAAAATCAGAAAACAACATCAGAGAGAAACAAGTTTGCAAATATTTATGCTGGAAATACAGATCAGTAGTTCTGTTTATGTGAGGAGGAATGTTGTGTCTGATAATGTGACCAGAGGACCACTCTGTTGTGTTTCTCTTACACGGATACCAGCTTCACAATACGGCCAGCTGAATGTCCAACTACCCTTTTCAGATTTCAAATACAGTTCCATCCCAGTCCGTTTGAGATTAAAGAGGATCATTCTTTGCTTGTTTTTTCATTTAGTTTTTATTTTGGACCAGAACACATTGTGAACATAACAGGAATAGCTTAGCTTTTGTGTTGTACTACTATGAGATATATAATGATGGAAAATGGCATATACTCTTTAGTTCAAAGAATATAAGAGCACTTGGAGATGGGTCTAAGTGATCCAAACATCCTGTGCTCCTTATTCTGATCCTACAGGATGACATTTACAGTGTAACAGAAAGCCAGTCTGGATCAACGGTTCTAATTGGGGAGCGATTCAGGAAGCGAGCCCTGGCAGCTCCTAACAGGCTGGAGATGAGCAGAGAACTATGCTCACACACACTCACACACACCGGACATAATGTGCGTTTAGAGATCTTTCCCTCTAAGCATGAAGAAACCCTGGAAAGACAAAACCTCCAGATCACTTGCATTGATGAACTGACCTACATCTGCCCTGCCCACAAACGGGTCAGAGGTTAGACAAAGGTTGTGATGAAATACTCCCACAATCAGCGTTGTGCTATATAGGGTTGAACTATTTGGTTTACTACATAGTAGTAAAAACACGTGAGTCTGTATATGAATTTGGACACATCTCATCATGAGTTTGCAACACTTCTCAGCATGTGCATAAACAAACAAATGATTTGTTTTTAACAAGGCTGACACTGACTTCAGTTACTGGTCAATGTTTTTGCTGTATGATATGCAAAATTTTACATAAAAAAAAGTACTATAAGTTAAAATGAATATAAGTATTTTTTTATTGTACAGATCTACAGTTGTTTCTCCAGAGAGTTTTGCTTTCATTGGCTCAGGATCTACTGTCAAGATTCCACTGTCAGTTGCTTAGTAATAATAGACTCACAATGCGTTGTGTGCATGAGTGTATGTGACTATTTAGTGACTCATGGTGTTCACTAGGAATTACAAGTGGATTGTGGGATATTGTAATGTTTTTGAGTTATGTAAAATTCTGTGTTATAATTTGTTTAAATTTGAACTTGAAAATATAAAGTAATCTCTGATGTAAATATTTTACGCAGTTTTAGTTGTTCTCTGTGGTGTTTATTTGGAATGTGATTTTTCCAATCATTCTGTCCAACCTCACCACACATGCAAGAACACATTTTTGGGTGGGCCATGGATAGATCTATTCTTTGTAAAACTTTACGGTCATAGAGAAAGTGAGAATCTTCTGGTTTTATGTCTTCCCTTCAGCCTTGCATCTTATAATCCTAATGACAATGAATCCTTATTGCTAGCTATGCGGACTAAACATTTTTTGAATAGAGGCTGCTCCCTGGCTTTAAGTTGTGCTAGATCCCCAGCACCTCAACATGCAATGTAAAGCTCTAGCTCCAGCATGTCTCAAATGATGGAAGGATGATTCTGCTTGAAGCCCTTTTAGTGTGAGAGCTTCTTGTCAAATTAGATGTTTAATGTAGACAGATTAGTGCAGGGAATGCTGGCCAAGCCAGAACGAAACCTCTGAGCCACAGAAAAAACAAACATCCCCTCGGAGTCCCCAGCTGCTGATGCGCTTTGAAATGTTTTTGTCTCTTCAAAGATGTCATTAAGCTGTCTTGGGACAGGAAGTAATTAACAAACTATGGGAGGAAATCACAGCTGTCCCTGTGTTGATGTTCTTATGGTGACTTTCCCATAAATCACTTTACATTTACTGGTAATGATGCACAGTTCAGTTGAAAATAGGCCTGCGTGACATGGACAAACTACTAGTATTCTGATTACTTAGAGAGCCCTAGTTATAATGTGTTTCATCAGAACTTTCTTGCAAGCATGAAATTAAACTGAAATCATTACTGAATGAAAACTTGTATGTAGGTCCTCTTTTGGACTGGTTTTGCATTGGACACCAACCCATAACTACGTTTGCATGCACACAAAAATCCAAGCTGGTAGGTCTGAGAAACTGTACAGAAAGCTATGATCACATTACCAGGGTGAATTGGCAGAAATCTGATTTTTTGGTTGCAGGACTGCATGATCTGGCCTGTTTTCACCTTCTTTACTTATAATGAGCAGCTGAAAGCTGAAGATGCTAGTTTGTCCATTTGTTGTTGTTCATGATGCACATGGATCATTCATGTGATGCTACTGCATAGAACTTGGGCGCGTGTGTCATTTCAAGACACAGGTTTGTTTATCCTTAAGAAAAATGCAAGCCAGTTACACGCAAATGTGAACAGGCAAGGCAGTCTGAGCAAAAAAAAATGGAATAGCAATATGGCTTGTAATGTTCATTTATAGTCCTGTTTACATGCATGGCAGCATATCCTTGATTTAGGCTTTCCCATTTTATTTAAATATTCAAAATAATTAAGCCTATTTTAGACAAAATGTTGTTGAAAACTGTTACTTAAATACTTAAAAATGTACAAATTGTCATGAAAGCTCTGTGTGAGAACCCATGGAGCAATTTAGGCATTTACATGTTTGAATCTGTCTTGAATAGTCTGGCCAATAACCTCCCCCCATCCCTCCGCCCACCTGTATTTGAGCACCTGTCCCTGCATGGCCTCTGCAAAGTCTCTGCATGGCCCTTTTTTCTGCAGTGAGCCTTTGAAAGTAGTCAAATGACATTATATTGTCATTTCTGGACACACTCAAGAGAGCAGAATCTCATCCTCCATATTAGCACAGAAATAGTTTTGGAAGATATGAAGTGAAGTGAAGTTTTTTTTTCTTTTCATTTTTTAAAAGTCAATTTTCATTCTGTTTTGTATTTCACACTCTCTCTGCCATGTTTTTCTTTTCAGTCTTATGTGGTCTGGACAGGATATTGCATTCATTATAATTGCTGAGGAGTTTCTGACAATAAGCAATCATTTTTATTTTCTCTAACATGATTAAAGTCACATAGGACTTCTTAGCATTAATCACCATTAACACTATGGCAGTGTGGTATCCCACACTAAGATAGTAAAATAGTATACATTATAAATGATTTGGAGACTAACTGATTTCAGGGCTTTTATGTGTATAACACATGGTTAACCCTACATAATTAATTACGGAATCATTTCGTACATGTGATTTACATTCTGAATTGATAGCTTTGAGTCTGCACATTTTCTGTTTGTTTTCTGTTGTTGTCTTCTACTTTTGGGCACAAATTTGTTATCGATCAGAAGTGTAGAGTGTATAGTTTAGACAGTATTTCATCAGAGAGGCACCACTGAGAAATACCTCAAGAAATTATAAAAAGAGGTGCACACCAAACGGGAAGTGCGGAAAGAGCATCTGCCCTTCCGGAGATATTCTCAAGCCATCTTCACAAACCTCAGGCTCTTAAACACTCTTAATAGGGTAGATTATTTCCAGCCATTCGCCAGAGAAACCCTCACCGTGCTGTGGCTTCATAGATTTGAGCCAGATTTGTAATCCTAGTTGGAATGTCCAGCAACAAGCATGCCGGAAGTTCCACCATGGTCTTTGCCTTTCCCAGGATCTCTGGTGTCTCTCTTGTGGAACCTGATAGCTACGGTCCACTGGCAGGGCAGAGCAAGAAAGACTGAGTCTGGAGAAGCACTTTGACTTTGAACAGCCTCCAAAGATCCCAGGCTTTTTGGACCGCCTCTCTGACAGCTAGTGTAACAGGACCCTTGCAGAAGACCACATGGAGTCTGAAATAGAGGAGGCACAGCCCACCCAAACATGCCCCATTCATCATGTTCTAAATTAGATCACAGAAGTTTTGCTCTTGAGCATAAACCAAGTATCTAGTTTATTAGGGACACCTATTAGGGATACACACTCACTGGCCACTTTATGAAACACCTACCTTAAAGGTGGATTACATTAACTTTCTGTAGCCCCATCTATAGTTTACAGCGACAGGAACATTATGTTGGTGTCACTGCTGTGTTGACTATGGTCCACCAAATGATATCTGTTCAACAGCAACCCTGTGGCCAGAAAGGGACCCATGATAAATGGTGCTAAATTGTGCAGTAACAGACAGTAAAAGCACAGATGAAAATGCACTTTTTTAAAATGTGTTTCTGATAAATTGGCGGATAAATGGAGGTACAATGTAGGTGTACCTAATAAACTAGACCAGGGGTCACCAACCTTTTTGAAACTGAGAGCTACTTCATGGGTACTGAGCCATACGAAGGGCGACCAGTTTGATACACTAGAACAGAGTTTACCTTAACTTATCTTAACTTCATGTATAATAAACATGTTTTAAATGTTTTTTTTAGATATTGTCATTTTCAAATCTATATAAATGCAAATGTGATTAAAGAAGAATAGCAACAGGATAAAATTAAATGTTAGACGCTGCTCACTGGTGAGTTGTGCTAATTTTAGAACAGGTCCGCGGGCTGCTCATGTGGTCCTTGGGGGCACCCTGGTGCCCGTGGGCACCATGTTGGTGACCCCTGAACTAGACCCTCTCTGATGTACTCAGTGTGCTAAGCCTTTTGTGTCAGTTTCATGTACAAATTGCCCTCATTCTGCAAGCGAGGATTTGTGAGGATCCCACAGAATAGCAGGTGGAGATATCAGAAATGTGGCTGATATTCCGATTGTTTTACTAAAGTTTGAGCAGTTCCTATTTTTCCTTCATTTTTTTTCCAATCGGATTCAAGCCATATTTATAGATAATTTAATGGGACTCAGTTTGATCAGTCAGATCTTATTTCATTAGTGAGTCAGATCTGACAAGTTGGTGAATAGGGTGACACACAGCTTGTGATACTGCAGCTTTATCAAATTGAATGTTATATTCAGGTGTATTGTGGGTGCGTATTACAGTCACATCAAGGCACATTTTGCACTGTGTAGATGCTTAAATGTACATCTGCCCTTGGTGATTAAGCTCTGCCAGAGACCTGATGTGCAAACTTAATTTGTAATAAGACAAAGTATTTTTACAGGACTGGAAATAAAAGTGGCTGCTGAAGAAGTATCTGCTGCTGTACTTTTATTTATTGCATTGCTCGCTGCCAGCCTGCACATTTAATAAGCCATATTGGGTTTTGCTGAGACAAACACTGTGCATAATGCAGAATTTGGCACTGATTCGCAAGAACAGAACAGGACCACAGTATATCTTTGGTCTGGTTAATGTAAAACGAAGGGTCCAAATTCCAAAATGTATTGCTGCCTAAGCAGTAGCTCTTCGGGCCAAATGACTTTGCTCTGAGATTGTAATGGAACTGTTAACAGCCAAAATGTTGCACTGCTTTGAAATCATAAGTGTTAAATACCATAACGCTATTCCTCAGTAGAGCAACAGCAGCATAAGTTACATAACGGTTTGCTCATACTCTACTGCACAAGTACAGGAGAACAATTTGTCGAACACTACCTAAGATGGCCTGATTTATTATGCAGAATTGTCACTAAAGACATACAAAATTAGCACTCTGAATTCATTCATTTAACTCAATTAAAAATGCTAGATTACCATCTTGATTAACTGTGATGATTAGTTTCCAATTTGCACAATGATTATAAATTTCTCTATTACAGTAGAAAAACGGAGCCTGGTGGACCCACCTATTTATGTGCATTCATGCCATATAATGTAGTCATTATAATGCATAATAGGGCTTAGTGATATGATTATTGTCATACTGTGGATCATGTCAATACTTAAAGAACACAGACCAACTGAGTGTTTCAATACTAAGAGAGCATAACTGCGCCAAGTTAATTACAATATTTGCACTTTAAATAAAATTAATCAATTTTATAGTTTTGACAGTATGTTTAATGTGGCACGAGTAGTTAGAATTTATTTACAAACACTGAGAAACATTTCAAAATAACATGAGAATCAAGACATCGAACAACATGCACCACATAAGGGTTACGGTGGGTCGCCCAAGGGAACAAAGACAGGAGTAGGAATGGTAAACATCAGGGTAAGGAGGGGTAAACACACAGGTGACTTCACTGGTCAGTGTGACAGCACAAGGGTGGAGGGGTCATAAGGCAAAATTGGACAACAGTACTGGACAGGGGACTAGACATGGAGCACAACTTACCGAAAAGGAGATCGGGGACTAGGCAGAGGAAGAAGGGACTGGGGCCCCGAAAGAGAGAATGTTGAGGACTAGATAGGGGAAGAAGAGACTGTGGCAAAGGGGACTGGGGAGTGAAGTGGAGATGGGACAGAGGGGAACTCAATGTTGAATTGGGGCTGAACAGGGAAAGAAACAGTGGACAAGACAGGAGACTTGACATAGGTCAGGATGGGGGATATTACAGAGGAAACAGACGAGACCAGAAAATGGGACATGCCAGGGGACATGCCGGCTGCTTGGGACCAGGCGGATGGACGACCGACTGCTCAGGACCAGGGGACTTGAGAGCTGGCTGCTTGTGACCAGGAGACAAGATGGATGGCTGTTAGGAACCAGGAAACTGAAGGGCCGACTGCTCGGAACCAGGAGACTCAGGAGCCAGCGACAAAGAACCAGGAGACGGGGGTTTTGGCAACAAAAACCAGGAGACAGGGATGCTGGCAACAAAGAACCAGAAGACGGGTGTTGGCAACAAAGAACAGGGAGATGTGGTGCCGGCAACAAAGCAGCAGGTAGGGCTGTCAGTGACTTGGACCTCTGTGGAACAACATTTGGCATCATTGGCAATGAGCAGTAGACAACGTGCTCTCCAGGGCTGCAGGGGAGATGGTGACAATGTGCTCTCTAGGGCTGCAGCAGCAAAGGGAGTTGGTGAGGAAGTGCTCTCTGAAGTTCCTGAGGTCACCGGTGGTGACAAAGAAACACTAGTGGGCGCCAGCGAAGAAGAGGCCTCTGGAGCACTAGGAGGCACCAGAAAATAAGCGCACTTCCTCCTGTGGCCCCTTCTCTTCTTACTGGTCCGTTCCTGGCCTGCTCGACATGCCAAGTTCTACCTAGCCGTTTTCACTGCCAATAGGGCCGGATGATCCACCTTTATGAGGGTGAGTACGTCTGCTACCAACACTGCCTCATCCTCGTCTGAATCACCAGACATCCATGAATATGAACCCTCCAGAACGCCGGGGAGCATTATCCATTCTAGCACCCGCTCAGGGGCATTTTCCAGGATTCTATGGAGAACCATGCGCCTTGGCTTGGTACGACGAGCTGGACCAGGGAGAGGGAGCTTGGAGGCCAATTCATTGGTGACCGTCAGGGCATACGCCAGCAACCCTCTAGCACCGCCCGCAGCAGGAGCAAAGGACTCGAACAAAGGACCCTCCAGCCCCCAGGCTGCTCTTGGCCTTCAATGTGTATGCCCCTCGGCTGCCACAGCTGCCCCATGCAGTGTTTCTGGGAGAGAAACAGGCCCTGTATCTCCCTAAAGTGGCCGCAACTAAACCTACCAGCCGGCCGATGTGCTAATCTCTGCTTACCTCATGGAGGAGCTGTGTAGTTTGCACCTGCCCTGAGGAGTGGCCCTCTCCCCCAGCCTGGCCCAGTCACTAACCTCACCCAAGCACTAGAAGTTTGCTGCGTCCATTGCAGGGCGATCCATCTGTTATGTGGCTGTAGGTTGAGGGAAGACTTTGTGCAGACGCATGTGTAAGTGCAGATTTATTTATAAACAAAAACACTGAGAAACATTCCAAAATAACACAAGAATCAAGACATTAAATAACATACACCACATAGGGGTTTTGGTGGATCCACCAAGGGAACTGGGACACAGGAGTATTTATACTAACGTAGGAATGGTGAACACCTGGGTGAGAAGGGATAATAAATACACACAGAAGACTACACTGATTTGTGGGACAGGACAAGGGCGCAGCTGGGAAACGAGACACAACAAAAGCCACCTGGATTGGGGAATGGGCAGGACGTGACTAAAAGGGGTAACACAAGGCAGAATGTGACACAAAATGTGACAGTAGATTTCTTGATTACTTACACAATTCATTGTGACAGCCCTGTACAAAATACATCATTTATCTGAATGTTTGATTAATAATATTTTGACAAAAAAAGGGGCCACCATCAGGCTGTTCTTGCTTGGCACAGCCTCTAAAAATTTGAACTGAATTTGATTTAAATGTCAGAGGTTGGCCTTTTCTCCCCTGATTTTCTTTCTTTCTTTCTTTCTCTTTCTTCTTTCTCTCTCTCTCTCTCTCTCTCTCTTTCTCCTATACTCTCTCTATACTCTCTCCATTGCTCTGTAGAAGATAAGCAAAAACAAGTGCCATTTTGAAGAAGCTCCTCTGAGCTAACAGACTGTAATGGCTCTCTGTAGGTGTTCATGTGTTTGAGAGTGAGAGAACGAGAGCAACAGAGAGAGAGAGAGAAGGGTAAAGACCGCTTTTAGTCCCACTGACTGTATTCCCTGCACATCACATCATGGAGTGCTATTATCACTATTCTCTGCTGATAATGAGAGTGCTAGAAAAACACCATTTACACACACTTGTCAGCCCACTGTGGATTTCCATGGGCCGTTCTGCACCTCACACTGTTGACTTATGCAGCACAAGGTGATAAGGGTTTAATTTCTCAAGCAAACATAGAGGGGTCAAGAAAAAAAAAAACTGCATTTTTTTGTTGCAAAGGTTAATGGAATTACTTTTGGTTCTCTGTATTATCGCTTTCACACACTCCCTCACCCCCCTTACAACATATTGTTGCAAGTGCTTGCTGCACACACGATACTCTTTGGCGGTACAATGAACCTGAGGTGCTGACTTCATCAAGAATGGTGGCCCATAGTTTGCAGGTACAAAATACTGCGTGTCGGCACTTTTGCTCGTATAAACCAAAAGTCAGGTCATTACCATGCAGTCATCGATTTAAACGGATGCTGTTCCAGTTATGTGAGGATATGGCATTTTCCTGTAGGGTAAAATTCAACTCTAAGGTGGAAAATGCTATTATAATGCTGATCAGGATTGAATGATATGGACAATATATTGGTACTGCGATTATACCTCTAATCAGCGATTGCATTGCCTATCAGTGTTTTAAAGGGATCATATCACCACATTTCTGGAGTTAAAAAGGCTGTGTAAATACTGTTAAAGTTTCAAAATATATGTTAACTCCCCACACACAAACCATATACAGAAGTTTTAAAAAATGCTTATTTTCAAATCCGTTTTGGTGATGTTGCAAAACCAATACATTTAAGTATATCTATGTAGTTTTTGAGCCCCGTGCTGCCTTTTGAATCAGCTGCAATATAGGGCAGCCAATTAAAAAAGAGATCATTTACAAATATCAGTCTTAAAGGCACCGTAACAGAAACAGCTTGTTTTAATTTTAAGGGATAAACAGGGATTGGAAAATGGTCATGTGAGAATGAATTATGATGAATTATGAATTATATTTTTGGTACACTAGTTGTTGGATTATATTGTGCAGCCCTAATTTTAATGCTACTGCCTGTTATTGCTATTATGCAAAATTCTCCAGGGAGGTTGAGTGGTTTCTTGTTATTGTAACATGTTCTACATTGGATTTCTTTCCAAAGGAATTAACTCTGTCTTACTAAGCTTGAGCATTATTTTTTCTGTCATGCTTGTCAATCAGGTTGGGTGATTTAAATGTCAGTTAATACCCCCTCTGTGGCTTTAATGCTCAACAGATGTTCTTTTAATGTGTAGTCCATCTTCTTTCAACCCTGAAGTGTTGGCTTCAGAATATTCAGCAACAGCACAAGACTTTCTTTCTTTCTTTTTTTTCGTCTTGCTTGTTAAACTGATAAAGCTGTGCAGCAGCCTCACTCCAAACCTATGATACACAGCAGGATCTAATAAATGGGTTAAAGGGTTAATATTCAAAACTACTACTAAAACTGAAATGTGATTTTTTTTTTTTTTTGCTCTGCAGCATATTTTAGCGCCCACCAATTTGCAGATATAATCTTGCCTGCCTTGCTTTGAAGGATTGGTGTAGGTGGTGTTTGGGGTGTTGAAAGCGTCCCGTCTGGCCAGAACTCCTGCTCACACACATTATGTTTTCCCAGTATGACAGAACAATATTGGGACCCCAAAAGTGCATTGAATTCTGCAGGTCTGTGTGTGTGCTAAAGAAATGCTGACTGTGGACGTGCACTGGGTGCTGTCTCTTTGTGCTCAAATCAAGCTAATGGTAACTGACTAAGCACTGGGGCTGAGTGTGCTGGATACACAAAACCAAAGTGAGATTATGCTTTATGGATTACTGCTCGCTCCCCAGAGTCAGTGGTTCAGCCGATGCAGTATGAGAGGAGCAAAGAAAGATCCAGTCTACTAACCAAGATTCTGTTCTCCCTTCCATATCTGTGTCTGACTTAAAGGAGACTTTCTGTTTTTTCAACTTTGCTGCATAGGGTAGTTGTAGAAATGTAGACATTCAGAGTTGTTTGATGTGAGAAACCCAATGACTCATATTTCTTAACAATTGAGGTGTTAGGAACCAGGTGTCCCAGTGTTCATGGCATAAATATAGTTATTTTAATTATTAGCTACAATGATCAGTGAATCTAGATGTGTCTTTTGATTTTGTATGTGTAATGTTGATGTAGCTGGAAGCACTACAAGAGACTGTTGTGACACCATCTTCAAACACAACAAACACAGTAGCGATAGAGAATGCTAAAGTGGGGGTATTCTTGATTCTCTCTGTGTAGTGACAATTCTTTCTGACCAATCAGTAGTCTACAGTGTGTTCACATCGGTTTTTGGTTCCTACTCAGCTCGCTTGGTTAGGGATGGAAAATAGTACTGGATACCAGGTACTAGATACTAAATTTGCCTAACGGAAACCCAAAAAAGCACTAATGAATATCACTGATTAAAAAAAAACCTCAAAGAGAAAACCTCAAAAATGAAGTTTTAAGGCCAAGTTTTTGGCCAAATAATACATTTAACGCCTATACTGTCATGCCCATGGCCGTCTCGGTCTCTGGAGTACTGATCCTGGGCACCTCTTTCTTTTGTTATGGTAGCTCCCTCATCAGCCTCACCTGTCTCTTATTTCTCTTTCCTACTTATGCCCAACTTGACCTAGATCATACCAACCGGTTGGTATTGTTTGTCTCTGTCTCTCTCAGTCTTTGTCTGACGGTCAGATTAAACGTTTTTAAAATATTTTTTTCCATCTGCTCTTGAATTAGAATCTGTATGTTTTGCTGAGCATTGTAGCTCATTAAGCACCGAGTGTTGTCTGCATTGTGAGCCTGTGTGTGGTAGTAATGGTCTGGGCCGAGTTGAGTGCCTGCAGTGACCATGAGCAGCACTGGCACAGGCTCTCCAGAATCCTTGTGTAGATGCCCAAGGCCCTGCTGCATGAGCCCCGGGTCCCGGGGCTGGCACAGTGCCACCTGGAGGTGGCCAGTCTGTCCTGTGAGTGGCGTTCCAGCTGGGAATTTCCGTCACACGCCTGCAGGGGGCGATAGCAAGGCCAACTCAGTTCCAGGTCTTTGCTGCAAAAGCGATTTTCTTTTGCATAGAGATTGCAGAGCCAATGCAGAATGGAAATCATTGATGCATCACAATGATCTGAAAGTGGAGATCCAATTTTGGAATATTTAAATGATTATAATAATATTCAACAAAGTAAATACTTACATCTTGGCCAAAATAAAAACCCATGGCCTATTTTCAAATGTTAAAATACTCCCCCAAACAGCATTTAACAGGACTCAAATACTAATTTGAACAAGTACTCAAATATTTTTAGAGCTTTATTTAAAAACAATAATATTTATTATATTTAATGTTTCATATGTCAGATGTGCTGTAATGTTAGGTCACATAAAGAGATGAGTCGGACAGGATCTTTGCTTAGATAGGTTCATGTTGAAAATGTAAAATCTTTGTTCAGCAAAATTCTCATAGTCAGTTTTGTTTCTCTCATATTCTGTGACAAAGACAAAGCTTCTGAATACAAAATAAGGAACCAAAAACCAACATAAATTGAGTATTCCAATATAACTGTATTTTTAAAATGTATACCAAAGAAATCAAATTGATTCAAGTAATTGTGAAACTTGCCCTGACATTCATGATGCTATGGATAATTTCCTCAAGAATAAATGAATGAATCATTGTGAGGTCAGTAGACACGTAACAAAATGCTCAGGTCTGATTATGTTTGATTCACAGCTTAACAGCACTTAACAGCACAAGAGCTGAGGTGGGAGGAATTGGCTATATGACGCAAAATTACTGGACTGCGTTGATGCTGGTGTTTGGTGTTCATACAATGCTGTTGCTCAAGTTGGCAAAATTTAAAAATGTCCGTTCTCCCTCATACACGTTTTCACATTTCTGCGTTATCACAAAGTCTTGATGCCTCATTACACTCCTAAAGGTCAAAGAATCACGGCAACAGAACCTTCAAAAGCTTAGCAAATGGCTTCTTAACACCTGCTAGAACAGACTGTAGGAGAGTTAAAACACTGCTACATAACTGCATGCAGGAATGTAGCCTTTTAGCCTTTGTTCATAAGCGGTATTAGGTGTTTTGGGGCAAGGAATAATTGAAGCTATGTAGGGCAGTGGATCCCCAGGACTGGAAACTACACAGAACAAACCTCAATTTTGGAGCTTTTCTATTAGTCAATTAATCATGAAATGTTTGCAAGCCATAAATGGCAGCTGGCATTATTTAAATGATGTAAAAGTAAAAAATGGGGTTACAAGTTTTATCCCTGCAACAATGACATATGCACAGTATTTTCTGCCTTTTCAACAGCCTATCATTTTCCCTGTTGTGGGTCGTAATGAGGTTATGTGTTTGTGCAGGCGTTACCATTCGTGTTTACCTGTGCGTCTGTGTCATGTTGCTCTCTCCGGACGTGCTGCTCTTTGATATAGACCTGCTAAGTCACATTGGAGTGTCAGAGCTCAGATGGTGTGTGGTTTGGGCAGGGCTGGTGCTGCCCATGCAGAGCCACCAGACATTACCTCCTGGGCCTACTTCTCTAACTGTGGCCCCACTACTTTCTATCACACTCCTTTTGTGTGGGGGGGTGATTGTGCAACTGATCAGAATAAGTCAGAATGAAATCTGATTAGCTGTAGTTGCAGGGAAACGTATAAGTGAGATCATGTCCTATTGTCCATTTGTGAAATCTTATTTCCGGTCATGCTGTACAGTTATTGGGTTCACTGGACTAAAGCAACAGATTTGTAACTCAGATCAGATCTCAACAGACAAAAAGTGTAAATTGTAATTCCATGGCACAGTGAGAGAGCACTAAGGCTGATTGTGAAATTAAATGCTGTTTGATATTGTATGTAGAGCACTATGTAGGGTCTAGGCTTTAGAATTCAGTCTCAGTCATGGGGATTAACTGCTTTGCATAGTTTCAGTTTTTCCCTGCGCCAACACACTTGATCCATCTCATCAGCTAATTATCTTGCTCTTCACAAGCTGGATCAGGTATGATGGTATACTCTCTTTGCCCCAAAACATTCTTTGGATTTGGATCTCTTAATGTGATGTTCACTGAAGACCGATTTAGTGATTTAATGTAATAAAGTCAGTGGTGAACTGTGACTATTGGCCAGTTACACTTTCAGGTCAAGCATCAATATCAAAATTCAATCATATAATTTGAAGAAAACAACACAGCTATGATAATGGTCATTCTTATCTTGTTTCCCTGTGGCATTTGTTATGTTATGTTAGCATTAAGATTGGAAAATAGTTGGTGCACACACAAACATTTTTTCTTTTTCAAGCTTGTAAAAGACATTTCACATGTCTTATTTGATATTTGTAACAGACACTAACATATTGTTTACACCCAGACTTATCTGGGCCTCCCCCAAGACCTAGAATGGCTTTTTCCTAACCAAAGTGGTATCACTCCATTTGGGAGTGGAAACATGATTAGTTGTTTTCACTGTCACAATCTGACACATTAAGACTTCTGTTCAGTTCCTTAAGGCATAAACAATAGGAAAGCTCCCTTGGCTGTGTCCCAAAAGGAAAGCAATTATTTATTATATTTATACTATTTTTATTTATATTTCTATTTTCTGTTGGTCATTTCAAGATTTTAACCCTTTTGTTTTCTGCCAAAACAGAACAATGAAATAAAATGGGTACTACCATGCTAATAATGTTTTATGAATGGTAAGTGTATCATAAAAGTGAAATTAAAATTAGAGACATGTATTTCTCTAGTTCTCAAGAATGATGTGACATGCAGTACTGAATTGCCAGTTTATTACACATACCTTGTACCTATACGGATTGGCTGGCGAATTTATCAGATACACCGACCATTTAGGTGTATTTTGCAATTGCAATTATTTAAACTGTTGTTGCACAGTTTGTAACATGCTTAAGTCTAGGTTGTAGCCCAGTTCAAGCAGACACCAGTGTACCACTCCTGGTATGAGTGCTATATTTCATCGACTTTCACTTGTTTACGTTTACGTTTACGTTTACGTTTACGGCATTTAGCAGACGCTCTTATCCAGAGCGACGTACATCAGTGC
>JBBPCZ010000115.1:26900993-26918850 GCA_037974445.1 Brycinus macrolepidotus | reverse complement strand
GGGCAGGGTCATTGAACATGCAATCAATGAAGGTCTTCACATTCAGTTGGCAAAACATAATGAAACAATAAAAAAAAACAGGACCTTTCTGAACTGTCTAATTGATGTGATTTCTTTGCTGGTCGTCAGGAGCTGGCATTCAGGAGACATGATGGGAGTAGTGAATCAGCAAATACTGGGAATTACAGGGAATTTACTGAAACATTAGCTAAATATGACTCTGTCTTGGCCACACAATTCAGTCATCAGCTGTGTTTTCTGGTATGTCCCACTCAATGCAAAATGACTTGATCTCTGTTCTTGTAGCCACTGTTTCTGATCACATCAAAGGTAAATTTAGACTGCTCCCTTTATAGCATGGCAGGTGGATGAAGTACGACAGGGTCACAAACCATTTTCTGAAAAAGGAAAAGAGGGCAGAATTTATGTACAAATAACGTAACGAATTTCATGATGTAGGCCTAAAATGAGCTTCCCCTGTTTGAAAGGCTAGCAGCCGCCACTGGTTCACGCGTGACTATAAGGGGCCACTTTACATTTGGGAGCTTTTAAGCATGAGCTACCTGGTCCTGCCACATCGTCTCAATGTCAGGAGACGATGTACTCCAAAACCTTAATTTTGGAGTACTTTCTTTTTGTTCTTCAGATCACTGTCTTGCTGCACAACCCAATTGCATCTGAGCTTCAGACAGCAATATTCATAATTATCTCACTTATGGCTGTGAACCAGCAAAGCATCAAAAGATCACTGCAGTACAACCAGCATGATTGTCTGTTGATATAAAGTTTTAATTGTAGGATACTGTGTACACTTTATACAACATGTATCAGGAGCCCTATCTTTTAAAAGCTTCTTCCTTTGACTCATCAGTCCACAGGATATTATTCTAAAAGATCTAGGAGCCATCGAGGTGATTCTTAGATATCGCTTTGTAACCTTTTCCAGATTTGTAACTTTTTTCCAGCTACTACCAGGGTGGTAGTAGCCTAGTGGGTAAAACGCTTGCCTGTGAACCTGATGACCACACAGTTGCAAGTTCAAAGGCCCACTTTCTACCATTGTGACCTTGAGCAAGATACTTAACTTTCAGTTGCTCCAGGGGGACTGTCCCTGTAACTAATGATTGTAAGTCGCACTGGATAAGAGCGTCTGCCAAATTCCACTTTAATGTTTTTTTGTCATCTCTTCTGGAATTTCTGTTAATCACAGCTTAGTTTGCTGCTTGTTGAGATCTTGTAACTACTTCACATTGCTGAATCTTTTAAAACTATTGTAAGGGAATAGAAGAATTCAGGAGAAGGGCTGATACAATTTCAGCACTGCACACTTTTGATAGAGGTATAAGTACGTGGTGTAAGATCCCACAGAGCATTAGGGATGGTGGCCAGGTCTCAGCAGCAGTGTTGTCCCTGACCTTTGTCTGGACACTCCCGTTGTGTCATTAAAGGTTGTGTCCACCTCTGTTTTCAAATACAGCTAACTAGGAACGAGATCTAGTTAGGACTAGTTGGCTTGGTGTTTAAGGGCAATTCTATCTCAACAAGGGTTGAGATGTAAATAAAGTAATCCAGAGTGGTTTGATGTAAATAAGCTCATTTTTTAGAAACCTGCTAACTGGGTTTCTTAGTGGTCATGATGTATGCAACACAAATATTGCCATTTAATTTAACTTCCAAAATGAACTGTGAACCTATACTTTAAAATAGTAGAATATATGCAACAAGATTTCTTTAGGTACAGCAATGTCTCAGGCTGTGTGTTTGTAATCCATTTCATGTCATAACCTTTTGTGAAGTAGCTTTTAGAGGTGTTAAACATTTCAGCATGGAGAATGGAGGATTTCACATCATACCACTCTGAATGATTTTATTTACATCCAATCCATTTATGTATGCAGAAATACTGATAATTCATTAGAATTTCCCCTTAAACACAGAACTGTAACTGGGGCCTTTCATTGATTATTAGCCACATGACAACTTTTAGGTCAGCTTTTCCTTTAATGAAGGCTTTTGTTGTAGTTCCAAAGCTTTATTCTTGGGTACTTAACTAAAGCTGTTAGTTTTCTGTGGTTTTTCTGTGATCAAATAAAGGTTAAAAATGCTTTAGCTTAGCATTTGCTCTCATACCTAGATCATGATGAGCTTGTGTGGTTTGTCATTTTTCTGTCTGGACCATGCTTTTCCTTTTTCATACCTTCTTAAACAAAGCACAAGGCATTCTGTGATCTGTGTCGTGTGCCAGGCTATCTGGGATGGAGAGTGAAAAGTGGATTGGCATGGGACTCCTTCGCTTCGACTGTGCATAGAGCCATCGTTTACTGTGTGTGTTGTGGTTTGCATGGTGTGCCTTGCTGCCAGACAGCCAATGGCAGCCTGGTTTTTCCTCCTTCAGCCAATCAGAGGACAGCATGCGCCGCCTGTCGGTATCTTCATTAATATTCAGCAACTGCAGCACTCCATCATGGGCTCAGGTGCCGCGTGGAGCTAAGTGTGAACTAGCGAATGCAGACAACGTAGCACACACACATACACACAATGGCTCCCATTCATATGGGATATTGTCAAAAAAGCAATGACGTGAAACTATAAATCCACAAATCTGTCACCTGTTTTTGAACTCAGTGGAAACCTTGTGTTTTCCTTGCTCTTTTCTTCAATGTTTGCCAGCATCATCATTTCTACAGTTGTCCTTCAATTATTCAGTCTAGTTACTGTAAACTTATTTTATCTCAGTGTTCTGATAGTGTGGCTTATGTACAGTCCTTTTCGTAAGCTAGAGTAAAATACAAAAAGAAATCTGTAAATTCCATGGACAATAAAATATTCTGATTCTGATTCCCATGGTACGTGGTTAAACCAGAACATAATGATCGTTTTCACATAAAGCAATTTCTCTAGGCCGTCGTAGGGTGATCGTCATGCCATGAGAGCTCATGTATGACATGGCTGCTTTATTACCATCAGCCAGTGTTCATGCCCCCACCTGCTGGTGTGTGTGTGTGTGTGTGTGTGTTAGTCTGCAACCCCCCCACCCTTGGTCCCCTCCCCATGCTTAGGCACTTCCAGCTGGTGGTAAAGGATACAAGCAGAAGACTGCCTCTCACTGTCCCAGCTGCTTCCCTCCCTCTGTCCCTCCCTCCCTCTCTCTTTCTTTCTCTCGCTCATTCCGTCCTTTGCTGTCTCTTCTGCCTACCATAGCAATGGGATCAGGTAGGGCTGGGAAGAACAGGAAGACATCAACCAAGAGGAAACTGCCGTATCCATAAAAACACACACGACTAGCCTTGAGCATTGTCTCCCCAGTCTTGGATACCATAGAAAAATAATCTTTTGTCTTTTTGTGACTGAGAGGGACAGCAAGAAATACATCCGTCCCTCCATCATCACTTTGAAAAGGATTGGCATCTTCTTCACTTTGCAAGGTTTTATATTAGATTTTTTTAGGAAGTCATCTCACTTTTTCAAAAGGATACCCCTGGTCTTTTGAGGCATGGCGCACGCTGCATCCCAGCTAAAGAAGAAGGCAGACTTGGAGCTCACGGCTGCCGAGGAGGAGAAGGAGAAGAAGAGGAGGTCCAGGAAGAGGTCCCGGGAAACGAAGAAAAAGGTACCGTCTAGGGACAGGCACGAATTCCATTGGGTTGTTATGGTTGTCTTGGACACCAGCACATTGGATGGGCTGTCAGCAATCGGTTAAAAGCTGAAGTCTGGGCTTTTGTCTGAGGGTGATGGGCTTTATTTTCTCCACAAATGTCACCTGTTCCTGGAGCTGCCTGAGCGACTGCAGTGAAGGATGCTGCAGCCTACTCAGGCAGGACAGGCTTATTTATAGGAGCGGCATGTGCCTCACAAAGAAAGGAACAAACAATAGAAAAGCTCCAGAGCTTGGACTCCTTCTGTTCTTCACAATTGTGGACAGAATTTTATGGGGCTTATCACTGTTGTTGTCCAGTTTCCCTATTTATTTCTTAATTAGGTAAAAAATAAATACATCATTCTGTTTTTATTATTATATCAGCCTTATTCATTTTGACTACTGGCATAATTTTAGCTGTGGTTCAGTCAAGGTGCTTTTTTGGGTATGTGCGTGTAGTGTACCAAGACACATTTTCCCTGGTGCAGAGGGGCCAATGTAATGCCTCTTTGAATGCCTCAGACACTTCAGGGAAGACAGATGCTCTCCTTAGGGCTTTTTAAGAAAGACTCTTCGCCCCCAGCAATGTTCCCATCCTCCTGTTTGTCCTTTTCCCTCATACCCTGTTATTTACCCTCTTCCATCATTCTTACCTTTTTCTGTCAGCTTTCCATCCACCCCACAGGACAAACAGCTTGGTGGTGTCCTTCTTAAACCCTAGAAGCTGCAGTGTGTCCATCTGGGGATAATACTAGTGTACTCCAACACCCCACCCCCACCCCACACCTCCTATGTGTATATGTAAATATGTGTGTGAGGAAAACATAGCATATGTATATATATATATATATATGTGTGTGTGTGTGTGTGTGTGTGTGTGTGTGTGTGTGTGTGTGTGTTTAAAACTTAGCAAAGGTGCTTTCTGTTGGATTCTGTAATTTTCCTTTGATGCCTCTCATGTGACTGTGTTGAATATAGAAGACGCTAGTTCTTTTTGGGTTCGTTTTTGTGGTTTGTGCGCTGGGTTTTCATTTATTCATGCTTCCTGCTCTGGCTGAGAGCACGTTCCTCTTTTTAGTCTTGGTAACCTTTCTGACGTCTATGCAGTCTTTGCAGTCCTTGCAACCTTCACAACCTTCTGTCATTTAATTTGCACAACGTATCTAGTGGGAAAATCAATTACAGTGTGTGTGTGTGTGTGTGTGTGTGTGTGTGTGTGTGTGTGTGTATATATATATATAAATATAACAGTTTATAATATAAAACAGTTAACTTGTTAGTGATTAGTCTATGCATGCTGATGCTGCTTATGTAATTTCGATTAGCTGGACGAGGTAGCTGTCACAAAGTAAGGTGTTCCTGAAGGTCCATGTGGAAATGCATTTGAATGAATTTGGTGTTATGTGGCCTGCTGGGGTTGGGTCGTGCCCATTTGAGGACATTGTGTACTGCAGTCAAAAGGCTAACTTGTGCTTACCTGCCATTCACATGAAGGCAAAAAGTGACCTCATAGATCTGTGTGTGTGCATGTCTGTGCGAGAGAGACAAAAGCTGCTGCATCAGGTCCCAGGTGTTAGAGCATGTCGCACCCCTGACATCAAGGTCAAAAAGCTTGCTCCATCACATCAACGCCCTTCCTTGTATCTCATGATAACAGAAAAGTAATACAAATGAAACCTCCCCTTCTTTCACATTTGGATTGTTTGTTGTGGATGTAACCCAATGCTAGTGCTTTGCAGCAGCCCTTTGGGTCATTAATTGGGAGTGTTGGACAAAGCTCCCAGTTTAGCCATGGTAAGGGAGAGCTGATGCCTGCGTATCGATTGCTAGAAAGATGTGTAAACGTCCATGAGCCAGAAACATGGCAATGAAGGTCTGTGCAAAATAAATGACAGGTTGCAAGGATTTCAGATGTTGGTAAGGGTACTAAGAGTAAGAAGTGGAAAGTCTCAGTCTGAGCCTGGAGCATGAATTAATAAAAACCTTTGGAACAAGCCATAAAAATAGACCCCAGCAAGGTCTAACATCTGCTATGTTCATAAACCCTGTGTCTCCTTTTTTTAATTTTTACATTATTTGAAAATGGCAGCAGCCCTATGTGTTGTGTGGAGATTTCACGATGAATGGGCCAACAGAAATGACCCTAAATTACTTTGAAAACCTTTTTAACTGGATTACTTTCTATTAGACATATTTCCTTGTACTTTGAAATTCAAATTTTGTTCTGATAGCACCATTTAATGTCATACAAATTTCATTTTGATAAAGTGTAGTGATTGCAACGTGAGCATGCTGACTACTGGTTTCCTTCATTATAGAGAATTTCTGTAAAAATTATTGGACTGGGTTGTTTTGGGATTTTACAGTAATTAGCTGTTTTTCTTCCAATTATACAGAGAAAATGAGTGTTAATTTGAGTATTGAGTAGTGTATAAATATTATAGCACTGAGGGCAGGGCTTCAGAGCAATTCTTGTCAGTTAGTTTCTGTTTGTTTGGTTTAATTCCAAATTGGAACAATTTTGTGCTGGCAATAAATAAAAACAGTTTATGTACATCATGCATACTATGTACCATATGTGCCTTTGAAATCCAGTGTCCTTTACAACTGAGAACAGCTAGTCTTCCAGGGCAATGAATTCCATTATTTTTAGCTATAATGGGCTAAGGTGGCATGTGGGTGTGTTGTTGAGAACCTTGAAGCCTAAAATTTTAAAGTGTTAGGTAGACTGAGTCGTGGCTCATATTGCCTCCTATATAGAAAAAAATGTTATGCAATAGGCTGTCCATATATTCAGATAAAATCAAAATAAAATGTACTGTAATATATTTTCAATATTCCTGTGTAATACATTTTCATATAAGTAGTAGTACAATATTTTCAATGTACAGTTCAACTATGGCCTGTCCGATGCAACAATTGGCTAATATTGAAAACCCTTAGGTATTGTTGGTGTGCCAATAATCAGTTTCGATCTCAATAGTGCAGAATCTTAGAGAGCTGTGCAATTGAGGAACCTAATATGAGTCTTCCTGTATAAATAAATGCATATACAGGCCGGTATATCTGAATACCAGGTTTACCCTTTAGCATGAGAATAACATAAAATAGAAACAGATAGTAAACAGAAAATTGCAAAGACATATGGGTAGCTCCATCCCCAGCGCTGCGATATTTGTATTTGTATTTATGTTTCTGTGACATTAGATAACTAGAAATCATCTTTGCAAGTAAACACTGTTAGAGTATTAGAATTTCAATCTCTAAGAGTATTAAATTAAAATGTAAAATATAAATTGTGTGATATAGTTACATTAATTTTTAGCCACCTTAAAATCAGACTTGGATGAGCTGAGGTGATTTGAAAGTGAGTTTAGCTCCTGAGGTCGGACACACTTACAGCTTCAGGTCTTCAGGTGGACTCGAGATCCAGCTGTTGCTGTTGATATGTTTGTGTGCCCAGGTGTATCGTCTGTCCCACACGAGAGGAAGAAATCCATACTCTAGTCTGCTATTCCTGGCTCTTGGCAGTGCTCCGTTCTCTGTCTCTTGGCCAACCAAAAACAAATAGACTCGAAGCTGTCTGCTAAAGTGTGTGTGTGTGTGTGTGTGTGTGTGTGTGTGTGTGTGTGTGTGTGTGTGCTTATGTTGCTTATTGTTCAGTTGTTGCCCAGGAGTGGTGGTTTGTTTGACTTGGAGGGCAGGAGGAGCAAAATTTCATGTTTTTTTCATATGCACTGTGTAAACAATACTGTTCACATAAATCATATTTCTTTTTTGTTTACTGCTATAACACTCACTGTAGTGTTTTAAATTAAAATGTGAATGACTGGACAACACTCTACATGATTTCTGTACAAATTAATAGTGAGAGACCAGGGTTGGGAAGGGGGGGACGGGGATGGGGGGGGGGGGTTTGGGGGCGAGCGGGCAGAGACCAAGAGGGGAAAGACAAAAGGAGAGAAAGGGGGTGAGATACTGGAGAGAAGAGAGATAGGAGGAGAATGACAAAAATAGAGAAATATGGGTGAGAGAAATGAATGATAGCACCAGTTGGCAAAAACAGAACCCCTGCTATTAATTAATTTTCTGGACTTCTTGTCCTCCACACCCTCTCTCCCTTCCCCCTTCTCTCTCTTTACCCCACCTTCTGCTCCTCTTCCTCTATCTCCCTCCCTCTAACCTCCCCCCGCCCCTTTATCCTTAT
Organism: Brycinus macrolepidotus; assembly: GCA_037974445.1. Classification (NCBI taxonomy): domain Eukaryota; kingdom Metazoa; phylum Chordata; class Actinopteri; order Characiformes; family Alestidae; genus Brycinus; species Brycinus macrolepidotus. The sequence continues at coordinate 26,911,006 of JBBPCZ010000115.1, read as the reverse complement.
GTGGGAGATGGGTGTTCTTTTGTTTCCTTCCACACATCTCTGAATTGGAAGGTCTGATGGGTGTTGATGAGTGTGGGGGTTCAAACCCTAATCCACACACATTAGCACAGACGCAGACACACACATACACACAGACCCACACTGTATGACACCGCCTAGGGGTGCAATGCACTAAATAAAATTAACCAAGATTAATGAACTCTATAATGAAACATGCAGTTGGTCATAACTGCTTAGAAAAAAAATACTCAGGCGTTATTGATCACAACAATGGTCAATATCGATATATGATCCACCCCAATGTATTGATATGTAAATGAAAAAACATTTTTGGTAAAGCTTTATTTTTTAAAAAATTGCAACACCAGAGTCCCTGTATTTCCCTTGCAAACTCACACACACACACACACACACAAACACAAACACACACATAGACACAAACACACACATACAAAACCATTAGTACCAACAGCACCCCACTGTCCCTTGAGTAAACACACCAAGCCAGTACATTAATCCTCTGGTGCTTATCGAGACCGGCTTCATTTATGCACCTCCATTGTACACGAGGAGAACAGCACGGTCCACCAGGCCTCTTTCTCTCTCTCTATACCCCTCCTTCAGGACCTGCCAGTCTGTGTCATTCCCAAATTAAAACCATAAGTCTTATTCTCAGCAGCCTGGAATCTTTTTATCCAGGCTTTTATTGCTACTCCATTACCTTAATGCTGTTTTTTGATGAGGACAGAATTGGATGCACTCATCACGCTCATTTGACCTCACTTGGAAGTACTGTTTTATATAATCGGGATTTACTTTTAAATGAAAGATATTTGAAGCTGCAATCAATTTCCCAAACTTGCAGACTGTTTTTATGTTTTATTTTTATTAGTATTTTTCTTTTTATAGCTAAAAAAGGCACCGCTACTCATCTGAGCTTCTGTGGAATTTTGTAACCATTTCAACATCAAAACGTCCGTTAATATCCGTAGTTGTTTATAACTTTGTGATCGGTTGATCAGGGGACAAGTGTTGACCTCGGTAATATATGGGGAGGGAGAAAGAATGGTTGAGTCACCTTTAAAATGTGTGTCGGAGAGACAGTCTGTGACGTCCTGGATAAGAGGGCCAGGAACGAACAAAAAGCCGAAAAACCCAAACGTGAAGAAACAAACATGGAGCAAAACACACTACAGACTCATAAACAGACTTTCAGACACTAAAGCTCAGATCAGTTGTATATAAAAAAAAATGTGTGTCACTGTTTGTTGTGGTTTAAATAATCAGCCCGTGAATGCTGGTATTTTTATTTGTTTATTCATTTATTTATTTAGGTAGTTAGTCACACTCTCATGGCTTCTCCTTTGGAAGATGTTCTCCCCCACTACCCCAGGACAGATTGCCATGACAGCACATATTGTGCTCTTCAGAGCCCAGAGGCCGAATCTTTAGCTTTAGCTGGGAAACAGTAGCTAAATTAAGCTAGTTTGTTATAGTGGCCTTAAGTTATGAAAGCTTGAAATTGGGCCAACTCTTTTTTGGGGTATTGAAAAAGAATCATATGAATTAAAGATGCTTCTTACTTTCGATGTAGTATTGTATTCACATTATTTATAATGGAAACTGATTTTTCTTTTGGGAAAAGCAATGACTTGATAGAAGGTATTGGAACTGTGCTTGTGTGTTTTATGTGTTCATCTAGCCCACGTAGTGTGAGCTAAACAATAAAGGCTAACAGCACAAAAAAAGCCTAAAAATAAATGCTTAAAAAAAATCCTTGGCCAGTTTAGCTGTAAAGAAATTTGAATCGGTCATAAAAACTCATGATTGGTGCCATGACACTATGTATGCTTAAATACACTAACAGTATAGGCTGTGTTCAACTACTGTGTCTAAATGCACAGTGCACTAAAACAGCCAAAATATGATGTTAAATGAGATTAATGTATTATTGGTAGGGCTGGCCTGAATAATTTGAATGCTTGAGGATTTGTGTTAATGGTTTAGTATTTGAAAGCATTGCCTTTTTTTAAGCCACGAAACCTAAAACCTAAAGCCTTAAACCTGGAATATTGAATAAATATTCTCATATTCATAATTTTTATCTTTAAAAAATTTGCTTTGTTTTTTTTGTGTCTTCCAACTTCAGGTGTCAGAAAAGGGAAATATCGTGCAATATAATGTTTGGTGAAAATATCTCAATATCATGATATTGTATTGTTGACATATCACTCACCCCTAACTAAACTACATTCCAGTCAATGCAATCATCAGGTTTATACACAACATTTATTGTTCATATATGGCAAATGTACCACGGCTGCTTTAAGTGAATGCATAATATTTGCCTCCCAGCAATCCAAGGAATCTCGCCTCTGGCCACTGAAGCTTAAAGAGCAAGAAATTAATTGAATGATTTTTAAAAATGTGCTGTGCAGTAACAGGTTAGTATTATCTAAAATAAATATGGAAGTGTAACAATTAATATCCTTGCACCATTTAATAGGTTACATGCTTTACACCGTGGCTGATTTCAGTTCATTTGCGCTGTCACCTGTTCTATAATATTAAAACCTCGTTGCTGCCTTCTGTTCATATTTGAACTGCAGGATCAAATGTACTGATTATAATGAATTACCATTCATTATATTTGTAATGTAAGTATCAATAAGTGTAAAATGCTGTTCAGGCCTAATTATAAGCTACTAAAGACAATATCATTGATTATAAGTGCCCAGCAGATGAAGACAGGTCTGAGGTTGTGCCTTTAAAAAAAATTAAATAAATAAAGGAGTGCTTATTGTTACTGCGCATATCATCGGCATGTAGACCCTTTGAGAAGAAACTGCTTAGCCAAATGAGTGGAGCTGGGTTAGTTGCAGCTGAGTCTAATTGAATAATGTAAACACTTAGGAGGCTGCTCAGCTCTGTAGGGGTTGACATTGCTGATGTTTCTTTGCTTGACTGGTTAGCAGGAGAGGGTGCAGAGTCGAGAAAGGGGAGGTGTGAAAAGAGGCAGGTTAGTATATGTAAATTATAAAGCAAAATGAAAGGAGAAAGCGATACATAGAGACTCTCTATGCCTACGCACTGACACACACACACACACGCACACACACACACAGAGGGAGAGGGAGATGCTTGCAGTGTGAAACTGAGCACAAGGCAGGCCTTCCGTGTGTAATCAGAGGACTCCGATTAGTGTAAATGAAAGGTTGTCCCTGTTTGCATTTTGTTTCTATGCACACTCAGATAAACAGTGATTAGGACTCAGAGGAAGGTACGAACAGCAATGATAATAGCTGACTTGCTTTTGATGGTTCACACGCAGAACATGTCCACAAGGATTCTCCACAATCAAGCCAACACTGGCACTGCTGTGGAATTAGTCATCATTTCAGAAATGTTAAAGGAGCATTTCTTTGTTCTTGGTCTGTGACTATTAGAGCTAGACCTCCGTTTTGGGCTGTAAAGGTCAAAACCTGGTAAAAAAAAAAAAAAACAAAAAAAAAAAATTACTGTCTGGGAGAATTCAGTCACATAATACTCACATATTAGCCGATGTGTATGTAAGAATAATATATCTTTAACCCTGTCATTGGTTTATGAGTAACTGAATTCATTCATTACTCACCAAGTGTTGATCCACCTACTCACTTTAACACACCTACTTTACTGTTTTCCAGAGTTTAGAATAACAGTGCAAGCTTCAAACCTATGAATAAACACATATGGAATTATGCAATGACCCCTAATCCCCTTAATGCAGCTTTGGAAATCAATTTACCTCAACTTCACTTTGTACAGGGCTGTGCAGGGCTGTTACAGAATCAGAATCAGAAAACTTTATTGATCCCAGAGGAAATTGCTTACGTTACGACTGCACAGAGACACAGAGACAAGAACAATTAACAAGTAACTTACAGTTAAGAGAATTACTAGAAAAACAAATGGTGGTTAAGAGTCTGTTATTGTACATATTAGAGATCAGTAGTAGATCAGTAATACTGATCAGTAATATTTATGGTAGACCCTCCAATGCATTTAGGTTGAAGGGTCAGTTTTATTAGTGTTAAAATGATGAAAAAATGTACATTCTGTCAGATTTGGCTGAGCTTTTGATATTCTCTTCCAGGGAAGATTAAAACAGCTCTGTTTTCCTGTCTTTCAGGAGCGTGGCCTGCACGGTCGTGGAGATGCTCACGCAGAAGCCCCCTTGGGCCGAATACGAAGCCATGGCGGCGATTTTTAAAATCGCCACCCAGCCCACCAAGCCCAACCTGCCGGAGGGCGTGTCGGATGCCTGCAGGGACTTCCTGCGGCAGGTGTTTGTGGAGGAGAAGTGGCGGCCCACCGCCGAGGTGCTTCTCAGCCACCCTTTCGTCCAGGGCGGCTTCTGAGGGCACCGGAGGTCCGGAGGGACCGGGGCCGGATTAACTGACCCGCTGACAATCACCACTCTGCCTTCCAGGGTCCAGGGGAACCTGCTAAAACCTCTCCAGCCCACCCAGAACAAACCAGCCCCTCAGCAGGGGGCTGCGCATTCTCGGCCCGCACTGCCCATACACACACACACACACGCTACTCATGTGCCATGTTGTGCTTTGGCATTTAGGCTGCCACTGTAAGTCTGTGGTCTGAAGATGCATCAACAGTAAACACACACACGCACACACGTATTTAAAACACTCAGATCGCAAAGGTGGGAGGCCACAGTATGTTTACATCATACGCCCCCTCATTCATATAGCGATAAATGGCGACACTCTCTTGTTGCTATTGGAAACCCAAAAGCAAGAATGTGGAAATAATACAATCAGGGATTAGAAACGACTTATTTTTCGTCTTCGGTTTATTTTGAATGTGGAATCTTTTCACCAAGCCCCCTCTCTGGTAACCGGAACAAAATAAAATAACCGTTAATGCAACATTACAATACAAAACACTATGCAGATTTCAAAGATATACAGCTAGAGGTTAATGATAAGAAAGCTGGCCTTATCATCAAGACCTAAAAACCTTTACTCGGTGGCAGGCAGGGCTACTTAGCTTTTGGGTACTGCGTTCAAGTGGTTGGGAAATTTAATGACATGGAAATTGCACTTGAACAGCTGGCAAAGTCAGATTTCCTATAGAGATACACTGATGCTCTATGAATCAGAATCAGAATAAAAAAAACGTCATTGATCCCGGAGGAAATTGCTCATGTTACGACTGCACAGAGACACAGAGACAAGAGTAATAAAATATAAAGTCTAAATAAATCTAATAAAAACTCTACAGGGAAAAAATAATCTATAAGAAATACACTGTGCCATATACACAAAATGCTGGGGTTTTAATACTATAAATGAAGTCGAGCAGCACATACTCCAGCAGCACATAGTCCAGCAGCACATACTCCCCAAAAGGAAGTGTCTCCCATAGACTTACATTGATCTCACCTGTTAAAAGGCCCTTTAAGAGACTTGCATTGCTGCTCTGTCCAATACAATAGCTTTGTCCATCCCCAATGATCAGATAGCATTCATTAAATTATATTAGTCATCAAATAAAACTTTACAGTAATACTTACAAATTCATCTCAACACAGCTAGGAAATGTGATGATGTTGCAAAAAAGCGCAGTATCAACATTTTTGTTATACATTACTGTGCAAAAGTCTTGATCCATAAATACAATTATATATTAGTATCACAATTTTATGTATGTCAGTGTTTAACTATTTCCAACACTCCCCTTATGACCGCCCAGAATTATTTAGGGTAATCGTCCAATATCAGGTTGATTACTGCAATTAATATCCAAAATCAGGTGCTGATGATGGATTTTAAACGAAAAAATGAGATGGCTTTGGGCCAGCCTTCTGACCAGCTCACAAAATATCAACTACTTTTTTATAAATAAGAATTCAGACTCATTTTTACTGCATGTTTGCATTTATTTTTGTTATATTGTGTTGTTTTTTTTTCCACAAAACCGCCCAGGCAAATAGTTATAAATGGTGCCAAGACTTTTGCACAGTACTGTATATTCCTTTAACACAGTTATTGCCAAAAATGATGAAAGTGAGGGGGCCAAAATTGTACTGGCGTAGTATATTTTATTCAGCACAGAACGTAATAACGACATTATTAACTGGTGAACCACATTTCAAAATAAAAGTTTCCACTAGATATAGTTACAGTTCCACTGCAGTGTTTCTAATCCCTGGTCACAGAGTAGGAGGTGAGAAGTAAGAGCTGGGGAGAAGCCGGCTTGCATTTTTCTAATGCAATGAAATTACACACAAGTCAGACAAACTAGACAAGAGTCCCTTTTTTGGGGTGGAGCAGGACTCAACTTAATGGCAAATATACATTATGGCGGTGTTTTTTTGTCCAAAAACGTCCAAAGCAGCCCCCCTTAGGTCTAATTTGTTGAATGTCTTGAGAATGAAATAGAAATTCGGTGCCATTCCTCTGGAAAACGCATCCGTTTCCGGAGCGAATCCATACTGTAAGATACTCCGTGGAGTAATTTCTGTTAAGAAGACTGTGTTCGATGGTTAGAATCTAACCAGATGAGATAAGAATGACACAGACCAGCACATGTAGGACCACCAAAGTGGTGAGTGTGTAAAGCCAGAGACATTTGTGTGCGCTTCTTTGAGACTGCAGTGTCCTCTCGGCTCGTGGAGACTGTGGATGAAAATCCTTTTTTTTTCCTTCAGAGGACGTTTTTTTTAATGAAGACGTTTTTGTTATTGACGTTTCAAAGCACTCGTGTATCGGTGAAGTCACTGTAAATTCAAGTCACACGTTTCCATGGCAACTTTTGATACAGTATAACCCTACATTTTCCACATGCAGGATAATCAGCTGAGATTTTCAAGCTATTTTTATAATTACACCTTTTTTTTTTTATCCACGTTTGGAAGAAAGACAAGGAACCATTTTTTTTTTGTATTATTTTAAAAGGTCGCTTACGGCATCTGAGCAATAGTCCCGACTCGATTGGCTGGTTTGATGTTGTTCCTTCGGTTCAGTCACTCACATAGGAATTACCTTTATATTGTCAAAACCAACCAAAGAGAAAGTATTCCTTTTTTTATACTGCAAAGTAATGAAATAGTAATTATGACTGTAATGTAATAGTAATTATTTCAACTATTCTGTATTGTAAATGACTCAGTCATATCTGAAGTTCTTAGGTTTTTCCAATGTAGAAAATCATGTTTTTACTGGAATTGGAAAAGATTATGTATGTTACTGCAGTCCTTTTTATATGAAAACACAACAAGTGTCATTTTCCTTTAAACTTGACTGAGTAAATGTCCTCCAGTTTATTGCAAAGCAATATTGACGAGTGGGAAGATTAAAGGGAAATTCCATTAGTTTTTCAGATTTTCAGAATGTGTAGAGCTGTTAGAATGTGAACAAAGTCATTCAGGGAGGTTTGGTGGGAAACACTCCATTCTTGAGAAACTTAGCCAGTCAGAATTGTTCACAGTGGTGGTGAATGGAACCGGACGTCTGAAGAGTTTGATACTTCTAAAAGCTTCCTTATAGAAAGTTATTATTCAAAGAAAACAGTTTTTCAGATTTCCCACTATTTTACCATCATTAACATTACATATAAACACTCAGAAGACAAAATGCAGCTTCACTAGTGGGTTTGGATAGTAAATAAAATAGCTAACCACTAAAATAGCCAATTCACCACCACTGTAGGGAAACGTTACGTTTCTATACAATGACCCAATTTAAATCAAACCACTCTGAATGACGTTGTTTACCACTGAATTGTGTAGAAATTGTGAAAATTTAGTAGAATTTCCCTTCAACGTCAGCTGCAAAGAGTGCCTTCTCTGATATTCTCTTTTCACTGAAATAAGACCTGTTTCTTTTTTTTTTTTTAAAAAGCATTTAATGTTGGAATGTGCATTCAGTTGTCCTCATCAAGCTGGACCTCCGCTCCGTTCACCGGTGGAGACCATGAATGATGCTGTATTTGTAATGTATAGACTTCCTAAGCTGATTAAAAAAAGATTGTATTGTAAATACAGAGCTTATAGAAAGTCTTGACACCCTTTAAATGTGTTTTTACAGCATTAGAGCATTAAATTGAGCTCCAATCAAACACTAGCAGGTGTTTTTACCCTTTACAGTGCACATGACAGTGTAATGAAATGCTTGCTGAAATGATAGACATTTATTTGGTGGAATCAGATGCATTTGTGGTGAATAGCTGATTACCATGGACACTTCTGAACATTTTTCTGTATTTGAAAAGGAACAGTAAACCTGTTTACTTGTATTACACTTACAAATGCACACACGAGTTTCCAGCGGCCCGTCAGCTTCTGATATAGTGTCCAGTTGATGTTTGGTCTGTTTCTAAGTGGAAAGTTGTCAGATTTGTTGTCTGCGGTAAATGACAGATGCAGCAAACAGATTCAGTTGAAAAACACATTAAAAACTTCACTAAGGGACATTGAGTGAATAAGTTTATTCCGATGTTAATTCTAGTAGTCAAAACAGCTCAGGCCTAACCAGTTCTGATCATGATGAGTAAGCGTTTAGCTGTGTTTTATTCTGCCCAGAATAAAGCAGTAAAGTCATGAAGGAGTGGAAGGTCTGGGCTTGTACAGTTTTCTGTGGAAGGATTTGCAAAACTGAGTAGTCCTTCCAGAACAGGGAGGCATGAGTTTGCCCAGCTTATATGTCCTTTTATAATTTGCAGCTGAAATTTCCTCATTTTTGTGGGGGGGGGCTGGTGGCCTCGTGGTTGGGGAGATGCCCTGTGATCAGAGGATTGTGGGTTTGAATCCCAGGACTGCTAGTGGCACCACTGAGGTACCCTTGAGTAAGGTACCATCCCCACACGTTGCTCCCCGGGCGCTGTGTTCCTGGCTGCCCACTGCTTCACTTGGTGAATGGATTAAATGCAGAGGAAGAATTTCTTGCTGTCCACACTGTGTGCTGTGGAGTGTTCACATATGACAAATTTACTTGAAACTTTTCTTAACATATTTCATGTTTCAAAACACATCTTTTACTCGCTGCTATATACAGTCCAGCTAAGGTCTAAAAATGTGCCAAAAACCAACACGCATACACCAGTTCAGCCTTCAGCAGTTTAGCTCCGCCCACTCACACCGAAGTTATAAGGAGTGTTTCAGTACTGACTGTCTTTTGAATGAGACTGCCAATCAGAATAAAGCAGCGTATATCAGTCTTAAAGGTGCAGTAGCAGACAGCCTGTTCAAGTGATAAAGAGAGGTTGAGAAATTGTAAAAATATTAGAAAATGTAGGATATGGGCCCTTTCTTTTTCTTTTTTTCTCAACATTTCTTAACATTCTTTACATTTCATTTGGATGCAACATCTCTATGATTACATATTGCATTACGTTAAGGAGCAAAAATCTGAAATATGTAAAACAACCCCCATTAAAATCTTCGCCTCATTCAGGCCTGAACCTATTGAATGGGTGTCTAAACTTTCTGTAAGCCCTGTAGACATTGTACTGCACTTTTTACGAGATGTTTTTATCATATTCTGAATACCTTAGTTACAATATTACCAAAATTGTAGAGCTGAATCTTAGACCTTAAGCGAGAGTAAATGATGGAGAAAGGCCTTAGTGGTTTTCGATAGAGGCTAAGAAGAGAGACGTCTTTATTGCCTTGATGACAAAGCCTGAACACATTTATTCAGAAAGCGATTTTGTACATTTGAATAAATAAATTAAATGTTGAAAAACAATGAGCTCTTGTCTGTGGCTTTCATCTGTAAACGCTGTCGATCAGGGACTAGTTAATGCTTTTTAATGTGGCCCATAATTGATTTAAATGTTTGGCATCTCAACATTTTTCACAGATCAAACAGTGTCTTTCTTTGTGTTTGTGCAGTTTGAACATCAAGAGGATTCATTGGTCCCGTTAAACCACTGACTATTCATTTGCATTTGTTATATCTGTAAATATCAATGCTGTAAAATGAACTACAGCTCTGGAAAAAAATAAGAGA